>CM055119.1:78793856-79393856 GCA_029206835.1 Rana muscosa | reverse complement strand
TAAATATGTTCCTTGTTAAGGGTATCCATGATATTTCACCCATAAACCTCCATGTAAAAAAATAATTATACACATATTCTTATCAGAAACAGGTAAATATGGTCATTGAAATGCATAGCCATGATATTTCCCCCATAATACCGATATTGAAAATTAATTATACCCATATCCCTATAAGAAACAGGTCACATGCATTACATAGGATGTGTATCCATGATATTCTACCTATAATCTTTTTAGAAACGGGTTAAACATGTTCCTTGTTTAGTGTAACCATGATATTTGCCCCATAATTCCCATGTTGAAAAATAATTACACATATTCTTATCAGAATTAGGTTAAATATGTTCATTGGAATGTGTAGCCATGATATTCCCTCCATAAATCCCATGTGGAAAAATAATTATACACAAATCCTTTTAGAAATAGGTTAAATATGGTCCTTGGAATGTGTAGCCATGATAATACCCCCATAACCCTGATATAGAAATCAATTATGCCCATATTGCTAAAGAAAACAGGTCATATGCATTACATATGATGTGTATCCATGATATTCCACCCATAATCCCTATGTAGAAAAAAAATATACCCATGTTCTTATCAGAAACAGGTCAACTGTGTTCCTAGGCATGTTTAGCCATGATATTCCACCCATAATCACCATGTAGTACTAATTAAACCCATAATGTTTTCAGAAACAGGTTAAATATGTTCCTTGTTTAGTGTAACCATGATATTCCCCCCCATAATTCCCATGTGGAAAAATAACTATATTCCTTTTGGAAATAGGTTAAAATGTCCCATGGAATGTGTAACTATGATATTGCACCCATAATCCCCATATAGAAAAATAATTATATGCATATTCCTATCAGACATAGGTAAATATGTTCCTTGGAATGTGTAACCATAATATACCACCCATAATCCCCATGTAGAAAAGTAATTATGTGCATATTACTAGCAGAAATTACTTAAATATGTTCCTTGTTAATAGGGATGGGTGAACGGTTCAGCCCGAGCATGAGTTCGGGCCGAACATTTGCCTGTTCGCTCCGACAAACACCCTGCAATGCACTGAGCAGTGCATTCTGCTCCCTGATTAAGCAAAGCAATCCCCGCTGGTAGCTACATAAAAAAAAAGCGCTGGTAAAAAAATTAGGAAAAAAACGCCATGGGGTGTATCCCCCCAGTCCATACCAGGCCCTTTGGGTCTGGTGTGGATTTTAATAAAAAAAAAATGGCGTGGGGTCCCCCCCAAAATCCATACCAGACCCTTATCAGAGCATGCAGACTGGCAGGTCAGGAAAGGGAAGGGGGCGAGGGAGCCCCCCTCCTGAACTATATCAGACCACATGCCCTCAACATGCCCTCCCCACCCCAAAGCACCTTGTCCCCATGTTGATGGGGACAAGGGCTTCTTCCCAACATCCGACAACCCTGGGCTGTGGTTTTCGGGGTCTGCTGGTGGGGGGCTTATCAGAATCTTGAGGCCACTAGATTCCCCCCCCCCATGTGAATGGGTATTGGGTACATCATACAAAAAACAGATTACATCTTCCAAAAAAAAGTGTTTTTTTTCTACCCGACAGAAGTGAGAAACAATATACAGTAACAAATTGCAGCACAGATAAAAAACTTTTTTGGAGATACAGTATTTGAAATTTAAAACAGAAACATGTATATAAAATAAAATTTCAATCACACGTTTTAAAGTGGGATAGAGCCTTTTAGGAGAAAGGGGGGAGCAAGGAAATGTTATCAATAAATATACAATTGGAATCTTTGCATAGACAAAATATTTTGCACATTTACTGCAGAGAATTCCATCCTTAATAATTGGAGAATAATCCTGAGACAGAAATTATGCCTATCTCAACCAGAAACATTACCTGAACTGCAATGTTTTAGACAGTTTTTAAAATTTTCACACATTTTCAGAACAGAATCTCATCCTTTTGCATAGGAGATAAATTTGGAGGCAGAATTCGGCCAGAAATACAGAGTAATTTATAGAAAGACAAAATGTGAAAATCTTATTGATTAGCTTAAAGAACCTCATCCATTTCAATGGGAGTGATCTTCTTGACAGGGAGTAGTCCTATTTTGGCATAAAAAAAGGAACAAAAGTGTATTTTTCATGACACTACATGTAAGTTTTACGTATTCGCTTAATGTAAGAGTGGGGTGACACTTGTAAAAACAATTAGTGTCCCCTACCTAGGCGTTTAGTTCCATTTTCAATAGAGCCAGGAGATCTTCAAAAAAGGTTGTTTTATTCTTCAGAAAGACAAGCAAAAGACAATGCTTACATAATGACAGCTGGTAACACATGGTAAGGTGATTGGCTTCAGAAGGAGGAATGAGGTGTCTCATGGTACAATGGTATATCTTCGAGCAGGTTCCCCTGACCTTCCATAGCGAAGGGTCACTTCTCCACCATCTTCCTCTAGGGCCCCATCGCCCGACATTCCTAACTCATGTTCAAAACCCTTGGTTCTTATACAGTTTAATTATGTTATGTCAGCATTATTTACATTTAGAATCGTTCCAAAGAAGGTTGCATTAACTGTCCTACAGAAGTAACACCCACTTGTGTATATTAAGTAACATAACTCCACCCATTGTCCTGACATAGTTCCTTAGAATAGATGTCAAATGACCTCTCTCTTGTCCTCAGCAACCTTCAAAATTAACATGTTTCAATAAAGAGTTCAGAAACTTTTATCACTTAAAATAGTAATAAATTCAATATCTAACAATTCCCCCTCAATGCACTATTATTAACAAACAAAATGTCTCTGATCCCCTTTTTTCCAATCCATACAATACATTAAACATTCATACAATTTAGTGTTTCAGATATTGTACATAAACTTTTTCCAAAACTCTGAGATATTCCTGTGAAATATTTAACCATTTCATTCCATCAACTATAAATTATTATATTATTTATTAATTTTAATTTATTCTCCATCTAAACTATGTAATATAAAACATTTTCTTCCTTTACCTTCATAGATTTTTCTTCTTATAACTTTAACCATAGCTATTTTAACATAAAGGAGAAATTAATATCTTTGATATATTAAATTATATTGTTTTGTAATATAAATTATTAATTAATAAATACAATTTCTTCCATTCTTTGAAATTTCAATAACCAAATAATTTCTACAATATAAGTTTTTATACATTATCCTTGACACTGAACAATTATAAACATAATACATAATCTACTCGTCTGTTGATACATAAAAACATAACTTTCCCATTATTTGATTGTTATATTTTTATATATTCTATTTATCTTTCTATTTATTTTTCTATTTATCTTTCTATTTATTTTTCTATTTATCTATCCAAGACCAACAAGCAACTCTTTCCATTTTCTTTTTTTCAACGTTTCATATTATTTAATTCAACAGTAACTCTGTTTAGACACATTAAAATTATTTTCTTCCACACAAGCCTGTATGTACTCTAACTATATTAATACTTCAAATGTACACTTTATTGTACATTCTTGTAATAACAAACTAACCATACAACTTTCCCAAGCTATGTGTTCTATAAAAATGAATAAAAAATAATTATATTTGAAATAATAATTCTATGTGTATTAATATGTGTTCCTATAAAAGATTTAGAAAAACTAAAAAATATCAACTATTATGTAAACTAAGATAGTATCATACTATTAGTTATTACTGTGATATCAATCTTTCAATGATCTACTAAATTAACAAAGATTGTGTAAGAGAAAGTATCAAATTTCAATGTCAACATAGAGTCAACTGTTTTTTCTGTATTTCAAAACATTCCTATACTAAAATTTACATCCCAACTCCCCCTCACATAATGATCGACCGATCAATATGTCGCTTTTGATGCAAGACCATATGAATGAATCATTGAAGTTCATCCAAAAATGATAGTCCTTGAGAACATATTAAAAAATAATTTTGAAAAACAAGAAAATAATAACAAATTTAGCTGTGCTTGTGACATGGTCATGTAAAAATCCATAGAATAGAATAATCTCATTAATCAATATTAACTATTTTAGACTCATAATCCTTTCTGTGTTTACCCATTTTATTCTTATTTTTACCCATTATTTTTTATTTTTACGAATTATTTTGAAACAAAAATAATTATAATCCCTATTACCTTAAAAATAATAAAAGAATCTTCCCAATTGATATCTCAGTTTGCAACTCTATTGGCATCCCTGGTACCTTCAGATCTATAATTCTTAACCATAACTTTAGCTGCTGGAATAAATTACTGAACATACTCATGAGAAGTAGAAATCTCATTCAAAACATCATTTATTTAAATTTAGCAAAGGCCTAGCCATGTTTAGTGAACAAACTTCTGAAATTCCTATACCTTTACTTTTTCCTATACACCAGATTGTAAATAACTTAGTATGCTAATTTCAAAAGACATAGAAGAACAGACATTCTTCATCCTGTCATTAACTCATAAAAATTAACAAACCCTATGTTTAGAAAATTATAAAGTTTTTAAACTGAAAATATAACAGGTAAATAAGTCACCTAATCTTTACCTTTTCTTGAATCATCTTACCCTATTTAGACTTTGTAATACTATTCATACGTTCTACACCTAGAATTACCTCAATTAATTTATCAAAAGAAATATTAACTAAAAGGAAAAAACATCCTTGTATCCTCCTTTAGCAGGTGAAAAACTAATATAATCAATCTTCATAGATTGCCAAATCTCTCAATACTTTGTAGTATCAGGTTACTCTTTCCTTTTGAATTGTTCTATAAACAAATAAAACAATATTCAGAAGTTTGATAACAAAGTGCTCTAAATTGAGTAGTTCAGAATTTCTTTCATTAACTTAAACAAAAAATCAATTAATCAATTAGTCAGTCAAGTACCTGGATATGCAAAAAGAAATTTCTTTCTCGTACATCACGGGACACAGAGCGACATAGTCATTACTAATGGGTTATATAGATACCGTCAGGTGCTGGCACTGGCAACTTCCAAAACCGGAAGTACCCTCCCCTATATAAGCCCCTCCCATCCGGGAGCACCTCAGTTTTTTGCCAGTGTCTAAGGTGTTGGCCAAGAAGAAACATGTGTTTTTCACTGAGCTTGCGTACAGGTTCTTTTGGGCCTCAGTAAGCTATTCCGGATCCGACCAAAAAAGCTTCATAGCTAAACGGTCGGTACCCGGGCCTTGCAGAGAAGAGCAAGGTTTTGCCTGTAATGCTTCTCTTAGGAGAGCTGGACCCTGGGATCCAGAGCTCTGGTCATACCCACGACCAAGATGTTTTCTGTGCAGGGTGCTATACAGGTCCAGGGGAGTGGAATCCTTGGGAACCCGGTCCCTGAAGGTTTGATTACAATGCCTGCCGTGATAGGTGAAGTTTGGGCTTTTGTGGACCAAACAAAGTCCTGCGGCGGGGAACAGGTAAGTGGGGGCCCCCAGGAACTTGGTTCTATTGGGGGACCCCCAAGCCTAATTTGTCTTTCTGTCTGTTACCTAATGGTATTCCCGCAAAATTCTGTGCATGCCTGTAACTACTAAAAAAATGTAATAATTTTTAATGGTGGTCAAGAAAAAAAAAAAAAAAAAAAATTTTTTTATATATATATATATTTAATATATTAGACTGCGGTACCTGTGTTTGTCCACTAGAGGCCGCTGTGGAATGTTTTCTTGTCATGTGGACTAGCTTCTTCTCAGCAGAGCAAAGTCCAGGCAGATGGTGAGTTCTCTTATAGGAAACTGCTTCCTCTGCCATGTTGCAGTGCTCGTCCATCCCCCGGCCTGCGGCAAAGAGGGGCCCTGGCTCCTGTCCCTTGTTACCATATTTGAAATTAGCGCCGAAGGCGCACGTGCCCGCGCGCGTGCGCGTGCACGCGCCTCTATATATAGAGGTGAGCCGGGAAAGGGGGCGGAGCCTGGGGGATGACGCTCTGTGCGCGCCGCAGCGCTTCTGCGCATGTGCGGGCGTCCCAGCAGTTTAAAAAAATCACAATATTGTAGTGAGCTGGCTATGAAGTACAGAGACAGAGCTGGCAACATTTAAAGGCATACAGCAAGCGGTTGATACAGGCATCCCCTAGAAAGGCACATTAGTAGACACCAACTGTGATATAGCAGCAATTGTGCTAGACTATTCTCAGTAAAAGTGGTGTATTACGGCTGGAATACCTCAGCTTTAGGCTTAGGAATATGCCGTCCAGAAGCTCCGGAACTGAATCTTCCAGGAAGCGAAGGGGGTCTCATCGGGCTCGGAGGATCTTGGGCATACTCCTGCTGCACCAGTCTCCCCTGAAGTTCAGAGGTAAGTGACCGTAGAGACCCCGCAGGGGTACTTGGTACTGTGGCTGTCCTCAGTCACCTGCTCCTGTGTATGTAACAGAGGAGGTTTTTTCCTCAGCTCTGGGAGGATTAGAGAGAGATTGTCAACATTTATCGCTGCCTCCCTGTCAGGGAAAGCACGCCCGATCTCCGTCTCCTCCTTCAGAATGCCTGTTAGCAGAGCAACAGTCCCATACAGGGATCGACCTGCCTGAAGGGGATCAGGATAAGGTTGATTCTGTTATAGAGGAATCAACAGTGGGGGAACCTTTTCTCAGCATCTCAAGCTGAAAGATTATGGGTTCAGTCTCTGACTAACATGGTCCGATCAGCATTTAAAAATGCACCTTGCGGAACCATCAACCACTACTGTATCCTCGTTGGGGTCGCTAGAAGCCCCCAGACTGTTTGTTCTTTTCCACTTCACCCTTTACTGAAAGGGCTCATTTACCAGGATTGGGAAAGTCCTGAGAAAATATTTATTCCCCCAAGAGATTTCCGGTGGTCTATCCCATGGAGGATAAGTTCATCAAAAAAAAAAAATGGAAGGTCCCTACAATGGACGCAGCCATCTCTTGTATGTATAAATCACTGACATGTCCAGTGGATAATGTCCAAATGTTCAAGAACCCAATAGATAAAAGATTGGAGTCCTTATGAAAATCTGCTTGGTGATACAACCAGCAGTAGCAGCTATTGGGGTCTGCTAAGCAGTGAAGGATCAGTTGAAACAGGTCTTGAGGGACTTGACAGATCAGCAGGCTTTGCCCTAGCTGATCTACCTAGAGCCTTAGGCTTTGCGGTTGACGCCATAGAGGATTCAGTCCATCAGGCCTCCCGCCTTACGCTGTCTATAGTACATATGCGTAGGCTCCTATGGCTCAAAAACTGGTCTGCTGAAGCTCCCTGTAAAGAATGGCTGGTTAGCGTCCCATTTCATGGTGAACGCTTATTCAGGGAAAACCTGGACAAATATATCCAGAAAATTTCCAGCGGTAAAAATACGCTCTTACCGGTTAAAAGCAGAGTTAGAGGTCCCTCTTTAAGAGGCCTGCTTCTCCAGTCCCTGGGGCATCGGCTGTGTAACAGTTCCGACGGCCTCCTCGGTCAAATCCCGGGGGTAAAAAACAGGGACAGTAGCAGGGTAATGAGAAACCCTGGGAGGACTCCAGTTGTTCGCAAGAGACCTGGCGGGACACGATCAAGACAGATAGGTGCTCTCCGCAGTAGGTTTGGGATACAGTTTGGAGTTAAAAGACTCTCCTCCTTCCCATTTTTGAGGTCAAACGTGCCAAGGGATCCCCGGAAGAGAGAGTCCCTCCTGTTGGCACTAGAACAACTATTGCTCCAAGGAGTAATTATGGAGGTTCCCCTGGAAGAATGAGGGTTCGGGTTTTACTCAAACCTCTTTACAGTCCCGAAGCAAACGCGGACGGGAGGCCCATATTAATTCTAAAAGGGCTAAACAAATTCCTGTATATCAGGACTTTCCGATGGAGTCGATCCGATCGGTGGCCACTGCCCTACAAGGGGAGGATTGGTTAGCCACGATCGACATCAAAGATGCTTATTTGCACATTCCCATCTTTCCAGTCCACCAAAAATTTCTACGCTTTGCAGTAGAAGGGCGCCATTTTCAGTTCAGAGCCTTACCCTTCGGTTTGGCCACAGCACCACGAGTGTTTACAAAAATTCTGGCCCTTTATTGGCCAATCTAAGAACACAAGGTGTAATGATAATGGCATATCTGGATGACTTGTTGCTGATAGACCACTCAGTGAAAAAACTAGACGTGGTCGTTCACAAGACGATCAAGTATCTGGAATCTCACGGTTGGATTATCAACCGAGACAAGTCAGCCCTAAAAACCAGTCAAAAGTCTGGAATACTTGGGGCTAAGGTTGGATTCAGGCCAGAGAAAAAATATTCTTGCCTCGAGGAAAGGTGTTGTCTTTGAAAGATTTGATCCACTTAGTGGGTACAAAAAAGACAGCCGTCCATACGCCTGTATATGAGGCTGCTGGGAAAAATGGTGGCATCATTCGAAGCAGTACCCTACGGTCAATTCCATTCAAGGAATTTGCAAGGGGCCATACTGTCAGCCTGGAACAAAAAAGTTCAGGCCCTAGACTTACAATGTCCTTGTCCCCTTCCGTTCGCAAGAGCCTCCGTTGGTGGTTGGTTCCCCAGAATCTGGAAAAAAGGAAATCCTTCAGTCCGATTTCTTGGAAGGTGGTCACTACAGATGCCAGCCTTATAGGCTGGGGAGCAGTACTGGAGCAATAGTCTCTCCAGGGCAGATGGTCGGATGCAGAAAAGGCCCTGCCCATCAATCTCTTAGAGATACGAGCAGCCCGGTATGCCCTAGTAGCATGGACATCCAAACTCCAAGGGTCCCCTGTCAGAATGCAATCAGACAATGCCACAGCAGTGGCATATATCAATCATCAGGGGGGCACCAGGAGTCGTGCAGCCCAGAGGGAAGTAAATTACATCCTGAAATGGGCAGAAAAATATGTCCCAGCCATATCTGCGGTATTCATTCCAGGAGTGGAGAATTGGAAGGCGGACTTTCTAAGTCGCCAGCAATTAGGCCCAGAGGAAGGGTCCCTTCACCCCGAGGTTTTCTGGACAATATGTCAGCGGTGGGGAACATCGGATGTAGATCTTCTAGCATCCAGATTCAACGCAAAGGGGGACAGGTTTGTCTCTCGGACAAGGGATCCCCTAGCTTGCGGCTCGGATGCCCTAGTGTTCCCTTGGGATCAGTTCAAGCTGATATATGCATTCACACCGCCACAATGGTTACCTCGATTACTCTGCAGAATCAGGGTAGAAAAGAAACCGGTGATTCCGGTGGCTCCAGCGTGGCCCCGAAGAGCGTGGTACGCGGAGATTGTAAAATTTCAGTGGGGAGTCCTTGGACTCTCCCACGTCGTCCGGCTTTCGCAAGGACCGATATACCACCCTTTCTTACCAGCCCTAGGTTTGACGGCCTGGCTATTGAAGCCCACTTTCTAAAAAAGAGAGGGCTCTCTAATGCTGTGGTATCTACCATGATCAATGCCAGGAAGCCGGTATCCAGGCAGATCTACTATAGAATCTGGAAGGCGTACATCGCGTGGTGTGAGGCCAAGAAATGGCATCCACATAAGTACGTAATAGGTAGGATTCTGGACTTCCTACAGTGGGCTGTAGATAGGAAGCTTGCCTTGAGTACTATCAAGGGTCAGATTTCGGCCTTGTCAATATTTTTTCAAAGGCCCTTGGCTTCGCATTCACTAGTCAAAGCCTTTATACAAGGAGTGATGCGTATTAGTCCTCCGGTTAATATTCCCATATGTCCATGGGATCTAAACTTGGTTCTGTCAGTTCTACAGAAACAACCATTTGAACCATTACAGCATATTTCCTTGGTGCTTCTCACCAGGAAATTGATTTTCTAGTAGCCATTTGTTCGGCTAAAAGAGTGTCGGAATTAGCAGCTATGTCCTGTAAGGAGCCATATCTGGTTATCCATAAGGACAGAGTAGTGTTACGTCCTCATCCAGCCTTTCTTCCTAAGGTGGTATTGAGGTTTCATTTGAACCAAGATATGGTTCTTCCTTCTTTTTTCCCCAAACCTACTTCGGTAGAGGAAAAGTTATTGCATTCTTTGGATGTAGTAAGAGCAGTTAAAGCTTATCTAAAAGCCACTGCTCAGATTCGCAGAACGGATACTTTGTTTATTCTGCCGGAAGGCCCCAGAAAGGGTCAGGCAGCGTCAAAATCTACTTTAGCCAAGTGGATTCGACAGGTCATAATACAAGCCTATGGCTTGAGAAGGAGACCGCCTCCGTTCAAAGTTAGAGCGCACTCCACGAGAGCAGTTGGAACTTCATGGGCAGTGCATCACCAGGCCTCCCTGGCTCAAATCTGTAAGGCCGCAACATGGTCTTCAGTACACACGTTTACTAGGTTCTACCAGGTGGACGTTGGAAGTCAGGAGGATGTCGCCTTTGGGCGCAGTGTGTTGCAGGCCGCAAAAGATCCTCATGTCTGATAGCGCTCAGCTTATATATGGTGTATCCCCCCCTCATTTGGCATTGCTTTAGGACATCCCATTAGTAATGACTATGTCGCTCTGTGTCCCGTGATGTACGAGAAAGAAAATAGGATTTTTATAACAGCTTACCTGTAAAATCCTTTTCTTGGGAGTACATCACGGGACACAGAGCTCCCGCCCCTCTTTGGGGACACTTATTGCTTTGCTACAAAACTGAGGTGCTCCCGGATGGGAGGGGCTTATATAGGGGAGGGTACTTCCGGTTTTGGAAGTTGCCAGTGCCAGCACCTGACGGTATCTATATAACCCATTAGTAATGACTATGTCGCTCTGTGTCCCGTGATGTACTCCCAAGAAAAGGATTTTACAGGTAAGCTGTTATAAAAATCCTATTATTTTCATTTAAAAATAACTTCATACATTATTGTTGGAATCAATTATTTTTACAATGAATTTTATCTCCATTATCAGTCTGTACTGATTCTAACCAAGACAAAATGTCATTGTCCCCCTCTTTATCCTGTTACTAAATACATTTTGTAAAAGTAATAATCTTACCAGATTATTGTATTTTTCTTTTACTAAAACTTCACTTATAACTGCTTTCTTTTTAACACCCAGTTGTCCATAAACAACGGATGCCCCTGTTGAAGAACATTTGTTTGAAACGCGTAGGGCTTGGTACACTACCTCATTCACTGCCCCTTTTTAAACGTTTTTATTGTTTGTGATCACTTTTATGTTGGTTGAATAAACCCTCATTGACCTGCACCATTGGAGCATTCCTTCCCTTCTTTTCTCCTCACATGGGTGGTTGGTCAAGTAATAGCTTCCTTTGGCCACTGGTTACTAATATTCACTGTGGTAAAGAGTCTCCTTGCTAAGTGGCGGTTCCTGTTCCATCGGAGGACCACCTGGATCGGTGTGAAACCCAGAGTCTGCTGTCGGGTCGGGGAGCCTGCCGGGCGGTCTACGTTGGGGACCCGTCTGGTCCGGTTTCCAGACTGGCTGATGAGGAGTGCCACTGGGATTTCGTATGCCTATTTGACCTGCCTAAACCACAGGTCTAATGTTCCGGTAAGAGTATTCTACCTCTCTTTTTCTACAGGAGTTATGTGATGACCCTTCAGTGCTACATGTTCTTTCTTCACAACACGAAAATTTTCTATGGACACTGTATGGACTCATTATATTGATATTATTTATCACTTTGGTTTGATTGGAGGCCCAAATTATTGGGCTTCATTTCTTCACTTAGCGCTACATCTTCATTCCAACGGTTAATCAGAGCTGTCTGTATTAACACCTCCTGTTTGTCTTGAAATAACACCTTAAACAAATGGTGCAAAACCCACATGTTTTTTCAAAACAATTACTTTGATAAGTAATAATATATTTTTCTCATCCATGAACCCTCTTCCAGTTTCTGGAAGTTTTAACACAAATATGTGTATTGATCATAGAAGTAAAAAACTGTCATAGCATGTCTGAAGCTGTGTAACTCGATCTGCATTTCTCTGTTGACAGTATATTCCTTTTACATGTCACACTTTTCAGAGAAAGATCTGTTACATGTCGGTCTTAGCTACCATGAATTGCATCCCCTTCATTGTACAATTCGGTAACAATTTAATTTTATCGTTTTTATCATTTTTAACCTTTTTTCCAATTTTTTTAAACATATTTGGTTTGTACATCTGCTAAAAATCATGTACACTAGGTTATATGATGTTCCTGATTATAGTAATGACAAAAAATTGTTTAGAGGACAATCTCGTGAAACTCACAGATTGGTTCCTGCCCATGAACTGTGATTGGCCATTTCCCCGAGAAAAATTCCTCTCTCAACTAAAGTCTCTACTTTTATCAGAAATACTCAATTACAAAAACTTTTAACAATAGTTTTTTTAAAATTTTTGATAGTTTTTAGATTGAACAAAACTTTCATATTTTAATATTTTTCCTGGGTAGCCTTAAGTAAATTAGAACAATCTACTTCTTTTAATTTAATAACCAAATCCTAGTTTGGAATATTTTGTAAATTATTATTTCCTGCAACCAAAACTGTAGTATTTTTGTTGAACACTAAATACCATGTTTTCCATTATCTTAATCAATAGTTTTTCTTAAAACTTAGTTCTGCCCTTTGCTTGTGCTTTGAATGACCACATGTAATAAACACATTTCTGTTGTTTAGGGCTTAAATATTCATAAACATTTACATGCAGCATTAAACTTAGTTTTCTTATTAAAGAACTTCTTTACACTCTGGTATTAATTAATTAATTACTCTACTACTGCTACATGCCTGTATTCCATATATATGAAATATATCAATTCCCGATAGTATAGGGACATACTTCTGAGCTTTGAGATGTTAACCATCCCATGTTATCCACTCACTTAAATAAACAAACATATTTACCCCTTGTTTAGAATGATTGTCCTGTGTACACTTAAAAAAACAAGAGATGAATAATGTCCTTTTAGCTTTGTCTGTTGTTCGTTTCTTTTCATTTGTTTCTTTGTTCATTGCTTTTATTCGTTGCTTTTTCTTGGAAGAATATTGTCCTTATCTTTTTCTTTGAAGAATAGTTTTCTTGTAGCTTTTGCCTTGTTCCTTGACTTGTGTAAATGTAATGTTTCTGTAGGCTGTAAATAGGCCTAAGTAAACACAATGTAAAGATGCATGTGTGTTGAAAAAATGTCTTTCTCCTTCTGTGTTTGCTGAAGGAATGAGAAGTGTAAGTGTTTGCCTTTATCCTTGGACCGTCCAAAACAACAAAATCCAACTTTTCATATTAGCTCACCCAAAGAGTACATCTGCCTGTTGTATCTACAATGGTGGCCTTTTTTAACGTGAAGTCTTAGTTCCCATTTCAACACTTCTTCTGTGAGACTTTTCCTCACCTTTTGTAGGAACTGAACTCCCTTGGCAGAAATCTTCACGTACGTAAACGTTTACGCTTTTCATCACAACCTGAAAGTCCTCTCTGGATTTCCTACAATATCTTGAAACACTGTCCATAAGGCCTTGTCAATCAACCTTGTAAGCTGAGTCTTTGTTTTTGTTTTTTTTTTGTTTTTTCTGCTTGCAAGTTTACAAGCGATCTGTAGGTGAGAAAACAGACAGAGAAAAACTCACAGTTGTTTGTGTTTTGAAGTCAAGATCAATAATTGGCTTTATTCCACGACTGCACTTCTTCTCGCCTTTAGCTGGCTCAGTTTCTATGACCTTCTGTCCATGTGTGATGGAACACAAACGTCCTTTCTAGGCTCTTTTGATCTGATTTTTCCCGAGACTTGATCAATTGTTTTCGTCTTGTCTCTTCATCTGAGTCCCTCCTGTTGTCAAGTAGTTAGGGAAAAACAAACAAATTCTGCGGCTCGCCAGTGTAAAGGTGGGGTGACACTTGTAAAAACAATTAGTGTCCCCTACCTAGGAGTTTAGTTTCATTTTCAATAGAGCCAGGAGATCTTCAAAAAAGGTTGTTTTATTCTTCAGAAAGACAAGCAAAAGACAATGCTTACATAATGACAGCTGGTAACACATGGTAAGGTGATTGGCTTCAGAAGGAGGAATGAGGTGTCTCATGGTACAATGGTATATCTTCGAGCAGGGTCCCCTGACCTTCCATAGCGAAGGGTCACTTCTCCAGCATCTTCCTCTAGGGCCCCATCGCCCGACATTCCTAACTCATGTTCAAAACCCTTGGTTCTTATACAGTTTAATTATGTTATGTCAGCATTATTTACATTTAGAATCGTTCCAAAAAAGGTAGCATTAACTGTCCTACAGAAGTAACACCCACTTGTGTATATTAAGTAACATAACTCCACCCATTATCCTGACATAGTTCCTTAGAATAGATGTCAAATGACCTCTCTCTTGTCCTCAGCAACCTTCAAAATTAACATGTTTCAATAAAGAGTTCAGAAACTTTTATCACTTAAAATAGTAATAAATTCAATATCTAACACTTAACACAATATTTTCCTTTTCCATTTGGGAGGCAGGAAGTTGGCATATTTAAGCAATAAATATTAATTAAAACTGTATTGTTCTCAAAAGCATTTAAAAAAACAATGTTTTCTTACCTGGATCACATTGTTTAGGATGTGGTGGCGATTTAGAGGCAGAGAGTAGGCAAATTTGATCCAGAAATATTGGGTAACTGTATATTGTATAAACATTTTACACATTTGAGGCACGGAATATTGTACTTTGTAAAAGGAGGCAGTTTGGGAGGCTGACTAGGCATTTTGTTCCTCAAATATATAAAAACTGAACAAATGCACGTGTAGCGCCACCCACAAAGGAGCCGCTTGAGTATATTTGGTTCTGTACTCTGCCTCTCAACCCCAAGAACAGTTCCATCCCCTCTGGCACACCTATGTAAATGCAAGCATGGTAATAATAGACACAAACTGTAGTGGAACAAGAAGTTTGTTTACTGGGAGACTTTCCACAATCAACAAATAAACATAGGGTAACTTCAATTAGCACTGTTAAACAACTTAGATGATTTTAGTATGGATTATGTGCTCAGGCATGAAGGCAACAGGTCTGGCTTGATAACGGTCAGTCTGTTTCCCTAAAATCCTGAAATCACAGACCCAGGCAGTAAATACGTGATGCAACAGGCAATAAGGTAAATGATCAACTTTAGGATTATTGTAAAGTTCCTCTTTAGTGAATATTACTATGACCACTAAATCACTGCAGTGCTAACTGAAGAAGAAACAGGAAAGTCCTCACAATGAAGATATCCAGTATCTTCAGCTAGCTTGGCATTGGTGCACTTGATGTCCTGTTTCACAGGATGAGCAATGTGTATTTAAAGATATCCTGGCAGACAAAAGTGATGTGCAGTATGCTGGCAGTATCCTGGCAAGCAGGATGGGTACTATGACCGCTCAGCAGGGTGTAAGTGGTTCTACAGGTGCAGGCACAGGTAAGGCAACGTTGTTTGCCTGCAGTGTCCTTAAGGTGGGCAAGTACCCACTCACCAATCTTGTGACCAAGGGATCAAGCAAGATGTCCTGGCATACAGATTCTTCAGGTGGCCCGACAGGCTACCTTGCAACCGGAACACCTCAAGTCCTCAGGAACACCTGGAGATGTACCTGGTGTCCCTCTCTGGTTGAAAGTCCGTCACCTTCCGACTCTTGGAGCTGTGGCAGGATCAACACACCGACACCTGGCGCTGTGGCAGAAAAGTCACCCCAATGAATAATAGCAGCCCCTCTGGTCACGTCTGTCTTTCCTTCTCCCCTCGTGGTGTCTCCTTGCCTCGTGGTGAGATCTCCAGCTCCCAGGCAGCCATTGGGTGGCCCAGTTCTCCTCTTACCAGAGAGCATGCTGGGGTGGTTAGTTCTTCCCCAAGGATTAGACTAGGGCCGCTGGTGCTAGGGACTATATGTCCCAGAATCCTTTGCTGCAGCAGCTGTTTCTAGTAATAGGCTTTCCCCTCCTGCCAATGAGGAAGCAAGTGAGAGAACAGAGTGGGCGGCTGGGTCCATGTAAGCACCGCTAGGAGCGCTGTGAAGTGGAGGAGAGAGAGGGGGGATTTCCCCCGCACCTACTGACAGGCAGGGCCGCTAATCCAGTACAACCAGCCCTGTTGTACCGGGCCCAGCCACCGGGGGGGGGGGGGGGGCCCGGGCAATCTGAACAGAGTGCAGAAGAAAAAAAAAAGTCTTTCTACAACTTCCCCTCCTCCGCTCCTCCCTCAGCAGCTTGTTCAGCCGTTCTCAATATGCACTCACTCCGGGCTAAACATCTCAGAGGCAGAGTCTGACTGTGAGATCTTGTAGTTTGAGTGGGCGGGAGGGGGTGTGGCTAGCTTCAAAGATGATCGTTCCTGGCTTCTTCTGTGCACATATGAGCTGCATTAACAATATCGTGGCAGTGGATCTGGATTCTCATGGGACTGCAGGTTAGCCCAGTCAATGGAAATGTAAAGTCTGTCTGCTTTTTCATGTAGCACAGCTGTCCTGACTGTGAGAAATTGGATTTTAAACTGCACTGCCCCGTTTCTCACAGAAGTGCTGCATGAAAAAGGAGATGCCATCAATGTCAGCAAACCCAACGTATTATTACTTCTATCTAAACTTTTAGATCACTGGTTTACACCATGCCTGTAGCTGAATCACACAGGAACACACTGTGCGTTCCTGTGCAATTCAAATGTGGGTCTGTGCACTGCTATTTCAAGCTCATTCATTTTGAAAGGGCTAAAATTGCAATGCACCAAAGGACTGTATGCACTACTTTTTAAATGCACTGCAACCAGATCACATGGTGATCCAGGGCTGACAGGTTCAGGGCGAACACACTACGTTTGAGGTGTCATTAACTTTTTATTGACACCTGTTGCAGATCGCAAAAGCAGTGCGTTTTGCATGCAGGTTGAATTTTACAGGAATCCACAGCATATTCCTTCACAATTCATATGCAGGTATGGTGTGAACCGGCCCTTAAACATAATATTACTGCTCATTAAAAGTTTAGAAAAAAGGTATTTTTAAAAAAAAGTGGTCTTAGCTGACATAAATAGCATCTTCTTTTTCATGTAGAACTGTTTGACTGTGAGAAATTGGACAGTGCAGTTTTGAATGCAGCACAGTGTCATCTGCATCCTGCACACAGTCATCTAATGCCCTGTACACACAATCGTTTTTTTCATCGGAAAAAACGATTGTGTGTGGGCCCCATCTGACTTTTTTCCATCGGTGTTAAAAAAATCGAACATGTTTTAAATTCCTCAGATGGAAAAAAAAAACGATAGGAAATTCCGATCGTCTGTGTGGAGCTCCAACGGAGAAAAAACCCACGCATGCTCAGAATCAAGTCGACGCATTCTCAGAAGCATTGAACTTAGTTTTTCTCGGCTCTTCTGAGTGTTTTACGTCACTGCGTTTTGGACGGTCTGAATTTTGTCTGATGGTGTGTAGGCAAGACTGATAAAAGTCAGCTTCATGGGAATTCCGACGGAAAATTCCATCGGATTTTATTCCATCGGAAATCCGATCATGTGTACAGGGAATTACACTCTAAATAACCACACCCCTTTAAGCCAAGCCCAATAATTAAGTGTAATTTAAACCACGTCCATTTTTCAGCTCCGTGTGGCACATATTTTTAAATTAGCCACGTCCACAAATTTAGCCTCTCTGTATACCCTAGCCTCTCTGTATACCATAGCCTCTCTGTATAGGGGCGGGACAAGGGGTGGGGCTGAAGGGGGCCCCGTCAGGTAGGCTGTACGGGGCCCCATGATTTCTATCAGCGGCCCTGCTGATAAGTTCCTGTGTTTTGGAAGTAGAGCGATATTTCCACCCACAATATTCAAATGCGTGTTCTTTTTTCAGATACAAAAATTAGCTGCCAAAATGTAAAGTATATATTTTTTAGCAACAAAATTTAGAGTTCGGAGATGAGAATGTGTTGTTTCTACTGAAAAGATCACTGTTAGGCCACACTACTAAAGAGTATGCATCTAAAAGAATTCTGAATCCTGGCAGTTTACTCTAATAGCGTCAGCCAAAGATCGATACAAAAAGCCTGATGAAGCCTGTATGATTGCCAAAACACTTTCCAAACTTAAGCAGATTATGTAGAATCATAAAGTTTTGCCCATTTTTAATGAGGATACAACATAATGAAATGCAAATGTTAACTGCCCGCGCCAGTAAGCGAGACAGGCTCAACTAGTTTTGGCAGCAGCATTGGTGGGATAAGGTCCTCTGGCGCCCAAGTTCCTCACAAAGTGTGCCCCTTCCGCCCTAGGTTTTTTCATTCAATACAACAAAAACGAACAAACACAAATGTAAAAGATTTACATTCAAATTGAAAGGTAAGCGAATGAAGGAGTTTTGATTTCAGATTTTAGGGTTATCAAAGGCACCAGAAATATGTTTTTGATAGAAAGGATCAGTACAAGTAAAACAAATGCATTGTGAGCAAGGGGAGAGGTGGCTGGGGTGGGATAGGCTTTAGATAACAAGGTAGCCATTGAGAGATGCACTGTGAATGGGCGATAAGCTGTCAGTGGAGGGTGAAGTGGGCAAGCTAGGCTGTGCCATGATCAGAGGTGGAAAGGGGGTGGATTGGTTTGCATACCCAACCATGTGCAAGAAAAAAAAAAAGCAGGATTTTTGTTGGCATATGACTGGGTGATTGAAGTCTGCACAACTTCACCTTATTCACTAAGCTTTGTGAAATTTCTCTGTGCATACAACTTTTTTTTTGCTTAGCTTAGTGAATAAAGGGAAGTTGTACTGATTTATTTTCTTTAATCCAGCCATGTGCAAGCAGCATTTTATTTTTCTTGCACATCAATGGGTATTCATTTCAAAGTATATTTTTACTTTGTTTTACTGCATTTACTAAGATAAGTGAAAATTACATTTGCAAAGTAAACCTGCTCTATTACTTTTGTAAATCAACCCCAGTGTGTCCAAAATGATATAACTCTATAATCATAAAGTGCACTGCACTCATAAAATAAAACAAACACAAATAAAAGAACACTACCTGGTACACAGGATGAGATTATCGGACAAATTATCGTCCGTTTTTTTCTTTTTTGCATGCTAGTCTTATATCGGGTTTACTAAAGTTTGAAGTAATGTAATGTGTTGTAGTGTATTTGCATCGTATTTTCAATCCACTGTACTGATTAACCACTTGACGACCGCCGCACGACGATATACGTCGACAGAATGGCACGGCTGGGCATAAGGGCGTACAAGTACGTCCACTTTAAGATGCGAGCCGTCGGTCAGGAGCTCCGTGACCGCGCCCGCGGGACCTGCGGACCCAATCGCCGCCGGTGTCCTGCGATAGGGTCATAGAGCTGAAGAACGGGGAGAGGTAAGTGTAAACAAACTTCTCCCCGTTCTTCCTAGTGACACTGTCAGTGATCGTTGAGTTGAGTTGAGTTGAGAGGTATCTTAATATAGCGCGGTCTTACCCCGAAGGGTCCCGACGCGCATAGCAGAGTTTCTGGGAAAAGAGGACCCAGGAACCAGAAGCAGCACAGAGTGGCAGAAAGGGTGGAAGAGAGAGGCTACGCAGGGAAGGCTTGCGTGAAAAGCCAAGTCTTCAGTAACCCGCGGAAGACCGGAATAGTAGGGGCCTCCTGGAGCTTGACAGGGAGGCTATTCCACAAAACGGCACCCTGGTGGCAGAAGACCCGACCACCACGCCGGATCTTCTTGGGCACTGAAATGTGGAGGAGATCTCTGCCGGTAGATCTGATTGATCTAGCAAAAGCTTGTTTATGAAAACGAGAGCAAAGATAGCTTGGGGCCAGGCCTCTCATTATCTTAAACATAATACATCCGGCCTTAAATAAGGTGCGATAGTGGACTGGCAGCCAGTGCAAGGCGCAGAGGACAGGGGTGATATGATCCCTCAGCGGGACATCCATGAGTAACTAACATCTTTGGCAATCCCAGATAAAGAGAGTTGCAGTAGTCTAGGCAGCTACCTATCGTGGCGCAGATGACAGTTTTTCTGTCCGAGATATCCAAATATTTAAACAGCCCCCTCAGGAGTTTTAGCTGCCAGTGACATGCACTGACGACCCTCTTTACCTGAGGAGCCAAAGTTAAACCTGAATCTAGGACAAATCCCAGATCACGGACCTGGGGGGCCACCTCCGGAGCAGGACCAAATGAGGGAGGCCAAGGTGGGGTATCTGGAGGGGTGGCCAGATCGCTGAAGATGATCACCTCAGTATTTCCCCCATTAAGTTTCAGGAAGTTGGCAGACATCCATGTGTTGATGGCCTCCAAACAGCTGGCAAGGGTGGCATCAGGCATCTGGTTCCTAGGAATCTTTAAGTAAACCTGGGTGTCGTCCGCATAAACATGGTAATGGACGGCGTGGGACTTTAGCAGGTCGGCAAGGGGCCTCATATAGATATTAAACAGCAGGGGAGACAAGGCAGAGCCCTGTGGCACTCCGCAATCCAGGGCAGTGGACTTAGAGTAAAAGGGGCCAGTCTTGACTCCCTGAACTCTGCCCTCTAAGAAAGAGGCCACCCGTGCCAAAGCCGACCCACTCATACCCAAAACTGACTTCATCCGCTCCAGTAAGACTCCATGATTAATGGTATCAAATGCGGCCGACAGATCCAAAAGAACTAGAGCTACTGAGTCACCCCTGTCCAAGTTGTGAAGGACATCATCATAGACACAGATGAGGCTCGTCTCTGTTCCATGTCCAGGTCGAAATCCGGACTGGAATTCGTCCAAGAGATGGAAAGACTCAAGGTAAGCCTGTAGCTGGATAACCACCAAGCGCTCCATCACCTTTACCACAAAAGGCAAGATGGAAATCGGCCTGTAGTTGCCCAGTACGTCTGGGTCCAAGGTCGATTTTCTTCAGCAGGGCCAAGACCACGGCCCGCTTCAGAGCGCCTGGGACAGTACCTGTCCTGAAGCAGCAGTTGATTGTCTCCCCAATAAAGGGGGCCAAAAGGGCAGCAGATTTTTTAACCAGCCTGGCAGGACATACATCTAATGGAGAGGAAGATGGTTTCAAAGAGGCAATTACCTCAACCACCTGTATAACTGTAACTGGTTGGAAACCAGGCAATCCAGGGGCCAACACTGTGTGGCCGATGTCCTCTTGCACAGTCTCTAGCCTGGGAATGTTGTCTCTAATGGTCTTAACCTTAGAGACAAAGAAGTCAGCGAGCTCCTGGCACCAGTCCTGTGACTTCTTGGGAGCAGAGCTGGTAGCTTCGGGATGGGTTAACTCTGAGGAGATCTTGAAAAGTTTGGCCGTGCTGTTGGCTGCCTTCCTGATTCGCTCTCGGAAGTAAATCTTTTTAGCCTCTCTAATAGCCCTCTTATAAAGATAGAGGACCGCCAGATGCAGCTTTTTGTCAGCTTCCAGAAGGAAGTTCTGCCAGCGTCTCTCCCTGGACCGAACCCGCTTTTTGAGGAGCCTAAGCTCCTCTGTAAACCATTGCGGGCTCTTGCCCAGGGGACGGGGATTAGATCCCATCCTACGGGGTGCTAACACATCAAGAGCCACTTCAACCGACTCCTGAAAAATACTCAGCTTCTCTACCGGGTCGCCCAGCTCAAAAAAGTTTGGCTGGTTAATACTCGTAGCCACAAAGTTTCCAAATCTGTTTGGGCAGACTTTTGAAAAGTTTCTTGAGAAAACCTTGGGGCCAGAGCGATCTGGGATATGA
This sequence comes from Rana muscosa, assembly GCA_029206835.1. Classification (NCBI taxonomy): domain Eukaryota; kingdom Metazoa; phylum Chordata; class Amphibia; order Anura; family Ranidae; genus Rana; species Rana muscosa. Next base: position 79,372,237 of record CM055119.1, on the reverse strand, counting down.
GGAGGTTTCCCTTCCGGTAGGGTCAGGCTAAAGGAAATAAACCTGTGATCTGACCAGGTCAACTCCCTAGGCAGCGCACAGGTTGCCAACAATCCACTGAACAGGAGCCAATCCAACACATGACCAGCAGTGTGGGTGGCTGCTGTCACATGTTGCCTATACCCCAAAAGCAACAGTTCTTGGATAAGGGATTGGGTGGGGGGGAATCACTTAGATCCTCCGCCCAAAAGTTTAAATCACCCAAGATGTAGGAGCCTTTGAACACAATGGACATCTGTGAGGCTAGACTGAGAAATTCAAAAACAAAATCAAGTTTTAATGCAGGGGGGCGATAAATCAAAGCAAACCCGTAAGTGAGCTTGCTAGCTACTTAATACGAAATTTTCAAAAGATTTGTAAATAGTGTTAAAATTCTCTGAAACTGATACTAACATTTTTTTTAAAAAAATCACGGCTACCCCACCCCCCCTGCCAGTTGGGCGGTTACATTGAAATATTTTATAATGGAGAGGGACCAGCTTGTCCAAGATAGGGGCTTTAAAATCTTGAAGCCAAGTCTCGGTGAGACAAAGAAAATCCAGATCCTCATCCATAATAAGGGCCGTGATATTAGCTGCATTAGCAACTGACGACCTGCAATTTAGTAGACCCCCTGTTAAGGACGATGCAGGAAGGTTTCTTAGTGGATGAGGAAGTGTATTAGAAGCATTGACCCATGAGAACGATCTATGAGAAGACGAAGTGTGTGAATTAAAACAATTGGCCTCAAACTGAGGAGTCACATTAGTATGCGAGATACACTTGGTGTCCTCTGATAATAAAAATAATGGGGACTGCGGATCCTTAAAAATGGGGACTGAGTGTGAAATGGTTTTAGCAGGAGGGCCAAGTCCACACAGAGCCATGTTGGCTATTGTTATATCTAAAAGAGGGCAATCAACACTACGCTAGAAGGAAATCTCGCAACTCCAATGGGAGAAGTACCAAAGCCTATAGTTAAAACTAAAACAGAAAGCTCCGCATAAAAATACACCAAAAACTAAACCAACCCATAAGCATGATAGTAGTTAACCCATTCCCTTCAGATAGTAACAATACTAGAGGGCCGGGAGCCTAATACATAATAAACAGTGTGGAGAGTCCATAAAGCTAAATCAAACAGTTTAAAATGTGTGACAACCTATAAATAAAATCCATAAGGATGCAAACTCAAACCTTAAGCAACAATTTAAACCAGTGAGGAATTCAAAGAAAAAATAAATAAATAAATAAATAATTTAGTCTCGAAGAGCAGTTGCAATCCTTATCAGCCACCTGGTGACCTCCTTAAGGATGACCTTGTCTCCGACGCGGCCGCTTTGCAGCGGCGGCCGACAGATGAATGGCTAAATCATGTGCTGAAGCCGGCAGATGACAGGTGCAGCTACTCACAAAACAGAAGCGTGCAGACTGAGCAGGCTTTAAGCTGTGCGACCAGCAGGGGGTGCAAAAAAGTACCTAGTGCCAGTCCAGGTGAATGGAACTTGATTCCAGGTGAGTGGAACTTGATTCCAGGTGAGTGAAGCTTGATTCCAGGTGAGTGAAGCTTGATGGTGGGATGGGATGGTGGAGGCAGTGATCGGGGCTCACTGGCGCATGCTCTACCCTGTGAGGGGAGACTTCCTTGCTGCTACACTGCGCAGCTGAAGCTGGCAGATGACAGATGCAGCTACTCACAAAAAAATAAAAAATAAAAAATAAAAATTCTGTCCCCTGTCATCGGGAACAGCGATCAGTGACGTGTCACGCCAAGCCATGCCCCCTAACAGTCACAAGCACTCCCTAGATCACACTTAACCCCTTCAGGGCCCCCTACAGGTTAACCCCTTCACTGCCAGTGTAATTTTTACAGTAATCATCACTGTAAAAATGACAATGGTCCCAAAAGTGTCCAATGTGTCCGCCATAATGTCGCAGTCACGATAAAAAACGCTGATCGCAGCCATTATTAGTAAAAAAAAAAAATATTAATAAAAATACCATAAAACTATCCCCTATTTTGTAAACGCTATAACTTTTGCACAAACCAATCAATAAACGCTTATTGCGATTTTTTTTACCAAAAATATGTAGAAGAATACGTATCGGCTTAAACTGAGGAAAAATATGTTTTTTTATATATTTTTTGGGGATATTCTTTATAGCAAAAAGTAAAAAATATTGCATTTTTTTCAAAATTGTCGCTCTATTTTTGTTTATAGCGCAAAAAATAAAAAAACGCAGAGGTGATCAAATACCACCAGAAGAAAGCTCTATTTGTGGGGAAAAAAGTATGCCAAATTTGTTTGGGAGCCACGTCGCACAACCGCGCAATTGTCAGTTGAAGCGATGCAGTGCCGAATTGCAAAAAGTGGCCTGGTCTTTGACCAGCGAAATGGTCCAGGGCTGAAGTGGTTAAACGAAAATGGTGCGATCTGGTATTATACGAGAATATTTTTTGTGCTTGTCCCATCGGATAATATCGGATGAACTGTCATAATCTGCTCTTGAAAGCGGTGTACTAACTATCAGATTATTATCCAATTTTATGCTATTTAAAAAGTGCTCAATCCTCCAAAAAAGTACTCCAAATGTATTCATGCATCAGCTGAACTCTCCCTCTGAAATGGATAGACTCGCTAAATGCTGTGGACCACTATAGTTAATGGTCAATGTGTGCTTAGCATCTTCAGTCGCTTAACCCAATCAGCCCCGGAAGGATTTACCCCCTTAATGACCAGGCCATTTTTTGCGATACTCCACTGCGTTGCTTTAACTAACAATTGCACAGTCATGCAACGTTGTACGAAAACAAAATTTATGTCCTTTTTTTTCCCCACAAATAGAGCTTTCTTTTGGTGGTATTTGTAAAAAACAAATTTCTTCATCAGTTTAGGCCAATACGTATTCTTCTACATATTTTTGGTAAAAAAATCGCAATAAAACGTATATTGATTAGTTTGCGCAAATGTTATAGCATCTACAAAATAGGGGATAGATTTATGGCATTTTTATTATTATTTTTTTTTTATTAGTAATGACGGTGATCTGCGATTTTTATCGGGACTACAACATTGCGGTGGACAGATCGGACACTTTTCTGGAACCACTGACATTTATACAGCGATCAGAGCTATAAATAGCCATTGATTACTGTGTAAATGTTATTGGCAGGGAAGGGATTAACACTAGGGGCAATCAAGGGGTTAAATGTGTTCCCTCAGTGTGTACTAACTGTGAGGGGATAGGACTGACTAGAGGAGGAGCCAGATCATTGTTCCTACTTAGTAGGAACAGACGATCTGTTTCTCCTCCCCTGTCAGAACAGGGATTTGTGTGTTTACACACACAAATTCTTGTTCTGACAGGTGAGAAGAAACGCTATAGCAGGCATGCACGCGCCCGCAGACGTACATCCTGGTTCTGGGTCTCGTGCCCGCGTTCGCTGGTGGCAGGCAACGTTCGCACCCAATGGCTATGCGCATTTTGCTCCGGGGTCATGCTGAGGGCGCGTGCACGCCTGCTATAGCGCTTTAAAGAGCCAACGTACCATGACGCCGATTCGCGCAGCCGTGCCAACCTGACGCAGTATAACTGCAGCGGCTGGTCGACAACTAGTTAATATCATCTATCCATCCATATGGCACACTGTCTCACTTTACTATACCACCTCCTAGAATCTCACATTAATGCAAAGAGACAAAAAGCTTCCATAGTATAAAACCATGATCAAACAATAGGAATCACAGTAATCTGTTTAAAGAATTCAAATGTTCTCCACTCGAATGTCCAATGTATCCAGTGTCTTGAGTCCAGCATATAATGTAAAGTGCAAAGTGTGCCAAAAAATAAATGTATCTAGTTATGGTCATCACACTTGTGCTCCTCCTGAAGTGAATAGAGTCACCAGCTATGATAGACCACTACAGCTAATGGTCAAAATAAAGCTTGATGGAATCAGTTCACAACTTCCCCTCTGATGAACTTTACTGTTTGGAATTCCTCTAATGTAGGTAGCAAAGACAGAACCTCCTATCATATCTGGCGGGTGCATTAACTTCCATCGGGAGCACAAGTGTGATGGGCAAAACTGGATAAGATTGGCAACATTTTTTTTTTCTTTTAGGGTGTCAGATCACAGACTGTAAAGAAGCTCTTCTTCTATTGCAAGGAACATAGATAAAGTGATCAATATTGATGTATGGTGTAGTACGGGTCTATATTCATGATTGATTCACTGTCTATATTCATAATTGATTTTCAAAGAACTTAAAGCGGAGCTCCACCCTAAAGTGGAACTTCCGCTCATCGGATTCCTCCCCCCCCTCCGGTGCCACAATTGGCACCTTTCAGGGGGGAGAAGGGTGCAGATACCTGTATAATACAGGTATTTGCACCCACTTCAGGGCGTAGATATCCGCAGAATCCCGAAGTTGAGGGGTTCCCTGGATTGAAACTGAACCTGAATTTATCCTGTATTGTATTGTAACGGGAGGGCCCGTGGAACCCAGAAGTATTATGAGATGTCCCATGGCTTGAACATTGAAATGCACAAACAGGCTGAAATTGTCAAAAGGTTAAATGGGATTTGCGCCCAGGTTTTGCCTTCCCTCTCTCAAGAGCGTCAGCAACTAGTTTTGGGAGCCATTGAGAAAGCAAAGCAAGTGACTGTTCCAGAACTGAATTCCATTATTCACCCTACAACCTTACAACTTCACCATCAGCTACTGACCCAGTAAGCAAAATGGCAATGCTGATGGGTTGTCCAGGCATTAGAGGAAGGGAAAATATGGACTAACTTCGGAGTCAACCCGTCTGGGATCTCCTCCTGTGTTAGTCTCCTGCCGAAAGGGGAGAGATGTAACGGGAGGGCCCGTGGAACCTAGAAGTTCTTAGAAAGTTTGAGCCAGAAAATAATGGACATTGAGAATATGTCTTGGATTGCTTTGAAATGGGTCTGTAATATTAATCCACTGTATTTCTTATGATATCTGTAAAGGACTATTTACTGGTTGTTTGATTCTGAACTCAACAGGTTAATTGAGAGATGCTGATGTGTTCAACTCTAACCACCTGGCTGCCTTTGTAATGTAGATTAAATCCAGACTAGCTTCCAAAGACCTTTTCATTGTTGTTTGTGGTGATGTGGATTGGAGCTTGGTAGACCGTCTGGCTGCCTATTATGGGATGTTTAAGTGTCTTGCTGTGAGGAGGGGGGGATCACTCCAGCAACCCCTCCTGCTAAGACTGTTTACTGAAGGAGAAGTTTGAACACACCTGACCTGTATCACCCTTGTCATTGGACAGTTTAACCTGCCCTGTTCCCCAAGGATGGGAGGGAAGTGTTTTGAAGGGAAGTGTGTTACCATGTGCTTGTAATAAAGATTCATTCCCTGTTTTTGGAACTTCAACACAGAGCGTTTTCTCGTTTGTGCGGGGAGAAATATTTGTATGGGGTCTTATTCGGCTGGTTGGAGTGTCTGGTAGTTGGCGTGTGTTCGAGAATGGAATATCCTAAACGACGTTAACCCCTGTCGTTACATTGGTGGCAAGCAGCGGATTGATTCCCACAGCCGAAAGGACAGCTACAAGAGGACACAGGCCAATGGAGGCACAGTAGGGACGGCTAAAGCACTCTACCCTCAAGGACTTACTGGAGAACCGGGGAAGACCGGCCAACAACCGTAAGAAGAGGGACATTATCAGAGAACTAGTCGAAATGGATGGAACCGAAAGGCCCAGCGTAACAGACAGGACACCCGAAGAGGCAAGTTTTTATCGGGCTGTTAACATAAGACTGGCACATTATGGTCCTAACCCTACAGCGGAGATCATAGACCGAGTTATAGCGGCTGTGGATGTAAATTTGCTACAGCAAAGAGGTGCTGCAGCAGCAGAAGTCACAGCAGCACCAACTGAAAGGAGAAAGATACATTTTACTGCTTTTAAAAATTTAATTGAAACAGAAGGGGAAATTAATGGTTACCTTGCTGATTTTAAACGGCAATGTGCCCTACACCGGGTGCCCACAGAGGAATGGGTTACCATTTTGTCTGGGAAACTGTCCGGCCAGACCAGTGAAGCGTTCAGTGTCATCCCAGACGAGGATATTATGAACTATGGACTGGTAAAAGAAGCACTTTTGGCCAGGTATGCCGTCACACCGGAGGCATACCGGAGGCGGTTCCAAGAGACGAGCAAGCAGACTGGAGACTCATATACCGAGTGGGCATGCCGCCTACACCGCACTGCATCCCACTGGGTCGCTGGATGCCAAGCAGAATCCGGGGAAGAGGTGCTGCAGGTGTTCCTGCTGGAGCACTTCTTTGACAAACTGTCCCTGGAAGTCAGAGAGTGGGTCCGGGACCGAAAACCTTTCACCTTGCCTGAAGCAGCTCGCTTGGCGGACGAATACACAGACGTCCGCAAACTGGATAATAGTGATGAGCCGAACACCCCCGGGTTCGGTTCGCACCAGAACCCGCGAACGGACCGAAAGTTCGAACGAACATTAGAACCCTATTAAATACAATGGATGCGAACGTTCGAATTCTAAAGTGCTAATTATAACAACTATTATGCATGTTATTGTCATAAATAGGGTTTGGGAACCCGGGTTGTGCACCAGGGGACATGTATCAATGCAAAAAGAAGTTTTAAAAACGGTCGTTTTTCGGGAGCAGTCATTTTAATGATGCATAAAGTGAAAAAAAAAAAGTCAAATATTCCTTTAAATATCGTACCTGGGGGGTGTCTAAAGTATGCCTGTGAAGTGCCACGTGTTTCCCGTGTTTAGAACTGTCCCTGCAGAAAATGACACTTCTAAAGGAAAAAAAAGCCATTTAAAACTGCTTGCGGCTTTAATGTAATGTCTGGTCCCGGTAATATGGATGAAATTCTTTAAGAAAAATGGCATAGCTACCCCATGACCCCCCCCCTACCCCAGCCCATTACCAGCCCCTTTGGGTCTTGTATGGATATTAAGGGGAACCCCGCACATAAAATAAAAAAGGCCCTATATACTCTGAACAGCCGTATACAGGCGGTGCATACAAGACAGGGACTGTAGGTTTGTTCTTATGTAGAATCTGTTTGTAATTTTGAACAGGTACATTGTTGAAGTGTAGCTCCAGCCCAAAAATCTATTTTTAAACTTTTTGGGAAACATAGGTAAGGGTTATCACCCCTGTAACATTTGTTTTGCTGTCTGTGCCCCTGTTCAGAACATTTCACCTCACTTTCCGTCCCAATGACAACTGTTTTTGAAATGTGGTGTTTTTCTTGAAACAAGGATTGCTGATAAAGCATCAGTACAGATGAGACCCCTTTCTCCCATATTTATTCTTACAGGAGAGAATTTTCCTTTCTAGGGGTAGATTTCCTCTCACTTCCTGTTGTCTTCTTTCGTTTGCAAGTAGGAGTCGTTTGTAAGTTGGATGTTTGAAAGTAGGGACCTGCCGTATATACTCTGCAGAAATAGGCCCCTTAGTTGTTGGTGTTGGCACAACACTGTAAGCACTCAGTTACTCTTGGTTGGTGCTGGAACGCCCTGCTGTCAACTATTATATCAGGAATTTTAATTACATATAATTGTTGAACAGTGGTAGTAAAAATTGGGGCTTTGATGGTGGTGCTGGTGCCACAACACTGTAAGCCCTGACAGTTACTCTTGGTGGGTGCAGCAATGGGCCCTGCTGTGAATTATTAGATCAAGAATTGTAATTACATGCCCCTTTTGAACAGGGGCTGAAAAATTGGGCCTTTCGTGGTGGTGGTGGTGGTGGCGTTGCCACAAGACTGTAAGCCCTCAGAGTTACTCTTGGTGGGTGCAGCAATGGACCCTGCTGTGAATTATTAGATCAAGAATTGTAATTGCATGCCCCTGTTGAACAGGGGCTGAAAAATTGGGCCTTAGGCACTGGTGGCACAACACTACAACCCCTCACAGATACTGTACTTGGAGCACAGCAATGAGCCCTGTTGCAAAGTATTGCTTCAAAAATTGTAATGACACGCCCCTGTTAAACAGGGGCTGAAAAATTGGGCCTTAGGCACTGGTGCCACAACACTCCAACCCCTCACAGATACTGTACTTGGAGCACAGCAATGAGCCCTATGGCAAATTATTGCTAAAAAAATTGTAATTACACGCCCCTGTAAAACAGGGGCTGAAAAATTGGGCCTTAGCCACTGGTGGCGGCACCCATAAACAAAAATGATCTTCCAAGCTATCATCATCAATCGTATCATTGAGGACTCGGAGGAGGAGGATAGCCAGTCAACATAACAGCACAGGCACTCAGCATCAGCATCAGTCTTGAAGGGATGTGACATGTTAAAATCAATTAGTCTGTTATATCAGCATCAGGTGTGTGGTAGCTGGTGGTGATCCAAGACTGGTTCATCTTGATGAAAGTCAGTCGATCAACCGAGTCGGTGGACAGGCGCACCCTGTGATCCGTGACAAATCCTCCAGCAGCACTGAATGTGCGTTCCGAAAGAACGCTGGATGCAGGACAGGCCAGTAGCTCAATTGCATACTGTGCAAGCTCTGGCCAGTGATCCATCCTCAAGACCCAGTAAGCCAGAGGATTTTCGGTGGGGAAGGTGTCCAAGTCTGACCTTGCCCCTAGATATTCCTGCACCATGTTTATCAGACGCTGGCGATGGTTGCTGGAACCGATCATACTTTGGGGCTGCGGACTAAAGAATTGTCTGAACGCATCGGTCAGACGGCCACCTTCCCCACCGCTCCTTCTTTGACTGGCCGAAGCCTCAGCAACTCGTTGTCCAGGACCAGGAGTTTGTAACCTCCCAGTCTCTGGGAACGCGTTGCACAGACCTTTCTGCAAGGCCTCCCGGAGTTGTCTCATCCTCTGCTCCCTCTGCGACGGTAACATAAGGTCCGCAACCTTACCCTTGTACCGTGGATCAAGGAGAGTGGCCAGCCAGTAATGGTCCCTCTCCTTGATCCGAAGAATACGAGGATCCTTCCGCAGACTTTGCAGGATCAGGGAGGCCATGCAGCGTAGGTTTGCTGAGGCATTCGCTCCGGAGTCCTCTGGGTCACTAAGGACGACATGATCCGCAGCCACCTCCTCCCAGCCACGTACAAGTCCACTGGTTTCTTGGGACTGTAAATCATCCCTAAAAGACTGCTGCTGATGATGCTGAGTGCCAGCCTCCACCTCCATGCTGACACAATCCTCCTCCTCCTCCTCCTCCTCCTCCTCTTCCTGTGCGATGGGTGGGACAGAAGGAACACTGTCTGGGTAAAGGGGGCCTTGAGAGGCAAGGAAGTCCTCCTCTTCCTGCCTCTGTTCTGCCTCAAGTGCCCTGTCCATTATTCCACGCAGCGTGTGCTCCAACAGGTGGACAAGAGGTACAGTGTCACTGATGCATGCACTGTCACTGCTCACCATCCTCGTGGCCTCCTCAAATGGTGCCAGGACAGTGCATGCATCCCTGATCATGCCCCACTGGCGTGGAGAAAAAAAACCAAGCTCCCCTGACCCTGTCCTGGTGCCGTAGTCGCACAGGTACTCATTGATGGCCCTCTGCTGCGTGTGCAGCCGCTGCAGCATGGCCAACGTTGAGTTCCACCTGGTGGGCATGTCACATATAAGGCGGTTCTTGGGCAGGTTCAACTCCTTTTGCAGCTCAGCCAGGCGAGCACTGGCATTATAAGATCTGCGGAAATGCACACAGACTTTCCTGGCCTGCCTCAGGACATCCTGTAAGCCCGGGTACCTGCCCAAGAACCGCTGCACCACCAGGTTAAGGACGTGAGCCACACAGGGCACATGGGTCAGTTGTCCCTGTCGGAGGGCGGAGAGGAGGTTGGTGCCATTGTCGCAAACCACCATTCCTGGCTTAAGCTGGCGTGGCGTCAACCACCTCTCGGCCTGGCCTTGCAGAGCAGACAGGACCTCTGCCCCAGTGTGGCTTCTGTCCCCCAAACACACCAGCGCAAGCACGGCATGGCATCTTTTTGCCTGCGTACTTGCGTAGCCCCGTGAACGGCTACGGAGCACCGCTGGTTCATAGGACAAACCACAGGAAGAGGCCATGGAGGAAGAAGAAGAGGAGGGGGTGGAGGAGAGAGGTGTGTCACAACCAGTAGTAGCATTTTGGAGGCGTGGCGGTGGGACAACCTCCAACACTACTGCACCTTGTCCTGCATCCTTCCCAGCTGCCAAAAGAGTGACCCAATGGGCCGTGAAAGAAAGGTAACGTCCCTGTCCATGCCTGCTGGACCATGAGTCAGCGGTAATATGCACCTTACCGCTGACCGCCCTGTCCAGCGACAGCGAGGCCAAGACATTGCCTTCCACATGCCGGTAGAGAGCCGGAATAGCCTTCCGTGAGAAAAAGTGGCGTTTGGGAACCTGCCACTGAGGAACCGCACATTGCACAAACTCACGGAAGGGGGCCGAGTCTACCAACTGAAAAGGCAGCAGTTGAAGCGCTAGCAATTTAGCCAAGCTAGCATTCAACCGCTGGGCATGTGGATGGCTGGGAGTGAACTTCTTTCGACGGTCCAGCAGCTGGGGCAGGGAAATTTGCCTGCTAGAATCGGACGTCGGTGTACTGCTAGCAGAGTGGCCGCAAGTACTTGGCTGTGACACACCTAATTCTACACCTTCATTCCTCTCAGTGCATGTTTCAGAGAGGACTGAAGTTATAGTGGGGTTGGAGATCCCAGCTGATGCGGTGCAAGGAGAGGTCCGCTTTGTTCTTTGGTGTGGGTCTTTGAGGTAGGCTTGCCAACGAGCTGCATGGCAGGTCAACATATGTCTGGTCAGGCATGTGGTACCCAAGCGGCTGATGTTTTGGCCACGCGATATACGCTTGAGACATATGTTGCAAACAGCAGCTGTGCGATCTGATGCACTAGCCTCAAAAAAGGCCCACACCAAAGAACTTTTTGAATGACGGGCAGAGGCAGCGCCCTGCACAGGCGGAGCTCTGCGGTGTGATTCCGTCGGTGTACTGCCCTTACGCTGGCCACCAAAGGGCATCCTGCCTCGTTGGAGATGTGCCTCCTCCTCATCCTCCTCCTCCTCCTCTCTCCTATTAGGCACCCACGTGGAGTCAGTGAACTCATCATCACCTCCCTCCTCATCACTGGAGGCAATCTGGCAGTATGCTGCAGCTGCTGGAACATGACTGCCAGATTGGTGTCCTTCTTGAGCATCCCCTCTGTCTGCTCTCACGCTACTGCCTTCCTCTAGCTGGGTTTCATCATCAGACCCTTCGAAACGCTGGGCATCCTCCTGGAGCATGTACCCAACACTGTGCTGAAACAGTTCGGGGGACTCCTCAGGAGGAGGACATGGTGGGTCTAGGGAAGGAGTGACTGATGATGAGTCTGACATTGATACCAGGGAAGAGGACGCTTTGGCAGCTGCTTTTCCAGTACCCTGAGCCTGGGTGAGAGAGGATGAGGAGGAGGAGGAGGGCTTGGTCATCCACTCTACCAAGTCTTCGGCATGATGTGGCTCAACATGTCCAGCTGCCGAAAAGAAGGACAAGCGTGTCCCATGGCCATGTGCTGATGACAATGCACCGCGTCCACGACCAGCACTGTTGCCCCCAGACACAGAGCCTGCTTGCCCTCTTTTATTGCCTCCTGACTGTCTGCCTCTCCTTGTTTGCCTTCCAGACATTCTAATAGATGGCCTGTAGGGAGATGGGAAAAAAGCAATAAGGGCTACCTTCAGGTGTCCTTCTCTGTCCCTTGAAACAAGGACTTTGACAGTGAAAGAAACTGACACACTCTCCCTACCTACAGTTTTCTGTCCCTAGAAAAAATGTTTTTTTTAAGCACAATTTAGCACAAGGAGAATTACCTCACTGTCCTTCCAGGTCCCTGGAAACAAGGACTTTGACAGTGAAAGAAACTGACACACTCTCCCTACCTACAGTTTTCTGTCCCTAGAAAAAATGTTTTTTTTAAGCACAATTTAGCACAAGGAGAATTACCTCACTGTCCTTCCAGGTCCCTGGAAACAAGGACTTTGACAGTGAAAGAAACTGACACACTCTTCCTACCTACAGTTTTCTGTCCCTAGAAAAAATGTTTTTTTAAGCACAATATAGCACAAGGAGAATTCACTCACTGTCCTTCCAGGTCCCTGGAAACAAGGACTTTGACAGTGAAAGAAACTGACACACTCTCCCTACCTACAGTTTTCTGTCCCTAGAAAAAATGTTTTTTTTAAGCACAATTTAGCACAAGGAGAATTACCTCACTGTCCTTCCAGGTCCCTGGAAACAAGGACTTTGACAGTGAAAGAAACTGACACACTCTCCATACCTACAGTTTTCTGTCCCTAGAAAAAATGTTTTTTTTAAGCACAATTTAGCACAAGGAGAATTACCTCACTGTCCTTCCAGGTCCCTGGAAACAAGGACTTTCACAGTGAAAGAAACTGACACACTCTCCCTACCTACAGTTTTCTGTCCCTAGAAAAAATGTTTTTTTTAAGCACAATTTAGCACAAGGAGAATTACCTCACTGTCCTTCCAGGTCCCTGGAAACAAGGACTTTGACAGTGAAAGAAACTGACACACTCTCCCTACCTACAGTTTTCTGTCCCTAGAAAAAATGTTTTTTTTAAGCACAATTTAGCACAAGGAGAATTACCTCACTGTCCTTCCAGGTCCCTGGAAACAAGGACTTTGACAGTGAAAGAAACTGACACACTCTCCCTACCTACAGTTTTCTGTCCCTAGAAAAAATGGTTTTTTTAAGCACAATTTAGCACAAGGAGAATTACCTCACTGTCCTTCCAGGTCCCTGGAAACAAGGACTTTGACAGTGAAAGAAACTGACACACTCTCCCTACCTACAGTTTTCTGTCCCTAGAAAAAATGTTTTTTTTAAGCACAATTTAGCACAAGGAGAATTACCTCACTGTCCTTCCAGGTCCCTGGAAACAAGGACTTTGACAGTGAAAGAAACTGACACACTCTCCCTACCTACAGTTTTCTGTCCCTAGAAAAAATGTTTTTTTTAAGCACAATTTAGCACAAGGAGAATTACCTCACTGTCCTTCCAGGTCCCTGGAAACAAGGACTTTGACAGTGAAAGAAACTGACACACTCTCCCTACCTACAGTTTTCTGTCCCTAGAAAAAATGTTTTTTTTAAGCACAATTTAGCACAAGGAGAATTCACTCACTGTCCTTCCAGGTCCCTGGAAACAAGGACTTTGACAGTGAAAGAAACTGACACACTCTCCCTACCTACAGTTTTCTGTCCCTAGAAAAAATGTTTTTTTTAAGCACAATTTAGCACAAGGAGAATTACCTCACTGTCCTTCCAGGTCCCTGGAAACAAGGACTTTGACAGTGAAAGAAACTGACACACTCTCCCTACCTACAGTTTTCTGTCCCTAGAAAAAATGTTTTTTTTAAGCACAATTTAGCACAAGGAGAATTACCTCACTGTCCTTCCAGGTCCCTGGAAACAAGGACTTTGACAGTGAAAGAAACTGACACACTCTCCCTACCTACAGTTTTCTGTCCCTAGAAAAAATGTTTTTTTTAAGCACAATTTAGCACAAGGAGAATTACCTCACTGTCCTTCCAGGTCCCTGGAAACAAGGACTTTGACAGTGAAAGAAACTGACACACTCTCCCTACCTACAGTTTTCTGTCCCTAGAAAAAATGTTTTTTTTAAGCACAATTTAGCACAAGGAGAATTCACTCACTGTCCTTCCAGGTCCCTGGAAACAAGGACTTTGACAGTGAAAGAAACTGACACACTCTCCCTACCTACAGTTTTCTGTCCCTAGAAAAAATGTTTTTTTTAAGCACAATTTAGCACAAGGAGAATTACCTCACTGTCCTTCCAGGTCCCTGGAAACAAGGACTTTGACAGTGAAAGAAACTGACACACTCTCCCTACCTACAGTTTTCTGTCCCTAGAAAAAATGTTTTTTTTAAGCACAATTTAGCACAAGGAGAATTACCTCACTGTCCTTCCAGGTCCCTGGAAACAAGGACTTTGACAGTGAAAGAAACTGACACACTCTCCCTACCTACAGTTTTCTGTCCCTAGAAAAAATGTTTTTTTTAAGCACAATTTAGCACAAGGAGAATTACCTCACTGTCCTTCCAGGTCCCTGGAAACAAGGACTTTGACAGTGAAAGAAACTGACACACTCTCCCTACCTACAGTTTTCTGTCCCTAGAAAAAATGTTTTTTTTAAGCACAATTTAGCACAAGGAGAATTACCTCACTGTCCTTCCAGGTCCCTGGAAACAAGGACTTTGACAGTGAAAGAAACTGACACACTCTCCCTACCTACAGTTTTCTGTCCCTAGAAAAAATGTTTTTTTTAAGCACAATTTAGCACAAGGAGAATTACCTCACTGTCCTTCCAGGTCCCTGGAAACAAGGACTTTCACAGTGAAAGAAACTGACACACTCTCCCTACCTACAGTTTTCTGTCCCTAGAAAAAATGTTTTTTTTAAGCACAATTTAGCACAAGGAGAATTACCTCACTGTCCTTCCAGGTCCCTGGAAACAAGGACTTTGACAGTGAAAGAAACTGACACACTCTCCCTACCTACAGTTTTCTGTCCCTAGAAAAAATGTTTTTTTTAAGCACAATTTAGCACAAGGAGAATTACCTCACTGTCCTTCCAGGTCCCTGGAAACAAGGACTTTGACAGTGAAAGAAACTGACACACTCTCCCTACCTACAGTTTTCTGTCCCTAGAAAAAATGTTTTTTTTAAGCACAATTTAGCACAAGGAGAATTACCTCACTGTCCTTCCAGGTCCCTGGAAACAAGGACTTTGACAGTGAAAGAAACTGACACACTCTCCCTACCTACAGTTTTCTGTCCCTAGAAAAAATGTTTTTTTTAAGCACAATATAGCACAAGGAGAATTCACTCACTGTCCTTCCAGGTCCCTGGAAACAAGGACTTTGACAGTGAAAGAAACTGACACACTCTCCCTACCTACAGTTTTCTGTCCCTAGAAAAAATGTTTTTTTTAAGCACAATTTAGCACAAGGAGAATTACCTCACTGTCCTTCCAGGTCCCTGGAAACAAGGACTTTGACAGTGAAAGAAACTGACACACTCTCCCTACCTACAGTTTTCTGTCCCTAGAAAAAATGTTTTTTTTAAGCACAATATAGCACAAGCACAAAACACACTGACACTCTCCCTACCTATCCTTCTCTTTCCCTAAACTAAAGGAATCCAGGTTAAGCAAGAAAGAAATAAAAGTCACTGTCCCTGCCTATGCTGCTCTATCCCTGCTCCGGAACACACTACACTAGGCCGCCGTGCTGGCGGCCTTTTATAGTGTGGGGCGTGTACTAAACCCCCTCAGCAATAATTGGCCACAGGCATCCTGCCTGTGGCCAATCATTGCTCTCCTCGCTGCCGGCGCTGTGATTGGCCAAGCATGCGGGGTCACAGTGCATGCTTGGCCAATCACAGCGCCTGGATGACACTGCGATGGCGTAGTGCATTGTGGGCCGTTCGCGTCACTCGAATTTGGCGCGAACGGCCCAAATCGTTCGATCTTCGTCGAACGATCGAACAGCCGATGTTCGAGTCGAACGTATGTTCGACTCGAACACGAAGCTCATCCCTACTGGATAACCCTGTGGTCAAGACAACAGATTATCGATCAGTGGCACCCCCTCCGGCTATCGCCTACCAACCCCAGTCGTGCCACCCTACAGCACCACCTCCAGCGGCCACTTATTCTCAGCAGCCCAGGTCCAACTCCAAGGGCTACTCACAACCCATAAGGTGTTTCGGGTGTAAACAGCTAGGGCACAAAAAGCCAGACTGTCCGTTGAATCCAGCCAGGCAGTCCCAGTCATGGAGACAGCCAGCAAGGGGGAACCCCCACACATCCATGCCTACGGCCCA
The DNA here is from genome assembly GCA_029206835.1 of Rana muscosa. NCBI lineage: Eukaryota > Metazoa > Chordata > Amphibia > Anura > Ranidae > Rana > Rana muscosa. Next base: position 79,356,310 of record CM055119.1, on the reverse strand, counting down.
CTGCGTTGAGGAGGAAGAACATTGGGACGTCCTGCACGAGGCTGATCCAATACAAGCAGCTAACCGGGACAACCGGCAGCAACACAGGCAGACTGTCTGGGTCAATGGAAAGGTAGCCAATGGCCTACGTGATACTGGCACCACCATGACCCTACTACAGAAGAACCTCATCCCAGAGAGCCAACATACCGGAGACACTGTAGCCGTAAGAGTAGCGGGAGGCACTGTCTTCCGGCTACCCGTTGCCCGTGTTCACCTGGATTAGGGGGTTGGTTCGGGACACGTGAATGTGGGGGTGATGAAGGATTTGCCAGCAGATGTACTACTGGGGAATGATTTGGCCCCCCTCGTTTCTGCTTACGCCGCAGTGGGCCCCGCTGAAGCCAACCCAGTGACTACCTGTGCCCAGACCTGTGCTGCTGAGACCGACCCGCTTGCTGCCGAGACCCGGGTAAGACTATCTTCCCCGACATGTACCTTAGATTAGGCACAATATCACAGTCTAAAATTGGAATGTGACAAGTTGGCCAGTGAGAAATCGGAGATGCAACGACACCACGTCATGTATTATGAGATGTCCCATGGCTTGAACATTGAAATGCACAAACAGGCTGAAATTGTCAAAAGGTTAAATGGGATTTGCGCCCAGGTTTTGCCTTCCCTCTCTCAAGAGCGTCAGCAACTAGTTTTGTGAGCCATTGAGAAAGCAAAGCAAGTGACTGTTCCAGAACTGAATTCCATTATTCGCCCTACAACCTTACAACTTCACCATCAGCTACTGACCCAGTAAGCAAAATGGCAATGCTGATGGGTTGTCCAGGCATTAGAGGAAGGGAAAATATGGACTAACTTCGGAGTCAACCCGTCTGGGATCTCCTCCTGTGTTAGTCTCCTGCCGAAAGGGGAGAGATGTAACGGGAGGGCCCGTGGAACCTAGAAGTTCTTAGAAAGTATGAGCCAGAAAATAATGGACATTGAGAATATGTCTTGGATTGCTTTGAAATGGGTCTGTAATATTAATCCACTGTATTTCTTATGATATCTGTAAAGGACTATTTACTGGTTGTTTGATTCTGAACTCAACAGGTTAATTGAGAGATGCTGATTAGTGATGAGCCGAACACCCCCGGGTTCGGTTCGCACCAGAACCCGCGAACGGACCAAAAGTTCGTACGAACATTAGAACCCTATTAAATACAATGGATGCGAACGTTCGAATTCTAAAGTGCTAATTATAACAACTATTATGCATGTTATTGTCCTAAAAAGGGTTTGGGAACCCGGGTTCTGCACCAGGGGACATGTATCAATGCAAAAAGAAGTTTTAAAAACGGTCGTTTTTCGGGAGCAGTCATTTTAATGATGCATAAAGTGGAAAAAAAAAGTCAAATATTCCTTTAAATATCGTACCTGGGGGGTGTCTAAAGTATGCCTGTGAAGTGCCACGTGTTTCCCGTGTTTAGAACTGTCCCTGCACAAAATGACACTTCTAAAGGAAAAAAAAGCCATTTAAAACTGCTTGCGGCTTTAATGTAATGTCTGGTCCCGGTAATATGGATGAAAATCTTTAAGAAAAATGGCATAGCTACCCCATGACCCCCCCCCCCTACCCCAGCCCATTACCAGCCCCTTTGGGTCTTGTATGGATATTAATGGGAACCCCGCACATAAAATAAAAAAGGCCCTATATACTCTGAACAGCCGTATACAGGCGGTGCATACAAGACAGGGACTGTAGGTTTGTTCTTATGTAGAATCTGTTTGTAATTTTGAACAGGTACATTGTTGAAGTGTAGCTCCAGCCCAAAAATCTATTTTTAAACTTTTTGGAAAACATAGGTAAGGGTTATCACCCCTGTAACATTTGTTTTGCTGTCTGTGCCCCTGTTCAGAACATTTCACCTCACTTTCCGTCCCAATGACAACTGTTTTTGAAATGTGGTGTTTTTCTTGAAACAAGGATTGCTGATAAAGCATCAGTACAGAGGAGACACCTTTCTCCCATATTTATTCTTACAGGAGAGAATTTTCCTTCCTAGTGGTAGATTTCCTCTCACTTCCTGTTGTCTTCTTGCGTTTGCAAGTAGGAGTCGTTTGCAAGTTGGATGTTTGAAAGTAGGGACCTGCCGTATATACTCTGCAGAAATAGGCCCCTTAGTTGTTGGTGTTGGCACAACACTGTAAGCACTCACAGTTACTCTTGGTTGGTGCTGGAACGCCCTGCTGTCAACTATTATATCAGGAATTTTAATTACATATAATTTTTGAACAGTGGTAGTAAAAATTGGGCCTTTGATGGTGGTGCTGGTGCCACAACACTGTAAGCCCTGACAGTTACTCTTGGTGGGTGCAGCAATGGGCCCTGCTGTGAATTATTAGATCAAGAATTGTAATTGCATGCCCCTGTTGAACAGGGGCTGAAAAATTGGGCCTTTCGTGGTGGTGGTGGTGGTGGTGGTGTTGCCACAACACTGTAAGCCCTCAGAGTTACTCTTGGTGGGTGCAGGAATGGGCCCTGCTGTGAATTATTAGATCAAGAATTGTAATTACATGCCCCTTTTGAACAGGGGCTGAAAAATTGGGCCTTTCGTGGTGGTGGTGGTGGTGGTGGCGTTGCCACAACACTGTAAGCCCTCAGAGTTACTCTTGGTGGGTGCAGCAATGGGCCCTGCTGTGAATTATTAGATCAAGAATTGTAATTGCATGCCCCTGTTGAACAGGGGCTGAAAAATTGGGCCTTAGGCACTGGTGGCACAACACTACAACCCCTCACAGATACTGTACTTGGAGCACAGCAATGAGCCCTGTTGCAAAGTATTGCTTCAAAAATTGTAATGACACGCCCCTGTTAAACAGGGGCTGAAAAGTTGGGCCTTAGGCACTGGTGGCACAACACTACAACCCCTCACAGATACTGTACTTGGAGCACAGCAATGAGCCCTGTTGCAAAGTATTGCTTCAAAAATTGTAATGACATGCCCCTGTTAAACAGGGGCTGAAAAATTGGGCCTTAGGCACTGGTGTCACAACACTCCAACCCCTCACAGATACTGTACTTGGAGCACAGCAATGAGCCCTATGGCAAATTATTGCTAAAAAAATTGTAATTACACGCCCCTGTAAAACAGGGGCTGAAAAATTGGGCCTTAGCCACTGGTGGCGGCACCCATAAACAAAAATGATCTTCCAAGCTATCATCATCAATCGTATCATTGAGGACTCGGAGGAGGAGGATAGCCAGTCAACATAACAGCACAGGCACTCAGCATCAGCATCAGTCTTGAAGGGATGTGACATGTTAAAATCAATTAGTCTGTTATATCAGCATCAGGTGTGTGGTAGCTGGTGGTGATCCAAGACTGGTTCATCTTGATGAAAGTCAGTCGATCAACCGAGTCGGTGGACAGGCGCACCCTGTGATCCGTGACAAATCCTCCAGCAGCACTGAATGTGCGTTCCGAAAGAACGCTGGATGCAGGACAGGCCAGTAGCTCAATTGCATACTGTGCAAGCTCTGGCCAGTGATCCATCCTCAAGACCCAGTAAGCCAGAGGATTTTCGGTGGGGAAGGTGTCCAAGTCTGACCTTGCCCCTAGATATTCCTGCACCATGTTTATCAGACGCTGGCGATGGTTGCTGGAACCGATCATACTTTGGGGCTGCGGACTAAAGAATTGTCTGAACGCATCGGTCAGACGGCCACCTTCCCCACCGCTCCTTCTTTGACTGGCCGAAGCCTCAGCAACTCGTTGTCCAGGACCAGGAGTTTGTAACCTCCCAGTCTCTGGGAACGCGTTGCACAGACCTTTCTGCAAGGCCTCCCGGAGTTGTCTCATCCTCTGCTCCCTCTGCGAAGGTAACATAAGGTCCACAACCTTACCCTTGTACCGTGGATCAAGGAGAGTGGCCAGCCAGTAATGGTCCCTCTCCTTGATCCGAAGTATACGAGGATCCTTCCGCAGACTTTGCAGGATCAGGGAGGCCATGCAGCGTAGGTTTGCTGAGGCATTCGCTCCGGAGTCCTCTGGGTCACTAAGGACGACATGATCCGCAGCCACCTCCTCCCAGCCACGTACAAGTCCACTGGTTTCTTGGGACTGTAAATCATCCCTAAAAGACTGCTGCTGATGATGCTGAGTGCCAGCCTCCACCTCCATGCTGACACAATCCTCCTCCTCCTCCTCCTCCTCCTCCTCTTCCTCTTCCTATGCGATGGGTGGGACAGAAGGAACACTGTCTGGGTAAAGGGGGCCTTGAGAGGCAAGGAAGTCCTCCTCTTCCTGCCTCTGTTCTGCCTCAAGTGCCCTGTCCATTATTCCACGCAGCGTGTGCTCCAACAGGTGGACAAGAGGTACAGTGTCACTGATGCATGCACTGTCACTGCTCACCATCCTCGTGGCCTCCTCAAATGGTGCCAGGACAGTGCATGCATCCCTGATCATGCCCCACTGGCGTGGAGAAAAAAAACCAAGCTCCCCTGACCCTGTCCTGGTGCCGTAGTCGCACAGGTACTCATTGATGGCCCTCTGCTGCGTGTGCAGCCGCTGCAGCATGGCCAACGTTGAGTTCCACCTGGTGGGCATGTCACATATAAGGCGGTTCTTGGGCAGGTTCAACTCCTTTTGCAGCTCAGCCAGGCGAGCACTGGCATTATAAGATCTGCGGAAATGCACACAGACTTTCCTGGCCTGCCTCAGGACATCCTGTAAGCCCGGGTACCTGCCCAAGAACCGCTGCACCACCAGGTTAAGGACGTGAGCCACACAGGGCACATGGGTCAGTTGTCCCTGTCGGAGGGCGGAGAGGAGGTTGGTGCCATTGTCGCAAACCACCATTCCTGGCTTAAGCTGGCGTGGCGTCAACCACCTCTCGGCCTGGCCCTGCAGAGCAGACAGGACCTCTGCCCCAGTGTGGCTTCTGTCCCCCAAACACACCAGCGCAAGCACGGCATGGCATCTTTTTGCCTGCGTACTTACGTAGCCCCGTGAACGGCTACGGAGCACCGCTGGTTCATAGGACAAACCACAGGAAGAGGCCATGGAGGAAGAAGAAGAGGAGGGGGTGGAGGAGAGAGGTGTGTCACAACCAGTAGTAGCATTTTGGAGGCGTGGCGGTGGAACAACCTCCAACACTACTGCACCTTGTCCTGCATCCTTCCCAGCTGCCAAAAGAGTGACCCAATGGGCCGTGAAAGAAAGGTAACGTCCCTGTCCATGCCTGCTGGACCATGAGTCAGCGGTAATATGCACCTTACCGCTGACCGCCCTGTCCAGCGAGGCCAAGACATTGCCTTCCACATGCCGGTAGAGAGCCGGAATAGCCTTCCGTGAGAGAAAGTGGCGTTTGGGAACCTGCCACTGAGGAACCGCACATTGCACAAACTCACGGAAGGGGGCCGAGTCTACCAACTGAAAAGGCAGCAGTTGAAGCGCTAGCAATTTAGCCAAGCTAGCATTCAACCGCTGGGCATGTGGATGGCTGGGAGTGAACTTCTTTCGACGGTCCAGCAGCTGGGGCAGGGAAATTTGCCTGCTAGAATCGGACGTCGGTGTACTGCTAGCAGAGTGGCCGCAAGTACTTGGCTGTGACACACCTAATTCTACACCTTCATTCCTCTCAGTGCATGTTTCAGAGAGGACTGAAGTTATAGTGGGGTTGGAGATCCCAGCTGATGCGGTGCAAGGAGAGGTCCGCTTTGTTCTTTGGTGTGGGTCTTTGAGGTAGGCTTGCCAACGAGCTGCATGGCAGGTCAACATATGTCTGGTCAGGCATGTGGTACCCAAGCGGCTGATGTTTTGGCCACGCGATATACGCTTGAGACATATGTTGCAAACAGCAGCTGTGCGATCTGATGCACTAGCCTCAAAAAAGGCCCACACCAAGGAACTTTTTGAATGACGGGCAGAGGCAGCGCCCTGCACAGGCGGAGCTCTGCGGTGTGATTCCGTCGGTGTACTGCCCTTACGCTGGCCACCAAAGGGCATCCTGCCTCGTTGGAGATGTGCCTCCTCCTCATCCTCCTCCTCCTCCTCTCTCCTATTAGGCACCCACGTGGAGTCAGTGACCTCATCATCCCCTCCCTCCTCATCACTGGAGCCAATCTGGCAGTATGCTGCAGCTGCTGGAACATGACTGCCAGATTGGTGTCCTTCTTGAGCATCCCCTCTGTCTGCTCTCACGCTACTGCCTTCCTGTAGCTGGGTTTCATCATCAGACCCTTCGAAACGCTGGGCATCCTCCTGGAGCATGTACCCAACACTGTGCTCAACCAGTTCGGGGGACTCCTCAGGAGGAGGACATGGTGGGTCTAGGGAAGGAGTGACTGATGATGAGTCTGACATTGATACCAGGGAAGAGGACGCTTTGGCAGCTGCTTTGCCAGTACCCTGAGCCTGGGTGAGAGAGGATGAGGAGGAGGAGGAGGGCTTGGTCATCCACTCTACCAAGTCTTCGGCATGATGTGGCTCAACATGTCCAGCTGCCGAAAAGAAGGACAAGCGTGTCCCATGGCCATGTGCTGATGACAATGCACCGCGTCCACGACCAGCACTGTTGCCCCCAGACACAGAGCCTGCTTGCCCTCTTTTATTGCCTCCTGACTGTCTGCCTCTCCTTGTTTGCCTTCCAGACATTCTAATAGATGGCCTGCAGGGAGATGGGAAAAAAGCAATAAGGGCTACCTTCAGGTGTCCTTCTCTGTCCCTTTACTTAAGGATTTCTAAATATGGTTGAGGATGATTGCTTTTGCACAGAATAGCACAACGACAATTTCCCTGACTGTCCAAAAAACAAGGATTTCAAAGATGGTTGATGAGGAATGCTTTAGCACACTATAGCACAAGGAGAATTCCCCTCACTTTCCTTCTTTGTCCCTAGAAACAAGGACTCGCACAGTGAAAGAAACTGACACTCTCCCTACCTAGAGTTTTCTGTCCCTAGAAAAAATGTTTTTTTAAAGCACACTATAGCACAAGGAGAATTCCCCTCACTTTCCTTCTTTGTCCCTAGAAACAAGGACTGGCACAGTGAAAGAAACTGACACTCTCCCTACCTAGAGTTTTCTGTCCCTAGAAAAAATTTTTTTTAAAGCACACTATAGCACAAGGAGAATTCCCCTCACTTTCCTTCTTTGTCCCTAGAAACAAGGACTGGCACAGTGAAAGAAACTGACACTCTCCCTACCTAGAGTTTTCTGTCCCTAGAAAAAATGTTTTTTTAAAGCACACTATAGCACAAGGAGAATTCCCCTCACTTTCCTTCTTTGTCCCTAGAAACAAGGACTGGCACAGTGAAAGAAACTGACACTCTCCCTACCTAGAGTTTTCTGTCCCTAGAAAAAATGTTTTTTTAAAGCACACTATAGCACAAGGAGAATTCCCCTCACTTTCCTTCTTTGTCCCTAGAAACAAGGACTGGCACAGTGAAAGAAACTGACACTCTCCCTACCTAGAGTTTTCTGTCCCTAGAAAAAATGTTTTTTTAAAGCACACTATAGCACAAGGAGAATTCCCCTCACTTTCCTTCTTTTTCCCTAGAAACAAGGACTGGCACAGTGAAAGAAACTGACACTCTCCCTACCTAGAGTTTTCTGTCCCTAGAAAAAATGTTTTTTTAAAGCACACTATAGCACAAGGAGAATTCCCCTCACTTTCCTTCTTTGTCCCTAGAAACAAGGACTGGCACAGTGAAAGAAACTGACACTCTCCCTACCTAGAGTTTTCTGTCCCTAGAAAAAATGTTTTTTTAAAGCACACTATAGCACAAGGAGAATTCCCCTCACTTTCCTTCTTTGTCCCTAGAAACAAGGACTGGCACAGTGAAAGAAACTGACACTCTCCCTACCTAGAGTTTTCTGTCCCTAGAAAAAATGTTTTTTTAAAGCACACTATAGCACAAGGAGAATTCCCCTCACTTTCCTTCTTTGTCCCTAGAAACAAGGACTGGCACAGTGAAAGAAACTGACACTCTCCCTACCTAGAGTTTTCTGTCCCTAGAAAAAATGTTTTTTTAAAGCACACTATAGCACAAGGAGAATTCCCCTCACTTTCCTTCTTTGTCCCTAGAAACAAGGACTGGCACAGTGAAAGAAACTGACACTCTCCCTACCTAGAGTTTTCTGTCCCTAGAAAAAATGTTTTTTTAAAGCACACTATAGCACAAGGAGAATTCCCCTCACTTTCCTTCTTTGTCCCTAGAAACAAGGACTGGCACAGTGAAAGAAACTGACACTCTCCCTACCTAGAGTTTTCTGTCCCTAGAAAAAATGTTTTTTTAAAGCACACTATAGCACAAGGAGAATTCCCCTCACTTTCCTTCTTTGTCCCTAGAAACAAGGACTGGCACAGTGAAAGAAACTGACACTCTCCCTACCTAGAGTTTTCTGTCCCTAGAAAAAATGTTTTTTTAAAGCACACTATAGCACAAGGAGAATTCCCCTCACTTTCCTTCTTTGTCCCTAGAAACAAGGACTGGCACAGTGAAAGAAACTGACACTCTCCCTACCTAGAGTTTTCTGTCCCTAGAAAAAATGTTTTTTTAAAGCACACTATAGCACAAGGAGAATTCCCCTCACTTTCCTTCTTTGTCCCTAGAAACAAGGACTGGCACAGTGAAAGAAACGGACACTCTCCCTACCTAGAGTTTTCTGTCCCTAGAAAAAATGTTTTTTTAAAGCACACTATAGCACAAGGAGAATTCCCCTCACTTTCCTTCTTTGTCCCTAGAAACAAGGACTCGCACAGTGAAAGAAACTGACACTCTCCCTACCTAGAGTTTTCTGTCCCTAGAAAAAATGTTTTTTTAAAGCACACTATAGCACAAGGAGAATTCCCCTCACTTTCCTTCTTTGTCCCTAGAAACAAGGACTCGCACAGTAAAACACACTGACACTCTCCCTACCTATCCTTCTCTTTCCCTAAACTAAAGGAATCCAGGTTAAGCAAGAAAGAAATAAATGTCACTGTCCCTGCCTATGCTTGTCTTTCCCTGCTCCGGAACACACTACACTAGGCCGCCGTGCTGGCGGCCTTTTATAGTGTGGGGCGTGTACTAAACACCCTCAGCAATAATTGGCCACAGGCATCCTGCCTGTGGCCAATCATTGCTCTCCTCGCTGCCGGCGCTGTGATTGGCCAAGCATGCGGGGTCACAGTGCATGCTTGGCCAATCACAGCGCCTGGATGACACTGCGATGGCGTAGTGCATTGTGGGCCGTTCGCGTCACTCGAATTTGGCGCGAACGGCCCAAATCGTTCGATCTTCGTCGAACGATCGAACAGCCGATGTTCGAGTCGAACGTATGTTCGACTCGAACACGAAGCTCATCCCTAATGCTGATGTGTTCAACTCTAACCACCTGGCTGCCTGTGTATTGTAGATTAAATCCAGACTAGCTTCCAAATACCTTTTCATTGTTGTTTGTGGTGATGTGGTTTGGAGCTTGGTAGACCGTCTGGCTGCCTATTTTGGGATGTTTAAGTGTCTTGCTGTGAGGAAAGGGGGGGGGGGGATCACTCCAGCAACCCCTTCTGCTAAGACTGTTTACTGAAGGAGGAGTTTGAACACACCTGACCTGTATCACCATTGTCATTGGACAGTTTAACCCGCAGGATGGGAGGGAAGTATTTTTGAGGGAAGTGTGTTACCATGTGCTTGTAATAAAGATTCATTCCCTGATTTTGGAACTTCAACACAGAGCGTTGTCTCGTTTGTGCGGGGAGAAATATTTGTATGGGGTCTTATTCGGCTGGTTGGAGTGTCTGGTAGCTGGCGTGTGTTTGAGAATGGAATATCCTAAACGACGTTAACCCCTGTCGTTACATGTATCATCTGTAATACATCTTTAGGCTAAGGTGACCAGATTTTTTTAATTAAATCCGGGGACATATTTTTTTTTTACTAATAATGGCGGCAATCAGCGACTCATAGCGGGACTGTGATATTGCGGTGGACAAATTGGAAACCAGGTAACTCTTTTGACACTTTGTGGAAACCAGTGACACAAATACAGTGATCAGTGCTAAAAATATACACTGTCACTGTACTAATGACACTGGCTGGGAAGGGGATAACATCAGGGGTGATCAAAGGGCTAAATGTGTGCCTAACCAGTGTTTTCTCACTGTAGGGGACCAGGATCAATGTCTTCCATACTGACTGAACAGCGATCTGCCTTTTTTACATAGGCAGACCACCGTTTTGCCTGTGTACATGACGATCAGCGGGTACCGGTGGACCCAGACATGCAGGATTGCGTATATACATGATCCTTCGCAGCGCAAATGGTCTGTAGCCATAAATCTGCTATTGGGCAATTGGCAACTGGTTAAGATCAGCAGCATTATGATAACTCACAGGCAGTAGGCGCTCTATCATGGCTCTGGCTGGCTCTGTCACAGTGTGTCACATGACATGGCTGCTGGGTGCTGATTTTGTTAACTTATGACCAATATGCCAGAGAGACAGACACAGTGCAATGTAGTCTATTCACAGACACCCCCAAAGCACTCCTGTGTTGAAGCCTTGAAGGCACTGGCAGCCCCACCATCGGATCCGCTTCCCCTCTGTTCCTGCTGCTGGACATCGTCAGCTGAGCTCAGCTGCCTCTCTCTGCCTGTCGCCGCCGCCGCCACCCACCTCACAGCCTCTCAAGTCTCACTCTCTGGGCCCCAGGCTACTACTGGGTGGGGAGCGTAGGAAGATCACTCTGCCAGGGAAGGCAAGGAGATAAGCAGGCAGGCGGCTGACTGGGACTTGAGCCAAGGCAGAAGAACATACGAGCGGAGCAGAATGGGCATGCACCCGAAACTGAAGAAATATTACCTCCGCTCCGACTGGCACATGATCATCAGAAAGGGGCACAGATAATGAAAAAAATACCCCCCTCTAAGCTAGTAGGTGCAGTGGAGCGGGGGGGTGTAATTCTGATTTATTTATTTTTTTATTCTGCACTGACTGTCTTTGAAATTGCCCCAGCCCCTGTTCAAATCCAATCCGGGGACAAAACCGGGGACAGACTTGGTCCGGGGGCAGTGTCCTCAATCCGGGGACTGTCCCCTGAAACCGGGGATGTCTGGTCACCTTACTTTAGGCTGGGTTCACATATGAGCCGAATGCGGCTCACAGCAGGGGTCAGGTGCGTGCTGGTTCACAGTTTCTGGTACGATTTCAGCCCGAATTTTGGGCTGAATTCGGACCTGAAATGCACCAAAAGATGCACAGCATTTTTCTGCAAAATGCACCAGACCTGCTGCGAAGATATGTGAAAGGGCTCCATAGAGAGCCAGTTAAAATCTCCTTCTATTGCGAATTGGATGCGGGATTCGTGTGATCCCTGCCTGAATCGAAGCTAAGTAAATCTCTTTTTTTTTGTGTTTTTTTAATCATTGTACTTTATCCACAAATCTGAAAGGGTATATACAGGTCCTTCTCAAAAAATTAGCATATTGTGATAAAGTTCATTATTTTCTGTAATGTACTGATAAACATTAGACTTTCATATATTTTAGATTCATTACACACAACTGAAGTAGTTCAAGCCTTTTCTTGTTTTAATATTGATGATTTTGGCATACAGCTCATGACAACCCAAAATTCCTATCTCAAAAAATTAGCATATCATGAAAAGGTTCTCTAAACGAGCTATTAACCTAATCATCTGAATCAACTAATTAACTCTAAACACCTGCAAAATATTCCTGAGGCTTTTAAAAACTCCCAGCCTGGTTCATTACTCAAAACCGCAATCATGGGTAAGACTGCCGACCTGACTGCTGTCCAGAAGGCCATCATTGACACCCTCAAGCAAGAGGGTAAGACACAGAAAGAAATTTCTGAACGAATAGGCTGTTCCCAGAGTGCTGTATCAAGGCACCTCAGTGGGAAGTCTGTGGGAAGGAAAAAGTGTGGCAGAAAACGCTGCACAACGAGAAGAGGTGACCGGACCCTGAAGAAGATTGTGGAGAAGGACCGATTTCAGACCTTGGAGGACCTGCGGAAGCAGTGGACTGAGTCTGGAGTAGAAACATCCAGAGCCACCGTGAACAGGTGTGTGCAGGAAATGGGCTACAGGTGCCGCATTCCCCAGGTCAAGCCACTTTTGAACCAGAAACAGCGGCAGAAGCGCCTGACCTGGGCTACAGAGAAGCAGCACTGGACTGTTGCTCAGTGGTCCAAAGTACTTTTTTCGGATGAAAGCAAATTTTGCATGTCATTCGGAAATCAAGGTGCCAGAGTCTGGAGGAAGACTGGGGAGAGGGAAATGCCAAAATGCCTGAAGTCCAGTGTCAAGTACCCACAGTCAGTGATGGTCTGGGGTGCCATGTCAGCTGCTGGTGTTGGTCCACTGTGTTTTATCAAGGGCAGGGTCAATGCAGCTAGCTATCAGGAGATTTTGGAGCACTTCATGCTTCCATCTGCTGAAAAGCTTTATGGAGATGAAGATTTCATTTTTCAGCACGACCTGGCACCTGCTCACAGTGCCAAAACCACTGGTAAATGGTTTACTGACCATGGTATTACTGTGCTCAATTGGCCTGCCAACTCTCCTGACCTGAACCCCATAGAGAATCTGTGGGATATTGGGAAGAGAAAGTTGAGAGACGCAAGACCCAACACTCTGGATGAGCTTAAGGCCGCTATCAAAGCATCCTGGGCCTCCATAACACCTCAGCAGTGCCACAGGCTGGTTGCCTCCCTGCCACGCCGCATTGAAGCAGTCATTTCTGCAAAAGGATTCCCGACCAAGTATTGAGTGCATAACTGAACATAATTATTTGAAGGTTGACTTTTTTTGTATTAAAAACACTTTTCTTTTATTGGTCGGATGAAATATGCTAATTTTTTGAGATAGGAATTTTGGGTTGTCATGAGCTGTATGCCAAAATCATCAATATTAAAACAAGAAAAGGCTTGAACTACTTCAGTTGTGTGTAATGAATCTAAAATATATGAAAGTCTAATGTTTATCAGTACATTACAGAAAATAATGCACTTTATCACAATATGCTAATTTTTTGAGAAGGACCTGTACATGAACATGTCAGTAAATGAATAAATGTAACACGGAATTTAACCCTTTGTTACATATGGGTATTGTCGAAACATTACAATATTATACGCTTTTTTGTTCAATTTTTCTTTAAAGGTAGGAGGGTGTAAACTTATAAGTGTGTGGTGTAAAAACAGGTGCAAATGCACATAGCTAAGTCAATTACCAACAAAGGAATGGGCACATTGAGAATTTGGCTGCTAATGCATGCCATAAAATGGACTGTGAAATATAAAGGACACTCATGACATCATATCAGGCTTCATTATGAAGTCAATGGAATTAAAAGCAGTGTGAAATGCAGTCACGCTGACCTTGCTTTACTCCAAAACCAAAATCTGCAGGAAAGAGCTGCTACAAGACTTTTCTTTGAGAAAAGAATCAGGTTATACTGACATTTTCATCTAATTTAGCATTGACTCAGCATTAAAAGAAGCGCCAATACCTTTGTGCATTAATGGCAATCACAGTTTAAATTATGATCTCTGAAATGTAACTAAAACACCTCTTATTACTGGCACAAATTAACTCAGCTCTGTGCTCAGTAATACATCACTAAATGTATTTTGAAATGCAGGAAGTGTAAGTACCTGAATTTGAGTTGGTATCAGCGTTAGAAGGACTAAACTAGGAGAGGAAGAAGCAGTACAATGAGCTAATCAGTTCATGTCCTGACAAGCATACTGATAGGAAGAGAGAGCAGAGTGACAGAGAGATGAGCTCATCATTGTGCTGCTTCCATTAATTTCAATGGGCAGGGGCGGTGGAGGAGCAGTGTATACACCGCTCCCGGATTACCCCAAAGATGCTGCTTGCTGGACTTTTTTTCCTGTCCTCCAAGCGCAGCCCCAGTGTGAAAGCACTCTGGCTTTCACACTGGGGTGGCTTGAGAGGCGCTTTACAGGCGCTATTTTTAGCGATAAAGATGCCTGAAAAGAGCTCCAGTGTGAAAGGGGTCTAAGTGCAGCCCCCCTCTATGCAAGAGATATTAGTTTCTGTTCCTAAGAGATACTTGAATCTGTCATTCACACTGCCATTTTTCATGTGAAGGTGCAAGGGAATTCAAGTGCAAAGATTTCTCTTGAAAATAGCAGTTCACTTCTTTACATGCAAGTGTTTCTTTGGCACTCGGTGTCAGCGGCCTCATAAGTTGTATATACCGCATGTATTGTGGAGTTAAGGCACTGCTGCCTCTGACTTCTAATCTCAGGAGATTTGAGATGAGATTTTGTGATGGCACTATTGTGCTCCTCACTGTTCCCTATGCTAGAGGCTCTAACATGGGGAAACAAAACTCTGCCTCTACCAAAATGGCACCACACAGAGACACAGTGCAGGGAGACCACAAGCAATACTGGTTACATGTCCTTTACCCACTTTTTGTGTGTGTGTGTGTGTTTGGGGGGGGGCAGCTTCCAGAGTTCAGTTTCTCTTAAATGATTAAGAACAAGCATGCAGATCAGGGGTCCTAACTTCACTTGCTGCAATCTAGCTTTAGGTCAATGATGCAAAACCAATCACCTAACATATTTATTAGAAGGGCATTACTGACACAAATTTCACTGCTAAAAGGCTTTTGTAAAACACACATACTAAGCAATAATGGTGTTGTCAAAAATCAATGATATATTTACATTTCAGCAACACCATACACGTGGTGTCAATGCTATCCCTAACATCTGGGATAGCAGCCCATCTAGTAGGGGTGGTGGGGGCAGTGCAGGAAGGCCTATACAGTTGGTGGTAATATGGGATTCTATAATCAGAAAGACTGATAGAATAATTTTTCGCCAGGATCGCCTCAACCGAATGGTTTGCTGTCTCCCTGGTGCCAGGGTTTTGCATGTGGTGGATTGGATTAATAAATTACTGGGAGGGGCTGGGCATGACCCAACTCCCCATGTTGGAACCAATAACAGAATACATGCAGGCTTCTTAAAGCATTTGTTAACCCCCCAAAAAATGGATCCTGCTCCTTTAAAGCATGTTTCACAGCACAATGCTTGTGCTTTGTAATTTGGCACCCTGTAACACCTGTAATACCTGGCTGATCCTGACTGGCTATACCCACCCTGCAAACAGACCACGATAATCAGGGCTTCTGAGACCCTGACATTGTGGTCTGTTTGCGTACCTCCGTCAGCCGCAGTGTCACATACCAGGCTGGAGGCTGAGGTGACGAGAGGGCTCCCCTTGCGGCTGAGAGCAGAGTACCCCTGGAGTTGGAGACAGAGGGTGCTCTGCCCAGAGATGCACAGGTTGCCTGCCAATGAAGCTGCCTGATGGTTCCAGAAGCAGACACTCCGGAGCAGAGAAGGTGGTCACAGCCAATGTTTCCCTGGAGGTGCTGGCGGATCTTAGCAGATGGAAAAGCAGAGACGTCGTCAAAAGCCAGGCCGGGGGTCAAACACAGGAAGGCAGTCAGAAGCAGAGGCAGGAGGTGTGGTTGTGATCAAGCCAGGGTCAAACACAGGAAATCAATCTGGAACAGGCAAGGAGCAGGTCTGTGAAACAAGCCAGGTTCAGAGCCAGGAGAGAAGCCAGAGCAGGTAAGGGTAAGCCGGGTCCGTAACAGGTAATCAAACAGGAGCAAGGAACACAGGAACACAGGGTACAGAACTGACGATAATCCAGAGATTTATGAGAGCAGTTGGAGTCCTTATATATGTAGCGGTGTTCTCTTTAAGGCTCCCAGGACTACCTTACCCAGAACCCCTTTCGGCAATGTTTCCACCCCAGAGACTCATGGGAGGGGTTATAAAAGGAGGAGGCGAGGCTGGGCTCGGTCTCTTTGGGACACGAGACTTCAAGGAAGAGATCTTCCTGTGCGGATCCGCTGTAGTGCAGGGCCTGAAGCCTGGGGCCTTGCGCTGCTACCTAAAGAGCCTTCCATCCCATCTCGAGCCTGGGTGGCATCTGACTCGGGTTCCTCAACCGCTGCTGAGCCAGAGACGAGACTGCTGCAGAGTTGTGTGTGGAGACACAGTCGGTGGAAGTTCCCGGGCTGGGATCGCGTCCGGAGGGGTGAGCGAGCGTATGCTCAGACCATATACTGTTTATTGTTGACGTGCCTACAGACTGCCGTGGCCCACCAGTTTATATTTGATACTCTCACTGGAGATCCATAGCAGAACTTAGTCAGAGGATCTTCGGTAAAGTGTTTGTTTCTGTTACCATTTCCCCATTGGATTACAAATGTTGTTCTGTTATGTGCACCACCTTTAAAGACTTGCCGGTGAAGAAAACATCATCCCCTAGAGACTGAGTCTTAGTATCTGAGCCAGGCCTGGCCAGCTAGTTAGTTTATTTAGTTGCTGCGCCACAGGGCGCCTAGTTAACGGTCGCCCACGCGGCGCGCCTTTACTGTTCTATTAATGCATAGTGTGTTTATTGCTGCAGGGCTCTGCAACCTATTTCATGTAAACTGTTACCACTGTTGACCCTTTTTACCACAATCTAAAGTAAATTAGATACCCCTTCCATTATTGTCTGATCATATAGCATAAGAATTATATTGTTGCCATAACCTAACTGTGCCAGTAGGGGGTCGAGTAAATTGCCGGGGGTTGGCGGAGCTGTCTTCAGGGCCCAAACTAATCTGCGGCCCTCTTAAGTGAAGGTAACGCTACACGTGGGGGTTCTCGTCCGGGATCCTGATACAGCAGTTGAACCATGGGTGATAGATATAAAGTCAGACCCAGACACTTCATATCAGTATGCACTGGTGGAATACGGAGACGGGATACCAGAGGCTTGCAAGCGCAAGTGTGTAAAGACGCCAGACAATAGAACCTATAGGTTGGCGCCCGCAGTGACTGTAAAGAAGGAACCATCACAGATGGGAACACTGCAGGCTGCGGCCTGTACCTCACCAGAAAGAGGAGACGGGGTGACACCCCCGGTGGCACCCGCACCTGCCACTGCTATATCACCAGAATTGATAAAGGCAATAGGGGATCTGCTAATCAAATGTCAGAAGACAAACACGGTGCATGTAGAGACTAGCTACCAGAGACTGAAGACATTCTCAGGGAAGCTCCCTGTCCCTGCAGGGGAAGAAGATTTTGATACCTGGGTGGAGCAGGCATTACAAGCAGTAGAGGCATGGGAGGTGCCTGAAGCGCAGAAGAGGCAACAAGTGATAGAAAGCCTCAAAGGCGCAGAAGCAGTGAAAAGTTTTCGGTTTGGGAATACAGATTGCACGGCTCAAGACTGTCTAGCCATGCTACAGGAAGAGTTTGGTCAATTGGAAAAGGTGACAGAGATGGTCTACCAATTTGAACATACTTTCCAACAGCCAAGGGAGAAACTTTCAGAGTATGTTAGGAGACTGAACAGGTTGCTGTGCACGATTGTGTTGAAGAAGGGAATGAAACCTCAAGATACAGATGCGGCAAGAATGAAGCAAGTCTTAAAGGGAGCGTTACGCTCGGATCCAGTCTGGCTGCACCTGAAAACCTCGGGAGGAGGAATGTTACTGACTTATGCTGACTTGATAAAAATCATCAGAGATGAGGAGGCGCTACAACAAGACCAGCAAATGATTAAGACAAATGTTGTCCCCGCACAGGTGCTAGTCAATCCAGTGATGACCCCTGAAAGAGACTCAGAGGTAGACACTTTAAAATCACAAATGTCCAAGGTGTTAGAAATGTTGACCTCTCTGATGGCAAAAGACCCAGAGGGTCCCAGGAGAGAAGTACCACGGAAGGAACTATTCCCAATTGCCTCGGCACCCGCATCTTTACAAGAATGGGGAGATATAGTCTGCTTTAACTGTGGAGGAATTGGCCATATTGCTGCTACATGTTCCAGTCCCAAGAAGAAGAAAATGGACAACCGCAAGCCAGCGGGAAACTCCAGAGGGCCCCGGTGAAGGAGTCAACCGGGTGCCCATCACCTTCAGTGAGCTCCAAGCTGAATGCGAAGCAGAAGAAAAGAGGAGATAAAACACCTCAGAGGAAACACAACATTCCTCAACAGAGATACACCCCAGAGAAAGGGGGCAAGACCCCTCAGAAGAGGCACAGCACTCCCCAGAGGGGGTGCACACCTAAGAAAAATAATAGTATCCCTCAGCGGGTCTGTACACCCATTGAAAGGAGGGAAGTCAATGCATACCAGGCTCAAGAAAGATTAAAATCAAAAAGGAGTTGGACGAGAGAGAGTCCGAGGGGAAAGGGCCAGAAGAAGGCGACCCCTGTCAGGCCATATCCGGAGAAGCTGGTAGGCCCATCTCCTATAGTGCCCATCCAAGTGGAGGGAGTCTACACCAGAGCCATCTTGGATACTGGGGCACAAGTGACCCTATTATATCAGGATTTCTACGCTAAGCACTTGAGTCACCTACCCATCCAGAAGATAGAGGAGCTGGAAATATGTGGGATTGGAACCCAGAATTTCCCCTATGATGGCTATCTGCCTGTCAAGATGACTTTTGACCGATCCGTGGCTGGGAAGGCCGAAGTGTTTGACACCCTGGCAGTTGTGTGCCCTCAGCCGCTAGGAGCCAACAAGAGTTCCCTTATAATAGGGACAAACACGGACCTGGTCCGAAGACTCCTAACCCCTCTAATGAAAGAGAAGGGGCCAGCGGCCACCAAGATCCACCCCATGTTGAAGACGGCCTACCAACGGCTGGTCCTAGAGCAGAAGACCCCTGGGGAGGGGATAGGGAAGGTGTGGAGACTTGGAAGGGAAGGGGTAGTGTTGCAGCCCGGAGAAGTAACCTGTCTAAGAGCCACTGTGAAGCTTACTTGGGAGCAACCTGGACCCTTTGTCATGCTAGAGTCCGACCCAAGGGAAGAGTCCTCCGGTCTGGAGGTGATACCAGAAGTGATTCCACTGAAGGCCCTAAAGAAGGCCCATTGAGCGTTAGGAACACTACAAGTGGCCCCATGGAAATCCCAGCCAGGATGCTGTTGGGCCAGGTAAGCCCTGCTGCCCCGGTTACCCTGTCAGAAGTCAAGGGGATGGGTGAAGGAGGAGACGTTTGGGAGAAGCTGTCCATGGAAAACCCGAATCTGTCCAGGGCTTGGAAAGAGAGAGCCAAGGCCCAGTTGACCAGATGGGAGAAGATCTTCTCAAAAGATGAGTTCGATGTGGGGTGTGCGAGGAGTGCCACCCATCGAATCCGCCTCCAAGAAGACAAGTCCTTCAGAGAGAGGGTCAGGCGGGTCCCACTAGCAGATCTGGAGGATCTAAGGGAACAACTCGCAGAACTTAAGAGGACTGGTGTGATCCGGGAGTCTAGAAGCCCCTATGCCTCCCCGATAGTGGTGGTCAGGAAGAAGAATGGGTCATTGAGGCTCTGTATCGACTACAGGACTCTTAACAGAAGAACCATCCCCGACCAGTACACCACTCAGAGGATAGAGGACGCTTTACAGAGTTTGTCTGGAGCCAAGTGGTTCAGCGTTATGGATCTCAAGAGTGGATACTACCAGATCCCTATGAATCCAGAAGACAAGGAGAAGACAGCCTTCATAACCCCAGTGGGGTTCTTTGAGTTTGATCGAATGCCTCAGGGACTGTCTGGAGCTCCTGCTACCTTCCAACGTCTCATGGAGAAGACTGTAGGAGACATGAACCTTATTGAAGTCCTTGTATACCTGGACGATGTCATTGTCTTTGGGAGAACCCTGGAAGAACACGAAGAGAGGCTGGAAAAAGTGTTGAGAAGACTCAGTGAGGAGGGACTCAAGCTTTCGCCTGAGAAGTGTCGGTTCTACCAGTCTTCTGTAAACTATCTGGGGCACATAGTGTCTGAAGAAGGGGTGGCCACAGACCCTGAGAAATTGGAGGCAGTTACCTCCTGGCCACGGCCCACCACAGTAACAGAACTCAGATCCTTCTTAGGGTTCTGCTCCTATTACAGGAGGTTTGTGGAACGATTCGCCCGAATTGCTAGACCATTGAATGAACTGCTCAAGACTGAGGGGGAAGAGGACGACTCAGGGCCCAGGAAGCCGGGGGAGTCAGTCAGAGATCAGTGGAACAAGAAGTGTGAAGAGGCCTTCCAGGCGTTGAAGAAGAGCCTAACCACTGCCCCAGTCTTGGCCTACGCAGACCCAACCAAACCCTATGAACTACACGTAGATGCTAGTCATGACGGTCTGGGAGGAGTACTTTACCAAGAACACGAAGGACAACTACGGCCTGTTGCCTACGTGAGCAGGAGCCTGACCCCCTCTGAGAAAAACTACCCCACTCACAAGCTGGAGTTCCTGGCCCTTAAGTGGGCGGTAGTAGACAAGCTCAAAGACTACCTGTATGGGGCGGAGTTCACTGTGAAGACCGACAACAACCCCCTTACCTACCTTTTCACTACAGCAAAGCTGGACGCCACTGGAAACAGGTGGCTGGCCGCATTGTCTGGATTCAATTTCAGCCTAAAGTACAGGCCAGGGATTGGGAATCGAGATGCAGACGCTCTGTCCAGGAGATCTCATGGTCCCACCCGTGACATGGAAGACTGGACTCAAGTGGCACCTGACGGGGTGCGGGCCCTTTGTCAAGGGGCTGAATTACAAGCCAGAGGGGGCTCAAGGGTGGAAGAGATAGGAGTTACCACGGTAGGGGTCCCCAAACAATACTGTGGAGTAACTCAACTGGAGGAAGACCATCTGCCAAAGTTGTCCAAGAAGGAACTAAGATGCGACCAATTAGAAGATCCCATGGGGAAATTGGTTCTGGAAGCCTTGGAGAATCAGGATCCAAACAGACTCCTGAGTCACTCCTCAAAGGAAGCTCGCCTGTTGAGGAAAGAGTGGGACAGGTTACAGGTACATCAGGGAGTGGTCTACCGAAGGGGCCCCTCTGATGACCTGGAAGATAAATGGCAATTGTTTCTTCCAGAAAAACATCGAGAGACGGTTCTGATTGCCCTACATGACAATCACGGCCATCTGGGGGTGGAGAGGACCTTTCAACTTGTCAGAAGTCGGTTCTATTGGCCCTGCATGAGGGCAGAAGTAGAAGAGTACTGCCATTCATGTGCACACTGCATCCAGAGGAAGACTTTACCTCATCAAGCTGCCCCAATGGGCCATCTACAAAGTCAAGGCCCAATGGATCTGGTATGCATTGGTTTCCTCTGCCTCAAACCCGACCTGAGTGGACTAGGAAATGTTCTGGTGATAACCGATCATTTCACCCGGTATGCCCAAGCTTTCCCAACCAAAGACCAGAAGGCTTCCACTGTAGCCAAGGTACTTATGGAGAAGTATTTTGTCCATTATGGGCTGCCCCAGCGACTTCATTCAGATCAAGGAAGGGACTTTGAGAGTCGGCTGATCCGGAAGCTCCTGGATTCGTTAGGAATCAAGAAAACTCGAACCACACCTTACCATCCACAAGGAGATGCTCAGCCGGAAAGGTTTAACCGAACCCTGCTCAACATGTTGGGAACGCTAGATAGTGAGAAAAAACATTGGAGCAAACACATAGCAGCTATAGTACACGCTTACAACTGCACCACCAGTGACGCTACAGGCTACTCCCCATATCGACTCATGTTTGGGAGAGAAGCAAGGTTACCTGTGGACCTGGCCTTTGTCACCTCTTTAGAGCATTCCTCAGCCACATCCCACAAAGGATATGTGGACAGGCTCAGACACAGCCTGAAAGTAGCCTATGAACAAGCTCAAGCGGCCTCAGATCAAAGGGGAGCTCGAAACAAAAGAAACTTCAACTTGAAGGTCCGGGTGCAGGACCTACAGCCCGGGGACCGAGTACTGCTACGCAATCTGGGGGTCCCTGGAAAACACAAACTTGCAGACAGATGGAGATCTGAACCCTATGTCATCTGTAGGAAGCTGCCGGGCCTACCTGTCTACAAGTTGAAGCCAGAAGGAAAGGTAGGACCACTGAAGACGTGGCATCGAAACCACCTGCTCCCACTTGCTGAAGCGGTCAGGATACCTCCAGTGAGGGACTCCCCTGAACCAGTCTCCATTCTGGATACCCCCAGGCCAAACACTCGGTCCCAGACCTCTCGGGCTGGAGATGGAGAAGCTTCTGAACTCAGTGGAGATGAAGGAAGAGAACTTGACTGGCTGTGGCCTTCCCCAACTCAAGGAATTTCTGCTATAGATCTTCCAACTACTGAAGACACTATAGATGGACAACTGAATGCAGAAGCCGCTGAATTCATCCCATCTAGTCCTTCATCAGATTACTGGGAAGATGCCTGTGATATTTACCCTGAACAGGACCCTAGAGACTCTATGTATCCCTCGGCTCCTGGAGCAGATGTTACAGAGCCTGCCGTGTCGCCTGAGCCTGTTACAGAAGAAGAGCCTGTGGCACCAGAGCCAGAAACCCCACGAGAACAAAGGGCTCGCAGAGTCATAAGGCCTCCCAGAAAGTTGACCTACCCACAAATGGGGAAGAGCTCAGAAGATTCTGTGGTCACTGCCAAGAGGACTGCAGAGAATCCGGATCCCTCCACTGTTCATTTGGTAGAGGGCAACCCCCACTCACTCTCTGGCACAGTTAGGCAGGCCACTCATGATAGTGTGACCTGTGGGCAAGGGAATTCAACCCCTCGGTTTTGGTGGGAATTCCCTATGCCAACCTCTTATGCAATGTTGTCTGGGGTTGTACGCAGTATATGCTAGAATTTTCTTTGGGGACCAAAGAATTTAAGTGGGGGGAGTGTGTAGCGGGGTCCCCTTTAAGACTCCCAGGACTACCTTACCCAGAACCCCTTTCGGCAATGTTTCCACCCCAGAGACTCATGGGAGGGGTTATAAAAGGAGGAGGCGAGGCTGGGCTCGGTCTCTTTGGGACACGAGACTTCAAGGAAGAGATCTTCCTGTGCGGATCCACTGTAGTGCAGGGCCTGAAGCCTGGGGCCTTGCGCTGCTACCTAAAGAGCCCTCCACCCCATCTCGAGCCTGGGTGGCATCTGACTCGGGTTCCTCAACCGCTGCTGAGCCAGAGACGAGACTGCTGCAGAGTTGTATGTGGAGACACAGTCGGTGGAAGTTCCCGGACTGGGATCGCGTCCGGAGGGGTGAGCGAGCGTTTGCTCAGACCATATACTGTTTATTGTTGACATGCCTACAGACTGCCGTGGCCCACCAGTTCATATTTGATACTCTCACTGGAGATCCATAGCAGAACTTAGTCAGAGGATCTTCGGTAAAGTGTTTGTTTCTATTACCATTTCCCCATTGGATTACAAATGTTGTTCTGCTATGTGCACCACCTTTAAAGACTTGCCGGTGAAGAAAACATCATCCCCTAGAGACTGAGTCTTAGTATCTGAGCCAAACCTGGCCAGCTAGTTAGTTCATTTAGTTGCTGCGCCACAGGGTGCCTAGTTAACGGTCGCCCACGCGGCGCGCCTTTACTGTTCTATTAATGCATAGTGTGTTTATTGCTGCAGGGCTCTGCAACCTATTTCATGTAAACTGTTACCACTGTTGACCCTTTTTCCCACAATCTAAAGTAAATTAGATACCCCTTCCATTATTGCCTTGGTGTCTGAGTTTGATCATATAGCATAAGAATTATATTGTTGCCATAACCTAACTGTGCCAGTAGGGGGTTGAGTAAATTGCTGTCTTCAGGGCCCAAACTAATCTGCGGCCCTCTTAAGTGAAGGTAACGCTACATATAGGCCAGAAAAACACTGGTAATTAGCACGTTTGCGTACGAACGTTAGCCGCTGCTAATGCGTGTTCGCCGCTACGCACCGATTGCTAATGCTCATGCACGGATTAGCGCGGCCATAACGGATATTGGCATATCTGCCAGTTCTTCTCCGGTTTCTTCCCTGACACGCAGCCTGCTCTTCTGTGTCTGTCACCTCTGTTCCCCCTCCTCCCCTGTCAGGGTTGTACATACCTGATCAGCGAGTCCGTTAGAGCAGAGGAAGGTCCCCCGTACGGATCCGACTCGAGGGCCCCTGGTAGTACAGACAGGAGGCACGGCAGTGCAGAAGGGTAAGAGAGCCTGAGAGTGGTTACTGGAAGGCAGCTCCGGATCCTGGGTTCAGGAGAGTAGCTGAGCCAGGCTGGCTGCAGGCAGGCAGGTAGGCAGGCAGGTGTGTAGAGCAGCGCAGCTGGGCAGGTGCAGAAAGAGTGGTCAAGACAAGCAGGGTTCGGCAACGTTCAGGCAGTATGGTACAGCGGGGTAGGCAGGTTCAGGGTCAAAGACAGGCTGAGGTCGGGTGCAGGCGGATAGCAGGAAAAGTCCAGTAACAAGCCGGGTGGTCAGAAGATCAGGTTTCAGGCAATTAACAGGAGCAGGATACACAGGGGACTGTAGATCAGACAGCACCGGTCTGAAGTGTTCCAGGAGTTTAAATGGGCAAGACGGCATGCATCGGCGCGCGCAATAGCGCATCAGCGCATCAGCGTGCGCAATGGCGCACGTGCGCGCACGCAATACGCGCACATGCACCCGCGCGCACAGGCACACCATCGCGCACAGGCGCACGCGCCCGCAGTCTCGGAAGTGCACCAGCGCGGACAGGAACATGCCCAACATCAGCGAGCATCGGCGCGAGCGAACGCACACCAAAGCGACAACCAACACGCCCGGCAAGGTACGTTCTCTGACATCCCCCCTCCCCTCTCTGTGTATCACCTAGTGACAGTGCTGCCCCATCTCCCTCCTGCTGAAGGAATATACAATATATCTACAAACTATCTGTGCTGTCTCCTCATACAGTGCCCTACTGTCTCTGTGTATAATGAAAAAAATACCTCCTCCACCTTATCTCAGGGTGGCTCCCGGCACAGCCAGTTACATGAGTGCCGGGAGCCGCTGTGAAATACGGTAAAGGAGGATTTTTTTTATAAAACACAGAGACGGGGGGGGGGGCACTGTATGAGGAGACAGCACAGATTATGTAAAAAAATAGGAAAGTGGGTTAACAACCACTTTAAAAATCAATTTAAAGCGGGGTTCCACACGCAATTTTTTTTTTAAAGTCAGTAGCTACAAACACTGTAGCTGCTGACTTTTAATAAGGACACTTACCTGTCCTAGGAGCCCGTGATATCGGCCCCCCAAGGCTGATCCTGGCAGGTCCCGGTCCCGCCATCCTCACTAAGGGAAACAGGCAGTGGAGCTTTGCGGCTTCACTGCCCGTTTCCTACTGCGCATGCGCGAGTCTCGCGGCGCTTTGTGAATGGGTGGATGCTTTCTGGGATACACACAGTTCACCAGAAGACAACGCAAGGAGAATGTGGAAAAAGACCAGCCGCGGACTAGGAAGAGGCAGATTAGGAACATCCGCATAACAACCGCAATTTCTGGTAAAAAATAAAAAAATAATTACATTATTTTTTTACTATTTTTTTGCAGGATTTTGGTGTATTTTTTTTTTTTTTTTTTTTAGAGTGGAACTCCACTTTAAAGAACGAGGCTGCAAGTTGAAGGGAAGGACCTCCAATGTGATATTCTCTGAAATATTGCCTGTGCCATGCGCAACACAGAAAAGATGAGGGAGATTAGAGAACCTAATGCATGGCTAAAGACCTTACGTAAGAAAGGATTGGTTTTCTAGAGCACTGGGCTGACTTTTCATTGGAGTACAACCTATATGTTAAAGATGGTTTGTCGCTGATAGAAGGGGGTCTGCTGTGCTGGGGGAGAGGTTTATGGGAAGGGTGGAGGAGTGTTTAAACTAGGATTGAGAGGGGGAGGGAGAATTTGATTATAATGTGGCATACGGGTCAGACAGGGGCCAGTCCCTATTGGTGGGTGGAATGAGGAAAGATGTGGGTTATAGCAAGTGATAAGAAGGTTCCCATGTTGCAAACAACCATTGGAAATGGTACTATGTGTACTAAAAAAAATATGTAAAATACATGTGCAAAATGTGACAATGAATTAAAGTGTTTGTTCACCAATGCCTGAAGTCTGCCAAGCAAAATAGGTGAGTTGGAAGCTTTGGTACTAGAAGAGAACTATGATTTATGTTGTGTTACACTATGTGATTATTCTTGCTCTGTGTCTTTAAGATCTGTCCCCTTCTTTCCAGCTGAACTCTCTCTCTCACCGTAGTTCTTTATATTTCTGCTCCACTTCCTGACTCTCGGTCATTACTCCTGTATTTCTTCCATGCTAACATCTTACATGTGGCTTACAACTGCAACGTTTTTCTACCTATGAATATCCATCATTAAACGGAACATTCGAAAGGATTCATCATCTGTCGTCCTAACTGTGAGTTTATTCATTGAGTTAAGCTGCCTGTATCGATGCAAGGGATGAATATCAAACCAGCTTGTGTAAGGCCTACATCAACCTGGAGATGAACTTTATCGCTTTGTAGTTGAGACAGAACAGTAGAAAAACTGAGTTGCACAGCCTAATTACAAGATTTCTGCATGTCAGTACTGATACAGACAAGATTTACTGCCCTCATAGCAAGAAAAAAGAAGGGACAAAGCAGCACATGGCAGCCTTATAGCCTGAGACAATCTGCATGGTGTCATATTTCAGCACACAGATCCTGCCTGCTTTCACAGCCAGTCTGCTATCATGAGTGACCAAGCTTCTGAATGTGAACTTACATCTACCTCTCCACAAGTTCCTGAAGAAACTGAGTTACCCAAACGCTCAGTTAAACCCACTTGGAAAGTAATGGAGAATTATGAAGCTTCAAGGACTGAATTGTCAAATAGTTTGGAATTAGTCTGGGAGAAAATCCTTGCTGAAGCTAATACAGTGTCTGTTGAACGTGAACTACTGACACTAGAGGGCGCCATTAAACAACTTTCTGCCTCATATGAGCTTTATCAGCTTACCAGCATCAAATTCACTAATGTCTTACAAAACATGAAGTTAGAAAATGCGATGACGCAATTAAAGCGCGTCAATGCTCTCAATATTGAAAGAGACAGTTTTATCCAGCAAACCAGATTAAAGGCAGAAGCAAAGATAAAGCTGTTACAGGACACTGCATCTCACAGATCTGTTTCCACCAGACGTTCTAAAAACTCATCAAGATCCCATAGTTCAAGATACTCAACACTCAGTGAGCGACTTATTAATGCCCGCGCTGAAGTGGAAGCCAGCAAAGTGCAGGTGGCATATGCAGAAAAAAGAGCAGAGTTGGAAGCTCAGAGAGCAGAGTTGGAAGCGCAGTCAGCACATCAAAGAGCAGAGTTGGAAGCTCAGAGAGCAGAGTCGGAAGCTCAGTCAGCGCGTCAAAGAGCAACAATGGAAACCTTAAATGAACAGTGTAAACATGACGCAGCTATGGCAAAGCTAAGGGTCCTACAGCAAGCTATCAGTGCAGACGAAGGTGCAAGTGAGAAAGACAGCATTAACCTAAACATAGCAGATATGGAAGACCCCCTCAAACGCACTAAAGACTATGTCCTAAGCCACTGCAGTGCACACTCCATTGTCTCCAATGCTCCCGACTACATAGAGACTCCTTCACAGCTTCAAGTTAAAGAGGTTCCAGCAACTTCCTGCACACAAAATCACTCCTCTGCATTTCCTACCTGCCTACCTTGCCTGCCTTCATACGTCACAGAGCATCAGCGCAAGCTTCAAGCAAGTCATCAATCTCCAGTCATCGGTACAGCCTTGAATCAACGTACCATTGGAACAACTGACTTCAAGCAAGCAACTCACCTGGATGCATCTGCTGCACCATATTTCCCTGTGTCCTTTAACAACAATGTCAAAGATAATGCAATCAGCACCATACAGCCAACAGCATCTCACATGAAGGCGGAGACAACTGAGACAGAAGAGTTTGTGAGGTACATGCTTCGCAGAGAGCTCACAAAGACTGGTCTTACAAGTTTTGATGACCAACCTGAGAACTACAGAAGTTGGAAATGTGCCTTCAGAACTACAATCAGCAATCTTGGCATTACAGCTGATCAAGAATTGAATGTGCTGATCAAATGGCTTGGTCCTCTATCTGCCGCACGTGTTAAGCCATTAAGATCGGTTTTCATGGACAATCCGACTGCAGGCCTCACAGCTGCATGGGAGCGACTAGAGCAAAGTTATGGCAGTCCAGAAGCTATAGAAAATGCTTTGTTCATACGTCTGGAAACTTTCCCAAAGATATCCGGTAAGGACAACAAGGAGTTCCAGAGACTGAGTGACCTTCTCCTTGAGCTTCAGCTAGCCAAGACAGACCCAAAACTACCTGGGCTCAGTTACCTTGACACTCCAAGAGGGGTAAACCCAATTGACTCCAAGCTCCCGTATGGTTTGCAAGAGAAATGGACTGCACTAGGATCATCATACAAAAGAGAGAACAAGGTTTCCTTCCCTCCATTCTCTTTCTTCTGTGAATTCATCAGGAAAATTGCAGAGACCAAGAATGATCCAAGTTTTTCCTACGGTGAGTACAGTCTCTTCTCACCCTTTCCTAAGAGTACCAGTCTTCAGGGCAACTATAGAAACCGTAGAGGCCCAGTGTCTGTGAAAAAGACTGACATCCTTCCCACTCCTACCACAGTTGTGGCCACGAACAGAGTAGGAAGATTGAAAACCCTAACAGAGAGTGTCCCATACACAAGAAGCCACACCCCCTCAATAAATGTATCGGCTTTAGGAAAAAGCCTCTGGAAGAGCGCAAGGAGCTTTTAAAGACATTTAGGTTATGTTTCAGGTGCTGTGCTTCTACAGAACATTTTGCAAGGGACTGTAATGTGTCCATCAAGTGCATAGAGTGTGGCTCTGAAGAAAATGTGCAAGCCCTCCATCCTCTTGAGCCCAGCTCTGCACAACCTGCCAACGCTCCTCCCAGGTTAACGCATGGCGGGGAGAATACAGACCAAGTGCCTATCATCATTTCTTCATCCTGCACTGAAGTTTGTGGAGAAGACCGCTGTGGTAAGTCCTGTGCTAAGATATGCTTGGTGAACATATATCACAAGGATCAACCAGAAAAGTCTCTAAAGGCATATGCTATCTTAGACGATCAGAGCAATCGATCACTTGCAAAATCTGAATTGTTCAATCTATTTGAAATAAAAGGCGAAGCTCATCCTTACACCTTGGGAACCTGTAGTGGAACTATAGAGGTTTCTGGAAGAAGGGCTCATGGACTCATGGTATCTGCTCTCAAAGGTAACTTGCAATTTCCCTTACCTACACTTGTTGAGTGCAATCAGATACCTGCTAACAGGGAAGAAATCCCTACTCCAGCTGCTGCTTTCCATCACCCTCACCTCAAGGTAATAGCAAATGAGATACCGCCGCTTGACAAAGATGCTCAGATCCTTCTTCTGTTAGGAAGAGACATTCTAAGAGTTCACAAGGTACACAGACAAGTCAGTGGACCCCCAGATGCCCCATTTTCCCAGCGCACGGATCTAGGGTGGGTCATCATAGGCAATGTCTGTATAGGCCAAATGAAAAGACCTACCAACATTTCATCATTCAAGACAAATGTTCTGCCAAATGGCCGAAACACTTACTTTGAGCCATGCCCACATCACTACTGGGTGAAAGAGAAGATAGCCAGCCACGATTGGCAACATGGTATCTCAGGTGACACAAGCCCTTTCTCCTGCCATGATGGCGACTTCGGGTCTACAGTGTTTAATGCAACCAGTGAAGATGACATACTGGCTCCTTCAATGGAAGACAAAGAATTCATCAAGGTAATGGACAATGAGTTCTTTCAAGATGACTCCAATAACTGGGTAGCACCCCTACCCTTTCGTCTCCCAAGAAAGAGATTGCCCAACAACTTACAGCAGGCTATCAGTAGATTCTCCTCCTTAAAGCGAAACTTAAGCAGGAGACCAGAGATGCAAAGGCACTTTGTGGACTTTATGCAAAATGTATTTAACAGAGATCACGCAGAGCCTGCTCCCCCACTAAAGGAGGGAGAAGAATGCTGGTACCTTCCATCCTTTGGCGTGTATCACCCACGCAAACCAGACCAAATCAGAGTTGTCTTTGATTCCAGTGCTCAGCACGAAGGTCTTTCTCTTAACAACATGCTCCTTACGGGACCCAACTTGAACAACAGTCTAATAGGAGTCTTGATTTGTTTCAGACAAGAGCCTGTAGCAGTAATGGCCGACATTCAACAGATGTTTCACTGCTTCATCGTCAGAGAAGACAACAGAAACTACCTCAGGTTTCTATGGCACAAGAACAATGACCTCAACAAGGAAGTTATAGATTATCGCATGAAGGTACATGTCTTCGGTAACAGTCCTTCCCCAGCAGTGGCAACTTATGGGCTAAGGAAAACAGCTCAGACTGGAGAAGTTGAATATGGATCTGATGCCCGTCAATTTGTTGAAAGAAACTTCTACGTTGACGATGCACTTAAGTCCTTTCCAACTGCTAAAGAAGCAATTGATCTTCTCATCAGAACAAAGGAGATGCTGTCTGTAGCAAACCTTAGACTACACAAGATTATATCCAACAGCCAGGAACTTATGAATGCCTTTCACTCTGAGGACTATGCCACTAGTCTAAAAAACCCTGACTTAGGTACAGATGTGCCTCCTGTACAGCGAAGTCTGGGTTTGTTGTGGAACATCAAACAAGACAAATTCACCTTCCAAGTGTCAACTTGTGACAAACCCTTCACTAAGAGAGGAGTCCTGTCCGTGGTGAATAGCATCTATGACCCACTGGGTTTCCTTGCTCCAGTAACCATTCAAGGTAAGATTTTACTAAGACAGTTGTCTACTGAGAACATAGACTGGGATACTCCTTTGCCTAGTGAGAATCAACACAAGTGGGAAAGGTGGAGATATTCTTTGAAGTCACTAGAAAAACTTCAGATTCCCCGTTGCTATGTTCCAGGTTCCACTTCAACTGCTAACCGGAGAGAGATTCATATTTTCTCTGATGCATCAGTTGAAGCTATTGCTGCAGTAGCCTATTTGAACTGAATGGAGAATCACACTGTTTTTTTGTCCTAGGCAAGGCAAAACTCACTCCAAAGCCTGCACATACCATACCAAGACTTAAACTTTGTGCAGCCGTGCTAGCAGTAGAAATTGCCGAGGTCATACGAAGTGAAATGGACACTAGAATTGATTCTTTCACCTTCTACACAGACAGTAAGGTAGTACTTGGTTACATAAACAACCAAACAAAACAATTTTATGTGTACGTCAGCAACAGGGTTGAACGTATCAAGAGATTCTCTCTACCAAGTCAATGGCATCACGTTCCCACTGAACTCAACCCAGCTGACTGTGGGACCAGAGCCGTGTCACCTGACGCTCTTCAGGACAGCTTATGGCTGTCACCTCCAAGGTTTCTGCGTGAGGACTCCTACTTACTCCCTATTGACACCACCTATGGGCTAGTAAACCCTGAAGATGATAAGGAAATAAGAACTGTGAACATCTCACTACACACTTCTGTAAGTACAAAACAGAAGCTGCGGTCACACCGTTACGAGCATCAATGGAAGCAGGTGCAGCATCTAGCCAATGTGTTCTGCCATTGCTGGAAGAAAAAGTATCTTCACCACCTTCAAGGTGAAGATACAAATGGCAAGCATCTAAGCCGAATCTTAAGGTTGGAGACCTCATCCTTCTAAAAGACAAGGAAGTTTGTCGGAATGAGTGGCCTATGGGTCTTATTACTAAAGTTATGCCCAGCGACGATAACAAAGTCCGGAAGGTAGAAGTCAAGGTAACCAAGGGAGGATCGACACGAACCTTTAGTCGACTAATTACAGAGTTAGTACTCCTTTTGCCAGGTGAGTGACTTGTGCAAGGACTAGCCATGCTGTTGGCACGGCGGGGAGTACATTGCTGCCATCTACAGGTTCTACTCAGAACTTTGGAATTCTTTGAAGACATCATACTGTGACTTTATGTTCTTCATCCTGTTGAACTTACGTTTATTATTTGCTTGTTGCATGTTTTTCATTACAGGTTCCAGGACATTTATCAGTATTGGACTTATTGAAAATATATATATTAGTTTAAGGTTATGAAATCTAAAGATTTCAGACAGGGAGTGTTGTGTTACACTATGTGATTATTCTTGCTCTGTGTCTTTAAGATCTGTCCCCTTCTTTCCAGCTGAACTCTCTCTCTCACCGTAGTTCTTTATATTTCTGCTCCACTTCCTGACTCTCGGTCATTACTCCTGTATTTCTTCCATGCTAACATCTTACATGTGGCTTACAACTGCAACGTTTTTCTACCTATGAATAACCATCATTAAACGGAACATTCGAAAGGATTCATCATCTGTCGTCCTAACTGTGAGTTTATTCATTGAGTTAAGCTGCCTGTATCGATGCAAGGGATGAATATCAAACCAGCTTGTGTAAGGCCTACATCAACCTGGAGATGAACTTTATCGCTTTGTACTTGAGACAGAACAATTTAATTGGTATTGCTGAATCTTGGCTTAATTTTTCACATAACTGGGCTATTAATATTCCTGGCTATGCACTCTTTCAGAGAGACAGGGTAAAACGGAAAGGTGGTGGTGTCTGTCTGTATGTGAGAAGTAATCTCAAATTGAGTGTGAAAGAGGACCTTGTTGATGGAGAGTCTGATGAGGCTGAAGCATTATGGGTGGAAATGCACATGGGTGTGCGTACTACAAAAGGTAATCAGTGGAGTTTGTTATAGACCTCCCAGCGTTAATGAGGAGGTGGAGACTTGACTCTTTGTACAGATAGCACGGGCTGCGAGGGCTGGGACAGTGATAATAATGGTGGGTTTTAACTACTCGTAAATTTACTAGAGTAATGACACTGTAGGAACAGTTAAAGAGCAAAAGTTTATAAACCTATTACGACAATTTTACGGTCCTGACTAGGAATGATGCTCTACTGGACCTGGTAATGTCAAACAATGCAGAGCTTATTACTGATGTTCATATAAAAGAACATCTGGGTAGCAGTGATCATGACATGATTTCATTTAATGTAAGCTGTAAGCAACAACCACATACTGGAATTATAAAAACACTTAACTTTAAGAGAGCAAATTTTCCAAGGATGAGGGTAGCTCTCCAAGACTCAGACTGGGAGGGGATATTGGCATGGATGAACCCAGGAACAGAAATGGTAATTCTTCAAAAAAACTGTATGTGAACACACTGTAAAATATATTCCCATGGGCAATAAGCTTAAAAGGCTAAAATAAAACCTATTTGGCTCACAGCCAAAGTAAAAAAAAAAAAGTTATAAATAATAAGAAAAGAGATTTTTAAAAATATAAAAATGAAGGGACACTATCATTGTTTAAATGTTACAAAGAATATAACTGAATACGTAAGAAGGAAATCAAGGCCGCAAAAATTCAAACCGAACGACAGATTTTGAAAGATAGTAGGACAAACCCCCCAAAAATATTTACATACATCAATAGTAAAAAAGGTCAGATCTGAGCATGTAGGCCCTTTACAAAATAATGGGTGACTGGGGACAAAGAGAAGGCAAATTTATGAAATAAATTCTTCCACTTTGTACACAAGGGTGCTTAGGGGAGATCATGTTCATAATGGGAATGGCATTGACACAGCCCCAAAGGACCCACAGGCGACACTGAACCCAAATAAAATTCATGCCCCAAAGGATTCATGAAAAACAGAAGTTGTCAGACAAATCTGATTTCTATTTTTTAAGGAGGTAAGTAAAACCTTGGACAGAGGAGTGGCTGTGGACGTGGTTTACTTGAATTTGGCAAAACCGTTTGACACAGTTCACCACACACGGCCAATTCGTAAGGCAAATTTTACAGGCTTGGAAAGATCAGTTTGTAAATGGATAGAAAACAGACTAAAAGATCAAATTCAGAGAGTAGGGGTTAATGATTCTTAAGGTTATCAGTGGTTGGGACCCTTACTTTTTAATATCTTTATAAATGATATAGGGTCTGGGATTAAAAGTAACATTTCTGTCTTTGCAGATGACACCAAGCCTTGCAGTGGAATACCCGCCTTACAGGATGTCTCCAATTTACAAGCTGACCTTAATGCACTGTTTAATTGAGCGACTATGTGGCAGATGAGGTTTAATGTTGATAAATGTAAAGTTATGCACTTGGGGGCTAAGAATATGCATGCAGCATACATACTAAGGTGAGTACAATAGGGAGAATCAAAGGTGGAGAAGGATCTGGGTGTTCTGGCAGGTAGATCATAAGCTTAATAATAGCATGCAATGCCAAGCTGCGGTTTCGAAAGCAAGCAAAATTCTTTCTTATATTAAGGGAGGTATGGACTTCAGAGAGAGAGAGATATCATTTTGCCCCTGTACAAATCTTTAGTAAGACCTCATCTGGAATATGCATGTCACGTACCTGATGGTGGAGCCCGATATGCAGGGAGCGGCTTCTTTTGCACCTCCTACTCCGGAACCCCTGATAGTGAGAACAGGGAGCTTGGGAGTGCAGAGTCGCACAAGTGCCTGTCAGGAACACTGGCGCTGGAACAGAGCTGGACTTCAGGAGACTCTGTGCGGATGTCAGCGGTAAGCAGGAAGACAGGAGCAGCAGGTTCATGGTTCAGGCCGGATCAGCAACAGGCGGACAGCGGGTAGTCCAATGGGATAGGCAGGAGTGTGGTCAGACGAGCCGGGGTCAAAAGGCAGGAAGAAGGCAGGAGTAGTCAGGAACAAGCCGGGTCACAGGAACGGATCAGCAGAGTATAACAGCAGGTAGCAGGTGGGTCACAGGAACGCTGTAGACTGAACAGCAAGAAGCCCAGGCATTAGTCCCTTTAAATAGCCCCTGTTTGGCGCCAAGAGCCGCCACCGCGCGCACCTGAGCGCTCCCGAGGAGGAGCTCAGCTATGAGGAATAATTAGAAGAACTGAATTCATCCTCTCTTGAGAAGAGGAGATTAAAGCTGGGTATACACTATACAATTTTCTGCAGATTTTTTCCTTCAGATTTACCAAAACCATATAATATGAGGTCAAACCTTAAAAGTTTAAATTTGTATGCAATCAGGCAGGCCCTTTGCACTATATGGTTTTGGTAAATCTGAAGGAAATCAGACAACAAAAGCTGTATAGTGTGTATGGGGTCTTAGGGGGATATGATCAACATGTACTGTATAAATACATAATTGGTCCATATAGTGAACTTGGTGTTGAGTTATTCACTTTGAGGGCACTCTTTATGCTTGGAGGAAAAGAGATTTAATCTCAAAATACAGAAAGCTTTCTTCACAGTAAGAGCTGTAAAAAATTGGAATAGACTTCCTCAAGAGCTGGTTCTGGTCAGCTCAGTAGATTGCTTTTTAAAAGGCCTGCATTCTTTCCTAAATGTACATACTATAACTAGATAACATTAGTAACATTAGTAACATTTATAGGTAAAGTTGATCCAGGGAATATCTGATTGCCTCTTGGGGGATCAGGAAGGAATTTTTTCCCCCACTAAAGAAAAATGGATCATCCCCTTTTATTGGTTGAACTAGATGGACTTGTGGTTTTTTTTCAACCAGACTAGCTATGTAACTACAAACCCATACTAAAAATTTCACACTAACAGTAAAATTAAAGTAAATAATTATAATTAATTATACAATTAACTAAACACAACTTGAAACACTGAAAAATAGTCAAAGGCAAACTGTACAATATAACATCAAAAAATATATTTAGCAAGAATATTTGGATGTGTTAAATTGGATGTCCTAGTCTGTACCCTGATACATGACTTGCTGTAGCAGAAGGTCATGTTGACTTTTTTTTTTGGACCTTCAGGTCCTGATATTGAGATGCTGTTGATCTGTTTTCCATTGTTCCTCCATGAGCTGACAAGAGCAAGATGTATGGCGATTATAATGCAGTCAAAATGTGATCTCCAACTATAAAGATATAAAATTGTTAATGCTCGTACAGTATGTTTCATTAAAATCAACAGAATTGTAAGAATTAACTACCGTATTTATCGGCGTATAAAATTTTTAGAAGGGAAGTTTAAGGAAAAAAACGGCCATTTTAAATGCCCATCAATGCAGCCTTATCAGTGTCCATCTGCAGCCTTGCCCAACAGTGTCCATCTACAACCTTGCACAACTGTGTCCATCTGCAGCCTTGCCCAACAGTGTCCATCTGCAGCCTTGCCCATCATTGCAGCATGATCAGTGTCCATCTGCAGTCTTGCCCAACAGTGTCCATCTGCAGCCTTGCCCAACAGTGTCCATCTGCAGCCTTGCCCATCATTGCAGCATGATCAGTGTCAGTCTGCAGTCTTGCCCAACAGTGTCCATCTGCAGCCTTGCCCAAAATTGCAGCATGGTCAGTGTCCATCTGTAGCCTTGCCCAACAGAGTCCATCTGCAGCCTTGCCCAAAATTGCAACATGGTCAGTGTCCATCTGCCCGCCGAGGAGGGAACGAGCACCACAGAGATAGACAGAGCCGGATGTCCTGTGTACTCGGATCCTCTCGGCTCGTCTCGCAGTCCCGCCCCTTGGCCCGGCTCCCACGATGGACATAACACCGGTCCAATGGCGGGACATAAATGCTAGGAGGTGGGACTGGGCGTAACTGTGAGCGGAGCCGAGTGCACAGTACACTCGGCTCTGTCTATTTCGTCGGCGCTCGTTCCCTCCTTCCCCTCCGAGGCAGCCGTTCGGCATATAACACGCACCCACGATTTTCCCCTGATTTTAAGGGCCAGCACTAGAAGTCAATCAGGCTGTACTGTGGTGGCAGCGAGCCTGCTGACAGTAGGAAATAGCTGGGTGAGCAGAGGAATGACCTCGCCTGATGGCTGCTGCTCCTTCATTGTCTAATCTGGCTGCTGCATTGGAGGGATAGGGACCTGACTATACATGTGTGTCTGGTTCATACAATTGGTTGCACAGAATAACACATTTTTTTGTCAGTTGATCACCTCCCATATATGCATTCCAGCTGTGCATTTTGATTCTTGAAAACTGCAGTTTTAGAGAAGCAAGGAAATATTTGAATTTATAATTCTATACACTCTCTGTATACATACCTCTCTTTTCCTTATAGCTGCATTTTCTTTACAGGCATGTTTGATATTTCCATGTTTATTCTCATTACTTTATGACCCATATTCTACGTCCTGATATTTACATCGTTAGAAAGACAGATTCTAGTTTGCATTACTAAAATGCATATTCATAAGGCCCCCACTGTTTTTTCCTGCTATGAAATCATTATAACAAGATGAGATTGAAGAGGGTGGCAGAGGCATTCACAGCATGTTGTTATCCCAGATATGCCTCCCCCATGGATATTTATCAGCGGAACTAAAACTTACATGCATCTGGCAGCCTACACACTGAGCAATGTCCTCCTAACCAAATGTAATTGAGGTTTAATAAAATGATTCAGTTATTTCCTTTTAGTTCTACTCAGATTAAATACATTTGTCAAAGCCTCTGAGATTTGTTTTTACAGATTTATAAAGTCAAATTGGACTTTCCAGGTGGATACAAAAAGGTGTAAAAGTCTTACAGCTTATTTTCTATACAAAGCTGCCACAGAAAAGCATATCCAGTGCAAGTATGCTGCAGAGAAGGACCCTCACTCTCGCTGTGCAAAAGCAGTAGTCTCTCTGCAGAGATCCTAATGCCCCCTGCTAAGTCAGAGCCAGAGTTCTCCAGTCAGCAGGAAGCATGAGCTTTGCTGAGTTACAGCTCTAACTCAACGGGTGCGTGTTGGACCTCTGGAGAGAGACCCCTGCTTTCACACAGAGAGAAAGAGTCCTTTTCTACAGCATACCGACAGGGTAGATGCTCTTCTACTCAAGCTGTGGCTGATTTCTAAATACAATTATCTATATGGTTTTGCATTTGGTTATTATGTGTTATATTCCCCTTATCCCTGAGCAGTGGTAGGTGACTTCCAGGTGGTTTAAAGGGGTAGTTGTTTTTAGGGTCTGGTTCTTGGGTTTAAGGATTTTCTTTTCCTATCTTTGTATTGATGGTGTTTTATGAAAAAAATCAATAAAAAATTATTTGATTAAAAAAAAAGGGAAACAGGATGCCCAAAAACAGCACAAAATTGGAGGACAGATATTTTGAACTAGTAGTAGGTCCTTTAAGAGTAGAGTAGATGGTTGAAGTGGAGGAACAGCCAGGTAAAACCTTCTAAATCTTTCTTACAATGTCCATTTGGTAGTTTCAGCTCAGCTCCTCAGTGACACGCCTCAGCAAGAAGATCCTTCTTGAGCCCAATTGTCTTACTCCCCAATGTACTACTTGTTTATTTCTCCCACTGACACAGATGCAGGGATATTTTTCCCTCAACTTATGCTGGGGCATTTCTTCCTCCCCTTCTGTTAGCAGTATTTTGTGGGTACAAGGAATGTGGCATGTATGTGTACAGTGTATACAGTGAATAGGCATAAAGCCTGTTTAACCACTTGCCGCCCGCCCTATTACAAAACGACGGCGGCAAAGTGGTTTCAATATCCTGACCGGACGTCATATGACGTGATCAGGATATTGAGCCGCTGCGCGCATCGCAGCGATCGTTGTTGTGGGGTGTCAGTCTGACACCCCGCAACACCGATCTAGGTAAAGAGTCTTTGACGGAGACTCTTTACCACGTGATCAGCTGTGTCCAATCACGGCTGATCACGATGTAAACACGAAGAGCCGGTGATCGGCTTTTCCTCACTTGCGTCTGTCAGATGCGAGTAGAGGAGAGCCGATCGGCTGCTCCTCTGACAGGGGGGGTCTGTGCTGATCGATTATCAGTGCAGCCCCCCCGATGATGCCCACACTGGACCAGCAGGGATGCCACTAGGACCACCAGGGATATCACCACCAGGTATGCCACCCTAGACCACCAGGGATGCCAAAAAGTGCCCACAATGGATGCCAATCAGTGCCCACAATGGATGCCAATCAGTGCCCACAATGGGCATCACTGTTTGGCACTGATTGGCATCCATCAGTACAGTACATTACAGTACATCAGTGCCCATCCATGCCCATCCGTGCCGCCTATTAGTGCCCACCCATGCCGCCGATTAGTGCCCATTTGTGCCGCCGATCAGTGCCCATCCGTGCCGCCTATCAGTGCCCATCCGTGCCACCTATCAGTGCCCATCCGTGCCGCCTATCAGTGCCCATCCATGCCGCCTATCAGTGCCCATCCATGCCGCCGATCAGTGCCCATCCGTGCCGCCGATCAGTGCCCATCCGTGCCGCCGATCAGTGCCCATCTGTGCTGCCTATCGGTGCCCATCATCAGTGCCACCTCATCAGTGCTACCTCATCGGTGCCCATCAGTACCGCCTTATCAGTGCCCGTCAGTGCAGCCCCATCAGTGCCCATCAGTGAAGGAGAAAACTTACTTATTTACAAAGTTTTGTAAATGAAACAAATTTTTTTATTTTTTTTCAAAATTTTTGGTCTTTTTTTATTTGTTTAGCAGAAAATTTAAATCGCAGAGGTGATCAAATACCACCAAAAGAAAGCTCTATTTGTGGGGAAAAAATATGAAAATTTTGTTTGCGTACAGTGTAGCATGACCGCGCAATTGTCATTCAAAATGCGACAGCGCTGAAAGCTGAAAATTGGTCTGGGCAGGAAGGTGTATAAGTGCCCTGTATGGAAGTGATTAATTAACCCCTCTTTAAGTCACTCCACTGCAATCTTGCCATACCCAACATTCACCACAGAAAGTTTCTATTTTCTATCCCAGAATGCCCCAGGTCCTTAATAATCCTAGCCATGCTCACATGTTGTTAGACTGTTTTCACATTTTAACTGTAAATCCGTGCAGATTACTCTTATGGGTATTGTTAACTTTATATATTGTTTATACTGTTTAAATATTGATTTAAATAGCGGTGTGATTTTGTGGTTGTGGTTGAAAGTGAGAGTGATACTGATTACTAGGATGTCCCTTGATTTTATTTAGAAAATATGGTCACCCTATTTTACACAGGCATCCTCCCATGTGGTGGCTTAAGAGAGCCTTCTGGAAAAGTGCTTCCAAACATTTGTCATCTCCACAAGCCAT
This sequence comes from Rana muscosa, assembly GCA_029206835.1. Taxonomy (NCBI): domain Eukaryota; kingdom Metazoa; phylum Chordata; class Amphibia; order Anura; family Ranidae; genus Rana; species Rana muscosa. The sequence goes on along the minus strand of CM055119.1, from coordinate 79,316,360 downwards.
ACCTCTGGATACAGCTCCTTGTAGATTAGTTGGGTTCAAACAATATATATATCCCAGAGAGTTGATTCTCCTGCACTACTTTCTGGAACCTCTTTCAAGCAACAGGCAGAATCAACCCCACCAGGCTTTGGAAAGACCTGCAGAGCCCAGAAAATATAAACAATGGTTGAAGCTGGTTACAGCCCAGTCGCAACACACACTAAATTTAGCTAGGGACACCACTGCGTAGGTTTGAATCCTTACATATGCATCTGGAATGTATTTATCCAATTTATGCTAAGGCAGGCCAAAGATGATGAAAATTACTCAACTGCCCCATCAACACAGTCAGTGTTGATGGTGGAATCCCTCCCAAGGAGCTACTATGTTGGTCAGGCAGGAGAAAACAGTGATTGTAGCTAGCAGCTATAGCCGATGTCAAAAATCACATGTAAAAATCCAGCATGCTGATTGTACCCAAGTCAATTGATGGATCGACTTGGGTACAATCAGCCTGCCCATAGATGGTTTGAAACTCGGCTGTTCACGCTAAACCGGTCGAGATTCGAACCATCTATGGTTGGCTTTAAAGTGCAACTGGGCTTTAAAGGATCAGTTCACCCCAAATGCACAGGTATAGTTCAGTCTTATCAGATGTGGGGATTTCATTGCTGTTCCTGCCCTTGAACTTTCAGTTCCACCCACCTATTAATCCAGTTTAGGCAAGAGCCACAAACGATGATAGAAAGTACTAGAAAGATAAAACAACCTGGCTTGTAATTCCATAGCATTTGCAAGAAAACTAGTGTAGCACCCTTTAAAAACTAAGAAGGACTAGGAGGCATGCCTGAGAGGACTGAGATGCAGCAGTCTGGGATGGGTGCAGAGCCAGTCTGGAGGATGGTGGTGGCACGGGCAGTGGAAATGGGCAGCTGCAGCCAGGGGGGCTGGCAGTGCCTGAAGAAGTGGTGCTGGGAGCAGTAGCCACAGGGACAGCTAGCACTGGAACTTTCTATTTGCTACACCATAAGGGACCACGGTCCCTGCCTGTAGAGGACCTCGGCTTAAGGCCTGGCTGAGCCAGTGTCAGGCCTACAGTGCTAGTTAGTCCAGCAAATGCAGCAAGTGATGTGCTGGAGGAGTGAGGAGTGATACTCTGCAAGTAAGGAAGTGCAGGAGGAGAAGAGGAGATTGTATATACCATGGTGTATATAGTTGGTCCCAATATTGACTTTTTGATTACCTGGGCATCTCATAAGTTTTCCATCTCTATCCAAGTTTAATTCCCCTCAATAAAACATAAAAAACAAGTACAAGGACTGCTTTCATGTCTCTGAGTGAGTGAGGAGTGTGTGCCTGGCTGGGCAGGGTGACACATGGACCACTATGTTCAGCAGCTCCTATGGGGGTACTGCTACCAGAGGCGTTGTAAGGGGGGTGCGGGGGGTGCGGTCCGCACCCGGGTGACACCCACCAGAGGGGTGACACCCGGCACAGCACTGCATTGAGAGGCGCCGCGCTGGCCGCAGCTCTCTCCTCTTCCTCCTTCCCCTGCGCCCAGCGCCCGCATGTCCTCCGGGAACCGGCACTGCGATCTACAACGGCACTTGTGACAGGCAGGTGGGGAGAGGTCACGGTGCCAGTGTCCTATCACAATTGCAGTCCTCAGACCGATGTTGATGCCTAGGCTCCTCCTCCACTCCACACTGACAGTATATCCACAACAGGAGGAGGAGCCTAGGAAGAGGGACATTCGTGTGCACAGAGTAGCGCTGATCTGAGGTCTGTAAATGTAGGGAGGGAAGGTATACAGGGGGGGCGTTACATTAGGGGGATTGCAGGGGGGGTTAACATTAGGGGGATTACACAGGGGGGGTTACTTTAGGGGGATTGCAAGGAGGTAGCATTAGGGGCATTACACAGGGGGGGTTACATTAAAGGAGATTGCAGGGGGGGTAATATTAGGGGGATTCCACAGGGGGCGCGTTACTTTAGGGGGATTGCAGGGGGGTAGCATTAGGGGGATTACACAGGGTGGGTTACATTAGGGGGAGTGCAGGGGGAGCATTATGGGGATTCCACAGGGGGGTTACATTAGGGGGATTGCAGGAGGGTTAACATTAGGGGGATTACACAGGGGGGCTGTTACTTTAGGGGGATTGCAGGGAGGTGGCATTAGGGGCATTACACAGGGGGGGTTACATTGGGGGGATTTCAGGGGGGGTATCATTAGGGGGATTACACAGGGGGGGCCTTACTTTAGGGGGATTGCAGGGGGGTAGCATTAGGGGGATTACACAGGGGGGTTACATTAGGGGGGATTGCAGGGGGGTAACATTAGGGGGATTCCACAGGGGGCGCGTTACTTTAGGGGGATTGCAGGGGGTAGCATTAGGGGATTACACAGGGTGGGTTACATTAGGGGGAGTGCAGGGGGGGAGCATTATGGGGATTACACAGGGGGGGTTACATTAGGGGGATTGCAGGGGGTTACATTGGGGGGATTGCAAGGGGGTAACATTAGGAGGATTACACAGGGGGCGTGTTACTTTAGGGGGATTGCAGGGGGGTAGCATTAGGGGGATTACACAGGGTGGGTTACATTAGGGGGATTGCAGGGGGGTAGCATTAGGGGGATTACACAGGGGGGGTAACATTAGGGGGATTGCACAGGGGCTAGCCTGCTCAGTGCCCTGGATTGCTCATGCTCAGTAACCGGGGGTGGGGGGGTGACACCATATTTTACAGCACCAGGTGACACCAACCCTAGTGACGCCACTGACTGCTACACTAGGCATTAGATATTTTTTTATGATGAGAGCCTTTAATCTACATAATAATCATTTCCAACTATCCAACGCATCCCATGTTGCTTTTCTGTGAATAAGTAAACAAGTATTTATCACCAATTACTTTTAGGATTTGATACAAAAGGCATAATTAATAAATCATTAAAGGCAGAAGACATTGTCAGAAAGGGGTTAGTAATGACATGTTTTTCTTGTGAAAGGTTTAGTTTAAAGCCAAGTAAAAATTATCTGGCTGCCATATTCACCTCCTCTCATATGTTGTCCCCTGCAACAATTTATTTGCATTGCTAGAACATACTGTATGTGCAGCGTGTCATGGATCCTGAAAGGCCATTACTATTGATGAGGTTAGAAACGCTCTCTGCATTATTGTGGATTGCCAACCAGTGGAAGATTAGAAGAGGAGACTTTTAAAAAATGTAGTTATTTAAAAAAAACTGTGGGGGAGGCCCAGTGTTGTACTTTCAGGCAAATTTGTCAGAAGGGCCACCTTACCCATACAAATGATTCAGCTGGTCCACCACATCCAGGGTTGTTGTAGCTAGGTGTGTCATGGATATTTCTCTATACGCTAAGCGTAATCCATGTCTCCTGCGCTTTAAGCACCCTTCTCAGCCTTTTGACCGCTTGACCAACTGACCTGATCCTGGGAGCAATCTTTATTCATATAACAATTGAGCTTGATGGTTTCACAATCGACCATAAAGCACAGGCATTCCTTCAAACAGGAGGGATTATACAACAACCAATGAACAATGACTAGGGGAGTCTTATGGGTGTGTTTGGGCTGGGGCAGTGTGCACGATTTCCCACCCCCTGTACCTGGAAGACATGCTCTCCAGTAAGCCGCATGGCTGGCTGAAATTATGAACACTGCCCCCGATCATAACAATTCAAAGACTCCTGTTTTTACCGTTGGCGTGAATCCTTATTCTGCGTTGTTCAGAGAACAACGCATACCCGGATTATACTACCGTTCCTGTGGATGGGAGATTATCTGCAGGGGCACACCACGGCCCCCCCAAATGTGTTAATCAGGCACACGGGGGTGACACGAGCGTACATCTGCTCAAAACCGATAATGTCTTTGCAGAGTGAACACTTCTCCCTCAGACGATCGTCTCTGTGCATCGCACAGGGGCCCTTCACTAGCGGACATATCCCCACTCTGCAAACACTTCTCTGCATCCTCAAGAAGCTTTTCACTACCAGATGGATCTCAACCAGCGTCAGTCTGCCCCAGTCCGCTCTTTAGAGTGGGCTGCGGGAGACCTAACACTGGGAGACACTATGACAATACATATTAAATACATTTTCATGAAATTTCCACAACAGTTCCTCCTCTTTGTCATGTGCTCCCATGTGTCCCTCGATGAATCTTGATCTTCTTCTTACACCTGGAAATGAATCAGTCCTTACAGTCCATATGAGTCCATAAAAAGTTAAACACGGCTTGACATTAGGGATGAGCTTCAAGTTTGAATCGAACATGAGTTTGACTCGAACATCGCCCTGTTCGATAGTTCGACGAAGATCGAACATTATGGGCTGTTCGTGCCAAATTCGAGCGGCGCGTCACGGCATAATTCACTGCGTCATCGCAGTGCATTGCTGGCTGATGATTCGCCAAGCATGCACTATGACCCGCATGCTTTGGCCAACCGCATCGCCGTTAGCACAGAGAGCCATAATTGGCCAAAGGCAGGGTGCCTTTGGCCAATTATGGCTCAGGGGATTAAGTACACGCCCCACACTATAAAAGTCCGTCTGCACGTCAGCCTTGTGTAGTGTGTTGCGGCGTTGAGAGAGAGATAGAGAGAAAGAGTGTCATTTAATTTCATTTAGATAGATTGAACAGGCAGGCGATTCAGTTACCTAGATTTAGCAGGCAGTTGATTCAGTTAGCTCCAGTATATTTAGTATATATATATATATATATACACACATTCCAGGCTTTGTGTATATATATATATATATATATATATATATATATTAGGGCTGTGGAAATTAACTATTAATTCCTCGATTAATCGATTAATTGTTTTGATCTATCAAAATTCTTTTGATCGATCAAAATTCTTTGGGCTTGCCGTGTCCATCTGAAGGGCTCCTTTGCTGTGCCTTCATATCTGCATGCCGGCGGGACCTTACGATCTGCCACACGCAAGGGCTGTTACACTTCCCTCTATCACTTCCCTCTATCAACCTGGGATTCTACAGCCATCCACTGGGAGTTGTGATAGTTCCCTTCACGGGACATCTACATGCCGACGGACTGATGTTAGCCCCTCCTCATCTGGATTCAGCAGTAGTATTGTTGTACACATTTTTATACCAGTATCATACTTAGCTACATGTTTTTATGACTGCTTTTGCTACCATTTGGTATTACTCGTACCATTTTTACAGTTTATGTAGCTACATCGATTTTATCTCCAGTGCAATATTTATTTTGTTACCTACTTGAAGACTATAAAAGTTTTAATGCTATTCCCAGCGAGCGCTGCCTTTGTGTGTTTTTTGTATCCTGCAATCGATTTTTCCAGTGGTTGGTAGCTGCACTGGGAATCGGCCTGCAAGGAGATCAGCTAAAAGTAGTTGGATCTATGTGCGTTATAATTAATCGAAATTAGTCGATTAATCGATTTTAAAAAAATCGATTAATCGAACACGAAAATTTTAATCAGTAACAGCCCTAATATATACATATATATTGTGAGGGTGCGACTTTGTGCGACCTTCAAGAGGGTTGGTTATTGCCACATTTGGTAAAGAAAGACACGCTGATGGAACAGCTGTGTCTTGGGCTATTTAGTTCAGAGGTGATTACAGATCAGGGCTCCACCCAACAGAGAGGAAGTCTGTGTGCATGAGAGCCAGGTGGGCTCTCTTCCTCTGAAGTGGAGTCAAAGGCGGTGTATGTCTGCAGGAGGCAGACACCGTTAGTGATACAGCAACAAAGGTGCTGACCAGAAGAACCTAGGAGAAAGCTGAAACCTTTGGACACTATGTGGGTCTGAGGAACAGACCGTCAGGCCTAGGCTAAAGGCCTGGATCGCTAGAAGGTAAAGCTACGAGGCTACTGTTAGTATGAAGGATACAGGAATGGTGGAACCCCCCTGTAAATACTACAGATGTGTTTGTGAACTTTCGTGCTTTTAAATAAAAATGGGCTACCATGCCCTTAAACAGAGTTGCTGACTGCCTTGCATCACTGAAAAACGCATCTACTACGTGAGCTTAACAACCCCCAATCTCACAAGTGGTGGAGATATTGCTTTGGGCAGTTTTTGGAGGAGTTCCAGATCCTCGCATACCAAAAACAGTGAGTAAAAAAAAACTGTGTGTTTAACAGCAATACTGTGATGAACAGCCTATCTGAAGGAAAAGTTAAAGTTTTCTGCGGTGAACTGCTGCTAGCTGTGTGTGGCAGCCAGGTGAACTGCACAGGAGTTCAATGAATGGACTGTGTTGTATACAGGTGATGTGCCTGTGGAAGTGAGCTCAAGCAGAGAGTGAAGTCTGCATGTGAAAGCGTGCTGTTTGCAAGTCTTGGAGACAGTACTTCAAAATTTTCCTGTGTTAAATGGAACTGTGTTAAAAAAAAAAAAAAACGTTGTTGGCCTGACTGCAGAGATGGGGAGGTCAAAACGCAAAAAGGAAGCCATGTTTGCTGAGATGAGAGACAGAGCTGGTGTTGTCCCTAGCAACACTGGTGAAAGAAGTGCACAGGTGTCTGCAAGTATGGAGAGTTCACCAAAGTCTGAGTCTGCAGTGGATTGGTGCAGGCGACACTTGGCCGCACTGAACCAAGTTAAAGGGGAAGGACATGTTGCCCCTGGCAACGCTGGTGCAAGATGGCCAGCTATCAATGTGCAAAGGGTTAAGAACCAAGTGTGCTGTTTGCGGTGCAGTGAGTGGGGGCATGAACTTTCTAAATGCCCTTTGTCCCAGGCTTCACCAAAGCAAAGGTATGAGAAGCCTGCTCTGAGTGTAAAGAGTGAGCAGATGGGTGTGGTTGCCTATGGCAACAAAGCAGAAATCCGTACAGCTGACTTCATATGGCATATGTTGCCTTTGGAATGTGTTGAGGACTTTTTGGATGAATTTGCGATGATTGCTTCGTACAGAAGATGGCCCAGAAATCAGGAGGTGTACCGTGGGATGTATAGTAACCGAGATGACTACGATAATTTTCTAGGAGCAGTCCAGTCTAGAGAGCGCTACAAGAGATCAGCGGGGAGAAGGTGGTCTCCCATAGCAACAGGAGAAAGTCGCCAAGTGCCATGCCTGGAATGTGGTCAGCTGGGCCACGGGATCTTTTCTTGTCCAAGCTTGTGGAATACAGCTGCTGATCGTGTTGTTGGGCTTAATGCTTTGCCTGCAGGCGATGATGGAAAATCCAAGATGGATGTAATGTTACCCTGTTTCCAGGAGGGGCGTCATCTTGTGAGAGCATGGCAAAGAAGGGACAACGCCCTCAATTGAAATCTTCAACCCATGCTAAAGAGAATGGTAAGACTGTTCCTGTTAAAATCATGGGAAAGGCTGACTGTGTGGTTGCTCACAATGAAGGTGAAAAAATGAACTTGCTGCAGTGTGCTACCCAGATCAGTGGGGAGACACAGGTTAAAACCCTGCTTGCAGCAAGGTCAAAAATTGAAAGGGACATATGGACTCTGGGTACAGCTAAGGTAATCCAGCGGAGTGCTGGAAAGGATGTGCTAGGGGTGACCAAAGCAGTTGGTATGCCATGTTCCCTAGTGACAGGTGCTGTGCAGTTGCAGGTGAGGCAAGTGGTTTCCCAGGACAACTGTGAAGACGCCCTAGTGGGCAAAATAATTCCTTTGGAGAGGAAGGGTGGTGTGCTGAGTGGCACGCAGGGTGCCATGCGTTTTGATAAAGGACAATTTGATAGAGTTTATAAAACTGCTATGTTTATGAATGCTGATGACACATGTGCTGATGGTAATGTGTTGCTTAATGAGGTAGGGGTGATCGCTAATCAGGATATCCAATTCCCCTTGGCAACAGTATCTAAGGCTGCAGAGGTGTCCTTGGAAACCTCCCGGGAGCTCTGTGTGTTGGAGCCAGAGTTTGCCTGGGACAACTGTGGTGCCGCTCTGATAGATAAGTGGGTACTTGACCTTGGTGATGAGAAAAATGGTAAAACTCAAATGTTTAAAAGTGCTTGTACTGATAATGAGTTGTTGCGGTCTGTCACTGCTGACAGTCCTCATGGGTTTAGTGAAGCGCCACCCGAGCAAAGTGGTGACGTTATGTTATTGCAGCCTGTTATGTTTGAAAGTGTTTTGCCACAAGTGCATTTAAACAAGGAAGGCTTAGTGGGTAACAGTGGAGTGGACACAATTTCTGCTGTGCTAAATAAAGAGGCTGCAGGGCCAGTAGACACGGGTGTGTTGGCTTTTGCAGAAATTAACCCTCTCCAGTTGGAAGGATCTGAAAAGGGCGCATACATAGCAGAGGTTTTGTCCACAGCAAAAGGGATGAGTAATGTTGAATGTCAGATTGATGAGGTAGTGGATAGCGATTTGGAAGGGCTCAGTGTTGCTGAAGGTGAGAGGATGAGTGTGACACATGCGATTGGCAGTGCTCGGCGGGAGCTGCAAATTTTGTTAGTTGCCTCTGAGGTAGAGGTCTCTTTAAGTGTCTCGGCCTCTCACGTCTTAGCAAATGAGTCCCTCCACATCGTTGGTAAAGGAAAAGTTCTTAGAGTTCTGTGTTTAGATACGGCATGTCTAGAAATTTCTGAGATGTTGTGGGAATTGGTGAGAATCTTTCCAATGTACACCTGCGTGTATCCACAGCAGAAGGGCGACATGGTACTGCACAATACCAATCGGTGGACGCAGGTGATACGTGCGTTGTTAGGCAGGGTTGATGAGAATTGGTTGCTGCGTTGTTGGTTGCTTTTGTGGAAGGTTGTCTCGCAGTTCTCCTCGAGAGTGGTTCCAGCGGCGGTTATGTGCGGAAGGCGCTCAGGGGAATTGTTTGAGAAATTAGAGATATTAGACATAGTGGAAGTCTCTCCGTATGCGGGTGTGATGGGGTGCATTCCTGCTGGTGCGGTCCGAGGTGCGGCTGAGCAGTGGTTGGTACGGGGCGCGCAAACTGTCTCACCCGCTACACCTCATGTAAAGGAAGGACCCAGAACGGACGTGGCAGTAGTGGGAATTCAGTCCATCACGCGCAGAGAGGTGCAGTTTGAGGTACCCGGAGACATTTGACAGGAAATAACAGTAATGGTAACTGTAACGGAAATATGTATGAGAAGCACTGTGGAGCACTGTCAGACAACTCCGAGCTATTGGTTGAGGTACCAGTGGACACAGAAATGGTTAAAGAGATTGGTGTTGGAAAATGTGGTGGAACATGTGCGTTGGTAGGACAATTGTTATTGGAGTGTTGGACAACAGGGGGCGATGTGAAACTACGGGACGGTCCCATAGGGAGTAACTGCTTGCCTGTAGATGGTCCCTCCATAGACACTGTCCTAGCAAACAGGACAAGAGGTCCGAATGACCATAGTGTGTTGAATAACCCCTTGTGGAACATTGCTATTGAGGATATGGTATTAAATCACAGATGGTTTGGTGGCCAAGAGTGACCACACAGGGGTTGGTGAACCCGAGAAACAAATGTTGATGGTTAATGTTGCGTCACGTAGTGAGAGTGGCCAGTCCCTGACAGATGTCATGAAAGTGGGTCCCCAACAGTCCCGGGAGAGTAGGTCTGTGGGAGGAAAAAGAAGGGTCCTGAGGCCAAAAGGTAGAAGGGATAGAGAGATTAGTGGGAGCCCATGGTGCAGGAAGAAGGGCTGGTGGAAGTGCACCCGGAAGAAGATGTGGGTGGAGTGCCCCTTTAGAGAAAAGGTTGGGCAGATTAGGACTACTGCTACGGATAGTTGGCACAGAGGCGCCAAGGTGAAGTGCTGGTGGACACATACCCCGAAAAAGAAATGGGCCTACGCAGCCAATGGCTGGCACAGAGGTGTCCCGTTTATGGTGACGGGATCATGTGTTCCTCCCTCCGGTTCGAAACAAGGGGGGAGGGTATGTGAGGGTGCGACTTTGTGCGACCTTCAAGAGGGTTTGTTATTGCCACATTTGGTAAAGAAAGACATGCTGATGGAACAGCTGTGTCTTGGGCTATTTAGTTCAGAGGTGATTACGGATCAGGGCTCCACCCAACAGAGAGGAAGTCTGTGTGCATGAGAGCCAGGTGGGCTCTCTTCCTCTGAAGTGGAGTCAAAGGCGGTGCATGTCTGCAGGAGGCAGACACCGTTAGTGATACAGCAACAAAAGGTGCTGACCAGGAGAAGCTAGGAGAAAGCTGAAACTCTTGGACACTGTGTGGGTCTGAGGAACAGACTGTCAGGCCTAGGCTAAAGGCCTGGATCGCTAGAAGGTAAAGCTACGAGGCTACTGTTAGTATGAAGGATACAGGAATGGTGGAACCCCCCTGTAAATACTACAGATGTGTTTGTGAACTTTCGTGCTTTTAAATAAAAATGGGCTACCATGCCCTTAAACAGAGTTGCTGACTGGCTTGCATCACTGAAAAACGCATCTACTACGTGAGCTTAACAACCCCCAATCTCACAAAATATATATATATATATATATACTGTATACAGTTTAGCTAGATCTCACTGCAGAGCGTTCCTGTTGTTCTCTTCCTAATATACTACAGGCAGGCAGTTGATTCAGTTAGCTGCAGTATATTCAGTCAGTATACTGTATCCTGTGCAGCTAGATCTCACAGCAGACCGTTCATGTTGTGCTCTTCCTAATATGCTACAGGCAGGCAGTTGATTCAGTTAGCTGCAGTATGTTCAGTCAGTATACTGTATCCTGTGCAGCTAGATCTCACTGCAGACCGTTCCTGTTGTTCTCTTCCTAATATACTACAGGCAGGCAGTTGATTCAGTTAGCTGCAGTATATTCAATCAGTATACTGTATCCTGTGCAGGTAGATCTCACTGCAGACCGTTCCTGTTGTGCTCTTCCTAGTATACTACAGCCAGGCAAGTGATTCAGTTAGCTGCAGTATATTCAGTCAGTATACTGTATCCTGTGCAGCTAGATCTCACTGCAGACCGTTACTGTTGTTCTCTTCCTAATATACTACAGGAAGGCAGTTGATTCAGTTAGCTGCAGTATATTCAGTCAGTATACTGTATCCTGTGTAGCTAGATCTCACTGCAGACCGTTCATGTTGTGCTCTTCCTAATATGCTACAGACAGGCAGTTGATTCAGTTAGCTGCAGTATGTTCAGTCAGTATACTGTATCCTGTGCAGCTAGATCTCACTGCAGACCGTTCCTGTTGTTCTCTTCCTAATATACTACAGGCAGGCAGTTGATTCAGTTAGCTGCAGTATATTCAGTCAGTATACTGTATCCTGTGCAGCTAGATCTCACTGCAGACCGTTCCTGTTGTGCTCTTCCTAATATACTACAGGCAGGCAGTTGATTCAGTTAGCTGCAGTATATTCAGTCAATATACTGTATCCTCTGCAGCTAGATCTCACTGCAGACCGTTACTGTTGTGCTCTTCCTAATATACTACAGGCAGGCAGTTGATTCAGTTAGCTGCAGTATATTCAGTCAGTATACTGTATCCTGTGCAGCTAGATCTCACTGCAGACCATTCCTGTTGTTCTCTTCCTAATATACTACAGGCTGGCAGTTGATTCAGTTAGCTGCAGTATATTCAGTCAGTATACTGTATCCTGTGCAGCTAGATCTCACTGCAGACTGTTCTCGTTGTTCTCTTCCTAATATACTACAGGCAGGCAGTTTATTCAGTTAGCTGCAGTATATTCAGTCAGTATACTGTATCCTGTGCAGCTAGATATCACTGCAGACCGTTCTTGATGTGCTCTTCCTAATATACTACAGGCAGGCAGTTGATTCAGTTAGCTGCAGTATATTCAGTCAGTATACTGTATCCTGTGCAGCTAGATCTCACTGCAGACTATTCCTGTTGTGCTCTTCCTAATATACTACAGGCAGGCAGTTGATTCAGTTAGCTGCAGTATATTCAGGCAGTATACTGTATCCTGTGCAGCTAGATCTCACTGCAGACCGTTCCTGTTGTGCTCTTCCTAATATACTACAGGCAGGCAGTTGATTCTGTTAGCTGCAGTATATTCAGTCAGTATACTGTATTCTGTGCAGCTAGATCTCACTGCAGACCGTTCCTATTGTGCTCTTCCTAATATACTACAGGCAGGCAGTTGATTCAGTTAGCTGCAGTATATTCAGTATATATACATCCCAGCTTTATATATATATATATATATATATATACACACACACACACACTGTATCCTGTGCAGCTAGATCTCACTGCAGGCCTTTCCTGGTGTACCTATTCAAATACATTACAAATACATCAAATACAGTATGTCTGGAAGGCCAACAAGGAGAGGCAGACACTCACAGGCCACTAAAAGAGGGCAAGCAGGCTCTGTGTCTAGAGCCAACAACTAGTTGTGGACATGGTGCATCCTCAGTACGTGGCCGTGGGGCACGCTTGTCCTTTTTTTCGGCAGCTGGCCGTGTTGAGCCACAACATGCAGAAGAGTTGGTAGAGTGGATCACCAAGCCATCCTCATCCTCCTCATCCTCTGTCACCCAGGCTCAGAGTACTTTGGCTGCCAATGCAGCTTCCAAAGTGGCCTATTCCATCGGTTTCAGGTCATCAGTTACTCCTTCCCGAGCCCCATCATCATGCAGGGAGGAGTCCCCTGAACTGTTCGACCACAGTGTTGGGTACATGCTGCAGGAGGATGCGCAGCGCTTTGAAGGCTCCGATGATGGTACCCAGCTTGAGGAAGGCAGTAACGTGAGCCCAGAGAGAGGGGGTGCCCAAGAAGGACAACAAACTGGCAGTCATGTTCCCCCAGCTGCAGCATACTGCCAGGTTTGCTCCAGTGACGAGGAGGGAGAGGATGATGAGGTCACTGACTCTACGTGGGTGCCTGATAGGAGAGAGGAGGAGGAGGAGGAGGAGAAGGCACATCTCCAGTGAGGCAGGATGCCCTCCAGGGGCCAGCTTAAGGGCAGCCAACCGACTGCATCACACCACAGAGCTCCGCATGTGCAGGGCGCTGCTGACTGCGCATTTTTCCAAAAGGTCTTTGGTGTGGGCCTTTTTTGACACATGTGCAGCAGATCGCACCGTTGCTGTTTGCAACATGTGTCTGAAGCGTATAAAACGTAGCCAACAGCAGCCGCTTGGGCACCACATGCTTGACCAGACATATGTCGACCTGCCATGCAGTCTATTGGTAAGCGTACTTAAAAGACCCACACCAAAGAACAAGGCAGACCTCTCCTTGCTCCTCATCAGCTGGGATCTCCAACCCCACTATACCTTCAGTCCTCTCAGAAACCTGCACTGAGAGGAATGAAGGTGTAGATTTAGGTGTGCCACTGCTAAGTACTTGCGGGCAATCTGCTATTGCTACACCAACGTACGATTGTAGCAGGCAAATTTCCCCACCCCAGTTGCTAACCCGGCAAAATAAATTCTCTCCTAGCCATTCACATGCCCAGCGGTTGAATGCTAGCTTGGCTAAATTGCTAGCACTCCAACTGCTGCCTTTTCAGTTGGTAGACTCTGCCCCCTTTCATGAATTTGTGGAATGTGCGGTACCTCAGTGGCAGGTTCCCAAACGCCACTTTTTTTCACGGAAGGCGATTCCGGCTCTCTACCGGCATGTCTTGGCCTCGCTGGACAGGGCGGTCAGCGGTAAGGTGCATATTACCGCTGACTCATGGTCCAGCAGGCATGGACAGGGACGTTACCTATCTTTAATGGCGCACTGGGTGACTCTGCTGGCAGCTGGGAAGGATGCAGGACAGGGTGCAGTATTGTTGGAGCTTGTTCCACCACCACGCCTCCAAAATGCTACTAGTGGTGATTCTGACACATCTCTCTCCTCCACCCACTCCTCTTCTTCTTCCTCCATGGTCTCTTCCTCTATAGATTTGTCCTCGGAACCAGCGGTTCTCCGTAGGCGTTCAAGGGGCTACGCAAGCCCTCAGGCAAAAAGTTGCCATTCGGTGCTTGAGCTGGTGTGCTTAGGGGACAGGAGCCACACTGGGGCAGAGATTCTGTCAGCTCTGCAGGGGCAGGCTCAGAGGTGGTTGACGCCATGCCAGCTTTAGCCAGGAATGGTCTTTTATGACAATGGCACCAACCTCCTCTCCGCCCTCCGACAGGGACACCTGACCATGTGCCCTGTTTGGCTCACATCCTTAGTTTGGTGGTGCAGCAGTTCTTGTGCAGGTACCCGGGCTTACAGGATCTCCTGAGGCAGGCCAGAAAAGTCTGTGTGCATTTCTGCCGGTCATATAATGCCAGTGCTCAGCTGGCTGACCTTCAAAAGGAATACAACCTGCCCAAGAACCGCCTAATCTGTGACATGCCCACCAGATGGAACTCAGCGTTGGCCATGTTGCAGCGGCTGCACTTGCAGCAGAGGGCCATCAATGAGTACCTGTGCAACTATGGCACCAGGACAGGGTCAGGGGAGCTTGGCTTTTTTTCGCCACGCCAGTGGCTCATGATCAAGGATGCATGCACTGTCCTGTCACCATTTGAGGAGGCCACGAGGATGGTGAGCAGTGACAGTGCATGCATCAGTGATACTGTCCCTCTTGTCTACCTGTTGGAGCACACGTTGCGTAGAATAATGGACAGGGCACTTGAGGCAGAACAGAGGGAGGAAGAGGAGGACTTTCTTAACTCTCAACGCCCCCTTTATCCAGACAGTGTTCCTGCGCGCCCGCCGATTACACAGGAAGAGGAGGAGGATTGTGTCAGCATGGAGGTGGAGCCTAGCACTCAGCATCAGCAGCAGTCTTCAAGGGATCATTTACAGTCCCAAGAAACACATGGACTTGTACGTGGCTGGGAGGAGGTGGCTGCGGATCATGTCGTCCTTAGTGACCCAGAGGACTCCGGACCGAATGCCTCAGCAAACCTACGCTGCATGGCCTCCCTGATCCTGCAAAGCCTGCAAAAGGACTCTCGGATTCATGGTATCAAGGATAGGGATCATTACTGGCTGGCAACCCTCCTTAATCCACGTTACAAGGGTAAGGTTGCGGAACTTATCCAGCCGTCACAGAGGGAGCAGAGGATGAAACATGTTCGGGAGGCCTTGCAGAAAGGTTTGTGCAACACGTTTCCAGGGCCTGGGAGGTTACAAATTCCTGGTCCTGGACAACGTGTTGCTGAGGCTTCGGTCAGTCACAGAAGGAGCGGTGGAGAAGGTGGCTGTTGACCGATGCGTTCAGACAATTTTTTAGTCCGCAGCCCCAAGGTCTGATCGGTTCCAGCAACCATCGCCAGCACCTGATTTACATGGTGCAGGAATACCTAGGGGCAAGATCAGACTTGGAGACCTTTCCAACCGAAAATCATCTGGGTTACTGGGTCTTGAGGATGGATCACTGGCCAGAGCTTGCACAGTATGCAATTGAGCTACTGGCCTGTCCTGCATCCAGCGCTCTTTCGGAACGCACATTCAGTGCTGCTGGAGGCTTTGTAACTGATCACAGAGTGTGCCTGTCCACTGACTTATTTGATCGTCTCACCTTCATAAAAATGAATCAGTCTTGGATCACCAGCTACCAAGCACCTGATGCTGATGTAACTGAATAATTTTTTTATGAATGTGAGATCCCTTCAAGACTGCCTATTAGGGATGAGCTTCGAGTTCGAATCTAACTCATGTTCGACTCAAACATTGCCTGTTCGCCCGTTTGGCGAACAGCGAACAATTTGGGGTGTTTGCGGCAAATTCGAAAAGCCACGGAACACCCTGTAAAAGTCTATGGGAGAAACCCAAAGTGCTAATTTTAAAGGCTTATATGCAAGTTATAGTCAAAAAAGGGTTTGGGGACCTGGGTCCTGCCCCTGGGGACATGTATCAATGCAAAAAAAGTTTTAAAAACTGCCGTTTTTTTCGGGAGCAGTGATTTTAATAATGCTTAAAGTGAAACAATAAAAGTGAAATATTCCTTTTAAATTTCGTACCTGGGGGGTGTATATAGTATGCCTGTAAAGCAGCGCAGGTTTCCCGTGCTTAGAACAGTCTCTGCACAAAAATATCATTTCTGAAGGAAAAAAAAAACGGAAAATTGTATACTCACCTTTCCATCATTTTCCTTTCCTGACGCAGCTCATGGCAGCACACACACTGGGTTGTGACTCCGCCCCCACAACCTGATAGAACTGGTTAGCTATAAGTGTTGAAGAGGAGCCCCCCGCCACATTCTCAGTATATATTACCTCATACGGGTGGGTACCTGTGTGCTGCCTCGAGATGCATCAGGAAAGGAAAATTACGGAAAGGGGAGTATACATTTTTCTGTTTTCCTGATGCATCATGGCAGCACACACACTGGGAAATAACTCGCAACAAGGGTGGGTGCTTTCAAACACATTTTTTTTTTTATCCACAAGATATTGAAGAATTAGCTTCAATGACCGCTCTTCCAAATTCCACTGTCGTTAACCGCGCCGGGTCTATCCTGTAGTGCGACATGAACGTGGTTCTAGAAGACCAGGTTGCTGCCTTACATATCGTCTCTGGTGACACTCTACAATATGCTGCCCAAGATGTCGCCACTGCCCTGGTTGAGTGAGCCTTTAATTCGTTGGGTATTGGAAGGAGTTGAATTGCATATGCTCTCTTGATGACTTTAATCAGCCAAGATGCTATTGTCCTGGAAGAGGCTGCTTTACCTTTCTTAGCGCCGTTTGGTATGATGAACAGACTCTCCCATTTCCTAAATGGGTTAGTAACTTCCAGATATGAAGAGATAATGGATTTGATATCCAATGGATGCGGATCCCCCTGGCTAGTGAGGAAAGCTGGTAGACTGATCTCTGGATTGAAATGGAAAGTAGATGCTACCTTAGGTATAAATTGTTCGGACGGTTTTAGAACGACTCTGTCAGGATAGAAAATTAAATGAGACTCTTTCATGGATAGTGCTTGCAACTCGGACACTCTCTTTGCGGAGGTTATTGCAACCAAAAAGGCTAATTTAAGCGTTAGGTCCCATAAAGATACCGACTCTAGAGGAAAAAAGGGTTGTTTCGACAAGGCTTCTAGAACTATTGACAAGTCCCATGTTGGGAAGGTTGGCTTTCTTGGTGGTCTTATCTTTAAGCATGCCCTTTGAAATTGAATTATGAGGGGATTGAATGCCCACTTTATTCCCTTCATGGCTGATTAGGCAGATGTTTGAACCTTTAAGGTGCTTAAACTTAGGCCTCTATCCAGGCCTAGCTGTAGAAATTCAAGTATTTGTGACACCGTAGGAGAAAGTGGATCCCATGTCTGTTATTGCGCTAACGCAGTGAATCTTTCCCAAATTCTGTTATAAACGCTGTTAGTTGATTTCTTTCTGGCCTGTTGTAATGTAGCCACTACTCTTAGAGAACAGCCTTAATCTAATAGCCTCTCCCTCTCAATTTCCAAGCCATTAGGTGGAGCCTTTCTGGTGCTGGGTGTAGGAATTGACCCTGTGAAAGCAGGTCCGGTGTCACTGGAAGAATCAGTGGATCTTCTGCACTCAACTGTAGGATGGTCGTGAACCATGGCCTCCTCGGCCAAAAAGGTATCACTGCTATCACTATAGACATTGAGTTCCTCAGTCTGGCCAGGAACCTGGCTATCAAGGGAATGGGAGGAAATATATAACCCAGACAAAACCTCCATGGGTGAAGGAAACAGTCAACCCCCGCTGCCGCTGGATAAGCAGTTTGCGCTATAAACTTGGGACATTTGTTGTTCATCGGAGTTGCTGCCAAATCGATGTTAGGAATTCCCCATTTGTGTGTTATAAGGGAGAATGCTCAGTGAATCAGAGACCATTCGTTGTTTGAGATATATATCCTGCTTAGATCGTCCGCAAGTTGGTTCTGGGCTGCCGGAACGTATACTGCTTTTAAGTCTTCCAGATGGACTTGGGCCCACTCTAGAATAGGGCGCACCTCCTGTATAAGAGAGTTGCTTTGTGTTCCGCCCTGTCTGCGGATGTAGTTCACTGCTACAGTATTGTCCATGCGCAATATAACATTCTTCAGTGTGAGAAATGATCGAAACGCTAGTAGCGCTTGAAAAGCGGCCCGGAGTTCCAGGATGTTCTAGACTACTCCCTGGGGACGGAAGGACCAGCGACCCTGTACTGCCAGATCTTGGTAATGTGCATCCCAGCCTTGGAGGCTGGCGTCTGATGTAATTCTCTCTGCCTGAGGGGGTACGATGTGTCGATGGCGCTTTAAGTTGTTGACTCGCGTCCACCACCATACCGATTGTTTTACCGATTTGCTGATGAGGATTCGTTGAGTTAATGATATCCCGTTCCATTGTCTCAGAAACTAAACCTGGAATGTCCTTGTATGCCACTGGGACCATTGGACCATCGAGAAGGTGGAGGACATGGAACCTACAATGCTTAGGCATGTTCTGGCTTGCAGGTGCGTCAACGCCATTAGTCTTTTTATTTTCTGTATCAGCGGTCCTATTTTTTTTTATATTTTGCAGCAGGGCTTGTTCCTGTGCCCACCAAGAGTAACTGTGAGGGCTTACAGTGTCGTGGCAACACCACCACACGATCGCCAAAGGCCCAATTTTTCTGCCACTGTTTACCAGGGGCGTGTAATTACAATTTTTGATCTAATATTTCACAGCAGGGCCCGTTCCTGCGCCCACCAAGAGTAACTGTGAGGGCTTACAGTCACACAAAGTTCAAAAACAGGCATGAGAATTTTAACCATGAAACCCTCCACTATTCAAAACAATATTATGGCTTCTTTCTACCTGTATCTAGATGTTACAACAATAACTTGGATGCCTCCCGTTTACTCTCTACCCAAAACTGTATTACAGTATAAAACTTCGCAAAACAACTGGAATTACATTTAAAAACCAAAGTGTTTTCCATTGTCCTTCAAAACACAAGTCCCTTTGTCCACATGCTCATTTCAAAAGACCCCAAGCTCCTCCCACCAACTTCCTGTTGATACATCACATTATATCAATGGACAGGAAGAGGGAGGGGGAAGGGGAAGCCTAGCTTCATGTTCCCTGAACTTCATATTATGGCTGTCAAGACATTAAAAAAAATCTATGGCTAACATCATATAGGAAACTTCATCTTCTCTTAAAAAACATTTTGTCCAGGAAAGGGCAAAATAACCCCCCCCCACCCCATATTGCAAATGGGAGGAAATCCCCCTCGACTCCCATATCCCCTGGGCAGTCAGACCACTGAAACTCCTGTAAAAAGATTGCTCAACCTCACTAAACGCTGAAACCTGGCCCAAAAGCAGAGCAATTTCACCAGAACCAAAAACACAGCAGACACGAAATGGCAGTTGCAACAAACGGAAATCAGGCCACAACCACATGGTAGATGACATTTGGACTACAGCACAATGGCTGACGAAAGTCGGGCCACATGGTGATTACAAAAAAATGACTGTCATGGATATGCAATAGTGTTTGTCTGTCAGCTTACCTTCCTTCCCATGTGTTCATCTTAGAGGCCTGAGCCCTTTCACCTGGCTTCCTTTATAATCTCCTCCCAGCCAGACTCCACCCCAGGCCCTATCACAGAACACTATATTAACCTGTGCACTGCAAGCCTGCTTTGCTGATCAACGTGTTTGTTAGGCATTGTGTGTTTGGGTTCCTGCCTGCCGTGTGCTACGTCTGTCTCTCTGTTACATATTTGGCTTGTCCCCGACTATCCCTGTCTGCTCGTGACCCTTGACCTTTGGCTCGTTCTTTCGTTATCCTTGTCTGCTTGTGGCCCCTGACCTTCAGCTTGTTATTCGGTTCTCTCATATCTTGTGCTGCTGCTTCCCCTCTTTTCCCCTTATCCTACGGGGCGTGAGCTAGGAAACTCCAGGGGCCGCGACCTGGTCCCAGCCTGCAGCATAACATCCTCACCACTAGAGGGCCTGGAGAAGACCTGCTGGGTCTTAGACTCCGCGCCCTGGGGAATCTTGGCTCTAGCTTCCGTTAGGATCCCGGTTGTGCTCCTCTGGTCCCGCTTTCCACAACCACCCAGTTTCCTATCCGCAGCAGTCAGCCATAGGGTTCACTACCTTGCGGTGCACTCCTGTCCCCCTACGGTGTGCATCTGTCACCTGGCCACAGGTGACCTTGACAGTTTGATCAGCCATGAACCCGGCTGACATCCCGTTACCCGTGGATGATCCGTTGCAGGGCATAGTTTGCAGACTTGAAACCCAGGAATCGAATCAGACTCAGGTGATGTGATTCCTCCAGGATCTGGCTTCTCGCTTTGAGCAGCTTCAGGCCTCCTTGGGAACCCTGAATCCGCAACCTCAAATACAACCAGCGGCTGCACCTATTGCACCAGTCGCAGCCACACACTCACTACAACTGCCAGCTCCGTCCCGTTTCTCTGGGGACTCCAAGGCTTGCAGGGGGTTCCTTAGCCAATGCACAATTCATTTTGAGCTCCAGCCCCAAAACTTCCTGTCTGATCGGGCTAAGGTAGCCTATATCATTTCCCTCCTCTCTGGTGAAGCTCTAGCCTGGGCAGCCCCTCTGTGGGAACTGAATGATCCAGTGGTTTCTAGCCTGTCTGGCTTCTTGAAACTTTTTCGGAATATCTTCGAAGAACCGGCTCGTGTCTCTTCAGCGGCCAGCGCCCTTTTACGTCTCCGCCAAGAGTCTGCTTCTGTGGGACAGTATGCCCTTCATTTCCGCATACTGTCGGCTGAGTTGAGCTGGAACAATGAGGCCTTAGTCGCAACCTTTTTGCATGGTCTGTCTGATAGAGTGAAGGATGAATTAGCAGGAAGAACCATCCCCACTGATCTGGCCGGCGTTATCTCCTTGTGTAACCAGATCGATATTCGCTTTCAGGAGAGGACCTTAGAAAAGCAACGCCAGCACTCCTTGGTTCTTAGTCAGCCTGAGCTCCCCTCTCTTCGACCCGTAGAGCATCTCCTACCAGCTGAGGAACCCATGCAGCTGGGTCGGACCAGGCTATCCCCCGAGGAACGTGCTAGGCGCAGAACTCTTGGTCTGTGTCTTTACTGTGGGGGCAAAGGTCATTTTCGTGACACTTGCTCTCTTTGTCCAGAAAAACGTTCGGGTCCACTTCATCTGGAAAGTGGAGTATTGGACCCAGAAATATCACCTTCCCCTTCTCGTCTTCTGCTTTCTGTGTTCCTTCATGTTGGTGCTTCTTCTCATTCGGTCTCAGCATATCTGGATTCCGGAGCCGCTGGTAATTTTATGGACTGGGAAATCGCATCGTCCATGAGACTTACTCTTTTGCCCCTCACCACACCATTGGTGGTCTTGGCGATTGATGGTACTGTTCTCCCAGGGGGACCTATCCGCTTCCAGACCCTCCCTGTTAAGATGTCGGTAGGGACACTCCACCAGGAGTGGATATCCTTCCTTATCTTACCCAAGGCCTCAACGCCTATAATTTTGGGTCTCCGATGGTTACAGCTCCATTCTCCTCATGTGGATTGGACTACTGGACAGATCCTGGCTTGGGGTCCCTCCTGTTCCTCGTCCTGCCTTCCCAAGGTTGCCCCCTGTGAATCTGAGCCGGTCATTCATTCCAGGTTGCATAACCATTTACATTTCTCTGTCCCTAACCACCCTTGGACGCACAGCCAGGCTAGCTTGTCTACAAGTCCTGCAGTCGCTACGTCTTGCGATGCGATTCAGGTAGTCGCTACATCTGACTCAGCTATTCACTCTGCCTCTGTACTAGTTATGCCAGTCCAGCCCATGCCCAGTGAGCCTCCTACTTTTTCTTGTTCGGGACATTCTGCTTGTCCTTCAGCTATTCAGTTTGACTCCGGCGACATGTCACCTTCTAACCAACCTGACTTCAGGGTTCCACTGACATCTGCCCAGTCTGATGGTCCTGTGCAAGATGATCAGTTCCCCTTTAAGGGTCTAGGGGACCCTCCTCAGATTCCTGTTGATCCTCTCATGCCCTTGCTTATTCCTAGAGAGCCTTTGGTCCTCAATAGATCTTCTTGTCATCTCCCTACCTCGTTTTCGGTCTCTGAGGATAATCTTAAGTACGAGGTTAGACAAGTTCTGGATTCTCGGCTCTGCAGAGGCATTCTTCAGTACCTTGTGCATTGGAGAGGTTTTGGTCCTGAGGAGGCGTCTTGGATCGCTGCATCTGATGTCGCTGCACCTCATCTGTTGAGAAGGTTTCATCAGAGATTTCCCTTTAAGCCTGGGCCCAGGCGGGGGAGGGCCCATAAGAGGGAGGGTACTGTCATGGATATGCAGTAGTGTTTGTCTGTCAGCTTACCTTCCTTCCCATGTGTTCATCTTAGAGGCCTGAGCCCTTTCACCTGGCTTCCTTTATAATCTCCTCCCAGCCAGACTCCACCCCAGGCCCTATCACAGAACACTATATTAACCTGTGCACTGCAAGCCTGCTTTGCTGATCAACGTGTTTGTTAGGCATTGTGTGTTTGGGTTCCTGCCTGCCGTGTGCTACGTCTGTCTCTCTGTTACATATTTGGCTTGTCCCCGACTATCCCTGTCTGCTCGTGACCCTTGACCTTCGGCTCGTTCTTTCGTTATCCTTGTCTGCTTGTGGCCCCTGACCTTCAGCTTGTTATTCGGTTCTCTCATATCTTGTGCTGCTGCTTCCCCTCTTTTCCCCTTATCCTACGGGGCGTGAGCTAGGAAACTCCAGGGGCCGCGACCTGGTCCCAGCCTGCAGCATAACATCCTCACCACTAGAGGCCCTGGAGAAGACCTGCTGGGTCTTAGACTCCGCGCCCTGGGGAATCTTGGCTCTAGCTTCCGTTAGGATCCCGGTTGTGCTCCTCTGGTCCCGCTTTCCACAACCACCCAGTTTCCTATCCGCAGCAGTCAGCCATAGGGTTCACTACCTTGCGGTGCACTCCTGTCCCCCTACGGTGTGCATCTGTCACCTGGCCACAGGTGACCTTGACAATTACCAACGACAATCGGACCACATGGTGACTTTAACACATGGAATGCAATTGCTGATCCCACCAAAACCAGCACAAACCGAGATTTCTTCACTAGAAAACCACATTTTCTCCCCACAAAAACTGATTACACAATTGAGACACCAAATGAACACTTAACTGTAGACAAACACTTTAGGTTACATCAACTAGGGCCCATAGGAACACAGGCTATTTAACAAAACAAACACATCCCTAACCGCCAACGTTACATAAAACACGAAATAACACGGCTCAAACATACACTCTTGTTCCCAAATAAAGTTCATATACTTACTCTGAAAGTAGGAAGGTCAACAGATACACAGGACCAGGACAATGCTGCTTGCATGCTTGATCCTTTCATCTCAAAACATTAGAGCTCCTGTCATGGAACTAGTAGACCAGATTGTGTGACTGCATAGAGGAGACCAAAACACATGTAAGTGA
Source organism: Rana muscosa (assembly GCA_029206835.1). Classification (NCBI taxonomy): domain Eukaryota; kingdom Metazoa; phylum Chordata; class Amphibia; order Anura; family Ranidae; genus Rana; species Rana muscosa. The sequence continues at coordinate 79,293,067 of CM055119.1, read as the reverse complement.
AAAAAAAGGTATTTATTATTTATTTATTATTTATTACCAGGACATCAGGCTGACAGACGGGTACCAGGACATCAGACTGGAAGGCAGGCACCCGGACATCAGACTGGAAGGCAGGCACCAGGACATCAGACTGGAAGGCAGGCACCAGGACATCAGACTGGAAGGCAGGCACCAGGACATCAGACTGGAAGGCAGGCGCCAGGACACGAGACTGGAAGGCAGGCACCAGGACACGAGACTGGAAGGCAGGCACCAGGACAGCAGACTGGAAGGCAGGCACCAGGACAGCAGACTGGAAGGCAGGCACAAGGACACCAGACTGGAAGGCAGGCACATCAGACTGGAAGGCAGGCACCAGAACACCAGACTGGAAGGCAGGCACCAGGATACCAGACTGGAAGGTAGGCACCAGGACACCAGACTGAAAGGCAGGCACCAGGACATGAGACTGGAAGGCAGGCACATCAGACTGGAAGGCAGGCACCAGGACATGAGACTGGAAGGCAGGCACATCAGACTGGAAGGCAGGCACATAAGACTGGATAGCAGGTACTGGAACTTCAAACTGGGCAAAATGTACTGGAACTTCAGAATGCACAGGCGCTGGCACATCAAACAGAACAGCAGGTGCTGGCACAACAAGATGAACAGCAGGTGCATCGGACTGGATAGCAGGTACTGAAACTTTGAATGGGGTAGCAGGCACTGGGACGTCAGACTGGGTAGCAGGCACTGGGACGTCAGACTGGGTAGCAGGCTCTGGGACGTCAGGCTGGGTAGCAGGCTCTGGGACGTCAGGCTGGGTAGCAGGCACTGGGACGTCAGGCTGGGTAGCAGGCACTGGGACGTCAGGCTGGGTAGCAGGCACTGGGACGTCCGGCTGGGTAGCAGGCACTGGGACGTCAGGCTAGGTAGCAGGCACTGGGACGTCAGGCTGGGTAGCAGGCGCAGGGACGTCAGGCTGGGTAGCAGGCGCAGGGACGTCAGACTGGGTAGCAGGCGCTGGGACGTCAGACTGGGTAGCAGGCGCTGGGACGTCAGACTGGGTAGCAGGCGCCGGGGCGTCAGACTGGGTAGCAGGCGCAGGGACGTCAGGCTGGGTAGCAGGCGCAGGGACGTCAGACTGGGTAGCAGGCGCTGGGATGTCAGACTGGGTAGCAGGCGCCGGGGCGTCAGACTGGGTAGCAGGCACTGGGGCGTCAGACTGGGTAGCAGGCACTGGGGCGTCAGACTGGGTAGCAGGCACTGGGATGTCAGACTGGGTAGCAGGCACTGGGGCGTCAGACTGGGTAGCAGGCACCGGGACGTCAGACTGGGTAGCAGGCTCTGGGACGTCAGACTGGGTAGCAGGCACTGGGGCGTCAGACTGGGTAGCAGGCACTGGGGCGTCAGACTGGGTAGCAGGCACTGGGGCATCAGACTGGGTAGCAGGCACTGGGGCGTCAGACTGGGTAGCAGGCACTGGGGCGTCAGACTGGGTAGCAGGCACTGAGGCGTCAGAGTGGGTAGCAGGCACTGGGGCGTCAGACTCTGTAGCAGGCACAGGGGCGTCAGACTGTGTAGCAGGCACAGGGGCGTCAGACTGTGTAGCAGCCACTGGGACGTCAGACTGGGCAGCAGCCACTGGGACGTCAGACTGGGTAGCAGCCACTGGGACATCAGACTGGGCAGCAGGCACAACAGACTGGACAGCAGGCAAAGAGTTGGCAGATTTAGGTGGGTCATCAGGTTTAACTGGCATGAACGCAGGCTGGAACAGTTTGGTTGGTCTGGAGGCAGGTTGGGTTACTGGCAGGATTGTGTGGGTCGGAGAGAACTTTTGTTTCTTTTTAGGCTTAGTCACTGCAGATTTGTAAGTAACGGGAGGGATGTATGAAAAGGATGGAATTGGGCAAAAAGAAGGACTGGAATGTGGCAGAAACACGAGAGCAGTGGCTGGAGGAGGTTTTTGTGGAATTGTTACAGGTGGAAGGGAAGAAGCAGGTGGATTGAAGGCAGGGTAGGTGCAGCAGGTAGAGACTGGGTAATATTATTTGGTAGGAAGCTGTGTAAACTGGGCTGTAGCTGGGGTTGCCATAGGCGATGGGCGGATAGATTCTTGGGAAGGCAGGTGATTAATGGTAGGACTGGATTGTTGCGGCTCGGCTAAACACAGGAGATCTGACCATGCCTGCAGCACAGGTTGAACAAAAACTGGTTCACACACACCCTGTCTGATCAGAGACTGCACTGAACGAATACAATCAGATAACACCTGCTGGGAACAAGGGAAATAATGTTAATCGAAAGAAGCCGGATCATCCTCTAATAGCCAAAACAGGGATTCAACTTGGTCACCATTGAAGGGAGGAGAGAAATCATCACTTCCTTCGGGAATGCATGGCAGGGCTGGTTTTATACATAACCGGATTAATGGCTGAACATCCTCAAAAGACATATAGCCCAGATCCACCAAGGAATGAGCTGATCGGATAGTTTCCATCAGCTGGTCACTGGCCCAATCTTTTAAAATCTGGCAACAATATTCACCATCCTCTGCTGCCAGCAGAGAATAATAAATGGTTTCATTGACATCCATATTAACAGGACTAACAAACCAGGATGGTTCCTCAATGCAGCCACGTCTGGCCAGGGATGGCCTTGGTATACTGTCACGGAACTAGTAGACCAGACTGTGTGACTGCATAGAGGAGACCAAAACGCATGTAAGTGAAAAAAAGGTATTTATTAAAAAGGTGACAAACAAGTGAAAACAACCAGTGCAACAACCAACAACAAATAGTATATACAAATAAAGGGGAGATACCGTAATCGTAAACAAGCCAGGCTGAGGTCATACACAAAGGAATATCAGCAGATGGGTATAGATGGGAGAACAACAGGACAGGGAGAGGATGGATGGACAGGCTTCAGGGCAGGGATCAAAGGCAAACAGGTAACAGGAGGGGCAGGTCCAGGATGGGCTCGGGATAGGGATCAGAACGGATCAGGTCGGGTCGGGTCAGATGCAGGGTCGGGTCAGATGCAGGGTCAGATTCAGAGTCAGATGCAGGCTCAGGATGGAGAGATACCAAGGCAAACATGTGAGGGCTTGCCGGGTATTTAAGTATCTGCCAGTGATTAGGCTAGGTGACACCTGTCTGCAGGAAGAGCAGTCCGCTCCATACTGCCAGGATCCATCCGCTGGTGGAGACCAGTACTGCGGCCCAAAGATGACATAACACCAGCAGGGAGAAGTTGTCCTGACAGTTCCAAACTGCCAGGAGACACCTGCTGGTGGACCACAGTACTACAAGCCAAATAATAAATATTACCAGCGGATGGAACCTTTCCTGACAGCTCCCTCGCGCATAGCGTCCAAAAAAACCTGATCCACAGGGCGTAGCCCTTTCAACAAGCAGCTCCAATTGTAAGTGATGTTCCTAGCAATGTATGCCCTTCCCCCCTCAGTCACATGGCCACTTGAATATGCAGCAGCCATTTTCAAAAGTAACTTAACAAACCCTTTCCTAAACGACCATCTAAGTCCACTAAACCGCTTGTAGGTGAAAAATATTATTACATTTATGGGGACATGTGTCTTGCATCATTTAAACAACATACACAACTAGCTTGTTGGTCTCATAAATAGGTAATAATCACAATTCATGCATTTCTATTTCTCATATGCATCACAAACTTATTACACAGCATCAGTTACTTACACAATCTGCTCAGTCATACACAACAAACAGTCTTCTTACACAAACATTTTAGGTTGTATTTAATGGGTCCTATAGTGGAGGTAAGTATCCCAAACAATACTGACAAATCATACACATATGTCCTGGACTCGGATCCGCTCTCCCCCACGATCCAATGCAAAGGAGGTTCCGTTCACTACTACCTGGCTCGCCATTCTGTCATGGAGATTTCTATATACGCTACGCATCATCCATGTCTCCTGCGCTTTTAGCACCCTTCTTAGTCTTTTGGTATAATGCATCTTAGTAAACCCATTTCCCGTATAACTAAACAGACATGACCACCATGCTTACGTGCTTACCTCCTCCGCTCGACCAACTGACCTCATGGCACAGGGGCCCATCGCTGGTGGACATATCCCCACTCTGCAAACACTCCTCTCAACCAGCGTCAGTCTGCCCCAGTCAGCTCTTTAGAGTGGGCTGCGGGAGAACTAACACTGGGAGATACTATGACAATACATATTAAATACATCTTCAAAAAATTTCCACAACAGGGTGTCAGGAACGAGAATGGAGACCGAGATGCCAAGAGGGCTCCCCTTGCGGCTTAGTGCAGCACGACCCTGGAGTTAGGGGCAGGGAGCGCGGTGCCCACAGAAGCACGGTTGGCCAGGTGCTTGCTTGTAGTCTGATGGGTTTAGCCACTGAGGGATGGCTGAAGCAGGTAGAACTGAGCTTCGTTGTGCTCAGATGAGCGGAGATACCAGAAGCCAGGCCGGGGGTCATACACAGGTAGGTCGGTCCAGAGCAACTACAGAGGTGAGCCAAGGTCATACACGAGCAGGGTCCAGGTACAAGCTCAGGGTCAAGCCAGGCGGTCAGGAAGCAGAGTCCAGAAGCAGGCCAAGGGTCAAAACTAGGAGATCAGGAAGCGAGGTCAAGGCAAGCCAGGTCACAACAGATAGGCACGGATCAAGGAACAAGGTCAAGGTACACAGGAGACTAAAGAGATAATCCAGCACCGTCCAGCAGTCACAGGCTGACTTAAATAGGGCCATTGGCGCCAGCGTCAGTCACGCCACTTGCACGCCATTGCGCACGCGCCGTACTGCGCGTGCGTTTGCGCCGATGCGTGCTGGTGCAAGTCAATGCACGCTGATGCGCGGCGTGCCCTCGTGCACATCTCGGAACCCTCCGTGAGCGCCCATGGAGGTTCTGGGAAACATTGCCAATACTGTGACGGCCATGTCCTTGACACAGGGGCAAGACCCTGAGGGAACTAAGTTTGAGAGGCCAGAAAAACATTTATTAAATATATTGGTGGTCCAGTATTTAAGTATGCGTGTCAACCCACCCTGTCACCAAACCTCAGATTCCAATGGCCTGGTCCCATGTACTTGCCAGCATTCTGACTCCTTTCTCAAAACTCGTACACACCAGGTGCAGAGACCTGAATTTTTCTGCATGTGATCACACAGGTCTTGACAGGGATACATAGAAAACAGTTGGAGGGGTGTGTAAAAATTCTCAGAGTTAAAAGTGAAGTTCCCTCTACCAGGTCATTGAGCTATAACCTTTTCCTGACACTGTAATGCATATATGCGGCAGCAGGGCAGGTGGGCCTTAATGCCCAGTTGTCACACATATGCCTCCATGGGGGTTCGAGGTTGTACTCTGAGAGCTCCCCTGTTTGTGATTAAAAGCCCATTCTGGTGTCACCGGCAGCTAAATTGCGCCACGACTCCTGGTGGACAAAAGGTATATGACACCCACAATGTTAATGTCCGAGAGTGAGCCCCACATAGAGACCCAATGGGGGAAAGCCTCAGGAACCCAACATATATAAGATAGGCCAAATCGGGGGTAAACATGGAACAATCATAAAAATTTGTTTCAAGGAGACCCACGAGTAGCCCATCTCATTGTGGCGACAGAAAAAACATCCAATAACACAATTCAATTGATTGAGCTTGTATTGGGTCTCTATGTGGGGATCACTCTCGGAAATCAACATTGTGGGTGTCATATACCTTTTGTCCACCAGGAGTCGCGGTGCAATTTAGCTGCCGGTGACACCAGGATGGGCATTGGTAATGTTTCCTGTTTAGTATTTTTATGTCTAAGCATCTCCGCCTCCTTCTTTGGGTCAGGTCTAACTGATCTTGCCCTCTGGGAGATGTTTTTGTTTTATATGCCTTTTTCTTTTTCTTTTGCAAATTTATACACAAGAGATGGATTTACAATCAGCCAGTAGCATCAAGCTTGTGTATATATATTTTTTTCCCAGTTTGTTATCAGTCGCTTTTACCAACTCTCTCGGGAATACGCGATCCCCATGACGTGGGACACTGTATTGACGGTGACCCAGAACTAGGCTTGGGTGCTTCGGATAGGAGTACGCCTGCGCGTGTTCTCAAAGCGAGGCTTGGGTTTGTTTTCCAGACTCTCAGTATACGTTGTACTAACGCTCGCAGGAATATGCGATCCCCATGACGTGGGACATTATACTGACGGCGACCCAGAACAAGGCTTGGGTGCTTCGGATGGGAATGTGCCTGCGCGTGTTCTCAGAGCAAGGCTTGGGTTCATTTATTTATCTATTAAGGGGGTGACGCAGTACGCCGCCCATGCCCCTGGACGACGTGACCTATCACGAAACGCTTAGGGTGGAACGAGCGGCGTGCTGACGTCACCACCTACCACTGCTCGATCTCCAGACGGACGGGTCTGCCTGCTTACGTCCGGCTGGCGCAGCGGGCTTAAGGCTGTTTTTTCAACTAAATTTGTAGTGCAATATTTATTTTTTACGTTTTAACAATAAATGCCAAAGGTTTTAAACTATCGAAGCATCTGTTTTCCTCCATTGCCATTTGGTTTACTGTCATGGAATATGCTGATTAGCGAGGCTGTGGATTCAAGGTGCTACTGTCATCCAGCTGAGATTCATTACAAGCCTTTCCGGGTCCTCCATAATAGGGGACCACGGGTCTCTGGTAAGCGGATTAATTTGTCATATGGTGGTGGAGATCACTTTGGCTTCAGTCCACATCTGAAGAGTTTGGACTTTACTGGATTTGTGCACAGATGTATTTTTATCATTTATTGGCTTTACACCCAGATCATTCATTCATGAACTTTATATGTTTTCAATCTATTGAGTTTATTCACTATTCCACTTTCATCTATTGATTCACTTCACATTGACTTTGACCTTTTTATTTTATTATATGTATTCAACATCACTTTGAATTTAGGGTCATTCACAGAAATGTATGTGATTTTTTTGATTTATCATATAGCACCCATACACAGGGTTTATGATTTAGGTTTAGCGCAACTTTAATTTTTTTATTTCACTTGTTCACTGGTTTTGATGTTTACAGAAAAGTTGCTGCTTCCAATTGAGATCCAGGTATTTCTTGTGTTTGCACCAGATTGCTTTTATCGATCTTAGCGCAGTTTCTTTTTTCTTTTTTCTAACTGAATTAGTGTCACTGGTTCCCACAAAGTGTCAAAAGTGTCAGTTAGTGTCCAATTGGCTGTCACAATATTGCAGTCCAGCCTTGAGTTGCTGATCGTTGCCATTAGTAGTATAGAAAAATAAATAAATGACAGATGGTCCTGATGCTCCCGAGTCCTTACTGGACATGCCTGGTCCAGGCTATATATTGCACCACCTTTTGGATTATGGTGGGCCCAGGGGATACACCATAATTGTGGGGAGCCTCTCCAGGGCCCCTTTGTCCTCATGGGTCCATGAACACTCCTATATATTTCTGTTGTGTTAGCTCTCATGTTTTCTGTTCGTGTATCACCTCATTTTTGCCTTCCTTGTGAGCTAACTCTTGTTACCACTTCAATGCTAGCCCCTGCGTGGGCATAACTTCTGCATGTTAACTATTTGTTAAAACAAAATAAAAATTATTGAAGCAGAAAAAATAAATAAAAATAAAACTTCCATAAATATAATAGTTTGTAGATGCTATAGTACGCTGATTGGGATTTATTTTTGTTACCAGAAACATGTAGCAGAATACATTTTGGTGTACATTTATGAAGGAGTGAGATTTTTTACATTTTTACATTGGATATGTTTTATAGCAGAAAGTAAAAAATATTGTTTGTTTTTTTTTCAAAATCGTGTCTCTATTTTTGTTTATACAGTAACCCAAGAAATAAAAACCGCAGAGGTGATCAAATACCGCCCAAAAAAAAGCTCTATTTATGGGCAAAAAAATTACATAAATTTTATTTGGATACAGCATTGCATGACCGCACAGTTTTCAGTTAAAGTAAGGCAGTGCCGTATCACAAAAAATGGCCTGATCATGAAGGGCAGTAAATCTTGGTTTTGGCTGAGATAATGTTATCAGTCTGCTGCAGGCAGGAGGAAGAAGGAAGCACTTTCTCTGTCTCCTCTCCTAAAAGACTATGAATAGCCCATTGCACAGTGAGAGGCTACAGCTGGGGCTGATTTATGTGAAACATTTGCGAGCACAACCAAGAACTACACAGACACTAGAGTTACGTGACTGTGTCATTTCTAAACTGTCAATTCAGTCTATGAAGCAGACTGAATGATGCCTGAAAAAATTGCATTTCTGCATTGCCTTTCTGGAGAGATAAACAGATAAGACAAGATGTTGTCAGGGTGAATGCTGCGATCTTTCAGAGAGATAATAAATACCTTGAAGTTTTACCCTTCCACATTACTTAGTATTCTTGCACTTCACATAAAAATACACATAATACTGGGTCCACGTAAATCCTTTAAAGTTGTTGTACACCCTTATGTAGCGACCTCACCTCTCACTCCCTATGTCTCTTCTCAGTCAATGGCTCTCGTCTAGGGGACCAGGGAGGAGAGTGTGGTGCACCACCAGCTCGTATCCTCTTGTGTGCAGAGGTGTGAGCTATAACCTTTTACCTTCAGGCCTGTGTCCCCGTCCAGAGCCAAAACTTCCCTTGAGGATGATTCCCACCCTCCACGCAGGTGGAGGCAGGACCCTTTAACTCCCAGAAAGTCAAGTTCCACACCACTGAAAGTCCAACACTTATTTATTCTTCAGAGCAATAAATAGTCCTTTGAGAGCAACTGGTTAGACACAGAACAGTTCAGAACAAAGTGGGAAGGAGGTCCAGGCACAATCCTATCAATGAAACGAAACTGTTAGGATTTCACAACAGTTATGGCGCACAGTCACTGCCACCGACCGTGAGGTTGGTCCCTGCCACAAACCAGGTGAAATAAGGTCCCTGCCACAGACCATGATTGTTGGGTCTCTGCCACCGACCCGATTCACGTTGGGTCCCTGCCACAGACCACAAAACGTAGACTACCTTCAAAAAGTTGCGACCCCTGTCAGGGAGAAGACATCCATCTGGACGGTCACCAGAGGCCCCACCGTCACCAAATTGCTGCAATGGGTCTTCGGGAAGGGTAACCTCTCTGGTCCCCCTCGTCCTAGATTCGGGTTCCCTCACTCGGTGGACCCCTAGGATTCCTCGATCCCTTGCGGGACAAAGTCGAAGGTACTGGGCCCCAGGCCTTCTCAAGCAGTACCTCACCCCAGGCCAAAGGTGCCTGTGATGGCATTCAATCCCCTACACCCAGGCCAAGGGCACCTGGGTGCGGACGAACCGGAACAGCAGCCCCAGGCTGAAGGTGCCTGGGACTCGGACCCTGTGTGGAAGATCGCCGTCCCATTTATACCCCCTTCCAGCAGGCACAGCGGGTTCCCCGCCCCGTCGTACCACCGCCGAGAGGGGACACAAAAAGGCACAACCCTACAACGATGGTTCAACGCCAGTCTATGGCGACAGCGCCACCTATAGACTGCAGGGAACTAAGCACCATTGATCTCCTCCACAGGAAAATATAGTCCATAGACACTCAGACATCTGCCCCCTAAATGTAACACCCCGCTACACTTACATATACCCTGTGAAGTTAATGGCCTTAGGAGATACACAAAGATGAAATACATCATCCTACTTAAGTTGTGCCTGTTTATCTGCAGCCATTCAAAGTGAAGAATTTATATAGCTTGCCTGAGCGTTGAGAAAGCAGGGGGGCAGGGAGCTAAATTTACACTCTGCAGATCTCAGTGAGGGAAGCTGAGGCTATCAAACACAGACTGTGTGCTGGAGGTCCCTCCCCTGTCACCCTTTTTCACTTGGTGTCAGGAAAACCTGTCAGAAGTGACTCATGCAGATAGCAGAGGAAGTAGGCAGCAGACAGAACTTCAGTAATTTTTTCAACTTTCCATCTTTTAAATCTTCTGCCCTTTTTGTTTTAACTTTGGATAATACAAATTTTTTTCTGCCAGTAAATACCTTAGGCCTAGGCTTGTGACATCATGCACAGTTCTCTTTCTCTCTCTCACTCTTGTGAGAGTTTGCCAGGAAGGGAGGGAGGATGAGTCATAAGAGGGCCAATGAGAGCTGCAGAGCTGGAGGTGTGTCTATGTAAATCCAGGAAGTGAACAGGCTGCAGCTTAAGCTGCCCACAGTTAAAATAGTTGCAGCCAGACTTAGTGGAGGGAGATTTCTGCAGCATATTTGGCAAGTACAGAATCACAGTATATATAAAATAATATGCAAAGTGGTTGGAGGGAAGCTTCAGATTGGCAGAGATGTTTGTATTACAAACTATGTGAGCAGACTGCAGTTCCTCTTTAATTCAGAGGTTTACAACCACTTTAAGTCACTTACATAAAAACTTTATCCTAGAATTGTGTTAGGATATTTTTTGCAAACCCTATTTTTTACTGGTCCATTTTAGAAAGTTTGGGGTTTCATTTATATTCTTTATTAGCCATTGTAAAGCCTAACTCCAACAGTTCAGGCTGCAATACTTCCCTTCAATTCCAAGAAGTCCCCAACAATATTTATTTTTCACTGTTTCTTGTGTAGCGGGGTCTTTAAATTTAGGAGGGGTACACCTGGGTGGAAGTCCAGGTGTGTAAGTATGGGAGTAATGGACCATTTGTATTCGTGGAGGATTGGGCGGTGTAATAATCTCCTTGGCCGGTGGGTGACGAGTGCCCGCAGGCTCAAGGTAGATTCACTGCCATAGTGCTGTCCTTTTTGTCCCTTCTCTGAGATGGTACGGCGAGGGCGGGGAACCTGTCGAGGCGTCATTGGAGGGGATAAAAGGGGGAGACGCCCTGGTCACGAGGTCTTGCTCTTCTGGAGGTTCTTCATCACGCACCCAGGCACCTTAGGCCTGGGTGCGGGCGGTTCCGGATTCCGGCTCAGGTGCCCTAGGCCTGACCGGAATGGAGTTGGAGTCCATCTCAGGCACCTTCAGCCTGGGGTGAGGTACTAAACCAAGAGGCCTGGGGCCCAGTGACTTCGACTGGGTCCCGCGAGGGTGGAGAAGTCCGAGGGTCCCTGAGGTGGATGGGGCCCATGTCTGAGGTGAGGAGGCCGGGGAGGTTACCCATTCGGAGAGTCTGGAGCAGCATCAACCCAGTGACGGATGGGCCTCTGGTAACTCCCTTGGAGGAAAAAAGCTTCTTCCAAATGAGAACTGTGCCTAATTGCAAAAAGTGACACCCAAGTGACTGGTGGTCCTGCTTACCAGATGGCAGTGACTGTAACCACAGTCTCACCCAGCTCAGGGAATAGGGCCTCCCCACAGCCTAGCAGTATCCTGATTAGTGCCTCATCAGCCGATGTAAACTCAGAATGAGAAAAGAGAAAGAACCTCCATGGTGTAGTATATCAAATGAGATTTAATAAAAAGTAAGGATTGCACTTACAAAATCCAATAGATCAATCAGCGGTATACAGCTTAAAGACATAAGCGGCAATGCAGCGGTAAATGCAGCGGTAAAACGATGGGAATGGGAATATCCGTACTTGCCCAGAGACTTGTTGTTTGAGGTTGAAGTTCTGCGACAGTGATGGTACGATGAGTTCGTTTGGGAGAAACTTAAAGTGCCTCATGCCTGGCGATACTTGTCCTGTTCGCCACCCGTGTCGAAAAAGTTTAGAGACTGCAAAGCAGACTGGATGTGGGGCCGCCATATCCACGCAGACAAGGTGCGCATCTGCAGGAAAGATGGAGAGGACGCTGACTATTCGATTGAGGTTTTCGATAAACATCTGAAGCCCTTGTTTTTGCCTGACCCGAGGTTTTATTTGTGAGAAGAGACTCACTTGTTTTCCCGTGACAACTTTCCGGAGGTGTTCTTGCCGGAGCATTGGACTGTACCCTAGTTTTTTTTTTTTCTACTCTTTGGAGGAATGAAAGCTTTTTGTTTGTTCTCTCTTCTTCACAGTTCAAAGACAGAGACTTTGGGGGTAGAATCAGAGTAGGGACGCAGGAAGATTGAAGATTTTACCAAGTGTCATCACCGTGGCATCGTCACTAGGTGGCGGTGTTGCGCAACGGCTGTTGCTTGTACATTTATATCATTTACTTATTGGAGCGAGTGGGTCTCTCGGCTGATGGGCCCATTCATTCCAAATTAACACAGAATGTCAGGATGTGGTTTTCCTTGCGTCTTGTTTTTTTCTTTCCCTCTGCAGGAGATTCGTCTGTCAAGACTACTGAGTATGGGGTGGTTCTTAGACAGAAAAGGGAGGGATTGTGTATATGTACATGCTTAGAGGGTTTTATGAAAAAGTTTATTGTTTTATGTTCCCCTTTGAGCAGGTCTTGGTATGGTTAAGGTTCAAATTTTTAGGGAAGGCCTCTGGGGTCAGGCTTATGTCACCACCTTTGGGAGACATGGGTTTGCACCAGACGCTGGGGACCAGCGTGAAATCACAGGGGGGAGTATGTAGCAGGGTCTTTAAATTTAGGAGAGGTACACCTGGGTGGAAGTCCAGGTGTGTAAGTATGGGAGTAATGGACCATTTGTATTCGTGGAGGATTGGGCGGTGTAATAATCTCCTTGGCCGGTGAGTGACGAGTGCCCGCAGGCTCAAGGTAGATTCACTGCCATAGTGCTGTCCTTTTTGTCCCTTCTCGGAGATGGTACGGCGAGGGCGGGGAACCTGCTGTGGCGTCATTGGAGGGGATAAAAGGGGGAGACGCCCTGGTCACGAGGTCTTGCTCTTCTGGAGGTTCTTCATCACGCACCCAGGCACCTTAGGCCTGGGTGCGGGCGGTTCCGGATTCCGGCTCAGGTGCCCTAGGCCTGACCAGAATGGAGTTGGAGTCCATCTCAGGCACCTTCAGCCTGGGGTGAGGTACTAAACCAGAAGGCCTGGGGCCCAGTGACTTTGACTGGGTCCCGCGAGGGTGGAGAAGTCCAAGGGTCCCTGAGGTGGATGGGGCCCATGTCTGAGGTGAGGAGGCCGGGGAGGTTACCCATTCGGAGAGTCTGGAGCAGCATCAACCCAGTGATGGATGGGCCTCTGGTAACTCCCTTGGAGGGACATCTTCCCCTGACAGGGGCCACAACGCAGCGAAGGTACTCCTATCTATGTTCTCTTGAGTCGCTGGTAGAGACTCTCAAGTTCTAAGTCCTTTCTAGCTAAGGCTATAGTAACCGCTGGCGAGATCGCAGTGGTTTAGCTGACAATCAGGACAGTGCCTCAACCTGCTCATCCCCTGTATCAAAATGTTATCAAGTCGCAACCAGTTGGCTACTGAAGCACTGTTTATTGTGAGATATGCAATAAAACAAGAGTTGGACTGTGATCGGTGTGTGGAACTCTGGTTAATGGGAGCAAAGGGAAGTGTTGGCACAGCAGGACTTAATCCTTTACAGAAGCACATAGGCCCGAGGAAATATCTGGTACTGGCCTTCACCTCATCCATAGTTATGGGGAGGACATGGGCCGTAGCGCATCTCACCCTATCGTGTGTGATACCCCTAGAAGAAAGAGATGGGGTGAGGTCACTACACTTGCTTTAAAGCGGAGGTTCTGCGACAAATCGATTTATTTTTTTGTGTGTTTAATCAGTGGTATTACAGATCTCAATTGAGTACTCACTTGTTACATGCCTTCAAACATCCCACGTCCGTTTTCTTAGCAAAGATGAACTTATAAAAAATGATCCAGGCATTTCCCATTTTGCTTGTGGGCATTGTGAAGCCCACAAGCAATTACTTCCTGGAAGCGGTGAATGCGCTGTAAAGATCTTGGTTGTCATCACAACGTGCGGCGTCACTGAAAGTACACGCCCCGTTGTGAAGCCATTCACAATAGAAACATCAGCGATGTCACGTGACCGGCGTCAGTCGTCGCTTTGCGGGGTATCTTGGGAAGCACGAAACTGCTCCCAGTGCACATTGTGGTGAGCTCCCAAAGATCACTGCGGCGCCGGGGAGACGCCTACTCCCGCGGGAGGTAAACCCAGGAACTCCTATTTATTAAGGTATTTAAATGACAAATTATAAAAACATGGGTCATATGTCGATCTTAGTTGTGCAAGGAAGCTGAGGAAATGTACTTGAAATTTGGGTGAACCTCCGCTTTAAAGGGCAACTCCACTTTTGTGGAAAAAAGTAGAGCAATTAACAATTGCTACACATTAGCTGTTATAATTTAATGTTGTAGAAATGACCTTTGCTTTTCAATCTGCAGCCGCTGCAATTTTTTTGTATTGATAGATGGATTAAATTGTGTACAACCAGCCTGCCCATACATGGATGAAAATTCAGCAGTTCTCTGCTGAACCACCTGAATTTCGATCTATGTATTGCTGGCTTAGGCTACTTTCACACTGAGGCACTGGATGCGCTGGCGGTATAGCGCCGCTATACCGTTTATTTTTCCGCGATTTGCGGGGCGCTAGCGGGTGGTATTTTAATCCCCGCTAGCGGCCGAAAAAGGGTTAAAAACGCCCGCAATAACGCCTCTTTGCGGCGTTTTGTGGGCGTTACCCCATTGATTTCAATGGGCAGGGGCGCTATAGGAGCGGTATTTTTACCGCTCCTATCGCGCCTCAAAGATGCGGCTTGCAGGAGTTTTTTGACCCTCCTGCAAGCACAACGCTCCAGTGTGAAAGCCCTCGAGCTTTCACATTGGATACAATTGAGTGGCTTTTTTGGGGTGCATTGCAGGCGCTATTTTTAGCGCAATAGCGCCTGCAAAGCGCCTCAGTGTGAAAGGGGCCTTAAAGTGGTTGTAAACCTAGGCAAACTGATAGTGAAAAAAATGTATCCACTGCACAATACCTTTTTATATCATTCCGCTATGAAAATAAACCTCCTTGTTTCCTTCTTACTGTTTTACTGCTTATTTCTATTTACACGTCTCCCTTCCGAAGTCGGCGTCATTGCTACTGTTCTCTTCTGCATCTCTCAGTCTAATACTTTCGCCTTTTCTTGTGGTACTGGCCGGAATCTTGCATATGCGCACCGAGTGTTATCCAAGCCTCATTTTCATTCCAGGATTACTTTGGACATTGGTGGCCATTCATACGGGGTGCAGGGTGTCGGATGCATGGATTTCAATGGTTTTTTTATTTTATTTTGAAGCACATGATTAGAGCCTGAGGCTCTAATTGGCTTCAAAAAGGGTGAGCTCGGTGTGCAGTGAGCCCACCCACTTGTGTGACATTAGCAAATTAATATTCGCTAATGTCTTCCTGCTTCTCCTCCCGGCCAATCAGGAAGCGGGTCCTGAGACCCGATTGCCCGGGAGTCCTAAGACCCGATTGACCCGGGAGGAGAAGTGACCGCCGGGATTCGGGAGGAGATACAGAGGGGAAGCCGCCGAAGCCACGACCTGGATGAGGTATGTGTGAGCGGCTCGCGAAGCGACGATCGAGCGGGCGCTCGATCGAGCGACGGGGGAAGGGGGTGATGAGGGGGCCAGGTTTGTTTGCCTGACCCCCCAAAGAAATTGAGCACCAGCCGCCACTGACTTTGGCAAGGAAGCCCAGCATATCTATGATTTGCTGTGCATGGGGCTGTAATCTCACAGGATTTTAATGCTGCAATGAGAACACATGACGGAGATACAGCATCTGCTGGAACAGACTAACGGCAAACAGAATATGCCGTAAATAGACACAGATATGTGCATGCGTCTGACGTCATGAAACTGCTCCTGCCTCGATTGCAAGAAAGAGAGGCCTGGAGTAAAACCACAAGGCTTTAGACAAAGGGCCGGCATGACAGAGGTTAAAGGGGCTTGAGTATAGGAAGGTAGTAAGAGTTGGGCTGTTGCTGGATAGGCATGGTTGGCTGATTGGGGCATGGTCAGGGCTAAGTGGAGCTTTGGGGGAAGTGGTAAGTGGACCGGATGGGGGTGGTCTTCAGTCGGAAGCAGCAAGCATGATACGACTTCCCACCCTCCCGCCCCTGGTTGGGGAATTAAGTGTTGTGTGGAGCCGGATATGCCGGGTGCAAGGTCCTTTTATGTTCATATGGGCACAAACGGTATGGTGTAGGGACCCGTCTGAGGTACGGCACCCAGTTGGTGTATGTGTACCTGCGAGTTGTCTCTGAGCTGGGGGTTTTGCAGCTGGAAGCCTGAGAAGTGACAAGTCTTGGTTTTATGCCAATTAGGACCTTGTGGCTCCTTTCTTTAATACACTGTCTGTTCTGGTTTTTATGCTATCGATCTGTTAATTATTTGTTATTTATATTTTGGTTAGTAAAAAAGGCTGCTATGGCCAATTTAACTCCAATTTGTTGTGTGGTTATTATACTGGAAGGGTGGGGTTTTTGGTATAGCAGCCAACAAGCCATATTTAATACCATAGTCAAGCCGAATAGGTTAGAAAAAATGTAGAACTAGCACTATATACATTGATTATTAAGGATTTTAAAGTGGTTGTAAACCCACTTTATAAACAAAGACCTACAGCTAAGCCTAGATTAAGGCTTACCTGTAGGTGCAAGAAATATCTCCTTAACCTACACGGTTAAGGAGATATTTGCATTTAAAAGCGGCGACGCTGACGTCACGCGCATGCGCATGGGGTTAACCCCATTCACAAATTCGGCTAGGTCGCAACATTCGACGACGTAGCCGAATTCGACGGCTCACGCGCGCATGCGCGGAGTCACGTCTTCGCCGCTCCGGCCAATCACAGCGCCGGAGCGGCGCTGTGATTGGCTGCAGCGGCGATACCCGGAAGTAACATTCCGGCTATCGCCACAGCGATGGATGCGGCTAGAGGAGGGACACGGACGACTTCGGGGGCCCCGATCTAAGGTAAGTGGTACATAATGAGCTAGTATGCTAGTCATACTAGCTCATTATAGCTTTGTCTTGCAGGTTAGTTAAAAAAAAAAAAAAACTCAACAGGGTTTACAACCACTTTAAGGCAGCAAATTTATAATTTTGTGTTTACTACCACATTAAAGCCCCGTACACACGATCGGTTTGACTGATGAAAACCGTCCGATGGATGGACCAACTGATCGTGTATGGTACCCATCGGTCTTTTTTCCATCGGTTGGAAAAAATAGAACATGTTTTAAATTTTTCCGATGGATAAAAAACTGATCGAAAACTCAGATCGTCTATGGGCAAGTCCATCGGATCAAAAACCCACGCATGCTCAGAATCAAGTCGACGCATGCTCAGAAGCATTAAACTTCATTTTTCTCGGCTCATCGGAGTGTTTTACGTCACCGCGTTTGGAACGGTCGGTTTTTTGACTGATGGTGTGTGGGCAAGACTGATGAAAAACAGTTTCATCGGATTTCCGATGGACAAATCCATCGGACGAAAATCCATAGGTTATCCGATCGTGTGTACGGGGCTTAAGTCTTTGATGTCATTATATAACATCTTGTTTTTAATATTGTTCCTTCTTTCCTTCACCAATATAGCGAATAGTATTTTAATGCATAATTTAACATGTTTGGTTATTCATGTGATTTTTAATAAACAAAACACCATTAGCTGTTCATGTTTTGTCATTTCTATTAAACACTGATCAAATAGTGGAAGCTGAAATTACCTTTGAATATATTGTGCTGTGATTATTACAGTCATAGGCGTGCGCAGCCTATTGCATTAGGGTGTGCACCTCAAACCAAAGCTCAAAAACACGTGCATCTGTGTGTGTATATGTATATATTTATATATATAGATCTATATATATCTATCTATATATAGATATATATCTATAGATATATATCTATATAAACACACACACTCTTATAAATAAATGTTAACAAACATTTTAAAATGTATTAAAACATTAATAAAAAAAAACATTTATCAATGTAAACAAACATAATTTTTATAACTTATTAATTAAATAATCTTTTAACATAAACAAAGCTTTTAAACAAATCTCTAAATCAAATAAGCAATTTTAAAAACTGAACGATAAGTAGGATTTTTTTTAAATAAGTGTCATGTTTTGTTATCCTGAATTGTATTTACTGCTTTAAATAAATTTGTTAGATATTCAATAATATATTCCCTTAGCAACAATAGATCCCCCAAGAACAAGACATCTCCCCAGCAACAATAGATCCCTCATGGCAACTATAGCTTCACTAGCAACAATAGATCCCTCCCAGCAACAATAGACAACCCCCAGCAACAATAGATCCCTCCCATTAACAATAGATCATCCCCAGCAACAATATATCACCCCACAAGAAAATACCCCCCAGCAACAATAGATCTCATAAGGCCAATGCCAAATCTGGGTAATGTCAGCACACTGGCGGCAATTGATGGGCACACTGGCGGCAATTGATGGGCACAGTGGCAGCAATTGATGGGCACAGTGGCAGCAATTGATGGGTACAGTAGCTGCGTTTGATGGCACAGTGGTGGCAATTTATAGGTACAGTGGCTGCGTTTGATGGGCACAGTGGCTGCATTTGATGGCGCAGTGGCTGCGTTTGATGGGCACAGTGGTTGCGTTTGATGGGCACAGTGGCTGCGTTTGATGGGCACAGTGGCTGCATTTGATGGCGCAGTGGCTGCGTTTGATGGATACAGTGGCTACAATTGATGGGTTTTTTTTTCAGCTTGTTTGCGCCCCCCCAAAAAAAATTTGAGCACCAGCCACCACTGCTCCAATGTGGGCTGACGTACAGGTACGTTAACCCACATTTGGCACTGCTTTCCGTCCGCCATATATTGGGGCTGTGGGCTTATGGGAAGTGGTTAATATACACTTGGGATATATTTTTTTATACCAAAGACATGTAGTATATATATATATATATATATATATATATATATATAAATACACACTTTTTGCTGACAAGCCAGGGGATTTATTTTTTTATACCAAAGACAAGTATATATATGCACTTTTTGCTGAAAAAGCCAGGGCTCATATAGTTTTAATTGTACAGTATATGTAATATATATATATATATTATGTAAAAATAAATATATATATTACATATACAATTAAAGCTATATGAACCCTGGCTTGTCAGCAAAAAAGTATGTAATAAATAAATTATATATATATATATATATATATATATATAAAACATACTTATTTACACAAAAAAAAAAATATATATATATATAAAGATAAAGATATATAGTTAGTGACACAAGCCAGGGTAAGGCAATTGGTTGGCAATTTTTTTCTTTTTATTATTCTTTTTTTGCATTATCATTTGTCCACATGCCAGACTCAGTGCTGCCTGTCTCTCTCACACTCGCTCATTCACCTACCTTGATTAAACAGGCTGCCTAAAGCCCCCCACTCACCAGCCGCTGCCACTAACCAGGCTACTCCGCGGCTTCTAATGGAGGAGAGAAAGCCCGGAGGGGGGGCGGAGTGCAGATTTAGATTACTCCGCCGGCGCCTGCTTCACCTGCAGCCGGAACTATAGGAGCTGCATCGGCAAATGCGGCTCCAGGATGGGTTACTCCGTGTGGCTATTTCCCTCCCTGCTCATTTCTCCCACTCGGCACGCAGCTGTATTTGCCGGCCGGAGGCCGGACATTACCCCCAGGCAGTGACTGAGTGACTGACACACAAGTACATAATTGCAGTCAGTGCAGAACAAGAGAGCACAGCAGGGATGATTAGGGTGTGCCTGGGCACACCCGGCACACCCCGTGGGCACGCCTATGATTACAGTGAAGCGCCCTCCTCACTCCCCTCTTTCTCTTCAGCTCGTCTGTCTCTTGTCTAGGGGTATCTTTCAGAGGGGAAGGGAGCGGGGAACACTACGCCTGGCCTTCACCACAGGTGTCAGTGTGATACAAGCAAAGTTCTTTTTACCTTCGGGTCAGTGTTGTGCACCTGGAGTCTCCACCGAGAGTTACCTTGAACAATGTCTGTCAGGAAATGAGCCCCACACCATTAAAGTTCAACACTCCTTTATTCTTCTCGAATGAACACAATCAGTTGAACTCCCTTGGTAGAAACAGAACAGAAAAGGAGGTGTGGATGCGAGTAGGCCCAGACACAATGTGTTCTCCACTTTCCTCCCTGAAAGTGGGTTGCAGTCTCCGAGCGAGGGGGGAGTTTCCTTCCAGGCGGGTCTCCGATGAGAGGCTCACCCGTCACTGGCAATATGCTGCACCAGGTCTTCAAGTGAGGAGCTCCCCCCGGTCCATTACGCCTTCCGGATTCGGGTACCCACTCCCGGGGTTCCCTAGGATCTCCTTCCCTCGCGGAACTCAGTGTTGGGCACTGAGCTCCAGACCTCCATTCGGGTACCTCACCCCAGGCCAAAGGTGCCTGAGATGGAACACGACCTCCGGCTGTCCTCTAGGCCTAGGCCCGCCTAGAGAACCGACACGAACCACCGTCCACAGGCTAAGGGTGCCTGGGACTCGACCCCGTGACAAATATGGCCAGCCCCTTTATACCCTCTCCCAGCAAGCACGGCGGGTTCCCCGCCCCACCATACCGCTGCCGAGGGAGGACAAAAAGGAGGCGCGACACACAGCAATGATTCAACCCCAGCCCAGAGCGACAGCGCCACCTGCTGGGCTGCAGGGAATTACACATCACTAATGTCTCTGCCAAGTTCAAATTTACACCCGCTACACTCTCCCCCTGGTGGTTTGACACTGGTCCCCAGTGTCTGGAGTAAATCATGTCCTCAACGGCTGACATAATCCAATCCAGAGTACAACTAACAATCATACTAACAATCCCTGCAGAGGGAAAAGAAAAGGGATTAACACCTATAACCCTGACACATGTGTTCGTGTGAGGGAAAATAAACTTCTCCTGGAAGAAATCCCTTTTCTCCAAAGAGTGAGTGCGTGAAAAGTGTTTAACGTTGCGCAACACTGCCACCTGGTGACAGCACCGCGGTAACTGCACTCGTGGAACTTTCCTCTCTTCTTTGGCCCTATCTACCCAGAGTCTATGATCTCTTGCAGGAAAGTGAAGAACAACAGGAACAGTCCTTCATTCCTCTGGGCACAAAAGCAACGGACCCCAGAAAGTTCAGCAGCATAACAAGAATGGAGTCTCTTCTCTCCTACAGGTAAAAGCGGGGATGCGGCAGAACAAGTGGCTTCAAGTGTTGATCCATGGTCTCCAGATGATACTCCACATCTTCTCCTTCCTTGCGCCTGATCAACACCTTGTCTGCATGGATGTGCCGTCCCAACATCCACTCTGCCTTGCAGTCTTTAAAACGTTGAGAGGCCTTTGGAGAGCATGCCAGGTACCTGCGGGCGTGGGGAACCTGAAGGTGGGTCCACACAAAGTAATTGTACCAGCGCTCCCGGCACACTTCCACCTCATAGAGCAGTTCCTTCAACAAGTATGGATACTCCCATCCGTACTCTGCAGCAAGCTTCTGGCCAAATAGGCGCTGTAGTCTCGCCAAAGGAGGCATGGTAGCTTTGTCCCCTTCGCCAGGCAAAACTATCGAGTCCGGGTGGCGAGGGACCTTGATCACATCTGATCTGGGCATGGGTGCCCGCAGTAACAGTCTCTTTTCTCCTGTCTTTGGTACAGATAGCACCGGAGATGTAGAGGCAGGCTGGGGATGGGACCTCTCTTCAGGCGCTGGTGCCTCCACCCGGGGTGTACTTTCCCCTGTAGACATGTGTGGATCCCTGGTCCTCCGGAATGAAGCGAGAGGTACTTTGTCCCAGCCCTTTTCTGCAAACAGTTCATCTATTGCAACGTCGTCTCCCATGTCCGAGAGCGACTCTAGGTCAGAGGTGTCACACTCCTCCGCAGGCAGGTACCCTGTAGTGGAGACCGAGCTTTCACCTCTTCCCACTCACCAAATATCTCCGCCAGGCTTACCTCGGCCTTTACTTGAACCGGGACGTCCGGAATTCTTGTCGACGGATCCATCCAGGCCGGGCGTAAGCGGGCGAGACGGTCCACCACAACCGCTGGTCGGGGCTACCATACCGGTCTTTCTGTTTGGTGGTGGACGCTGCGAGATCGTGGTGACCGAGTCAGCATCCTCGGATTCCTCCCGTTGAGTTTTTACGACCTCTTCCGTGGTCGCTGCAGTGTGCGCAGGGATGGCTGTCACAGCAGTGATTCCTCCTCTCTGAGTGGTGTTGCCCGTAGCACGGCCAGGGTAGATGGTTCTCAGCTTCTCAACCGCCGGATCCACTTCGAACAGGAACTCCCCACAGGCCTCACATCGCCCGAATGGCTTCAGCTGGCACACCAGTCCCGAACAGCCGGGACAAATCACATCCAACGTCCATGCACGAATACAGAGCGAATCGACCCCTTGGCTTTAGCCGGATCCCCGTATCTGTTACCGAAGCAGCAGCAGTCAATGTCGTGGTGGAAGGGTGAACTGGAATCCACGATGTATGTCCGAACATGGCGACCTGTTGCTGATCCATCGCACACTGCAAAGTTTTTGCGCCAACGTCCCACGTGTAGTCCTTCACACGTATTGGACTCCTCCCCTTTGCTCCAGTTCGTGGGCTTTTCTTCTTTTCTGTTTCTGAGTCACGCCCACGAACGAAAGCGATGGGGGTGTGCCTGGTGGCGCAGTGCAATAGAAGCCCCCACGTGTAGTACTTCACACGGCTGAACCTCCCCCTTTTTCCACTCTTCTGCGCGGGCCTTTCCCTTCATTGGGTCATGTCCACGACTTCGAGCAGGGATGCACTTTGGCCAATGAAGGCCTGCCTACTCGTAACTCTTCCAGCAGACACGTTCAATACTGTGGTGCACAAACACTATACTGGACCCGAGCCCCCACGTGTAGCGCCCTCCTCACTCCCCTCTTTCTCTTCAGCTCGTCTGTCTCTTGTCTAGGGGTATCTTTCAGAGGGGAAGGGAGCGGGGACACCACGCCTGGCCTTCACCACAGGTGTCAGTGTGATACAAGCAAAGTTCTTTTTACCTTCGGGTCAGTGTTGTGCACCTGGAGCCTCCACCGAGAGTTACCTTGAACAATGTCTGTCAGGAAATGAGCCCCACACCATTAAAGTTCAACACTCCTTTATTCTTCTCGAATGAACACAATCAGTTGAACTCCCTTGGTAGAAACAGAACAGAAAAGGAGGTGTGGATGCGAGTAGGCCCAGACACAATGTGTTCTCCACTTTCCTCCCTGAAAGTGGGTTGCAGTCTCCGAGCGAGGGGGGAGTTTCCTTCCAGGTGGTCTCCGATGAGAGGCTCACCCGTCACTGGCAATATGCTACACCAGGTCTTCAAGTGAGAAGCTCCCCCCGGTCCATTACGCCTTCCGGATTCGGGTACCCACTCCCGGGGTTCCCTAGGATCTCCTTCCCTCGCGGAACTCAGTGTTGGGCACTGAGCTCCAGACCTCCATTCGAGTACCTCACCCCAGGCCAAAGGTGCCTGGGATGGAACATGACCTCCGGCTGTCCTCTAGGCCTAGGCCCGCCTAGAGAACCGACACGAACCACCGTCCACAGGCCGAAGGTGCCTGGGACTCGACCCCGTGACAAAGATGGCCGGCCCTTTATACCCTCTCCCAGCAAGCACGGTGGGTTCCCCGCCCCACCATACCGCTGCCGAGGGAGGACAAAAAGGAGGCGCGACACACAGCAATGATTCAACCCCAGCCCAGAGCGACAGCGCCACCTGCTGGGCTGCAGGGAATTACACATCACTAATGTCTCTGCCAAGTTCAAATTTACACCCGGGAAAGTACATACCCGCTACACTAGTAATAGAGTATAAAGTGCCTTGAAAAAGTATTCATACCCCTAAAAACTTTCCACATTTTGTCATGTTACAACCAAAAACATAAATCTCTTTTATTGGGATTTTATGTGACAGACCAACACAAAGTGGAAGGAAAATGATAAATGGTTTTCAATTTTTTTTTTACAAATAAAAATCTTAAAAGTGTGGCGTGCATTTGTATTCAGGCCCCTTAATACTTTATAGAACCACCTTTCGCTGCAATAACAGCTTCAAGTCTTTTTGGGGATGTCTCTCTACCAGTTTTGCACATCTAGAGAGTGACATTTTTGCCCATTCTTCTTTGCAAAATAGCTCAAGCTCTGTCAGATTGAATGGAGAGCGTCTGTGAACAGCAATTTTCAAGTCTTGCCACAGATTCTCAATTGAATTTAGGTCTGGACTTTGATTGGGCCATTCTAACACATGAGTATGCTTTGATCTAAACCATTCCATTGTAGCTCTGGCTGTGTGTTTATGGTCATTGTCCTGCTGGAAGGCGAACCTCAGTCCCAGTCTCAAGTCTTTTGCAGACTCTAACAAGTTTTCTTCTAAGATTGCCCAGTATTTGGCTCCATTCATCTTCCCACCAGCTCTGACCAGCTTCCCTGTCCCTGCTGAAGAAAAGCATTCCTACAACATAATGCTGCCACCACCATGTTTCACAGTGGGGATGGTGTGTTCAGGGTGATGTTCACTGTTAGTTTTCCACCACACAAAGCGTTTTGCTTTTAGGCCAAAAAGTTAAATTTTGGTCTCATCTGACCAGAAAACCTTCATCCACATGTTTGCTGTCAATCCAGTTGATGGATTGAACAGTGCTCCATGAGATTTTCAAAGCCTGGGATTTTTTTTTATAACCTAACCCTGCTTTAACCACTTCAGCCCCGGAAGATTTGGCTGCTCAATGACCAGGCCATTTTTTGCTATACGGCACTGCATCTGACAATTGTGCGGTCATGCGATGCTGTACCTAAACAAAATTGACATATTTTTTCCCCCCACAAATAGAGCTTTCTTTTGATGGTATTTGATCATCTCTGCGGTTTTTATTTTTTGCGCTATAAACAAAAAAGTGCGACAATTATGAAAAAAACACAATATTTTGTACTTTTTGCTATAATAAATATCCCCAATTTTTTTTTAAAAAAGGAAATTTTTTCCTCAGTTTAGGCCGAGACATATTCTTCTACCTATTTTTGATAATAAAAATCGCAATAAGCGTATATTGATTGGTTTGCACAAAAGTTATAGCGTCTACAAAATAGGGGAAAGATTTATGGCATTTTTATTATTATAATTTTTTTATTAGTAATCGCCACTGCGACATTATGGCGGACAGATCGGACACTATTGAGACATTTATGGGACCATTGACAATTATACAGCGATCAGTGTATAAGTGTAAGGGGTTAATTGTGTTCCCTAGTGTTTGTTCTAACTGTAGGGGGACTGACTAGGGGAGATGACAGATCGCTGTTCCTAGCTAGTAGGAACTCACAATCTGCCTCTCCTCTCCTCACAGAACAGGGATTTGTGTGTTTACACACAAACACGTCCCCGTTCTGGCTCTTGTGCCTGCGATTGCGCGTGCCCGGTGATCATCGCCACGTGCATCAGCACCCCCGCAGTCCAGCCGGCTCACACGCGCCGGCTATCCTGCTTAAAGTAGCCAACGTACAGCTACGACGATTCATGGGATCGTGCCGACCTGCCGCAGTATAATGACGGCAGCTGGTCGGCAAGCGGTTAAACTTCTCCACAACTTTATCCCTGACCTGTCTGGTGTGTTCCTTGGCCTTCATGATGCTTTTTGTTCACTAAGATTCTCTAACAAATCTCTGAGGGCTTCACAGAACATCTTTATTTTTACTGAGATTATATTACACAACGGTGGACTCTATTTACTAATTAGGTGACTTCTGAAGGCAATTGGTTCCACTAGATTTTAGTTAGGGGTATCAGAATAAAGGGTTCTGAATACATATACACGCCACACTTTTCAGATATGTATTTGTAAAAAAAATTGAAGACCATGAATAAATGAAAAAGGAAGAGTAGAGGAGAAAGTAGAATTGTAAGTGACACTGAAGGTTCGGGTACCGAGGGAGTAAAGTTTATTGAGGAGAAGGGGGTGGTCAACCGTATCAAAGGAAGCCAAAAAGTCCAGAAGTAGGAGTACATAATAGTGTCCATTGGTTTTTGCTGTTAGTAAGTCATTTGTGAGTTTTAGATGAGTAGTTTCTGTGGAGTGTTGAGGGCAAAATCCAGACTAAAGGGGGTCAAGAAGGTTATTCCTAATGAGTTGTTCACTCAGTTGGTTGTAGACTAGGCGTTTAAGGTGTTTAGAGGAAAAGGGGAGCAAGGAGATAGGGCGTAAATTGTTAAAAAGCTGTCCTTGGACCATACTAATCTTAAGTACGGGGGTGACCAGTGCATGTTTTAGAGCGTTGGGGAAGATGCCAGAAGAGAGGGAGAGATTGAAGATGTGGGTTAGAGAGTGTAGGATAGAGTCAGAGGGTGACCATAGTATTTGAGAGGGAATAGGGTCCAGGGGACAGGTGGTTAGGTGGGTGTTGGAAATGAGTTTATCAACTTCCAGACATGTGCACTGCTGAAAAAATTGTTAGTTTTCGTTTCATTCGTTTTTTTTTTTCATTTTTCGGGTTTTTCGTTATGATTGCAATTCGTAAATTCAAAAATTCTGAATTTCGTAAATTCGAAAATAGGTATATTCGGAAATCCGAAAATAAGAAAGAAAATGCAAAAATTCGAAAGAACAAAATCCAAAAATTCGAAATAGTAACTAACCGTATATACTCGAGTATAAGCCGACCCGAGTATAAGCCGAGGTACCTAATATTACCACAATAAACTGGGAAAACTTATTGACTCAAGTATAAGCGTAGGGGGGGAAATGCAGCAGCTACTGTAAGCGGAAAAGAGGGTCAACAATGCCCATTTGCACGCCTCACTGTGCCCAACCTCACTGTGCCCATTGCCAGCTTACTGTGCCCATTGCCACCTCACTGTGCCCATTGCAACCTCACTGTGCCCATTGACACCTCACTGTGCGCAACATTACTGTGCCCATTGCCAGCTTACTGTGCCCATTGCCACCTCACTGTGCCCATTGCCAGATTACTATGCCCAACCTTACTGTGCCCATTGCCAGCTTACTGTGCCCATTGCCACCTCACTATGCCCATTGCCAGCTTACTGTGCCCATTGCCACCTCACTGTGCCCAACCTTACTGTGCCCATTGCCAGCTTACTGTGCCCATTGCCACCTCACTGTGCCCAACCTTACTGTGCCCATTGCCAGCTTACTGTGCCCAACCTTACTGTGCCCATTTTCAGCTTACTGTGCCCAACCTCACTGTGTCCATTGCAGCCTCCCTGTGCCCGAGTCAGTGTACCTGAAAATCTTCTTAGACTGCGAGCGGCATCCATTGTTTAAATATTGCGGGTTCCTCCTGGTCTTGTTCCATATTAGGCGTTTCCAGCAAACACTGTGTTGAGTGTTCCGCCTATCACGGAGGTCCTCTCATTCTCGGACTCCGTTTCCCAGCAGGCACTATGTTCAGTGTTCCACCAATCATGGATGTCTTTTCATCCTCGGACAAGAGAACGTCCATGATAGGCGGAAAACTAAACACAGTGTCTGCTGGGAAACGGAGTCCGAGAATGAGAGGACCTCCGTGATAGGCGGAACACTCAACACAGTGTTTGCTGGAAACGCCTATCACAGAAGGGACCAGGAGGAAGCCGCGATATTTAAACAATGGATGCCGCCCGCAGTCTAAGAAGATTTTTAGGTACACTGACTCGAGTATAAGCCGAGGGGTGTATTTTCAGCCCTAAAAAAAGGGCTAAAAAACTTGGCTTATACTCGAGTATATACGGTAACTAACTAACTAATAATAACTAACTATTAAATGATAGGTATTGGAATTTCCTTTCAAATTTGGCTGTTAGTGAATGTAACGAATACGGATTTATCCGAAGTTACGAATTATCCTAAATAACGAATACCGTACCTGTACGAATACCTGTACGTCAGCTCTTTTAAGAGCCATAGCAGGTGCGCGCGCGCCCGCTGCATGGCGAGGGACCCGATGCACGTGGCCGGCGGGCCGCGATGTCTGCCGGCCACCTGCGATCGTGGGCACGAGAGCCAGAATGGGGATTTGTGTGTGTGTGTAAACACTCAAATCCCCGTTCTGACAGGGGAGTAATTAGGAACAGTGATCTATTGTTTTTTTTTTCAACATGTATGCTTTTTTTATAGCGCAAAAAATAAAAACTGCAGAGGTGATCAAATACCCCCAAAAGAAAGCTCTATATGTGGGAAAAAAGGACGTCAATTTTGTGTGTGTACAACGTCGCACGACTACGCAATTGTCAGTTAAAGTGATGCAGTGCCGTATCGCAAAAAATGGTATACAGAATAATTCCACGCTGCCCTTATAGATAAGCCGCTAACACAACAATAAGACAAATAGCAGAAAAAATGGGAACAGAAAGTGTAGCGCTAATCAAAATAAATGAATACCAGAAACCATAAATTAATATAGTGCTCAAATCTCAAATGTGACAAAGGAAAAATGTTGAATGAATGAATGTCCACATAAATACAAATTAAATGTCCATATGTAGAAGATTCAAAAAGTGCAAACATTACACAAATGTCTATCCTTAGAGTGATCAAACTTGAGTATTAAAACAATCCAAAACTTAGTGATGAATTCAAGATTGAAGTGCTGAAAGTGAACAATTATTGAAGTTACTTGAAGTGAAAAAAAACACCACCGATAGGTAAGGGGCTTACCAGAATGTTTGAACCCAGGAAAGTATACGCTCAAATGGGTCAAACTGGCTTTATGTGGTGGAACCACGATGGAACCAGGACAGTCCTGTGTGTTTCTCCAATTGCTGTATCGAAAGTGACCAAACGCCAGCAGGATGGAATATGCCACAGAAGAAGATAGCCAATGAACAAGTGATCTCGCAGAACATGATGGTCCAGGAAATCCCAGGTCAGTATGGAAGGGTATATATCATGGATAGGAAGAAAAAAGTGGCCACATAGCGTAACTCTGTATTAAATATCAAGATTTTAATGTAGCAAGAACACTTACATTTAAGTTGATAAACAAGCGCTTTGTGCAAAAGATGTGGCAACAATAGAGTCCACCCGACGCGTTTTGTCCCTAGGACATCATCTGGGGTGTCTCTCCACTGTTGCCCCCTTAATATTTATAGATAATGTGACCTCTGTTCTAAGAGATCAGCCTCCAAAACACTACCCATGTGAAATGACATTACTTCCTGTTTGAACTAAGATGGCTGACCGGAGTGTGTTCTATCTGGATACACGTGAAGGAGCCAAGCCTCGTTTTGATCCCATTTAGGCACTACTTCCCATGTATACCAATGGCATTACTTCCTGTGTGAACTAAGATGGCCGACCGGCTGCGTTCCACGCCTCGATCTGGATATATAAGCATAATGTTTTTGGGCATTTTCTGTTAAGGGTATTCTCACACGTATAATTTCGTGAATTTTATTACTTTTTTAATAGGTACTTCAAATGGCATCATCTCTATTTTTTTATATATGATCAGTAATACACTTTTATGTATTCGTCATTGTGAGTGACCCATGTGGGAGCTTGTTTAGTGGACAGGACTATGCGTTTCTGGTATTCATTTATTTTGATTAGCGCTACACTTTCTGTATCGCAAAAAATGGCCTGGTCATTAAGGGGGAAAATCTTCCAGGGCTGGTTAATAATAAAAAGTTTTATTATTATTATTATTATTTATTATTATTAATGCATTACATTCCATTCGTTATTTCAGGTAATTCGTAACTTTGGATAAATTCGTATTTGTTATGTTCACTAACGGCCAAAAGGAAATTCCAATACCTATAATTTAATAGTTAGTTATTATTTCAGATATTAAAATTTTGGGGTTTTAGGATTTTCGAATTTACGAATTTATGATTTTTAAAATTTTTGAATTTACAAATTTATGAATTTTCAAATTTACGAATTTTCGAATATTTGGAAAAATTTGTTAAACGGGTTTTTCATTAATTCGGATGTTTACAAATTAAGGTATTTGTCGAAATCTGTTAAAAAACTAATTCGGAAATAATTAATTGTACATGTCTAGCAATTTCTTCTACGGTAGCAGGTTTGAATAAGGGAAGTGTTAATTGTACCTGTTGACATGGGGTGTTAAGTGGGGGGTGATACCTGTACAGGGGAGATTTCATCACAAATTGAATCAATCTTATTTTTAAAGTGACTAGCAATCTCCTGGGCAGTGAGTGAGTTAGTGGGTGTAGGCAGTGGAGGTTCGAAGTAGAGAGTTAAAGGTAGAGAAGAGTTGATGGGGACTGGATGAGAAGGTGTTGATGAGATGATAAAATAGGTCTGCTTGGCAGTGTGGAGGCAAGAATTTTGTTTTTGGAGTGCAGTTTGTATTGGTTGAAGTCTTTGAGAGACTTAGGGCTAAGTTTACACTTGCTTAGACAGGCTTTATTAAAGCTTGCTGAACGCCAGTCAAAGCCCTTGTCACTAAATAAAAAGGTTAGCTTACAGTCCTGTTTACGCCTTGCTTTTGCTTTGCTTCTGCTTCGCTTCTAAAATTATACCCCGTATCGCTTTAGTGGTGCTTCAAAGCGTCTTCAAAGCCTCCATAGAAGTCTATGGCAAAGCTTGCTTAAAACACCTGCAGCTTTTGAAAGGCATTAATTCAGCTTTAGCCTCGCTTTGTTTTGATGAAATTGCAGGTATGAGATATCCACACACACACACATGCAGCACATCTGCCAAGCTTCAACAAAGCTTCAAAAGAGCATCACGAAGCATCTCTAAAGCTTTACTGAAGCATCACTAAAGCTTCACCAAAGCTTAATCAAAGCATCATCAAAGCTTCATCGAAACACCACCGAAGCTTCATCGAAACACCACCAAAGCATCAAAAACACATCATAAAAGCATGTTGAAGCGGTTGGCGCTTTAGGCCCCTTTCACACTGAGGCGTATTTCAGGCGTTTTAGCGCTAAAAATAGCGCCTAAATAAAGCCTGAAATAATCCTGCCCCAGCATTCTCAATGTGAAAGCCCGAGGGCTTTCACACTGAAGCGATGCGCTGGCTGGAGGAAAAAAGATCTCCTGCAAGCAGCATCTTTAGAGCGGTGAGAGGAGCGGTGTGTTTACCACTCCTACACCGCTCCTTCCCATTGAAAGCAATGGGAAACCGCGGTAATACCGCCCGCAATGCGCCTCTGCAGAGGCGCATTGCGGGTGGTATTAACCCTTTTTCGCCCGCTAGCGGGGGTTAAAACCGCACCGCAAGTGGCCGAATACCGCGGCATTTCCGACGGTATAGCGCCGCTAAAAATAGCGGCGCTATACCGCCACTGCACCTCCCGCCCCAGTGTGAAAGGGACCTTAATGTGTGTTGAAGCTGAAGCAAGTGTAAATGAGCCCTTAGTCTTATGCCACAGACGCTTAAGAGCACGGCTACGTTTTTTGAGACTTTTGGTGTCATCTGTTTGCCATGGTTGTAGGGGTCGAGGCCTGATTCTGTGCGTAGTGAGGGGGGCGAGCTCGTCCAGGGTTGAAGACAGGGATTTGTTGTAGACAGAAGTGGCTAGGTTGGGACAGGGGTGAAATTTAATCATAGAGGGGGTCAGAAGCAGAATAGAGAAGAGAAGGGTTGAATTGGCGAAGGTTTCTACGGGTGATGGTAAGGCAATTGGAGGGAAAGGTGGTGGAAGACATGGAGAGAGAGAAACTAATAAGGTGGTGACCAGAGAGAGGTAAATGATTGTTGTCCGCCGGCCACCAGCGATCGCTCCACAGAGAGCCAGAACAGGGATCTGTCAATGTAAACAAACAGATCCCCTTTCTGACAGGGGAGTTCAGAGTGATCGTCTGTTCTTAGTGATTACGAACAGTGATCTCTCTGTACTTCCAGTCAGTCCCCTCCCCCCACAGTTAGAAACACCTCCCAGGGAACACATTTAACCCCTTGATCGTCCCCTAGCCTTAACTGCCAGTGACATTTATACAGTAATCAGTGCATTTTAATAGCACTGATCGCTGCATAAATGTCAGTGGTCCCTGTAACGGGATGGCCCGTGGAACCCAGAAGCTCTTAGAAAGTATGAGCCAGAAAATAATGGACATTCAGAATATGTCTTGGATTGCTTTAAAATGGGTCTGTAATGTTTATCCACAATATCTCCCAGGATATATGCAATATTAGAAGAGTGACTCATTCTAGTGTGGCTGCTCTGCCTCTAATTGTGGCTTGCGCTAATTGACCCTGTAATTGTGTGAAGGTGTATTTATGATAATGTGTATTGTAAGTTAGCAGACAGCCAGTCTGGGAAACGTAAAGGTCATGCATATTAGTCATTTAAGCTGTAAAGGGATTAGTTAATGAACTCACCTGTTGTCTGGTAAGGGATGCATTGACACTTTGAATAATGTGTATTGGGGGCTCGTTATGTAATCATTGTGTGATGTTGTGGGTGGAGTTGGGTCATTGTTCATTTGGTTACTGCAGTATTATTTTGGTGTATATAAGAGCCTGCTTTCTCAATAAAGATTGTCAGACCTGCTGGAAACCTAAAAACAGAGCTGTGTCTCGTTATTAGGGGGGAATTATTATTATGGGCCTCATTCGCCTGACTGTAGAGTGTCAGTAGCTGCCTTGGTGTTCGGAAAGGGAGTATCCTAAACGGCGTTAACCCCTTTCATACTTGGGATAGCCGTTATAGTCCCAAAAAATATCTGTCCCCCGCAATGTCGCAGTCCCACTAAAAATCCAACATTACTAGTAAAAAAATAATAATGATAAAAATGCCATTAATCTATTTCCTATTTTGTAGACACTATAACTTTTGCGCAAACCAATCAATATACGCTTATTGTGATTTTTGTACCAAAAATATGTAGAAGAATACATATTGGCCGAAACTGATGAAGAAATTATTTTTTTTACATTTTTTCTTTTGGATATTTATTATAGCAAAAAAAAGTAAAACATTTT
This sequence comes from Rana muscosa, assembly GCA_029206835.1. Lineage (NCBI taxonomy): Eukaryota > Metazoa > Chordata > Amphibia > Anura > Ranidae > Rana > Rana muscosa. Next base: position 79,260,287 of record CM055119.1, on the reverse strand, counting down.
TTAATTGTCGGTCTTTTTTTGTCTATAGCACAAAAAATTAAAAACGCAGAGGTGATCAAATACCACCAAAAGAAAGCTCTATTTGTGGGGAAAAAAGGACATCAGTTTTGTTTGGGTATAGCGTCACACAACTGCGCAATTGTCAGTTAAAGCGACGCAGTGCCGTATCGCAAAAAAATGGCCTGGTCATTAAGGGGGCAAATCTACCGGTCATTGAGTGGTTAATACGTGAGGGGCCATTGGGGAAGGTGACAATCATTGCAGTAGTCAGTGCTACTACAGTGATTGCTGCAGTTTTCTGAGTCCTGTAATGCCACCATTCACAAAACAACTTTTTGCAATGAACACATTTTTTAACAATCAACAATCAATACAAGGCCTTTCTTAATTGGATGAGTTGACATTGTAATATCACTGCCCCACCTCTCCATATCATCAAATCAGTGAATTCACTGTATTCATGAAAACATACAAGGCATTTTATGATTACGGTTATGCTAAGAGAGCCGTCCCCGGTGGTCAATATGCAGAGGGACAGCTGCTCGGCACAATACCTGGAGAGGGCTGTTGAAAACTACAATGATTATAACCTTCCACAGTGGTTTCTTGTGGATGAGATTGGCATATCTACATTGGTCAAAGCTGGAACAATGTAACAATAAAGATCATACAGTACCTGTAGTTCAGCTTTAAAGCCCAACTCCAAGAAACTTGAAAACAATCCCTTTGCATCCCTTGTTAATTGTTCATTTAGGTCTGGGGGGTTTGTTAAAGTAGATTTATTTACCCGATTCTCTGCTCCTCCACACTGCTAGACCATTCCCCGCCCCCCCCCCGTGTTTTCACCCCTATGTTCCAGGGGGTCCAAGGTCATTAGCCCTGCACTGAACATGATGAAATAAAGGGACAGTCAGACATTGGGGCCTGGAGGTGCACCAACTACCACAGGAGCCAAGGATCAGAGTAAGCGCTTTTACTCTCCCCTAAACGAAACAAGCAATCAACCATTGCAGCACAGGGCCAGCCCCACCGCAAGGGGTAATTTTCAAGTTCCTCAGAGTTGGGCTTTAAGTGTTTAGTAGCAGGCCAATGAAGGATGGTTACCAAGCTATACTGCTTATCTACAATGGAGGAGGGAAAAGTCACTGACCAAGCTATGATGAATGAATGGTGTTTAATTCACAAGAGAAGCTTAACACAATTATAATTCTTTATGGCAGCCAGTGCACATATACTGTAGGTGTTTCAGTTGTGGATTTAGATGTCTGCCTGGAGTTCAGCTTTAAACATTTCACGCCGATTCATTCACATTTATGGCTCCCTGTGGTCTTTGAAAGCTGTAAACACTGTGCAGCTTAACACAGCAGGCCTAAGAAAACATAACATTTCAAACACTAAACCCAGCTAATCCCTCTATTTCAAGCACTCTCATCTCAGCAAGACACAAAGATTTTCTCATAACATAGAGAACAGCCATGCCACTGCTCACCGGGAGTCGTATAAATGGAATCATGTAAATAAGTATTGTCTGTTAATCTTCCTGACCGAGGCAGTACCAAAGGGTCACGATGAACATACATTATCAACAAGCTATTCATCACTGTCATGCTGGACTGTGTTTTTCTGGTACACAAGTCCATCACACTTGGCACTATATCGTGCTGAGAATCAGATTCACTTTAAAGAATAAAGGTCTTTGATTTTCCTAAACAAACTTTTTATATCGAGCAATGTTTTATTATTCAAAAGGAACTCTGGGCAATTCACTCCCCCAAGGTCTCCCACAGTTGAAGTTTTGTGTTATGTTTTTTAAATGTCTTAAGGCTGGTGCCATGATGCACTGGGTCTTCTACCTCTTTGTCTATTTTCCAGCCTGAGGTGGTCCTCTGCTTATGCAGAAAGCAGCATCGATGTAATGATGTCAGCAGAGGTGTAACTAGAACCTTCAGGGCCCGGTGCAAGAAACCATGAAGGGCCAACCTGGCCCCTGACCGCGACCCTTTCTACTGATCCTGGAACCCTTTACTCTCATCATGGGACTCTTTATGAGGGCCCTGCAGCACCTTGCTGCTGTTTTGGGATCCCCACGGTGGTGGAACACCAGAGCCCAGTCTCAAGTGTGACCTTTGTGACCCTGGTATTTCCGCCACTGGTATCAATCCTTTTTTTCTTTTTTCTGTTGTTTAATGTTTTGTATTCTTTTTACCATTTTTTTTTTTTATTCTTACAGTTTTATTTTTTATTAACATATTTTCTAGGACCCCCATTTCTCGCTTTTGAGACAGAGAAGGGGACTGAGGACAGATTCCTCAGTGCCTTTCTTTGCAGCCTGCACAGAATGAATGAAAATAAATAGCTGTGTACAGAGCTTCCCGTTCTTTTATAAACTGAGTCATAGTAAACATCGTTTTTTATGCCCCAGCTATGAATGAATAAAAAAAAACAGAGTCAGTAATCAGTACCGATCACTGACTCTATTCATTAAAACATGGAAAGGATTGGTAAATTACACATTTATTGCCCCCCTTTCCCGCTCTCCATCTTGACAGATCCCCCACAACAGTCAGCGGGAGGTAGGAGGGAGAAACCTGGCAGAGCTGCAGGGGGCGAAGGGGGGCCAGGTAAGCACACAGAGGCCCAGGGCAGCAGGACAGGGATAGGGAGGCGGTGAAAGCAGCATGTGTAGGAAATAATGCCCTCCATTTTCCTCTTGCCCTTCAGGTCTGGCATGGATATGAAGAGGAACCCTGCGTCAAAATGTAAAAAACAAATGGTGTGGGGGTCCCCCCCAAAATCCACACCAGGCCCTTCAGGTCTGGTATGGATTTTAAGGGGAACCGCGCACCTAAATTTCAATAGAAAATGGCGTGGGGGTCCCCCCAAAATCCATACCAGACCCTTATCCAAGCACGTAACCTGGCAGGCTGCAGGAAAAGGGGGGTGAGAGAGTGCCCCCTCCTGAACCATACTAGGCCCCATGCCCTTAACATGGGGAGGGTGCTTTGGGGTACCCCCAAAACACCTTGTCCCCATGTTGATGGGGACAAGGGCCTCTTCCCCACAACCCTTGCCCGGTGGTTGTGGGGGTCTGCGGGTGGGGGGCTTATCGGAATCTGGAAGCCCCCTTTAAAAAGGGGGGGCCCCAGGTCCCAGCCCCCCCTATGTGAATGGGTATCGGATACATTGTACCCCTACTCATTCACCAAAAAAAGTGTCAAAAAAGTAAAAATGACAGGAGACAGTTTTGGACAATTCCTTTATTAAAAAGTGTCTCGCAATGTCCATCCATCTTCAATCACGGCATCCGACGGTCCTGAAAAAAAAAAAACAAGGAAAAACTCCACCTCCATGGGTGGCGTCCTGCCGACTGCAGCCTTTTTGCGATGACAGCTGTTATATAGCTGTCACGTGACATCACATGAAGGGGTGGAGTCACCCGGTTCAGGAGGGGGGTGCTCTCTCATCCCCCCCTTTTCCTGCAGCCTGCCAGGCTGCCAAATGGCCTGGTAATGGACTGGGGGGGAGCCCACGCCGTTTTTTTCAATGATTTTTATCTACAGTGGGGCAAAAAAGTATTTAGTCAGCCACCAATTGTGCAAGTTCTCCCACTTAAAAAGATGAGAGAGGCCTGTAATTGTCATCATAGGTATACCTCAACTATGAGAGACAAAATGTGGAAACAAATCCAGACAATCACATTGTCTGATTTGGAAAGAATTTATTTTACAAATTATGGTGGAAAATAAGTATTTGGTCACCTACAAACAAGCAAGATTTCTGGCTCTCACAGACTTGTATCTTCTTCTTTAAGAGGCTCCTCTGTCATCCACTCATTACCTGTATTAATGGCACCTGTTTGAACTTGTTATCAGTATAAAAGACACCTGTCCACAACCTCAAACAGTCACACTCCAAACTCCACTATGGTGAAGACCAAAGAGCTGTCGAAGGACACCAGAAACAAAATTGTAGACCTGCACCAGGCTGGGAAGACTGAATCTGCAATAGGCAAGCAGCTTGGTGTGAAGAAATCAACTGTGGGAGCAATAATTAGAAAACGGAAGACATTCAAGGCCACTGATAATCTCCCTCGATCTGGGGCTCCACGCAAGATCTCACCCCGTGGGGTCAAAATGATCACAAGAACGGTGAGCAAAAATCCCAGAACCACACGGGGGGACCTAGTGAATGACCTGTAGAGAGCTGGGACCAACATAACAAAGGCTACCATCAGTAACACACTATGCCGCCAGGGACTAAGATCCTGCAGTGCCAGACATGTCCCCCTGCTTAAGCCAGTACATGTCCGGGCCCGTCTGAGGTTTGAAGAGGATTGGGAGAATGACATATGGTCAGATGAAACCAAAGTAGAACTGTTTGGTAGAAACACAACTCGTCGTGTTTGGAGGAGAGAGAATGCTGAGTTGCAATCAAAGAACACCATACCGACTGTGAAGCATGGGGGTGGCAACATCATGCTTTGGGGCTATTTCTCTGCAAAAAGAACAGGACGACTGATCCGTGTACATGAAAGAATGAATGGGGCCATGCATCAGTAGGTTTTGAGTGCAAACCTCCTCCCATCAGCAAGGGCATTGAAGATGAAACGTGGCTGGGTCTTTCAGCATGACAATGATCCCAAACACACCGCCCGGGCAACAGAGGAGTGGCTTCGTAAGAAGCATTTCAAGGTCCTGGAGTGGCTTAGCCAGTCTCCAGATCTCAACCCATAGAAAACCTTTGGAGGGAGTTGAAAGTCCGTGTTGCCCAGCGACAGTCCCAAAACATCACTGCTCTAGAGGAGATCTGCATGGAGGAATGGGCCAACATAGCAGCAACAGTGTGTGACAACCTTGTGAAGACTTACAGAAAACGTTTGACCTCTGTCATTGCCAACAAAGGATATATAACAAAGTATTGAGATGAACTTTTGATATTGACCAAATGCTTATTTTCCACCATAATTTGCAAAAAAAATTCTTTCCAAATCAGACAATGTGATTGTCTGAATTTGTTTCCACATTTTGTCTCTCATAGTTGAGGTATACCTATGATGACAATTACAGTCCTCTCTCATCTTTTTAAGTGGGAGAACTTGCACAATTGGTGGCTGACTAAATACTTTTTTGCCCCACTGTATATTGCCAGGATCTGGCAATACATTAAAGCCGCAAGCAGTTTTAAATGACATTTTTTCCTTTAGAAATTTAATTTTGCTGTGGTACTATTATGAACATGGGAAAGCTGCGCTACTTTACAGGCAGAGTTAGGAACCCCCCCCCCCCCCCCGGCATGATAGTTAAAGGAATATTTCATTTTTTGAAAAAAAATGCAGTTTTAAAATGTTTTCTTGCATTTATACATGTCCCCTGGGGCAGTATACTTTTTCCCCATACACTTTTTATGGCAATAACTTGCACATAAGCCTTTAAAATTAGCACTTTTGATTTTTCACATTCGTGTCCCATAGACTTAAACGGTGTTCGCACAAATTTTTGGCCTGTTCGCATGTTCTGCTGCGAACCGAACCGGGGGGGGGGGGGGGTGTTCGGCTCATCCCTAGTCAGAGGCTGCGGGCATGGTACAGTAGATGTCTGTGGCTGTGGGCATAGTACAGGAGATGGTTAGAGACTGAGGACATGATACAAAAGAATCCTTTAAATACATCAAGGGGGTGAATAGGGTTCAGAAGGGCCGTTTTTTCAATATGAAACCAAAATCAAGAACACAGGGACATAAAGTAGATAAAAGATACATTTTTGAGGACCTTTTCAAATAAAAAATGGAGTTGTGGCTGCATTACTTACCTCTTCTCCGGTGCTGACCCCCATAAATTCTCTGCTCCAGGTCCCAGTTCCTGCTCCTCATCTGTTGAATGAGTTGAATGATGCCCAACATTGTCCAATCCACTTCCTGTGAGCCCTGGCCATCATGGATATGCTCACTTGAGGCATATCATCACAGGGGCCAGGACAAGGGGAGGTCAGGAGGGGCAGCTGCCCTAGATACAGTGTTTTCATGTGGAGAGAGGTCGCATTCATATACAATTTGCAATAGGATTTTCATATGAATGAACCACCATGAATACGCAAATAAATGAGCCGCAGTGACCTGCTACATGCATCATATCTACACCGCACATCACGGCTGAATTGTGGTGTGAACAGGGTACATAGATAACAACGGTTTGGCGTTTTTGCCCTGGGCAGTAGATGACTTTGTCCCAGTCCTGGGCAATGATATAGTGATGTATAAAGCATCACCCACAGCCAACCCCTCCTTAAAAGCAGTATTAACCGCTTCCAGACCACCCCACGTACATAATTTACTGCGCAAAATCACGTACCTGTGCATGATTTCATGCATGCGGTTTAGGGGGCGTGCCACTCCCGCTGTGATTGGACATCAGTGGGTTCGGCGGCCGCGATGGCTGAATCACGGATATTTATTTTCCTTCAGAGTGACACTGCCCCACACAGTAAGAAAGCACCTCCCTAGGGAAAATATAACCCTTTGATCGACCCTGGTGTTAACCCCTTCCCTGCCAGTGCTATTTATACAGTAATCAGAGCATTTTTATAGCACTGATCACTGTATTGGTGTCGCTGGTCCCCAAAAAGTGTCACTCAGTCTCAGATTTATTTAATGTCGAAGTCCCGCTAAAAATTGCAGATCGCCGCCATTACCAGTAAAAAAATAAATAAACAAATAATAGTCCCTAAATCTATCCCGTAGTTTGTAGATGCTATAACTTTTGTGCAAACCAATCAATATAGGATTATTGGTATCTTTTGACCAAAAATATGCAGAAGAATACATATTGTCCTAAATTGATAAAGAAATAATTTTTTTCCCATTTTTTGGGGGAAATTTATTAGAGCAGAAAGTAAAAAAAAAATATATATATATATATATATTTTTTTAAATTGTCAGTCTTTTTTTGTTTATAGCACAAAAAATAAAAAGCGCAGAAGCGATTAAGTACCACCAACAGAAAGCTCTATTTGTGGGGAAAAAAGGACATCAACTTTATTTGGGTACAGCCTCACATGACTGCGCAATTGTCATTTAAAGCGACGCAGTGCCGTACTGCAAAAAATGGCCTGGTCAGGAATTGGGCAAAAATGTATTATATATTGAAGCTTACTAATTATTAGATGTGATGGCTGCATTTCCTTTTTTAGGCTTTCTTTTTTCTATTTTTATCTGGTTATCCAGTGAGCAAGTCTGTTATTTTTCAGAAGCACAAGCTCCCCAGCAAAATGTACCAGTTTACATGGATGAGACAAACAACTTAACACTGGCAGGGTTGATTCTTTTTTCATGCAAAACCTTTATCACAAAAGGAAAAAATTATAAAGTCTGAGCTGAAGTTTGGCTTCAATTTTGTTAGTGTACTAACAAGTGAGTATCTAAGTGTGTATCTAAATGTGCTAATTTTGTTTTTGTTTTCTTCAAAAATAACAAACATGTCATACTTACCTGCTGTATGCAATGGTCCTCCTCTTCTTTGGTCCCCCATGGGCGCTTCCGGCTCCTCCCCCCTTTGAGTAGCAAGCTGCTTGCTGGGGGGGTGCTTGTGCAGGCTCAATTCCGAGGCACGCTGTGTGCCAATGGCTCCCACCAGTCTTAGGGAGTCCAGTGAGGTGGCAGAGAGAGAAAGCAGCTGCTCTCGTGCACAGTGCTGGACTAAGATGGGGCTTAGGTAAGTATTTAGGGACAGACTGGGGGGGGCGGAGGAGCTGCACCCAAAATTACCTTAATGCAGTATACAAAAAAGAGGGGTTGGGACTTTGAGGTAAGTATCGCATGGCTAGAAGTTGTTAAAAAAAAATGTATGGTCTTAAACAGTAGGTGACATAGCATAATACAGGTACATACATGAATTTATGAACATATCAATCACACGTTACAGACCATATATTCGTAAAAACAATCATAGCAACTTAGCAAATAGTATAATGTGTAGGACAAGTGTCCATCATGAGATAAGATCGCTTAAAAAGGCAAGATGGTAAAATTAACTCAAAATGGATGAAATATATAGAACTGTCTATAGAGAACATAGTGGTGCATCCAGCTGTGTCCGACGCGTTTCGTAAATTTGCTCCACTTCCTCAGGGGCGGATGCATCAATATATATTAGCTAAGTCTGGAACATGTGAAACTGAGGACTGAGGGCTGCTTAAGATGTCCTTCCCAGGAACTGTGGTAACAGGGACCCCCAAAGGAAATCCGGTCGTACATATAAATCCCTGAAAAAGAGAAAAGGGTGGGTATCCAAGTGGTGGTCTGTATGGGCTCCAATTCTTCTTGTGCTACAAAGAGCCATGGTCCAAATTCAATGTTCAGTGTGCACAAGAGGTGCTTCCAAGAGGAAGCAGAGAATGCATTAAAGTAAAAAAAAAAACTTTAGCCTTTAGAACCACTTTAACATTACCCTTATCCCAGACTGACAATGCTGCTGTCTGCTGTGCCTCCTGTGCTCATTCTTCCATAGTTGTGTCTCACTAATACAGGAGGTGTGTTACTGGCCAGATCACCAGGTAAAAACAAAGGGAAAAAGCCAAAGAAAAGACAGCTGATGCAGCCACCACATCTAATAATTGGTATGCTGCAATAAAATACATTTTTGGTTTTGGGTTTAATACCACTTTAACCACTTGCCGACCGCCTCCTGTACATTTACGTCAGCAGAATGGCACGGACAGGCACATCAACGTACCTGTACATCCCCTTTAAGTGCCTGTCCGTGTGGTTGCGCGCCGCCGCCGCCACGGTCGTGACCCTGCCGCCATCCCCGTGAGTCGGACCGCAGGTTCCAGCGGACTCGATCGCCGCGGGGATCCCCGCGATCGTCTCACTGAGGTATAAAGCAGGAAGATGCTTGTGTAAACAAGCATCTCCCCGCTCTGCCTAGTGACAATGACACGGATCTCGGCTCCGTGTACTCATGTGTACTCATGTGACACAGAGCCCAACCCCCCTACAGTTAGAAACACAATGCAGGGAACACTTAACCCCTACAGCGCCACCTAGTGGTTAACCCCTTCACTGCCAGTGTAATTTTTACAGTAATCAGTGCATTTTTATAGCACTGATCGCTGTAAAAATTACAATGGTCCCAAAAATGTGTCAAAAGTGTCCGATGTGTCCGCCATAATGTCGCAGTCACGAAAAAAATCACTAATCGCCGCCATTACTAGTAAAAAAATAATAATAATACTGCCATAAAACGATTCCCTATTTTGTAAACGCTATAACTTTTGCGCAAACCAATCAATAAACGCCAATTGTGATTTTTTTTACCAAAGATATGTAGAAGAATACGTATCGGCCTAAACTGAGGGAAAAAATGTTTTTTTATATATTTTTTGGGGATATTTATTATAGCAAAAAGTAAAAAATATTGCATTTTTTTCAAAATTGTCGCTCTATTTTTGTTTATAGAGCAAAAAATAAAAACCGCAGAGGTGATCAAATACCACCAAAAGAAAGCTCTATTTGTGGGAAAAAAAAGGACATCAATTTTGTTTGGGAGCCACGTCGCACGACCACGCAATTGTCAGTTAAAGCGATGCAGTGCCGAATTGCAAAAAGGGGCCTGGTCTTTAACCAGCCAAAATGGTCCGGGGCTTAAGTGGTTAAGGATAAATAGATCCAAAAATTCCGAACTGTAGAGCCAGTGGCAGACTGCTGAAGCATATTTGGCTTCTAGAACAGACATTGGGCATCCTGGGGTATTGCAGCAGTTGGCTGATCTATATCCTTGTGAAGCTCAGCCATTCAGCTTGGACTGACTAACATCATGCATGTTTTTAACGCATTCACAAAAAAGAATAAGCTAATGCCAGATTACAAAAGCGCTTTTGTTGATGTTAATGAGATAATCATTTTAAGGTGTTAGTATGCCTTTAACTTCTCTGTGTAATTTCATTAATGACAGTTCATCCTACCGAAAGCCGTCAAGTGAGTCTCCCTCTGAAAAAAAATAGTCAATGTAATCTGCGGCTCAGAGATGTTGTTCACATAGCTTATTGCCATCTCATCCCTCCTGCCCAGACAATTTCTATTTTACTTTTCAGCAAGCATTGCTCACACCTTCTACTTGTGATCAGATTTGTTGCATGGTTGGTAAAAAAAAATCTAGCACCCTAATTACTAAAACCTAACACTTCACTCAAATATACTCTTCTTTTACTATCATATTCATTAACTCCTTTAACACTGCATACACTCTGTAAACTGATTTATCGGGGGGGAAAATGCCTGTGTTACTCCTGGCAGATGCCAGCTGTCATTTTTAGATGTAGGGTAGGAAGTGAGAGCCTTCTTCTCTTTTCTTTCCATGATTAACACATTTAGCATGGCTTGAATTTTGCTAAAGGTGTTACCATTTTCTTCAGTAATTGGAAATTGTGTACAAAGAGGCACCGTTATCTCTTGAGTACATCCAGGTTCAGAGTTTTTGCAGAACAAAAGAAAACTTTTTTTCTGAAGAGCAAATAGGGCTACGTCCTACGACAGCCTTTCTCAACCAGGGTTCTGTGGAGCCCCAAGATTCCTCCAGAAGTGGCTGGGGGTTCCTTGAGAAATTAGCAATTTCTCAGTAACCTGTGACACCAATAATTTGGTTTTAGCTATCTGTAGGGGGGGATTCTTCCCACTGACCACAAATGTAAGGGTCCTTTTACATAGGCTTTCAGTTTTTCAGGTGGACCTGATCAGACACTCCATAAAAATCTATGGGAAGACAGACTGCACCCTTTTCTGTTTTCCTGGACCCAAACAAGATGGATCAAAAGTAACCTGATGTAAGCAGATGCAAGTCTAGTTTTACCTGGCTGCCCATAGATCCAACACTGCTCCTCAAAGGTTCACTGCCAAAATGTGGACAAAAACTGAACAGACATAAAAGTCACATCCGTCCCATTCTGCTCCGATTCAGCAGGGTATTTGCTTACATTCTGCTGAACGGAGCATGTGGGTGAGTGCAGCAAGGTGCGAAGGCAGAAAAACCCACAGAATTCTAGTGCTGACCAACAGAAATATTTTGTAACTGAACCTCGGCAATACAAAACAGGCCCCGCGGAAAGCCAACCCAACCAAAAGTCTTCACAGCATGAAACAGAACAGTGATGTGTCAGTAGAAGTAGACCTCAAGTGTGCCGACAGCATCTATCTTGAGGGTCTGAATGCAGCTTGGCCGGTCCAGACCCAAGTGGGGAGGCTTCCAGATAGGATGGTGTGTCTCTGCACTTTCCCTTATCCTCTGGAACCTCTCCCTGATGCTAAGGACTTTCCTTATCAGACAGGTAACCTGTCCCTATTCTAGCCACGTGCAAAAATGCGCACCAAGCCCGGGAGCCAGGGTTTTAAATAGACTCTGCCTGACCCAAGATGGTCCCCAGAGTCACATGGGGTGCCAGCATCCAATCAGATAGCTGCCCCTGTGACCCAGTTAATCATAGAGGAACTAAATTCCTCTTGACTTCCTCTCCCTGCTGCTTTGTTTGAGCACCACCTGTAGTGGAGAAGGAAGATTGCACCTGCCTGCAAGCAGACAAAGCCTTGTGAAAGGAGCATTGTGCCCATTGACCATCACACCAATGTACTGAGAGTTGTGGATATAGTACTTTTTAGCTGACACTAGAAAGTTTTTTCAAGGTTTTCCCTATGTTAAAAAGGTTGAGAATGGCTGCTGTATGAGCATTAAAGAAAAATGGCAAATTGGTAGCTCAGGAAATGGAGGATGGCAATTTTTAAAGATGGGTAAGTACATGCAGTCTGTAGGTATACTTGGACGTAGGATGGTGGTTGTCCATGCAGGCATGATCCAACCACATTTCGACACCTTGCCTTGACCAAGCACCACCACCACCACCACTTGCTGTCAGCTAAGAGGAACGATGGGCTGTGTGATCGTGAGTTAGCTCTGTCCCCTCACTCCCCAACTGTATACAGAGCGGGCTGTATAATTGTGAAACTTTCCCCCCACTGCACTTACTTGAAGGGACAGCTTACAGAAGGACCCCAACGAATTCCGGCCAACACTGCCAATTAGGCACCAGATACTTTGCAGTAGCAACCCCTTACCCAGGAACGCATATTCCCACCCGCTATTGGGGCTGTATGTGTAGTGTGCTCACAAGGACCTTTATTTCTTGGATTAGTTGATGCCAATACAATGCAGTATCTTTCAATATGTTTGATTGCTTGTTCATTGATTTATACAGTGCTTAACTGCATTACTTTAATACATGTAACTAATTTACCACCAAGTTACCTGTGGCCTATTTTTTTGTGCATTATAAAAGAGTGGAACCCATCATCACCAGTGGCTCCAGCGGGGGTAAGTCCTACAGTCTCATTAAAGAAATCCTTGCTTGTTAAAACTTTAAACTACACCACACAGACTTCCAGACAACGAGCAATGACAGGGTGGGTGCACAGCTAAATGGTGGATCCAAATAAACCTATAAAAGTATACTGCCAGCACACCAATTGCAAATTTGGATGGAAAAATTTACTAAAGCCCTAAATCAGGGGTCTCATACTGGTGGCCCTCCAGCTGTTGTGAAACTACAAGTCCCATGAGGCATTGCATTTCTGATATGCCTATTTGTTTCAAGACAATTTAAGTCTCTATATAAGCATAACAGCAAGGAAACAAGCATTTTCAAGAGGAGAGTTCAGCAATGGCAGCCTGCCGTCGCTGAACTCTCTTTATATCTATGAGTTTATTTTTAAAAGGAAAAGAGAATCTTTTGAAATTGTTCTGTACTGCTGGCTGAGAAACCATGACCTATGTGATGCACCTTCCTATGACCAGGCACCAGGAACATTCTTTCCATGCCACTTCTTTTAACATTTATTTGTCACTGAGTATTGCCGATTCTGGTAACACATTGAGGGGGTGGTAGATTAGTAGAAAATTGTTAAAATTCCTTCTAGTTTTGTTTTTGGGATCTGTATCCCATTCAATAGAGTTCACTTTTTTGTTCTGTAAAAAATCCCCCCTTAGCTCCCCTTCACAATTGAGCGACTTTAAGCACGTTTCCAGTAGCATTTCAATGCTCGACACCAGATTTTCATGTTATTCTACTGTGCCCATGAACTCCTGAGTAATGGGCTGTCACTCAACACTCAGAATAATAGTACAATAGTACAATAGCTTCTTTGGGTCATGATCCCGCGATTTTGGCCTCTTTAGACCTCAATGGAAGCACAAGAATTTTTATTTTATTTTTCTCATATTTTCATGTCTAGCAAATGCTTCCCAATACTCCTAGCAACTAGCTTTATATTGGCTAAAACAAATGTAGCACTACCCCCGTAGGAGCTGCTGGTTATTATTTTGGGTCATTGCCGTCACCCCTACCCACAGTTCACCAGGTTAGACACTCAGAATCTATACTGGGCCTTGCGCCCACGGATGTATGCACCAGTCACTTAGTTATTTTTCCAATGCTTTTTAATAAACAACTTGAGCAGTAGAGGGATGGAGGGTTAGGGGAAAGTTCAGATACCTTGTGCAGATCTGCAGATCACTGAGGAACTTGAGATCCCGGAGACAAGTACACTTCAGTCAACGGATCTTGCTCACCCGGATAGGCCTCTCTCACTGGCCTAGCAGCCGGAATGATGCACGGACAAAAGTCTCTACCACAGACTTGATGAGAATAATAGTTGAACAATCCTCTGCCACAGGATTTAACAATGGTAGCGAACACAGCAACACAGTATCAAAGTTCCTTTAAGCCATCCGGCAGTACTGTGAGGTAGATTGGTCAGGATGCATCCTCCAATTGAGTCACCAGGCTCCTCTTGAGATACCAGCCTTTCGCTCGGTCCTCTCCAAGATGAGTCCTCCCCCGGATCTTTCAATTGCGCGGCTTCTTCCCGCAGGACAGACAGCACAGGACCACCTCTGAACCAGTAGGCCCCATATAGCTTCTGGGCCTACTTGCAGTCACGTAGCCTTGGGCCAGCAGGGCCCAGAGGCAGAAGAGGAGTTCTTGATGTGGCAGGCCATGACGTGAGAGAGAGAGAAAGATGATGTCTGCCCCTTAAGTATCCTCTCTCAGAATGCACAGCGGAGAGACCACTCCCACTGGGCTGTTTCTGGGGAAAAGGACACCCAATACACCTCAGCTTGTTGCCCTTCCATCACTGGACTGTGGTGACAACGACACCCACAGGCGACAGTGCGGAACTGCACACACCACAGCCAATGTTGGAGCAGAGGCCAATTTAGCCATAATATTGAATCTGAACTATGTACAGAACAGATAACCCACTAAATTTACATGCGAGCGCCTGGTCAACAGGAGCAGGGCACTACACAAATATAATCAATCATGAAAATGCACAACAAAAATCAACTTTAGATCATGAAAACTATGCAACATGAGGACCTATTAAGCTTTCCAATCAACCTGCACCCAATCAGGCTGGTCCACAGTTATCGGCAGATCGGTGAGCTTTCAAAGAAATGTCTCGATTGTAAGATTTCCCCTCTTTCCATTTCCATTCTGACGACAACTCAAAGCTTTAGATTTTTGTTTTCAGTTCTGAAAGTGGTCAAAAAGACAAAAAGAGACTGAATCGGAAACAAGGAAGCAGACGGCAATAAAAAGCCTTATCACTCCTTTACAACGCAAACTAAAAAGTTTTGGATTTGGACATATAATTGAGTCTATGTGAAAAGCATTCGCCATGTGGATGTCTTCAACATTCACATGAGCACAGGTATTTTTCGGAAATACGTCATAAAAAAGTGCATCATGGCCACTAGATGGAGCTGACATCTGTAGGAGGTAATTACTGTACATTACAAATAATACAGTGATAGCTTATTGTGCCTCTGCAATGCGGAAGTCATACACACAGGATTTATTTTTTTACTTCTTTGACCCATTTGTGTTATGACCATACACCAAGTATTGAACGCGGTCACCTTCTGACCTTATTTTTGATGTTAGAACTTCAGAAGTCACTTCTTCCACCCAGCCTACATTAACTATTTTCTCCTCAACTCCGTCCACTCAATCGAGGATACTCAGTCTATAAATTAAGCGCTCACTCTTCTAAACATAACCCAAGCTCTATGACTGGGGGAGATTAAATAAAACAGGTGTGTGTAAAATCTGGTGCAGCTCTGCATAGAAACCAATCAGTTTCTAGGTTTTATTGTCAAAGCTTAAAGGGGTTGTAAATTCTCAAGGTTTTTCACCTTAATGCATTCTATGCATTAAGGTGAAAAAACTTTTTTTTGCTGCAGCGCCCCACCAGAGCCCCCCTTTTACTTACCTGAGCCTGATCCGTTCTAGCGATGGGCATGAGCCCAGTGGCTTCAGCCGCTGTCTCTCTCATCATTGGACAGATTGAGAGCAGCAGGAGCCATTGGCTCCCGCTGTTGTCAACCAAACCCAGTGACGCGGGGGTGGGGCCGAGTCCCACTGTCTGTGTCAATGTACGCAGCAGTAGGACTCGGGAGCTCACCCGCACGGGTGCCCCCATGGAAAGCGACTCTCCGTGGGGGCACCCGATGGAGGGGAGCAGCCAGGAGCTCTGGCGTGGCACCCCAAAAAAGGAGGATTGGGGCTGCTCTGTGTAAAACCCTTGCACAGAGCAGTTAAATAAAGGCATGTTTGTTGTTTTTATGAAAAAAAAAAAAAGCAAACCTTTACAATCACTTTAACTGAACAAGCTGAAGTTAGAAGCTGATTGGCTACCATGCACAGCTTCATCAGATTCTGAGTGCTCCAGTTTTAGTAAATCTCTCCCACTGTGCTGGAGGAAATTATTTTCCAAAAACCCCCGCTTTACTAAAAGCAACCATACACAATGCCCTTTTACGGCTCATCTCCATCTGAACTATTTTTCCTAGCCAGTGACTCAAAAAGTCTCTGCAATATTATAACAGCCAGGAAAGCAGCATTTATAAAAAGAGAGCTCAGCAAATGGCAACCTGTGTGTTTTCTTAGTATAGATTTCCTTTAAAACTGTTCTTCTGTTTCCTCCCCTTCCTCCATCTTTTCCCTATACCATGCCCTTGTTCCTGCTCTCCATCATCCATCATACATAGTTGTGTTCCTGACTTCCGATGAGAAGCGATTGTTGGGTTCCATCACTTCTCAGGATTACGTTTTTGTTTTTTTTGGTCTTGTCTTTGATGATGATGGAAAGTACATCCAACCCTTGGAGGTTAACCTGAGACTATTATTTCTGCCTAAACCATGCTTGTTTCATGCAATGTTGGATGACAGTTATCTTTTGTGGTCATACCTTTCATCAGTGCTGTATCCTGGCATAGGCCAACAAGGCCCAGGCCTAGGGCAGCACTTTGCAGGGGGGCAGCACGTAAAGAGTCCACGCCGGCTTGCGCTACACTATTAGTGTAGCGCCAGTCTTATGGGGCGGACTGGGCTGAGAGGCAAATTAGTTTAGTGCCCCCATAAAGCGGCCGCACTGCTTCCGTTATGCGGGCGGCCGGCATTCCGCAACTGTGGGGGGCGCTGCTTCTAAGTTTTGACTGTCCTAACACCCTGGACCACAAACCTTCCCCACTGTGCTTAATGTTTTCTGCTGCACAATTGACATGGTTATATCTTCTTAGTCTGCTCAATAAAATTATCAGAAATTTGTGCCTTAGGCCGGGTTCACACTGGGGCGACAAACGCTCCGACATTGGGAGCTCATGTCGCATGACGTGTGAAAATCAATGTTTCCCTATGAGAGCCGTCTTAACTGGTCCGACACATGTCGGTCCGACTTTGAAAATGCTCCCTGTACTACTTTGGTCGGACTTTGATCCGACTTCAGCCCATTGACTATCATTGAAGTCGGACCGCAGTCTTGCATGATCCGACTTTGGCATGCGACTTGTACTGTGCTGCTCTTGAGGGGGAACTCCAGGCCAAATTTTAAATAAAAAACCGGCATGGGTTCCCCCTCCAGGAGCATACCAGGCCCTTGGGTCTGGTCTGGATTTGAAGGGGAACCCCTACGCCAAAAAAACGGCGTGGGGGTCCCCCCCAAGATCCAAACCAGACCCTTATCCGAGCACGCAACCTGGCAGGCCGCAGGGGAAGAGGGGGGATGAGAGAGCGGCCCCCCCTCCCTCCTGAACCGTACCAGGCCGCATGCCCTCAACATGGGGGGGTGGGTGCCTCGGGGCAGGGGGGCGACCTGCGGCCCCCCCACCCCAAAGCACCCTGCCCCCATGTTGATGAGGACAGGGCCTCTTCCCGACAACCCTGGCCGTTGGTTGTCGGGGTCTGCGGGCGGGGGGCTTATCAGAATCCGGGAGCCCCCTTTAATAAGGGGGCCCCCAGATCCCGGCCCTCCACCCGATGTGAATGAGTATGGGGTACATTGTACCCCTACCCATTCACCTGGTGGAAAAAAATGGCAATAAAAACACAACACAGCTTTTTAAATTAATTTATTGCACAGCTCCGGGGTCTCCGAGGTCTCCGGTTCTTTCTTCTGCCGGGCCTCCGCTATCTTCTTGCAGCTCTTTTGCTAGCGGGGCCCGGTCTTCTCCGTCGCCTTCTTCTTCTCCCGCTCTCCGGTTCTTCTCTCGCTCTCCGGTTCTTTCTTCCGCCGGGCCTCCGCTATCTTCTTCCAGCTCTTTTGCTAGCGGGGCCCGGTCTTCCCGTCGCCTTCTTCTTCTCCCGCTCTCCGGTTCTTCTCTCGCTCTCCGGTTCTTTCTTCTGCCGGCCCCTCCACTATCTTCTTCCAGCTCTTTTGCTAGTGGAGGGGCCGGTCTTCCCGTCGCCGTCTTCTTCTCTCTTCTCCTCCTTGATGTTGACGCGTCGCTTCCTCCCGCTGTAATACTGGCTGTTCGCTCCGCTCCGCATTAATATAGGCTTCTCATGACGTCACAGTCACATGCTCTGGGTGGCCCCGGAGCATGTGACTGTGACGTCATGGGAGTATGTGACTGTGACGTCATGAGAAGCCTATATTAATGCGGAGCGGAGCGAACAGCCAGCATTACAGCGGGAGGAAGCGACGCGTCAACATTGAGGAGGAGAAGAGAGAAGAAGACGGCGACGGGAAGACCGGCCCCTCCACTAGCAAAAGAGCTGGAAGAAGATAGTGGAGGGGCCGGCGGAAGAAAGAACCGGAGAGCGAGAGAAGAACCGGAGAGCGGGAGAAGAAGAAGGCGACGGGAAGACCGGGCCCCTCTAGCAAAAGAGCTGCAAGAAGATAGCGGAGGCCCGGTGGAAGAAAGAACCGGAGAGCGCGGAGACCCCCGGAGCTGTGCAATAAATTAATTTAAAAAGCTGTGTTGTGTTTTTATTGCCGTTTTTTCCCACCAGGTGAATGGGTAGGGGTACGATGTACCCCATACTCATTCACATAGGGTGGGGGGGCCGGGATCTCCAGGATTCCGATAAGCCCCCCGCCCGCAGACCCCGACAACCAACGGCCAGGGTTGTCGGGAAGAGGCCCTGTCCTCATCAACATGGGGACAGGGTGCTTTGGGGTGGGGGGGCCGCAGGTCGCCCCCCTGCTCCGAAGCACCCACCCCCCCATGTTGAGGGCATGCGGCCTGGTACGGTTCAGGAGGGAGGGGGGGTCGCTCTCTCGTCCCCCCCTCTTCCCCTGTGGCCTGCCAGGTTGCGTGCTCGGATAAGGGTCTGGTTTGGATCCTGGGGGGGACCCCCATGCCGTTTTTTCGGCATAGGGGTTCCCCTTCAAATCCAGACCAGACCCAAGGGCCTGGTATGCTCCTGGAGGGGGAACCCATGCCGGTTTTTTATTTAAAATTTGGCCTGGAGTTCCCCCTCAAGATTCATACCAAACACAGTGCCTGCTATTGGCGGGGATCCAAGTCGGATCCCCGTTCATTGAAAGTCGGACATATGTCGGCTTCATGTCGCAGGGCAAAGTCGGATCCAAAGTAGGACGGCTGTCGTGTCGCACTAGTGTGAACCCAGCCTAAAGTAGAGCTATAGGCAACACTTTTTTTTTTCATTTTGGTTAGCGTAAGGGAGGGTTATAGCCCCTGTCAGTTTATTTTTTAACCATCCCTGTCCCATTGCAGAGATTTGCCTTCACTTCCCGCCCCATAGCCAAACAGGAAGTGAGAGGAATCTATGCAAATTAAGCAAATCCATTGCCCCCCCCCCCCCGCAGGCCCTCAGAACTAGTGTCCCCACTCAAAAATTTCAGGGTGAGTCAACAGAAAGGGCGGGTAAACAGAAAGGGGTGTGGCCTTGACAGGAAGGGGTGTGTCATATTTAAATTAAGGGGTGCACGAGTTTAGTCAGGCCTAGGGCAGCACAAAACCTACATACACTACTGCCTTTCATGCCTTTGTTTTACTGTGTTGACAACCTGAGAATTGGCTTTGTTCCAATGATACTTCTGTTACTACCAGATTTCTTTATTTTCCAATAAAAATATTGAAATATAAAACTGTTATTCTGAATTTATGTTAAAAATCAAAAGTAGATTGATTATGTAGATTGGTATTGTAAAATTACTGGATTGTATGTAAATGTAAGGAAGAAAATCGTTCACGCCAATGTTGGGTGAAAGTAAAAATCCCATGCCCCCTCGCTGCAAGGGTTAAATGCTAGTTTATGTATGCGAGCCGAGCCGTGGAAAAGTACTTTTACCTAATTGATCTTCAGCTCCCCAGGCAGATGGTGCTACTCTCTACTCCCCTACACTTCAGCGGCCCTCAGTGTCCTCAGGTCCAATGCTGGGCTATGGGCTCTGCCCTGTTCTTGATCATGCCAGAAGACCTGCAACCACTGGAGCACCTAAAGCCTGGAACACACTGGTATTTATTTTTTTCCGTTCAACCCAGAGGGCTGAACCAAAAAAAAAAAAGGAGAGATCGTCGTACTTACGCAAGCAATGTTATTGCGGCAATCTCCCCCGCTGTACATTTGTGTCACCAGAGCACACTGATCAGCGCTTGCACCCATTGGTTGCCAGCCTTGATTGGATGCGGGTCAGATGCTGGTTTTCCACCATGCCCATTCGACAGTAGCTGGTCCTATGACTGGCTTCTGTAGAACAGACAGCTGTACACATTGGCCAAGTTTTGGCCCGTCTGTACAAGGCTTTAGAGAAGAGGCTGTGACTGGACTAACAGCAAGAAGGGAACTTGCAGGAGCAGTGGATCAGGCAAGTAAAAGGGTTTTTCCCAGTTCCCTAGACCCAAGCAAGCACTTAAAGTGGTTGTAAACCCACGAAAAAACTGCAAGACAAAGGCATAACGACTAAAGCCGGTGACATCGATCCCGGAGTTACTTCCGTGTATCGCGGGCTGTGACTGGCCGGAGCCACAATGACGTCACTCCCGCGCATGCATAATTGCATTTTATGCTCTAGAATTTATACATATAGGAAACAAAATCATTAAAGCCATTGCTGACCTTCTAAAAATGCTAGTTGCCTGGCTGTCTTTGGAATCATTACTTTCCAAAACACTCACGCAGAATAAGCATCTAAATTAAGACAATTGGAATAAAATCTGTTTTCCTGAGCTGCGTGCTTGCATTTTATGCTCTAAAATGTATACACATAAGGAAGAAAATAGTTAAAGCCATTGTTAACCTTCTGAAAATGTTAGTTGCCTGGCTGTCTCTAGCCGCATTAATTTGTAAGACACTAATCCAGAATCAGGGGCAGATCCAGGGGGGTGGCAACGGGGAAATTGCCCCCTCCGAGAATGCAGATGAGAGTGGGCAGCTCTGCAGGTGACTCTGCGATTCCCTGGGAGGCTCTGCGATTCTGCAGGTGTGCGGGCGGCTCCGCGTTTCCGCAAGCAGGCCGTTCCGCGAGTCCGCGGGTGTGCGGCTCCGTGGGCGAGATAGCGGGTGGTCGGTGAGTGGACAGGTGAGGGGGGGGGGGTAGCTGGGCGGCTCGCTGTGTGAGCGCTGCTGGCCAATCAGGGAGCCGGCAGGCACGGGAGCAGAGAGATGACATCATCTCCCGGCGCCCGTCCTCCATCCTTGCAGTTCTGCCCTCACTGTGCAGGCAGCCATGGGCAGCAGAGAGATTACATCATCTCTCTGCTGCTTGACTTTGGGACAGAGCACCTTCGCAGGAAAGTGACACAGCAGGTGACAATCTGAAACGTGTGGCAGGTGACGTGGCAAGTGACAATCCACATCTGGTGGCAGGTGACGTGGCAAGTGACAATCCACAACGTGTGGCAAGTGACAATCCGCATCTGGTGGCAGGTGACGTGGCAAGTGACAATCCACAACGTGTGGCAGGTGACGTGGCAAGTGACAATCCGCATCTGGTGGCAGGTGACATGGCAAGTGACAATCCGCAACGTGTGGCAGGTGACGTGGCAAGTGACAATCCGCAGCGTGTGGCAGGTGACGTGGCAAGTGACAATCCGCATCTGGTGACAGGTGACATGGCAAGTGACAATCCGCAACGTGTGGCAGGTGACGTGGTAAGTGACAATCTGCATCTGGTGGCAGGTGACGTGGCAAGTGACAATCCGCATCTGCTGGCAGGTGATGTGGCAAGTGACAATCTGCAAAGGGTGGCAAGTGACAATCCGCAACGTGTGCCAGGTGACGTGGCAAGTGACAATCCGCAACGTGTGTTGGGCGACGTGGCCAGTGACAATCCATGACGTGGCAAGTGACAATACGCAACGTGTGGCAGCTGACGTGGCAAGTGACAATCCGCATTTGGTGGCGGGCGATGTGGCAAGTGACAATCCGTGACGTGGCAAGTGACAATCCGCAACGTGTGGCAGGTGACGTGGCAAGTGACAATCCACATTTGGTGGCAGGCGATGTGGCAAGTGACAATACGCATTTGGTGGCAGGCGACATGGCAAGTGACACACTCGGGGCTCCCACTGATTCGGCATTATGGTGAGTTGAACTATATCTTTTTATAATACAATATAATAATAGAAATAATGCGTTTCAATCATCCTGAGACCATAATAACCATGGTGCCGGGATGATTGAAGTGCCAATACCAGTCATTTCCCCGATAAATTGCCCCCAAAAAAACATATTTTCTGGCAGTGCCGCTCTTGAGACGAGGCTCTGGATCCGCCCCTGCCCAGAAGAAGCACGCAATTTAGGAAAATTGGATGAAAGACAATTTTCCTGATTTGCCTGCTTGTATGCTAGGCTCTATAGATTACAATTTATACATATGGGAAAGAAAGTAGCTAAAGCCACTACTAACCTTTTGAAAATGCTAGTTGCCTGGCTGTCTCTGTTCTCATAACTCTCTAAGACACTCACTCAGAATAAGCATGCAAATTAGGAAAATACATATAAAGTTTATATTCCTGATTTGCATGCTTGCATTTCATGCTCTAGAGAATATATTCTTATAGGGAGGAAAAAAGGTAAAGCAATTTCTGACCTTCTGAAAATGCTAGTTGCCTGTCTGTCTCTGGGCTCATTGCTTCCTAATGGCCCGTACACACGATCCGAATATCGTACGAAAAATGTCATCCGAGGAAGAATCGTACGATAATCGGATCATTAGTACAGAGCTTTCGAGAGCCGATCATGACAGTTCATCCGATATTATTTTATCGGACATGCATGAAAATTTTCCTTGTACGATAACAAATCGTACGATTTTCGTTTAGTCAGTAAAGTTGTCGTCCGAAAATACAATACAAATACATTACAACACATGACATCACTTCCGATTATTTTTTTCTGTCGTATGAGAATTTTTGTGACTTTAATAACCTATTTAATTTCTACTTGCGACTATTAAGCAAAAAAAGTCGTACGATCTGTTGTACGATAATCGGATCGTGTGTACGAGGCATAAGGCACTCACTCACAATACGCATCCAAATTAGGACAATTGTAAAAAAAAAAAAAAAAAAACAGTTTTCCTGATCTGCATGCTTGCATTTTATGCTCTAGAATTTATACATATAGGGAACAAAATAGTTAAAGCTGTTGCTAACCTTCTGAAAATGCTAGTTGCCTGGCTGTCTCTAGCCTCATTACTTCGTAAGACACTCCTCTAGAATAAACATGCAAATTAGGAAAATCTGATGAAAAGCAATATTCCTCATTTGCATGCTTGCTAGGTTCTAGGTAGAATATATACATATGGGGAAGAAAGTAGTTAAAGCCACTACTGACCTTCTGAAAATGCTAGTTGGTTGGCTGTCTCTGTCCTCATCACTTTCTAAGACATTCACACAGAATAAGCATGCACATAAGGAAACCAAGTATAAAGTCAATATTCCTGATTTGCATTCTTGCATTTTATGTTCTAGAATGTATAAATAAAAGTCAGTGTAATGCTTTCTGTGTGTTTTCCTATGACCAGCACATGCAGCCATGGTATTGTGAATGTATTGTGAATGTATTGTGAATGTGTATACAGTATATACAGTATGTAGGAGCCAGGTGACAGCACAGACACACATTAGCTGCCTCTCTGTACTGCTGTCACATCACAGGCTCACAGTTATACTAAGCCAGGATTGTGTTGGGATGTGAGCAGTTCCCAGATCTTTCTGCTGATTGGAGAAGAAGCTCCTGGACAAACCCTCTCTACCTTAATCGGCTTTCTTCTCCTGTACACGACCCACTTGCAGATTAATCACCTTGGGATCATTCAGTTCTTCCCACAGAAGACAAGCAAAGCATTTCTCCCTTGCATTAGACAGAAGGAGACCACCAGCAGCTGTCACCTGAGCTGTCACCTGAGCTGTCACCTGAGCTGTCAAGTCTCCAGCTGTCCTCAACATGTGGAAGAAGACTTGGACAACCTCCAGCAGTACCAAGAGTCCTCCTCATCAAGAGGTCAACTTTTAAAGTTTTATCCTTTTGACCTTCTAGTAAGGGCATTATTTAACTTTGGAAGAAGTTAACCCCTTGGTTACAGCCAAACAAGCATGGAAAATCAGTCTGAAAAGCAAGATGTGGACGATCTGTGTTTAATTAAGAAAAAGGAACTTCTGATGTGATCAAGGAGAGCATCCTTAGAAAAGAAGAGGAAATAGATGAATTCTCCATGGGACAGGCTCCTCTTTCTGGAAGACAAAGGAAAGAGAAGGAGACTGGAGAAGAAAGAAATCCTATTAGGTGTATGCTCTTTTGCTTTGATGGGACAGTGGGCTCTTAGCGCAGTAAGGAAGCCATGCACAGGAATATCTCTAATCAAACTTCTGAGACTTCAGGAGATGCCCACTATAACTATCTGGCCCTGGTCTTTGGGTTTATACTGATTGTATTTATCATCTGTGGAAATGTCCTAGTGTGTCTTAGTGTCTGTACAGAGAAAGCCCTCAAAACCACCACCAATTATTTCATAGTTAGCCTGGCTGTAGCTGATCTTCTTCTGGCTGTCCTTGTTCTTCCATTATACGTGTATACAGAGGTAAGTGTGCCTTGGGTTGCTTTTAATAGACTTAGTTTGTACATGCGTACTTTCTATATTTCCTACAAGTTATACGAAGTGCCAAACTATTTTAACTCGAAAGGAAAAAATGTTGCAATGTGCTTGGGTGTTATTTATTTATTTATGTAATGAAAAGTTAAATAATATGAAACTTTGATTTATGCGTGATCATTATACTTCTGTCTAGATCTAGATAAGGGTCCAGGGCCGCCATGGGGGGGGGGGGGGGTACAGGCAGTACACCTGTAAGGGGCCCGGATGGCAACCCACCTTTTTTTTATAATTTTTTTTTTTACATTTTTTAAATTGTATTTATTTATTTATATTTTGCAAGGGGCCCAGAGGTCCCCAGAGGCCTGGAGGTCCCCTGGGCCCCGGATGGCAACCCCCCTTTTTTTTTTTTTTGTTCGTCAGCACCCAAAGCCCCCCAACCTCAACAATTTGCGGTGGCCAGCACCCCCCCGCTCTTCAATTCATGGCACCCCCCCACTTCTCAATTTGCGGTGGCAGCACCCCCCCCCCAGTTCTCCTCTGCTCCAGGGGGCCCATGCCTGAAGTTGTGTAAGGAGCCCCAAAATTCCTGATGGCGGCCCTGTAAGGGTCATCATACATCTCTTCTGTCTAGATCTAGATAAGGGTCATCATACTTCCCTTCTGTCTAGATCTAGATAAGGGTCATTATACTTCTCTTCTGTCTAGATCTAGATAAGGGTCATCATACTTCTCTTCTGTCTAGATCTAGATAAGGGTCATTATACTTCTCTTCTGTCTAGATCTAGATAAGGGTCATCATACTTCTCTTCTGTCTAGATCTAGATAAGGGTCATCATACTTCTGTTCTGTCTAGATCTAGATGAGGGTCATTATATTTTGCTGACTAGATTCATTATTTTATTTTTTAGTACTTCTGCCTTCATCAGCTGTGAAGCACTATCTGTTGAATCCTCCAGTAAATTTTTAAGCAGTTATATATATATATATACAACTTAGTGAAAGCCATCTATGTTTTAACCACTTCTGCCCCTGAAGATTTCCCCCCTTAATGACCAGGCCATTTTTTGCATTACGGCACTGCGCTGCTTTAACTGACAATTGCGTGGTCGTGCAACGCTGTACCCAAACAAAATTGATGTCCTTTTTCCCCCACAACTAGAGCTTTCTTTTGGTGATATTTGATCACCTCTGCGGTTTTTATTTTTTGCGCTTTAAACAAAAAAGGACCGATAATTTTTTTTTTTTTTTTAAACTAGATTTTTTCCTTTTTGCTATAATAAATATCCCCAAAAAAAAAAAAAAAAAATGTCTTCATCAGTTTAGGCAAATATGTATTTTTCTACATATTTTTGGTAAAAAAAATTCCAATAAGCGTATATTAATTAGTTAGCGCAAAAGTTATAGCATCTACAAAATAGGGGATAGATTTATGGCATTTTTTTTTACTAGTAATGGCGGTTATCAGCAATTTTTAGCGAGACTGCGACGGACTAATCCGACACTTTTGACACATTTTTTGGGACCAGTGACATTTATACAGCGATCAGTGCTATAAAAATGCTCTCATTACTGTATAAATGACTCTGGCAGGGAAGGGAATAACACCAGGGTTCGATCAAGGGCTTAAATGTGTTCCCTGGGAGGTGTTTCTAACTGTGGGGGGAGGGGACTGACTGGGAGTAGAGATAGATCGCTGTTCCTAATCACTAGGTCACTCTGTACTTGCCTGTCAGAACAGGGATCTGTTTGTTTACATCAGAGGTCTTAAAACTATGGCCCTCCAGGTGTTTAGGAACTACAATTCTCATCATGCCTAGCAGTGGCTAGTGCTCAAAATTTTTGGGGGGGCGCAAACAAACTGAAAAAAAAAAATCAATTGCCGCCACTGTGCCCATTAAACGCAGCCACTGTGCCCAAACGCCACCAGTTTGCCCCCTCAAATACAGCCAGTTTGTTTCCATATACAGCCAGTGTGCCCCCATATATATATATATATAACCAGTGTGCCCCCATATATACAGCCAGTGTGCCCCATATACAGCCAGTGTGCCCCCATATACAGCCAGTGTGCCCCCATATATATATAGCCAGTGTGCCCCCATATACAGCCAGTTTGTCCCCATATATATAGCCAGTGTGCCCCCATATACAGCCAGTTTGTCCCCATATATATAGCCAGTGTGCCCCCATATACAGCCAGTTTGTCCCCATATACAGCCAGTTCCCCCCAAATGCAGCCAGTTTGTCCCCCATATACAGCCAGTTCCCCCAAATGCAGCCAGTTTGTCCCCCATATACAGCCAGTTCCCCCCAAATGCAGCCAGTTTGTCCCCCATATACAGCCAGTTCCCCCCAAATGCAGCCAGTTTGTCCCCCATATACAGCCAGTTCCCCCAAATGCAGCCAGTTTGTCCCCCCATATACAGCTAGTTCCCCCCATATACAGCCAGTTCCCTCCAAATGCAGCCAGCGTGTCCCCCATATACAGCCAGTTCCCCCCCATATACAGCCAGTTCCCCCCAAATGCAGCCAGTTTGTCCCCCATATTCAGCCAGTTCCCCCCATATTCAGCCAGTTTGTCCCCCATATTCAGCCAGTTCCCTCCATATTCAGCCAGTTTGTCCCCCATATTCAGCCAGTTTGTCCCCCATATTCAGACAGTTTGTCCCCCATATTCAGCCAGTTCCCCCCATATTCAGCCAGTTTGTCCCCCCATATACAGCCAGTTCCCCCATATACAGCCAGTTCCCCCCAAATGCAGCCAGCGTGTCCCCCATATACAGCCAGTTCCCCCCATATACAGCCAGTTCCCCCCAAATGCAGCCAGCGTGTCCCCCATGTACAGCCAGTTTCCCCCATATACAGCCAGTTCCCCCCATATTCAGCCAGTTTGTCCCCCATATTCAGCCAGTTTGTGCCCCATATTCAGCCAGTTTGTCCCCCATATTCAGCCAGTTTGTCCCCCATATTCAGCCAGTTTGTCCCCCAAATGCAGCCTGTCCCCCCCCCCAGCCCTGCACTTACCTTCCTCGGTCTGCGCCGTCCTCGATGTGTTCTCCCGCCCTCGATGTCGCTTCAGCCAATCAGGTTACCGGTAACCAGATCCGGTGAACCTGATTGGCTGAAACCTCCACACAGTCTTCTTCCAGGAACGCACCCCCGTGCGTACCTGGGAGGAGTTTTTGGAAGCCGAATACAGCGTGAGAGCTGTATTCGGAAAGCCTATCAGAGCCGCTGGCTCTGATAGGCACTTCCAAGTCACACCCACCGCCGGCCGCCGCTCTAATTCATATGGCCGGCGCTCACCAGGAGGCCGGCCATATGTATAGTGGGCAGCGCGGCAGCGGTGACAATACACAGATTCATGCAATGCATGAATCTGTGTATTGTCTTTCAGTGGCGGTGCGGGAGCGAGAGGGGGCGGCGCTCCGGCGCCCTCTATGGACGCACCGCCACTGATGCCTAGTCATGTCTGTGAATGTCAGAGTTTTGCAATGCCTCATGGGATTTATAGTTCTGCAACAGCTGGAGGGCCGTAGTTTGAGGATCCCTGGTTTACATTAACAGATCCCTGTCCTGGCTCTCTGTGGAGCGATCATGAGTGGCCTCCAGGCATCACGGCTGCCGGCCACGAGCATCAGCTCCCTCGCCGTGCAGCGCATGCACACTATAGCTCTTAAAGGAGCCGATGTACCCATACAGCGATTTGTGGGAACTAGCTGACCTGCTGCAGTATAATGACGGCGGCTGGTCGGGAAGAGGTTAAAGAATGAAACATGTTGCCAGTGCACAAGGCATGCATGAGGAAGGGTTCCTGCATGGTCCTGATACATTGCTTGTGATCATGCAAGAATAAAAAGCTTTGCACTTCGAAAACAAGCTTGTTGGTGACATATTTCATCCATGTTCTACACTGTTACCAGTTGGGAGTCCTTGTAGCACCCTTTTATATACATGGTTGATTCCAGTATTGTGTGCAAGGTTATTATACCATATTCATGTTTTCAAGGGAACAGATTCCCCCCCCCCCCCCATTCCTCATACCTTAGGCAGGTCATACACAGTTCAAATCTCAGCCGGTTCAGCAGGAACAGGATGAGATTCGGACCGTGTATGGGCTGGCTGAATGTACTAAGTTGATCGATCAACTTGGGTACAACCAGCATACCGTAGGTTTTACCTGCGATTATCACTAGTAGCTGCTATAGCCGCTAGCAATAATCACTGTCTTCTCCCAGTGGTGATGGCTTCCCCTGCCCCCCCTCCGCGGTTAGAAGACAATAGCCCAGCAATAGGGATTCCCGCATCAACACTGTGTTGATGGGGGAATCAAGCTAATTTCTTTCCAATTCACTCCGTGTATGACCGGCCTAATAATATTAAATAGCACATTACATTTGAGGACCTGAGTTTGCTAATGATACTGTCTGGCCTGCCCATGTTTGAATAACACTTCACTCAGGATTCTGCATTTGCGCCAGCGGTCAAAGTTGTAATGACCAGACTTTGAGGCTTACACTTAGACCACTTTCACACTGAGGTGCTTTTCAGGTGCTTTCACGCTAAAAAAAGCGCCTGAAAACGTATTTCCATTAAAATCAATAAATCCTTTCACACTGGGGCAGTGCGCTGAAAAAACGCCCCTCTCCATTGAAATGAATTGAAAGTGCTTCAAAAGCGCCTGAAAAGCGCTTCAAAAGTGCTCAGTGTTTTACTGGCAGTTTTTCAAGCGCCTCAGTGTGAAAGTGGCCTTAGACAGGTACTCTGTTATACTCAGTAGAGAAAGTTGGCTCATAGGCAGTACTGCAAAAAGCAGACTCAAGAGATGGTGAATTGCTAACCATAGAAAGCTGAATAGTGTCTCTATCAAGCACTGATTATTCGTTTTGGAATGCTATCTACTGTATTATATTGCAGCAGAGGGATATGGATCTTTATGAGCCTAAATTATATCTATGCATAATTTGTTAAATATATGTGTACATTGGGCAATCATAGTAACTATATATATTTGAGCTGCATTTTCTTATTAATGAGATTGCACAGTGAAAGTGCGTCACTGCTCCTCTGTCTCATTGCAAGTCACGTCTGACCAGACTAAAAGCAGTAGATTCATATCAGTTCCTGAGTTTATATCAGCAGTCTTTAAACAGAGATGTTGTTTACATAACGTGATATACATATGACCACTAGAGGGAACCTTTATTAATAAAAATATGGAACAGCAAGCAAGCAACTGAAAATCATGTCAAAAAATATTTCCAGTTAATCGTTAAAATGATAACTTAAACTCTCTACTTACTCCATAGTCTCCCTTTAACACCCAGTGGTATTTTTTTAGGCACACAGAAAACTTTGGGGCTAATTTATAAAAACATGAGGTGCAACCAGTTCCTTTTTAGTGTTCATTTTTTTATTTTTGTATTTAGTGTTCATTTTTATAGCACAGATATATGAATAGAAGCACCTTTCCCGTACTATCGTTTTTCATCCCTAGGTTCATTTTTTTTTTAATTAATCAGAAAGTAGACAGCTAAATATGACTCAAAGGCAGGTCTTCAGATGTGTGTTCATCTTGTGACAGTGATATCATAAATTATTCATAGCATGATTATTAAGAATATTAGTATATAGGATTCAGCAATTTCCTGGAATCACCAATGCCATTGGGTCATCACAAACCTTTAAGGGCGAATGGATAAGTAATCAGAAAAATTGCAGGAGTGGATGAACATATGCACGTTAATTATTTTAAGGGCCTGGGGTGTTGCTTAAAATTGGTTCTCATTTTATCTTCTATCACAAAATACTGTGGTTTGCAGAAACTGGCACTGCGTTCCAGGCCGCAGGTATTGGGTGATCATTGCCCAGTACAGAAGAATTGCCTTTGGGCTACCTACCTTAGAGCTAATCACACAAAAGGCTAATGATTCAGTAAAAAGGCTACTTTCCAGAGAAAAGAATAATGCCAGGGATGCATGCTCACAGTTAGGGATGAGCTTCGTGTTCGAGTCGAACCTACGTTCGACTCGAACATCGGCTGTTCGATCGTTCGACGAAGATCGAACGATTTGGGCCGTTCGCGCCAAATTCGAGTGACGCGAACGGCCCACAATGCACTACGCCATCGCAGTGTCATCCAGGCGCTGTAATTGGCCAAGCATGCACTGTGACCCCGCATGCTTGGCCAATCACAGCGCCGGCAGCGAGGAGAGCAATGATTGGCCACAGGCAGGATGCCTGTGGCCAATTATTGCTGAGGGTGTTTAGTACACGCCCCACACTATAAAAGGCCGCCAGCACGGCGGCCTAGTGTAGTGTGTTCCGGAGCAGGGATAGAGCAGCATAGGCAGGGACAGTGACTTTTATTTCTTTCTTGCTTAACCTGGATTCCTTTAGTTTAGGGAAAGAGAAGGATAGGTAGGGAGAGTGTCAGTGTGTTTTGTGCTTGTGCTATATTGTGCTTAAAAAAAACATTTTTTCTAGGGACAGAAAACTGTAGGTAGGGAGAGTGTCAGTTTCTTTCACTGTCAAAGTCCTTGTTTCCAGGGACCTGGAAGGACAGTGAGTGAATTCTCCTTGTGCTAAATTGTGCTTAAAAAAAACATTTTTTCTAGGGACAGAAAACTGTAGGTAGGGAGAGTGTCAGTTTCTTTCACTGTGAAAGTCCTTGTTTCCAGGGACCTGGAAGGACAGTGAGTGAATTCTCCTTGTGCTAAATTGTGCTTAAAAAAAACATTTTTTCTAGGGACAGAAAACTGTAGGTAGGGAGAGTGTCAGTTTCTTTCACTGTCAAAGTCCTTGTTTCCAGGGACCTGGAAGGACAGTGAGTGAATTCTCCTTGTGCTAAATTGTGCTTAAAAAAAACATTTTTTCTAGGGACAGAAAACTGTAGGTAGGGAGAGTGTCAGTTTCTTTCACTGTGAAAGTCCTTGTTTCCAGGGACCTGGAAGGACAGTGAGTGAATTCTCCTTGTGCTAAATTGTGCTTAAAAAAAAACATTTTTTCTAGGGACAGAAAACTGTAGGTAGGGAGAGTGTCAGTTTCTTTCACTGTCAAAGTCCTTGTTTCCAGGGACCTGGAAGGACAGTGAGTGAATTCTCCTTGTGCTAAATTGTGCTTAAAAAAAACATTTTTTCTAGGGACAGAAAACTGTAGGTAGGGAGAGTGTCAGTTTCTTTCACTGTCAAAGTCCTTGTTTCCAGGGACCTGGAAGGACAGTGAGTGAATTCTCCTTGTGCTAAATTGTGCTTAAAAAAAACATTTTTTCTAGGGACAGAAAACTGTAGGTAGGGAGAGTGTCAGTTTCTTTCACTGTCAAAGTCCTTGTTTCCAGGGACCTGGAAGGACAGTGAGTGAATTCTCCTTGTGCTAAATTGTGCTTAAAAAAAACATTTTTTCTAGGGACAGAAAACTGTAGGTAGGGAGAGTGTCAGTTTCTTTCACTGTCAAAGTCCTTGTTTCCAGGGACCTGGAAGGACAGTGAGTGAATTCTCCTTGTGCTAAATTGTGCTTAAAAAAAACATTTTTTCTAGGGACAGAAAACTGTAGGTAGGGAGAGTGTCAGTTTCTTTCACTGTCAAAGTCCTTGTTTCCAGGGACCTGGAAGGACAGTGAGTGAATTCTCCTTGTGCTAAATTGTGCTTAAAAAAAAACATTTTTTCTAGGGACAGAAAACTGTAGGTAGGGAGAGTGTCAGTTTCTTTCACTGTCAAAGTCCTTGTTTCCAGGGACCTGGAAGGACAGTGAGTGAATTCTCCTTGTGCTAAATTGTGCTTAAAAAAAACATTTTTTCTAGGGACAGAAAACTGTAGGTAGGGAGAGTGTCAGTTTCTTTCACTGTGAAAGTCCTTGTTTCCAGGGACCTGGAAGGACAGTGAGTGAATTCTCCTTGTGCTAAATTGTGCTTAAAAAAAAACATTTTTTCTAGGGACAGAAAACTGTAGGTAGGGAGAGTGTCAGTTTCTTTCACTGTCAAAGTCCTTGTTTCCAGGGACCTGGAAGGACAGTGAGTGAATTCTCCTTGTGCTAAATTGTGCTTAAAAAAAACATTTTTTCTAGGGACAGAAAACTGTAGGTAGGGAGAGTGTCAGTTTCTTTCACTGTCAAAGTCCTTGTTTCCAGGGACCTGGAAGGACAGTGAGTGAATTCTCCTTGTGCTAAATTGTGCTTAAAAAAAACATTTTTTCTAGGGACAGAAAACTGTAGGTAGGGAGAGTGTCAGTTTCTTTCACTGTCAAAGTCCTTGTTTCCAGGGACCTGGAAGGACAGTGAGTGAATTCTCCTTGTGCTAAATTGTGCTTAAAAAAAACATTTTTTCTAGGGACAGAAAACTGTAGGTAGGGAGAGTGTCAGTTTCTTTCACTGTCAAAGTCCTTGTTTCCAGGGACCTGGAAGGACAGTGAGTGAATTCTCCTTGTGCTAAATTGTGCTTAAAAAAAACATTTTTTCTAGGGACAGAAAACTGTAGGTAGGGAGAGTGTCAGTTTCTTTCACTGTGAAAGTCCTTGTTTCCAGGGACCTGGAAGGACAGTGAGTGAATTCTCCTTGTGCTAAATTGTGCTTAAAAAAAACATTTTTTCTAGGGACAGAAAACTGTAGGTAGGGAGAGTGTCAGTTTCTTTCACTGTGCAAGTCCTTGTTTCAAGGGACAGAGAAGGACACCTGAAGGTAGCCCTTATTGCTTTTTTCCCATCTCCCTGCAGGCATCTATTAGAATGTCTGGAAGGCAAACAAGGAGAGGCAGACAGTCAGGAGGCAATAAAAGAGGGCAAGCAGGCTCTGTGTCTGGGGGCAACAGTGCTGGTCGTGGACGCGGTGCATTGTCATCAGCACATGGCCATGGGACACGCTTGTCCTTCTTTTCGGCAGCTGGACATGTTGAGCCACATCATGCCGAAGACTTGGTAGAGTGGATGACCAAGCCCTCCTCCTCCTCCTCATCCTCTCTCACCCAGGCTCAGGGTACTGGAAAAGCAGCTGCCAAAGCGTCCTCTTCCCTGGTATCAATGTCAGACTCATCATCAGTCACTCCTTCCCTAGACCCACCATGTCCTCCTCCTGAGGAGTCCCCCGAACTGTTTCAGCACAGTGTTGGGTACATGCTCCAGGAGGATGCCCAGCGTTTCGAAGGGTCTGATGATGAAACCCAGCTAGAGGAAGGCAGTAGCGTGAGAGCAGACAGAGGGGATGCTCAAGAAGGACACCAATCTGGCAGTCATGTTCCAGCAGCTGCAGCATACTGCCAGATTGGCTCCAGTGATGAGGAGGGAGGTGATGATGAGGTCACTGACTCCACGTGGGTGCCTAATAGGAGAGAGGAGGAGGAGGAGGATGAGGAGGAGGCACATCTCCAACGAGGCAGGATGCCCTTTGGTGGCCAGCGTAAGGGCAGTACACCGACGGAATCACACCGCAGAGCTCCGCCTGTGCAGGGCGCTGCCTCTGCCCGTCATTCAAAAAGTTCTTTGGTGTGGGCCTTTTTTGAGGCTAGTGCATCAGATCGCACAGCTGCTGTTTGCAACATATGTCTCAAGCGTATATCGCGTGGCCAAAACATCAGCCGCTTGGGTACCACATGCCTGACCAGACATATGTTGACCTGCCATGCAGCTCGTTGGCAAGCCTACCTCAAAGACCCACACCAAAGAACAAAGCGGACCTCTCCTTGCACCGCATCAGCTGGGATCTCCAACCCCACTATAACTTCAGTCCTCTCTGAAACATGCACTGAGAGGAATGAAGGTGTAGAATTAGGTGTGTCACAGCCAAGTACTTGCGGCCACTCTGCTAGCAGTACACCGACGTCCGATTCTAGCAGGCAAATTTCCCTGCCCCAGCTGCTGGACTGTCGAAAGAAGTTCACTCCCAGCCATCCACATGCCCAGCGGTTGAATGCTAGCTTGGCTAAATTGCTAGCGCTTCAACTGCTGCCTTTTCAGTTGGTAGACTCGGCCCCCTTCCGTGAGTTTGTGCAATGTGCGGTTCCTCAGTGGCAGGTTCCCAAACGCCACTTTTTCTCACGGAAGGCTATTCCGGCTCTCTACCGGCATGTGGAAGGCAATGTCTTGGCCTCGCTGGACAGGGCGGTCAGCGGTAAGGTGCATATTACCGCTGACTCATGGTCCAGCAGGCATGGACAGGGACGTTACCTTTCTTTCACGGCCCATTGGGTCACTCTTTTGGCAGCTGGGAAGGATGCAGGACAAGGTGCAGTAGTGTTGGAGGTTGTCCCACCGCCACGCCTCCAAAATGCTACTACTGGTTGTGACACACCTCTCTCCTCCACCCCCTCCTCTTCTTCTTCCTCCATGGCCTCTTCCTGTGGTTTGTCCTATGAACCAGCGGTGCTCCGTAGCCGTTCACGGGGCTACGCAAGTACGCAGGCAAAAAGATGCCATGCCGTGCTTGCGCTGGTGTGTTTGGGGGACAGAAGCCACACTGGGGCAGAGGTCCTGTCTGCTCTGCAGGGCCAGGCCGAGAGGTGGTTGACGCCACGCCAGCTTAAGCCAGGAATGGTGGTTTGCGACAATGGCACCAACCTCCTCTCCGCCCTCCGACAGGGACAACTGACCCATGTGCCCTGTGTGGCTCACGTCCTTAACCTGGTGGTGCAGCGGTTCTTGGGCAGGTACCCGGGCTTACAGGATGTCCTGAGGCAGGCCAGGAAAGTCTGTGTGCATTTCCGCAGATCTTATAATGCCAGTGCTCCCCTGGCTGAGCTGCAAAAGGAGTTGAACCTGCCCAAGAACCGCCTTATATGTGACATGCCCACCAGGTGGAACTCAACGTTGGCCATGCTGCAGCGGCTGCACACGCAGCAGAGGGCCATCAATGAGTACCTGTGCGACTACGGCACCAGGACAGGGTCAGGGGAGCTTGGTTTTTTTTCTCCACGCCAGTGGGGCATGATCAGGGATGCATGCACTGTCCTGGCACCATTTGAGGAGGCCACGAGGATGGTGAGCAGTGACAGTGCATGCATCAGTGACACTGTACCTCTTGTCCACCTGTTGGAGCACACGCTGCGTGGAATAATGGACAGGGCACTTGAGGCAGAACAGAGGCAGGAAGAGGAGGACTTCCTTGCCTCTCAAGGCCCCCTTTACCCAGACAGTGTTCCTTCTGTCCCACCCATCGCACAGGAAGAGGAGGAGGAGGAGGAGGAGGAGGAGGATTGTGTCAGCATGGAGGTGGAGGCTGGCACTCAGCATCATCAGCAGCAGTCTTTTAGGGATGATTTACAGTCCCAAGAAACCAGTGGACTTGTACGTGGCTGGGAGGAGGTGGCTGCGGATCATGTCGTCCTTAGTGACCCAGAGGACTCCGGAGCGAATGCCTCAGCAAACCTACGCTGCATGGCCTCCCTGATCCTGCAAAGTCTGTGGAAGGATCCTCGTATTCTTCGGATCAAGGAGAGGGACCATTACTGGCTGGCCACTCTCCTTGATCCACGGTACAAGGGTAAGGTTGCGGACCTTATGTTACCGTCGCAGAGGGAGCAGAGGATGAGACAACTCCGGGAGGCCTTGCAGAAAGGTCTGTGCAACGCGTTCCCAGAGACTGGGAGGTTACAAACTCCTGGTCCTGGACAACGAGTTGCTGAGGCTTCGGCCAGTCAAAGAAGGAGCGGTGGGGAAGGTGGCCGTCTGACCGATGCGTTCAGACAATTCTTTAGTCCGCAGCCCCAAAGTATGATCGGTTCCAGCAACCATCGCCAGCGTCTGATAAACATGGTGCAGGAATATCTAGGGGCAAGGTCAGACTTGGACACCTTCCCCACCGAAAATCCTCTGGCTTACTGGGTCTTGAGGATGGATCACTGGCCAGAGCTTGCACAGTATGCAATTGAGCTACTGGCCTGTCCTGCATCCAGCGTTCTTTCGGAACGCACATTCAGTGCTGCTGGAGGATTTGTCACGGATCACAGGGTGCGCCTGTCCACCGACTCGGTTGATCGACTGACTTTCATCAAGATGAACCAGTCTTGGATCACCACCAGCTACCACACACCTGATGCTGATATAACAGACTAATTGATTTTAACATGTCACATCCCTTCAAGACTGATGCTGATGCTGAGTGCCTGTGCTGTTATGTTGACTGGCTATCCTCCTCCTCCGAGTCCTCAATGATACGATTGATGATGATAGCTTGGAAGATCATTTTTGTTTATGGGTGCCGCCACCAGTGGCTAAGGCCCAATTTTTCAGCCCCTGTTTTACAGGGGCGTGTAATTAAATTTTTTTTAGCAATAATTTGCCATAGGGCTCATTGCTGTGCTCCAAGTACAGTATCTGTGAGGGGTTGGAGTGTTGTGGCACCAGTGCCTAAGGCCCAATTTTTCAGCCCCTGTTTAACAGGGGCGTGTCATTACAATTTTTGAAGCAATACTTTGCAACAGGGCTCATTGCTGTGCTCCAAGTACAGTATCTGTGAGGGGTTGTAGTGTTGTGCCACCAGTGCCTAAGGCCCAATTTTTCAGCCCCTGTTCAACAGGGGCATGCAATTACAATTCTTGATCTAATAATTCACAGCAGGGTCCATTGCTGCACCCACCAAGAGTAACTCTGAGGGCTTACAGTCTTGTGGCAACGCCACCACCACCACCACCACGAAAGGCCCAATTTTTCAGCCCCTGTTCAAAAGGGGCATGTAATTACAATTCTTGATCTAATAATTCACAGCAGGGCCCATTGCTGCACCCACCAAGAGTAACTGTCAGGGCTTACAGTGTTGTGGCACCAGCACCACCATCAAAGCCCCAATTTTTACTACCACTGTTCAACAATTATATGTAATTAAAATTCCTGATATAATAGTTGACAGCAGGGCGTTCCAGCACCAACCAAGAGTAACTGAGTGCTTACAGTGTTGTGCCAACACCAACAACTAAGGGGCCTATTTCTGCAGAGTATATACGGCAGGTCCCTACTTTCAAACATCCAACTTACAAACGACTCCTACTTGCAAACGAAAGAAGACAACAGGAAGTGAGAGGAAATCTACCCCTAGAAAGGAAAATTCTCTCCTGTAAGAATAAATATGGGAGAAAGGGGTCTCATCTGTACTGATGCTTTATCAGCAATCCTTGTTTCAAGAAAAACACCACATTTCAAAAACAGTTGTCATTGGGACGGAAAGTGAGGTGAAATGTTCTGAACAGGGGCACAGACAGCAAAACAAATGTTACAGGGGTGATAACCCTTACCTATGTTTCCCAAAAAGTTTAAAAATAGATTTTTGGGCTGGAGCTACACTTCAACAATGTACCTGTTCAAAATTACAAACACATTCTACATAAGAACAAACCTACAGTCCCTGTCTTGTATGCACCGCCTGTATACGGCTGTTCAGAGTATATAGGGCCTTTTTTATTTTATGTGCGGGGTTCCCCTTAATATCCATACAAGACCCAAAGGGGCTGGTAATGGGCTGGGGTAGGGGGGGGGGGGTGTTGATGGGGTAGCTATGCCATTTTTCCTAAAGATTTTCATCCATATTACCGGGACCAGACATTGCATTAAAGCCGCAAGCAGTTTTAAATGACTTTTTTCCCTTTAGAAATGTTATTTTGTGCAGGGACAGTTCTAAACACGGGAAACACGTGGCACTTCACAGGCATACTTTAGACACCCCCCAGGTACGATATTTAAAGGAATATTTGACTTTTTTTTTCACTTTATGCATCATTAAAATGACTGCTCCCGAAAAACGACCGTTTTTAAAACTTCTTTTTGCATTGATACATGTCCCCTGGTGCAGAACCCGGGTTCCCAAACCCTTTTTAGGACAATAACATGCATAATAGTTGTTATAATTAGCACTTTAGAATTCGAACGTTCGCATCCATTGTATTTAATAGGGTTCTAATGTTCGTTCGAACTTTCGGTCCGTTCGCGGGTTCTGGTGCGAACCGAACCCGGGGGTGTTCGGCTCATCACTACTCACAGTATACAAACATATACATTGGGGGAGATTTACTAAAACTGGAGAGTACAGAATCTGGTGCAGCTGTGCATTGTAGCCAATCAGCTTATAACTTCTACTGGGAGACAGAAGACTTCTTGGGGGTCAGACATTTTTAGATATGCAATCCATTTCCATGTTTTAAAATGTATGTATAGCTAAAAAAATTATTTTATTTTTTTTACAATAAAAAGATGAAAACATTTATTTTTCCTGAGAACTATTAAAATTTCACAGAATCTTGCCCGTTAGAGAGCAGATCTCCCTGAAAGGCACTGGTGACATAGCTTTCCCAGGGTGCATCTATGAGACCCTAGCTACATGACCAGTGCTTTCATGGACCAGGATGTACCAAGTCATCAAAGATATGTAACAGAAAAAAATCTTATATAAAACAAATAACTACAATATATGAGTGAAAGGTCCATGAAAATCCAAAATGTAACAGTTTTTCTCTAGAATAGAAAGGGAGGATAAACCTGTTCCTGTGACAACCAGTGGTGGCCCGTAATGCAGGGCACAGGGGCGCCGTCCCCACTATCCATAGGCCAGCCCCGTAATCTACATGCGGGGTGCCAGACGCATGGATTCCAATGGGGTTTATTTTTCTTTTTTAAGCATGTGATTAGTGCCTAAGGCTCTAATTGGCTTAAAAAAGGGTGGGCTCTGGGCGCAGAGGACTTCGCCCGGAACCCACCCAGTTGTGTGACAATAGAGAATTAATATTCGCTATTGTCACACTGATTCTCCACCCGGCCAATCAGGAAGCAGGTCCCGAGACCTGTTTCCCGATTGGCTGAAAGGAGAAGTAATCCTATTGGCCTAGGAGGAGGAGGGAGGAGACGAGGAGGAGATGCAGGGGAAGCTCAACCAATCCCCCAGCCGCCACTAGAAGATGTCCCGACACAGAGGCTGGGATACGGAGGAGACAGAGGGTTGAAGCCGATGCCGGTGGGCACCCTCCAACATGTCAGTCCGGGGGCAGCACGAGGTAAGT
This sequence comes from Rana muscosa, assembly GCA_029206835.1. Taxonomy (NCBI): domain Eukaryota; kingdom Metazoa; phylum Chordata; class Amphibia; order Anura; family Ranidae; genus Rana; species Rana muscosa. Next base: position 79,220,935 of record CM055119.1, on the reverse strand, counting down.
GAGCCAGCAATCGGGATGGGGTGTGTGGGTATGGTGCAGACTGGAGGGCTGGAGCGATGGTGGGGGGGTGCGTGGTCAGGTCCGTCTGCCCCCCCCCCCGCCCCTGACTGATGGAGGACCAGCCACCACTGGTGACAAATGTCTGCGGGAATTTCTTCTCACGTCCTGTTGCATCCGTTAAATGTGAAGGCAAAGTTCCTTAATGGGATACAGACAGACAAAAATAAACGGACAGCGCTTCTAACCAAAATTACCATCCAAAACTAAATTCTTGTTTACACTTTTACGAATGAATGGTTTTAATTTGTCATCCTTGGCTCTTGGCTACTGGTAATATAATCCATCAGAGGAGTATTTTGCATGCTGTGTATTTCAGGCTTTTTTCTGTGCTTTTCATTAAAATTATTAGCGGATATCCCACCAGCAAGTTTTTCGAAAGCTGCATTGAAGCCTTTAATTAGAGCTTTTTGACACACAAAGCTTAATAATGAAATACTTAACAGTTTGCTAGACAGCTCGCATTTATAAAGTATTGGATTTTCTGCTATGGGACAAAACAGATTGTTTACACACAGTAGTTTGATAAGTTCCTAACATTTATATTTTTTCCATTGTAGACATATTATTTATGACTTTGTGCAAAAGTGTACCTGTCCTTCCCCAAGCCCCAGTACAATGTAGTTGTAGTTGCCCTTCCCCAGTGACCTCACCACACACATATATTTGGAACCACTTTCCATCCTTCCCATCTACTATAGGTATGTACACTATATTAAAAAAGTATTAGGACGCCTGCCTTTACACACACATTTAAAGGCATCCAAGTCTTAAGCCTAGTACACACGGCCGAGATTCTCGTCAGGAAAAACCCGTTGTTTTTCCTGACGAGATTCTTGACAAGAATCTTGTCCCGGCCGAGTGTACACACACTCCATTCAAAAGAACCACTGTTCTTTTGAATGGAACGAACGCGGTGAAAAAGATGAATTCTGTAGGCACCCTTAGAAGTGTTACACGTTTTTACCAACCCCTGTAAGTACTTTTGCTGGAAATTCCCATACTTTTGGCCTACATATACATGTGGGAAATATATAACTAGAGGCATGAGAAGTCAGAAAAAAGGAACTCATGGGGGGTTGATTTACTAAAGGATAATAGGTTGTGCACTTTCAAAGCACAGTTGCTCCAGAGCTTAGTAATTGAGCAGAAGCTCTGCTGACTTCCATTATCCAATCATGCGAAAATTTGAAAATTTGGAGATTCGAAAACCAGAAAATTCGAAAATCTGAAATAATAACTAACTATTAATAACTTAAATATTACTAACTATTAAATTATAGGTATTGGAATTTCCTTTCAAATTTGGCTGTTAGTGATTGTAACGAATACAAATTTATCCGAAGTTACAAATTATCCGAAATAATGAATGCCATATCTAAACGAATGGAACATAATAAATTAATAATAATAAATAACAACAATAATAATAAAAACGTTTTATTAAATTATTAATATTATTAATAATTTGTTCCGTTCCATTTGTTTAGATGTGACATTCGTTATTTTGGATAATTCATCATTTCGGATGAATTCGTATTTGTTACGTTCACTAACAGCCAATTTTTAAAGGAAATTCCAATACATATAATTTAATAGTTAGTTATGATTAGTTAGTTATTTTTTCAAATTTTTGGATTTAATTTTTTTATTTTCAGATTTTCTCATTTTCTAATTTATGAATTTTCTAATTTATGAATTTTGGAATTTACAAATTGCGATCATAACGAATGACCGAAAAAACAAATGAAATTAAAATGAAAACAAACACATTTTTCAGCAGTGCACATGTCTAAAAACTATTATGTTACTTTGTATGCCAGTCACCTCTACTTCTACATCACTTGCAAATTTCTGTGCTGCCAAATATTGTTGATTCAGTCTGCGATGAACTGTTAAAATAACCTCACTCCTTTTTCTATTATTGTCAAATACAGTAATTACCGGTACATTAATATGCTAGGCCAATTTGAGCTAGGAAGAATCCTACAGACATGATTTTATCTTCATTAATGAGAGCTTTCTATTCCAGTTATTTGAATATGGTGCTATAAAGTGTATGAAATATTCAAAATATATAAAGAAAAGCAATGATTGATGAATGTGTGAAATCTCTCTTATTTGTACTGATAATCATTATACAGTGTTTACCATTAACTCGTTTAAAGTCATCCATTCATTCTCAATCAGGGTTCCTCAGGTTGCAAGGGGTTCCTTGAGCTGTGTCTGATTGACCCCCTTTTGATGATGCTTGCATAGTTTCAAGGCTAATTCCACCTGACAGAGTCAGCAGTACATTTTTCCCACTGACCCCTGAGTTTTGATATTAGGAACGGTTCCCTGAGCCCTGAAAATTCTTTCAAGTGTTCCTCTGGGGTAAACAGATTGTGAAAAGCTGCTCTAGAGTATTTCCTCACTTGTCTCAGTGACCTTTGCAAAAACAGTTTTAGCTGGAGTTCCACTTTAACTAATTAAATCAAACACTTGAATACATTATCCTATGTAGATCCTTTGCCACCAAATTAGCTTCCCAAGCCAAGATCCAATGGGAGGTGAACGTAGGTGACCTAGATGACACAGAGTGGGAGGAAAGTTTGGATGACTACAAGCTGGTCTCTCCCAGCTGTATATTTTACATAGAGCGTACCTGACCCCTGTTTGTGTATCTATATACCACCCCACTCGTAGTCCATTGTTCTCACTCTGCTTCAACGCATATGGCACCTTTTACCATCTAATATGGGCATGGCCAATAACCCAGACATTTTGGGGTTGATTTACTAAAACTGAAGAGTGCAAAATCTGGTGTAGCTCTGCGTAGAAACGTATCAGCTTCCAGGTTTTATTGTCAAAGCTTAATTGAACAAGCTGAAGTTAGAAGCTGATTGGCCATCATGCACAGCTGCACTAGATTCTGAGTACTCCAGTTTTAGTAGATCTCCCCCTTAGGCTCCAGATAATCCAATTTCCTGATGGCTCCATGTCAGCACAGCTGGGTATAGGCTCCGCCCATCCCACAGGATTTAACTCATATAAATTTGAACCCACCTACAGCCTCGGCGTTGTTCTTTTTTCCTCCTACGTGCAGGACCTAGGTGTGCTCCTCTACCAGGCTGGTCTAAAGGGCTGGCCGTCTGTCCATACGTGTGGATTAAGCTGGACGCAGTCCCTGGTGTCTTGTCTAAATGACCCATAATCCAGGGAGCCCCGCTGCTGGTCCTCGGGGTGGCTTTATCATGGCTAACAGCCATGTCTAGGGTCCGCAGGGTCCAAATAAAATGGACAGCGGTCATGGCAGAGTGCTCCCCTATGCACGCGCATCCGCGCTGTGCCAGTGTCGACGGTCGGATGACGGAGGTTGGGTGAGCTAAAATGCATTGTATCTAAATGTATGCTGCATTGCTGGGTATTGTTGTGATTTGCTCCCTGCAGCCACAATGCATAGCCTGAGCTCCTCCACAGGGAGTACTCTGCATAACAGCTACACAAAGGAATACTTTGTCTGTTTACACATGGCAATATTCTGTTGGTGGCTTCTCATGTTTGCTTTACTGTTGTGCCATTATGCCAAACCCCCTCCAAAGACCAGCATTTCCAGAGAAGGTAGAGGAGTCACCTGTGATGTCTACTGGAGCCAGCCATGGCCTGTTGAGATATGGGATATCCTTTTATTTTTCTGTGATCTTTGGTTTTCCTTAAAAAAAAAAAAAAAAGGCAATGGAGAAGCATGTTTATGATGTCTACAATTCCCTTGGTTTGTGTACACTTCAGAAGATTATTGTAATTTTGTTGCAAATTCCTACCTTTTCGTTGCTTATCTGAACAAACTTTTCACTAAGCAATCTATTTACTGCATTTAACCTTTTTTTCCTTTGCCCAGGGTCGCACTGGACTGCAGGAATGAGGCTGTGCCATTCAGCTTTTTCTCCCGCTGGTCAGTCTCGATTCCGGTCGCGATTTCAGAGACATCTGTGCAAGTCTCTGTGCGGATGTCAATATGGGTAGTGGCCCGAAATTGCAAAGGTAGTACGAAACTGCCTTTTTGAAGTCGGTGCGGCGCCGCAGATGCATCGTTGCACCGATTAGGGCGGTGCAAATTCCACCTATTTGGCATGCGATTTGACATATCGGGTCGCATGTCAAAACGCACCAGTGTGATCCGGGACTATGGGTTGGTTTGCTGAATGGTGCGCAAACCCTGTGGAGAGGTTATCTATTAGTGTTTACCAATCTCAGAGCGAACACGCTTCAGGTTCTTCAATAAGAAGACGTGGATGAACATGACTGTGTGAATTTTGCTTTGATTAAGCAATCAGAGATGAGGATGATGATACCTGACAGGTTGTCTTATTTATTTAACAAGTAGCCAATACACTCAAAGGAGTTATTCCTACTTACCGTCGGAAGGGTTTTAAAATTCTCTGGCAAGGAGCAGTCTCAATGCTTTCCCAAGCAAACATCCCTCTTCAGGCTCTATAAGAGGAATACACGAATGGGCATGACAGTATGTATCCCACTGGCTCAAGCAGCCAGGGATAGGGGTGACACCTAAAAGGTTGTCACATCATATAAACACATTGCCAATACACTCTAAGGAATGGTTTCTGCTTACCCTTTGAAAGGGTTATCTGCTTTGGCAGTAAGAAGCTGCCTAACCATACCAGGTGAAGCAGCCCATTTTCCAAACTTCCGGATGGACATGACTGCATACATTCTGCTTTGTTCAAGCAACCAAGGATAAGGATGACGACACCTAACAGGTTGTTGCATTCATTAAACATGTGGTCAATACGCTCTAAGACTTCCCAAGCAAACAATCCACTTCAGATCCTTCCAAAGAGAAACAGATGAATATGACTGCAGGGTTACCTAGTTCAAGCAACCTAGGATAAAGATGACGACGACACCTAACCAGTTGTCACAATTAAGCAGATGGTCAAGACAGTCTAAAGCAGGGGTCTCAAACTGGTGGCCCTCCAGCTGTTGCAGAACTACAAGTCCCATCATGCCTCTGCCTGAGGAAGTCATGCTTGTAACTGTCGGCCTTGCAATGCCTCATGGGACTTGTAGTTTCACAACAGCTGGAGGGCCGCCAGTTTGAGACCCCTGGTCTAAAGGAATGACTAGATTCGTCCTGAGCGGGGACCATCTGTTTGGCAATGTCCAGCCTTCTTTCAGAGCCTTCTCAGGCCAATCAATTCTCTCCTAAACAGAAAGATGAGGATGACCTGTGTCCAGATTGGTAAGGTTGGTGAAATGCCTTTATATAGAAGTGAAGCTTTGGAAGTATTTTAAGTACTTCCAGAAGACAACTTGATGTGGAATGGATCAAGTGCTTGTTCGTCAAGATTGGAGTATATCGTCACAGCAGGATGTCAAAGTTATGCCCTTTTGAACGAATAGAGGTCCAGAGGTTAGGATCACCCCTCTGGTCAGTATGTGTCCCTTGTGGGATTGGCCATATACATGACCTTACCATCAGAAGATGTGACCTTCAAGAACAAACGCTATCACTGCATTTTTTTCTTAATCGCAGAAGGTCAAGCCTAAATTTAATAGTGGCCAGTTTAGCTTCCTGCCTCAAGATGAAGGTCTACTGAGTTAAAGAGGACCGAAAACTCAAGAGTCAGTTTCCACGCTCACTCTCACGCCAGAGAGCTTAGCTTCTGCATTTTGTGGCTGGGAGTCCAGGGAAAACAGGGAAGCCAATGCATAAACCAAGAAATCAGTAAAACTTCCATGTCAGGATGCTTTCTGTTATTTGGGATTGTGCCACCCATACATGCCCTAGGGGCACTATGTGGTTCCTCTGTGGACATAGGTACGGCTTTGGTGATTGACACGTGGTCCCTTAAGGCAAGCATTTTGGGCCATATTTGGAGATCTTTCATTCTTCACGTCGCAGATTGAGCCATAGAAATCGCCTCGCTCCAGCAGCTCAGGTAGGCTCAGTTTAACTCTCCCTCCTGTTTAAGTCGGGTTTCTGGACCAGTGGCCTAAACTTGTGGTTGAAGAAACTAATCGTCTGCAATGTCATTCCCTACAGACGACCTGTTGGTGCAGTCAGACTCAAGCCAGTGTAGGGGAGCCCTACTTTAAGATCAATGGGCTCAGGGCAAATGGTCCTTTTCAAGGATCCAAAACTCCGTCCTGGAGTTGAGAGCAGCCTTTCAGGCTCTTAGTCTTCAGTCACCTCATCCAGGGTAAGCCTGTCCTGGGAAAGTTGGACAGCATAACGCCTGTGGCCTACATCTGAAAACAAGGCTCAGTCTCTCACTTCTGAAGTTTTCTCTAATTTTAGAATTCACGCAAGTCAATCCTCCCAGCGATCTGCGACCTATGTGCCTGGTTGGAAGAATCTTCAGGCAAACTACTTGTCCAGGACAAGTCTGGACGACAATTGATGATCCAGGCTACTGCGAGTCTTCCGAGAAATAACAGAGCTTGGTGTTTTTTCTGCCAGAGGTAGACCGTCCAGTCGGCACTAAAGTGCTGAAGTTCCATTCCAGGGCCCAGGCTCCACAAGCTATCGGGGTGGAGGTGCTGACCGCAGAATGGTTCGCCAAGATGGCTTATGCCTTTTCTACTGCTCCCTCTGATATTCAGCTTCCAGCTAAGGCGTGGCGAGGGAAGGTGAAAGTTCTGGTACCCGCTACTCATCCTTATGTGTGTCAAGGAGTGACTCCCTCTGCCTGGTAGATCAAATCTTCTCCAGTCCCATTCATCCAGCATCCAACAGGCTCAGGCTGATGGCCTTGGTCTGGAGAGGCAGAGGCTAATGGATGTCGAATACTCTGTGAAGATTTGAATAATCTTACGAAACAATAAAGTAAACCTCTAAACGTGCCTATAGTAGAACATGGCATATATGCCCAGTATATTTGGTGTTCAAGATTTTACGCTGAACTCTTCAGAAGCCTGTTCCGAATGCCTACAGGCGTGGCTTGACTTAGTTCTATGCGCAAGTATGCTATAGGCATGCATTTTGGCTATCTCTGCCTTCACCGGCATACAGCGGGCATCCAATGCTTAAGTATACAGTTTTTCAAGATGCAATTTGGTTGAAACCTCAAATTGTCTCCGGAATGAGATATCCCAATGCTGATGGATGTTATTTCATCAGATGCCTTCCCTCAACCTGTGGTACCTCTCACTGAAACTGATTTACTGGTGGCAATCATATCAGAATTGGTGTCCTTGGGGTTTTGAGAACCCATACTCGCGTACTTCCCAGACAGGATGGTGCTCATGCCAATGCTCAAATTTGTGCCTGAACTGACCTTCAGAGTTCATATCACACAAGAGATTTTCCTCCTACATTCCCTTTGGGGAGAACTCAAGAAATTAGCCCATCGGATGTGGGCTAAGCTCTAAAATATTTATTCAAGGCGACTCCTGCCATCAGGAAGTCTGTGCATCTGTTTGTCATTTTCAGGTGGAACACATAATGATTTTACAACTTCCAGCAAGATTATTGTCTCTTGGTTGGTAACCTCATCTCCTGGGCCTGCAGGTTGTAGGGCTGGCTGTGCCAGGAGAATCACGGCACTCTCACTAGAAGGGTCCGGACATTGAGAGTGACAGCAGGCTCGGTGTCTCAATATATCTGCAATGCAGCTAGGTGGACACCAAAATATTCATATTCATGGCTCAATGACAATTGAGTTTGACAGAGGCATCATGGCTGCTGTTACTGTTTTAGTCAGAATTGTGGAGTGTGTAGCATTATCCCTCTCCTGTTTTGGCTAGTTAATTCCCAGCTGTGCTGACATGGAGCCGTCAGGAAAACGGAAAATTGAATTCAAATACTTACCGTAATTTTCCTTTCCTGACGAGCTCCATGGCAGCACTGAGCCCACCCAGCTTGGTAGGACTAGTTACAGAACGTCGAGGCTGTAGGTGGGTTCAAATTTATATGAGTTAACTCCTGTGGGCGTGGGGTGGGCGAAGCCTTTACCCAGCTGTGCTGCCATGGAGCTTGTCCGGAAAGGAAAATTACGGTAAGTATTTGAATTAAATTTTCAGTTTCCTGCACGACCGAATGGGTTCCCCACTGACTCTAAACCCTAAACAATGTTTATTTGGTCTCTTACTTGATAAATACCTGAGAATATTTCTGCAAGAAAGGTGATAGGTTGTACCTGGATGAAGCTACTCCCCCCTAAATTTCAATCCAGATTAGTAAACGTATACTCTACTCTTTCATACAAAAATCCTGATATACAGAATAGACACAGAGGCTAGCCCTCCAAATACAATAACATTTGGGATCAATGGTTGCAACACTCAAACACTTGTGTATGAACAGCTGCCTTGACTTACTTCCTTATTCTGGACACCAGGCACTCCTCTCTCCTTATTTAAGTTGACTTACTTTTAGGAATTGGGCTGAGACAACCTGAGTCATCTTTTGATTAGCTGCCACTGTCCTTTGCTGTGTAGACGCTCTGTGATTACATGTATGTACAGCTCCTCCCTACTGCAACCTTACCATTTTTTTTATTATGCCGTTCCGCATTTGTGTATTGTTATATGCATAGTATCATATCTGCTCTATATGTGCTGTGAACGCCTGCTATGACTTGTCTCCATCGAACACTCTTCCAGCCTCAATGGTCTAGCTGCTAGCATTTCTCCACCTTATTGAAAAAAATTATATTGAAGTATGTCACTTTTAGTTTCACCGCAATGTGTAATGTCGCTATGTTTCTGTATATGTGACTTTTTTCAATAAAGACCTTATTTTTAAACGTAAAAAAAAAAAGTCAAACACATGAGCTCTTTAGAATACTAGAAAAAAGTTAAGCAATTAAGCTGTCAGCACCTGGGCCTTTTCTTCCAGCCTCTGTTTTCTCAGTGCTGTCCAATGGTACCCTTCTTTCTTTCTATTTTCTGCTGTTGGGATTTGACATACCCCAGTCCCCATCCCACAATCCAGCACTCGGTGCCTGAGTAACCCACTGGGTAGCCAATGCATATGTAAATGTTAACAGGGAACAAGGGCTGGATGTACAGCTTATGCATTTAAGTGGGCCCACAGGTACACTTTAAAAATGTAAAAAAAAATTCTAGTTTAGATAACATTCATAAGGATTGGAGCCTGTAATGTGTTTTATCATCTCTGTCCCCATTGCAGAACCCCCCCAACACACACTTTCTTATTTAGTTGGGCATACAAATAAAGTGATGAAAAGTCTCTCCAGCAAGGACAGACACTAATCCTGCCCCAAAGACACACACAGGTAAAGTACCCCTTTGAGAGCTTTCACTTAAACAGGTGTCCCTATTGTGAGATTTCTCCTCTGTTTCTGTTCCAGCAGTGATAACTGATGTTTCTGAGTGTATCTCTCGTACTGTAACAGAAGCAGCAATAAAAACCAGGCAGAAGTTCCAACCTTTCCCCCCCTCTAAGCACAACATAAAAGTTTGGCCAGAGTTCTGCTTTAAGCCATTTATGGCTATACACTTATAAAGCCTAGAGCAGCTTCCACTCAATAATATGACTAATTCTTTCCTATCTATGAGACTTATTTTGGTTACTTATTATCATAATTTCAGCTTAGAAATGGGCATGGATCCAGCTCATATGAGAATGCTTAAGCCCAGAAAACTGCAGTTGTAGAAATTACAACCATAAAAAGTAAAGATGAAAATGTACTTCCATGTGTAAACAGAGAGCCGCGAGTGTCGAGATTCATGTGTCCACTTCTGTGGTTAATATAAAGATAGCTTTCTCTAGTTTTATGTAATACAGTAAATACATGTAGTTGGCAGGAAACTAAAAACCCAGATCAGTAGTAGACAAATGTTTACTCTTGACATTTTGCATGTGGAACTTCAAAAAGAGAAGCATGTAACACCATTTTAAAGCAGAGCACAACCCAACAATGTAACTGTTTCCCAATGATGAATTAATAACTGTCACAGTTGTTTGTGCTCTCAACGGAACTGTCAAGCCACCACCAAATGTCTGGTGTCATGGCTAATCACATGTGCAGCACCATGGCAACTGCAGATCAAGCAAAGGCTAGGATGGTGGCTTCCTTGGCTGTAAAGGAAAGGAGAGTTTAGCTCCATTAAAAATGTGTCTTCTCCTGTTTTACATACCAACAGATTACAAAGACTTTATTGGATCTAACTGTGACCAAACAGCCTTTCAAAAGGATATTGTCATTTTCCGAAGGGCAAGTCTGAGCTTTATCAAAACAGTTTTAAGTTGTTCTCAGAGGTATACCAATAGTCCAAGGGTAGGTACCCTCAGCAATCTGGCTGTTGTGGAATTTCAAGTCCCTTGAGGAATAGTGATGAGCCGAACACCCCCGGGTTCGGTTCGCACCAGAACCCGCGAACGGACCGAACGTTCGTACGAACATTAGAACCCTATTAAATACAATGGATGCGAACGTTCGAATTCTAAAGTGCTAATTATAACGACTATTATGCATGTTATTGTCCTAAAAAGGGTTTGGGAACCCGGGTTCTGCACCAGGGGACATGTATCAATGCAAAAAGAAGTTTTAAAAACGGTCGTTTTTCGGGAGCAGTCATTTTAATGATGCATAAAGTGAAAAAAAAAAGTCAAATATTCCTTTAAATATCGTACCTGGGGGGTGTCTAAAGTATGCCTGTGAAGTGCCACGTGTTTCCCGTGTTTAGAACTGTCCCTGCACAAAATGACACTTCTAAAGGAAAAAAAAAACATTTAAAACTGCTTGCGGCTTTAATGCAATGTCTGGTCCCAGTAATATGGATGAAAATCTTTAAGAAAAATGGCATAGCTACCCCATGACCCCCCCCCCCCTACCCCAGCCCATTACCAGCCCCTTTGGGTCTTGTATGGATATTAAGGGGAACAACGCACACAAAATAAAAAAGGCCCTATATACTCTGAACAGCCGTATACAGGCGGTGCATACAAGACAGGGACTGTAGGTTTGTTCTTATGTAGAATGTGTTTGTAATTTTGAACAGGTACATTGTTTAAGTGTAGCTCCAGCCCAAAAATCTATTTTTAAACTTTTTGGAAAACATAGGTAAGGGTTATCACCCCTGTAACATTTGTTTTGCTGTCTGTGCCCCTGTTCAGAACATTTCACCTCACTTTCCGTCCCAATGACAACTGTTTTTGAAATGTGGTGTTTTTCTTGAAACAAGGATTGGTGATAAAGCATCAGTACAGAGGAGACACCTTTCTCCCATATTAATTCTTACAGGAGAGAATTTTCCTTCCTAGGGGTAGATTTCCTCTCACTTCCTGTTGTCTTCTTGCGTTTGCAAGTAGGAGTCGTTTGTAAGTTGGATGTTTGAAAGTAGGGACCTGCCGTATATACTCTGCAGAAATAGGCCCCTTAGTTGTTGGTGTTGGCACAACACTGTAAGCACTCACAGTTACTCTTGGTTGGTGCTGGAACGCCCTGCTGTCAACTATTATATCAGGAATTGTAATTACATATAATTGTTGAACAGTGGTAGTAAAAATTGGGCCTTTGATGGTGGTGCTGGTGCCACAACACTGTAAGCCCTGACAGTTACTCTTGGTGGGTGCAGCAATGGGCCCTGCTGTGAATTATTAGATCAAGAATTGTAATTGCATGCCCCTGTTGAACAGGGGCTGAAAAATTGGGCCTTTCGTGGTGGTGGTGGTGGTGGCGTTGCCACAACACTGTAAGCCCTCAGAGTTACTCTTGGTGGGTGCAGCAATGGGCCCTGCTGTGAATTATTAGATCAAGAATTGTAATTACATGCCCCTGTTGAACAGGGGCTGAAAAATTGGGCCTTAGGCACTGGTGGCACAACACTGCAACCCCTCACAGATACTGTACTTGGAGCACAGCAATGAGCCCTGTTGCAAAGTATTGCTTCAAAAATTGTAATGACACGCCCCTGTTAAACGGGCTGAAAAATTGGGCCTTAGGCACTGGTGGCACAACACTCCAACCCCTCACAGATACTGTACTTGGAGCACAGCAATGAGCCCTGTTGCAAAGTATTTCTTCAAAAATTTTAATTACACGCCCCTGTTAAACAGGGGCTGAAAAATTGGGCCTTAGCCACTGGTGGCGGCACCCATAAACAAAAATGATCTTCCAAGCTATCATCATCAATCGTATCATTGAGGACTCGGAGGAGGAGGATAGCCAGTCAACATAACAGCACAGGCACTCAGCATCAGCATCAGTCTTGAAGGGATGTGACATGTTAAAATCAATTAGTCTGTTATATCAGCATCAGGTGTGTGGTAGCTGGTGGACTGGTTCATCTTGATGAAAGTCAGTCGATCAACCGAGTCGGTGGACAGGCGCACCCTGTGATCCGTGACAAATCCTCCAGCAGCACTGAATGTGCGTTCCGAAAGAACGCTGGATGCAGGACAGGCCAGTAGCTCAATTGCATACTGTGCAAGCTCTGGCCAGTGATCCATCCTCAAGACCCAGTAAGCCAGAGGATTTTCGGTGGGGAAGGTGTCCAAGTCTGACCTTGCCCCTAGATATTCCTGCACCATGTTTATCAGACGCTGGCGATGGTTGCTGGAACCGATCATACTTTGGGGCTGCGGACTAAAGAATTGTCTGAACGCATCGGTCAGACGGCCACCTTCCCCACCGCTCCTTCTTTGACTGGCCGAAGCCTCAGCAACTCGTTGTCCAGGACCAGGAGTTTGTAACCTCCCAGTCTCTGGGAACGCGTTGCACAGACCTTTCTGCAAGGCCTCCCGGAGTTGTCTCATCCTCTGCTCCCTCTGCGACGGTAACATAAGGTCCGCAACCTTACCCTTGTACCGTGGATCAAGGAGAGTGGCCAGCCAGTAATGGTCCCTCTCCTTGATCCGAAGAATACGAGGATCCTTCCGCAGACTTTGCAGGATCAGGGAGGCCATGCAGCGTAGGTTAGCTGAGGCATTCGGTCCGGAGTCCTCTGGGTCACTAAGGACGACATGATCCGCAGCCACCTCCTCCCAGCCACGTACAAGTCCACTGGTTTCTTGGGACTGTAAATCATCCCTAAAAGACTGCTGCTGATGATGCTGAGTGCCAGCCTCCACCTCCATGCTGACACAATCCTCCTCCTCCTCCTCCTCTTCCTGTGCGATGGGTGGGACAGAAGGAACACTGTCTGGGTAAAGGGGGCCTTGAGAGGCAAGGAAGTCCTCCTCTTCCTGCCTCTGTTCTGCCTCAAGTGCCCTGTCCATTATTCCACGCAGCGTGTGCTCCAACAGGTGGACAAGAGGTACAGTGTCACTGATGCATGCACTGTCACTGCTCACCATCCTCGTGGCCTCCTCAAATGGTGCTAGGACAGTGCATGCATCCCTGATCATGCCCCACTGGCGTGGAGAAAAAAAAACAAGCTCCCCTGACCCTGTCCTGGTGCCGTAGTCACACAGGTACTCATTGATGGCCCTCTGCTGCGTGTGCAGCCGCTGCAGCATGGCCAACGTTGAGTTCCACCTGGTGGGCATGTCACATATAAGGCGGTTCTTGGGCAGGTTCAACTCCTTTTGCAGCTCAGCCAGGGGAGCACTGGCATTATAAGATCTGCGGAAATGCACACAGACTTTCCTGGCCTGCCTCAGGACATCCTGTAAGCCCGGGTACCTGCCCAAGAACCGCTGCACCACCAGGTTAAGGACGTGAGCCACACAGGGCACATGGGTCAGTTGTCCCTGTCGGAGGGCGGAGAGGAGGTTGGTGCCATTGTCGCAAACCACCATTCCTGGCTTAAGCTGGCGTGGCGTCAACCACCTCTCGGCCTGGCCCTGCAGAGCAGACAGGACCTCTGCCCCAGTGTGGCTTCTGTCCCCCAAACACACCAGCGCAAGCACGGCATGGCATCTTTTTGCCTGCGTACTTGCGTAGCCCCTTGAACGGCTACGGAGCACCGCTGGTTCAGAGGACAAAGCACAGGAAGAGGCCATGGAGGAAGAAGAAGAGGAGGGGGTGGAGGAGAGAGGTGTGTCACAACCAGTAGTAGCATTTTGGAGGCGTGGCGGTGGAACAACCTCCAACACTACTGCACCTTGTCCTGCATCCTTCCCAGCTGCCAAAAGAGTGACCCAATGGGCCGTGAAAGAAAGGTAACGTCCCTGTCCATGCCTGCTGGACCATGAGTCAGCGGTAATATGCACCTTACCGCTGACCGCCCTGTCCAGCGAGGCCAAGACATTGCCTTCCACATGCCGGTAGAGAGCCGGAATAGTCTTCCGTGAGAAAAAGTGGCGTTTGGGAACCTGCCACTGAGGAACCGCACATTGCACAAACTCACGGAAGGGGGCTGAGTCTACCAACTGAAAAGGCAGCAGTTGAAGCGCTAGCAATTTAGCCAAGCTAGCATTCAACCGCTGGGCATGTGGATGGCTGGGAGTGAACTTCTTTCGACGGTCCAGCAGCTGGGGCAGGGAAATTTGCGTGCTAGAATCGGACGTCGGTGTACTGCTAGCAGAGTGGCCGCAAGTAATTGGCTGTGACACACCTAATTCTACACCTTCATTCCTCTCAGTGCATGTTTCAGAGAGGACTGAAGTTATAGTGGGGTTGGAGATCCCAGCTGATGCGGTGCAAGGAGAGGTCCGCTTTGTTCTTTGGTGTGGGTCTTTGAGGTAGGCTTGCCAACGAGCTGCATGGCAGGTCAACATATGTCTGGTCAGGCATGTGGTACCCAAGCGGCTGATGTTTTGGCCACGCGATATACGCTTGAGACATATGTTGCAAATAGCAGCTGTGCGATCTGATGCACTAGCCTCAAAAAAAGGCCCACACCAAAGAACTTTTTGAATGACGGGCAGAGGCAGCGCCCTGCACAGGCGGAGCTCTGCGGTGTGATTCCGTCGGTGTACTGCCCTTACGCTGGCCACCAAAGGGCATCCTGCCTCGTTGGAGATGTGCCTCCTCCTCATCCTCCTCCTCCTCCTCTCTCCTATTAGGCACCCACGTGGAGTCAGTGACCTCATCATCCCCTCCCTCCTCATCACTGGAGCCAATCTGGCAGTATGCTGCAGCTGCTGGAACATGACTGCCAGATTGGTGTCCTTCTTGAGCATCCCCTCTGTCTGCTCTCACGCTACTGCCTTCCTGTAGCTGGGTTTCATCATCAGACCCTTCGAAACGCTGGGCATCCTCCTGGAGCATGTACCCAACACTGTGCTGAAACAGTTCGGGGGACTCCTCAGGAGGAGGACATGGTGGGTCTAGGGAAGGAGTGACTGATGATGAGTCTGACATTGATACCAGGGAAGAGGACGCTTTGGCAGCTGCTTTGCCAGTACCCTGAGCCTGGGTGAGAGAGGATGAGGAGGAGGAGGAGGGCTTGGTCATCCACTCTACCAAGTCTTCGGCATGATGTGGCTCAACATGTCCAGCTGCCGAAAAGAAGGACAAGCGTGTCCCATGGCCATGTGCTGATGACAATGCACCGCGTCCACGACCAGCACTGTTGCCCCCAGACACAGAGCCCGCTTGCCCTCTTTTATTGCCTCCTGACTGTCTGCCTCTCCTTGTTTGCCTTCCAGACATTCTAATGGATGGCCTGCAGGGAGATGGGAAAAAAGCAATAAGGGCTACCTTCAGGTGTCCTTCTCTGTCCCTTTACTTAAGGATTTCTAAATATGGTTGAGGATGATTGCTTTCGCACAGAATAGCACAATGACAATTTCCCTGACTGTCCAAAAAACAAGGATTTCAAAGATGGTTGATGAGGAATGCTTTAGCACAGTATAGCACAAGGAGAATTTCCCTCACTGTCCTTCCCTGTCCCTACAAACAAGGATTAGCACAGTAAAACACACTGACACTCTCCCTACCTATAGTTTTCTGTCCCTATAAAAAATGTTTTTTTAAAGATGGTTGATGATCAATGCTTTAGCACACTATAGCACAAGGAGAATTTCCCTCACTGTCCTTCCCTGTCCCTACAAACAAGGATTAGCACAGTAAAACACACTGACACTCTCCCTACCTATAGTTTTCTGTCCCTATAAAAAATGTTTTTTTAAAGATGGTTGATGATCAATGCTTTAGCACACTATAGCACAAGGAGAATTTCCCTCACTGTCCTTCCCTGTCCCTACAAACAAGGATTAGCACAGTAAAACACACTGACACTCTCCCTACCTATAGTTTTCTGTCCCTATAAAAAATGTTTTTTTAAAGATGGTTGATGATCAATGCTTTAGCACACTATAGCACAAGGAGAATTTCCCTCACTGTCCTTCCCTGTCCCTACAAACAAGGATTAGCACAGTAAAACACACTGACACTCTCCCTACCTATAGTTTTCTGTCCCTATAAATTTTTTTTTTTAAAGATGGTTGATGATCAATGCTTTAGCACAGTATAGCACAAGGAGAATTTCCCTCACTGTCCTTCCCTGTCCCTACAAACAAGGATTAGCACAGTAAAACACACTGACACTCTCCCTACCTATAGTTTTCTGTCCCTATAAAAAAATTTTTTTTAACCACTTAAGCCCTGGACCATTTGGTAGCTAGAGGACCAGAGGTGAATTCAGAATTTTGCACTGCGCTGCTTTAACTGTAAATTGTGCGGACATGCAATGTTGTACCCAAACGAAATTTGCGTCCTTTTCTTCCCACAAATAGAGCTTTCTTTTAATGGTATTTGATTGCCTCTGCGATTTTTATTTTTTGCGATATAAACGGAAAAAGACCGAAAATTTTGAAAAAAAATGATATTTTCTACTTTTTGTTATAAGAAAAATCGAATAAACTCAATTTTAGTCATACATTTAGGCCAAAATGTATTCAGCCACATGTCTTTAGTAAAAAAAATGTCAATAAGCGTATATTTATCGGTTTGCGCAAAAGTTATAGCGTTTACAAACTAGGGTACATTTTCTGGAATTTACACAGCTTTTAATTTATGACTGCCTATCTCATTTCCTGAGGTGCTAAAATGACAGGGCAGTACAAAACCCCCCCAAATGACCCCATTTTAGAAAGTAGACACCGCAAGGAAATTGCTGAGAGGCCTGTTGAGCCCATTGAATATTTTTTTTTGTCCCAAGTGATTGAATAATGACAAAAAAAAATAAAAAATTACAAAAAGTTGTCACTAAATGATATATTGCTCACACATGCCATGGTTATATGTGGAATTGCACCCCAAAATACATTCTGCTGCTTCTCCTGAGTACGGGAATACCACATGTGTGGGACTTTTTAGGAGCCTAGCCACGTACGGGACCCCGGAAACCAAGCACCGCCTCCAGGATTTCTAAGGGCGCAAATTTTTGATTTCACTCCTCACTACCTATCACAGTTTTGAAGGCCATAAAATGCCAAAATAGCACAAAACCCCCCCAAATGACCCCATTTTGGAAAGTAGACACCCCAAGCTGTTTGCTGAGAGGCATGGTGAGTATTTTACAGCTCTCATTTGTTTTTGAAAATGAAGAAAGAACATTTTTTTTTTTTTTTTTTTCAATTTTCAAAACTTTGTGACAAAAAGCGAGATCTGCAAAATACTCACAATACCTCTCAGCAAATAGCTTGGGGTGTCTACTTTCCAAAATGGGGTCATTTGGGGGGGTTTTGTGCCATCTGGGCATTCCATGGCCTCCGAAACTGTGATAGGCAGTGAAAAGTGAAATCAAAAATTGACACCCTTAGAAAGCCTGAAGGCGGTGCTTGGTTTTTGGGGTCCCGTACGCGGCTAGGCTCCCAAAAAGTCTCACACATGTGGTATCCCCGTACTCAGGAGAAGCAACAGAATGTATTTTGGGGTGTAATTCCACATATGCCCATGGCATGTTTGAGCAATATATCATTTAGTGACAACTTTGTGCAAAAAAAAAAAAAATTATTTTGTCCGCAACTTGTGTCAACATATAAAATATTCCATGGACTCGACATGCCTCTCAGTATATAGCTTGGGGTGTCTACTTTCCAAAATGGGGTCATTTGGGGGGGTTTTGAACTGTTCTGGCATTTTATACACAACATTAGGAAGCTTACATCCACTCTTCTAACCACTTGAAGACAAAGCCCTTTTTGACACTTTTTGTTTACATGAAAACATATTTTTTTTTGCAAGAAAATTATGTTGAACCCCCAAACATTATATATATTTTTAAAGCAAAGGCCCTACAGAATAAAATGGTGGGTGTTGCATTTTTTTTTCTACACAGTATTTGCGCAGCGATTTTTCAAACGCATTTTTTGGGGAAAAAATACACTTTTTTTAATTTTAATGCACTAAAACACACTATATTGCCCAAATGTTTGATGAAATAAAAAAGATGATCTTAGGCCGAGTACATAGATACCAAACACGACATGCTTTAAAATTTCGCACAAACGCGCATTGGCGACAAACTACATACATTTTTAAAAGCCTTTAAAAGCATTTACAGGTTACCTCGTTAGATTTACAGAGGAGGTCTACTGCTAAAATTACTGCCCTCGATCTAACCTTCGCGGTGATACCTCACATGCATGGTGCAATTGCTGTTTACATATGACGCCAGACCGACGCTTGCGTTCGCCATTGGGCAAGAGCAGGGCAGGACAGGGGTGCTTTTTTTTTTTTTTTTTTTTTTTTTTATTATTAATTTTGCTTTTTTATTTTATTTTTAAACTGTTGCTTCCATATTTATTTATTTTTATCACTTTTATTGTTATCTCAGGGAATGTAAATATCCCCTATGATAGCAATAGGTAATGACAGGTACTCTTTCTTGAAAAAACTGGGGTCTATTGGACCCTAGATCTTTCCTCTGCCCTCAAAGCATCTGACCACACCAAGATCGGTGTGATAAAATGCTTTCCCAATTTCCCAATGGCGCTTTTTATATCCGGGGGGGGACATTCCCTCCCACTGCTTGTAAAAGCAGTCCAGAGGCTAATTGCCTATATAAAAGCTGTCAAAGCGAAGAGAGTGCATATGGCGGGAAGCCTCCATTGGAGGCAGAGCATTCTTAATTTTTCCTATTTTTCGGGTCCGTCGGGCGGCGTGATTGACGGTGGATTTACATCATGCGACCCTTTTTTTTATTTTTATTTTTTTAATAAAGGATTTGTCAAAAACTGTCTCTTGTGGTTTTAACTTTGACACTTTTTTGATAAATGGATAGGGGTACTATGTACCCATTAACATAGGTGTGTGGCCAGGATCTGGGGGCCCCTTTTTAAAGGGGCTTCCAGATTCCGATAAGCCCCCCGTCCACAGACCCTGACAACCACAGCCCAGGGTTGTTGGGAAGGGGCCCCTGTCCCCATAAACATGGAGACAGGGTGCTTTGGGGTGGGGGCGCAGAACCCCCCTTGCCCCAAAGCAACCACCTCCCCAGGTTGATGGCATGTGGCCTGGTGTGGTTTAGGGAGGGGGGGCGCTCCACTCCATACCCCGAAGGGCCTGGTATAGACGGGGGGACACTACGCATTTTTTTTTTTTTTTTTACTTAATTGCCAGGTTATTTTAGAAATGTCATTATTGCTGCAGCTATACATCACACAAATGTGTCACTTTACAGGCAGACTATGGGGACCCCCTAGTCATGAAATTTAAAGAAATTTTTTTTTTTTATTGTTTCACTTTAAGCATTATTAAAATCACTGCTCCTGTAAAAATTATTGTTTTAAAAACGTTTTGCATTTATACATGTGCCCTAGGGAAGTACCTGGGTCCCCATAAAATTTTTATGGCAATAACTTGCATATAAGTGTAGTGCACACACCCCCTTCTCCTTGTCTGTTTCGGCTCCTCTTAGGAGAGAGGGGCACACCGCACCACAAGCCCGTACCCTCCTGTGTTAAGAGGTTAGGCGGTGTTGTTTTTGGGCCTTGTCTGCAGCCGGAGCATAAAGTCCTCCTGAGAATGATTCTCACCTCTACCGTGTGTAGATGCAAGTCCTTAATTTCCCCAGGAACGTAAATGTCCACACCAGCTGAAAGTCCAACTCAATCTTTATTTTTCACTTGCACAACACATATTCTCTTGGATAGACGAAAGGTTGGAGTAAAGACACAGGACAGCTTTAAGGTGTGGAGGAGGTCCAGGCACAAACGTAGCTCAAACTCTTAGGACTGTTCAGATTCTCAAACAGTTTTGGCGCATGGTCTCTGCCACAGACCATGAGGTTGGTCTCTGCCACAGACCTGGTGGATAAGGTCACTGCCACTGACCTGGTGAATATGGTCACTGCCACTGACCTGATGAATATGGTCACTGCCACTGACCTGGTGAATATGGATTTCCTTCCTAGGACATAGCCCCTTTTAGGGAGAAGACATCCCCCCAGAGAGTCAACAGACCCCCTCCTTCACCGTGTCCACAGCACCGGTCCTTCGGAACAGGTCCTCCCTTCTCTTAGGGTGCGGGTCCCCTCGCAAGGTGGCACCCTGGACTCCTCGATCCCTTGCGGACCTCAGCCGAAGGCTGCTGGGCTCCAGGCCATCACTGCAACTCCTGGGCCTCCATTCCCAGGCGAAGGGAAGCGGTGAGATAGTACCTCACCCCAGGCTAAAGGTGCCTGAGGTGGAACCGGAACAAGACGATCCACACTACCACACACCCAGGCTGAAGGTGCCTGGGCGTGGACGGACGAAGAAGCCTCTCAGAAGATGTCCGCCCCTTTTATATCCTCTCCCGGCATGCACAGTAGGTTCCCCGCCCTACTGTACGGCTGCCGAGAGGGGACACAAAAGGCACAGCACTCACTCGCGGTTCAACCCTGGCCCAGAATGGCAGTGCCACCCACCGGCCACAGGGAACACATCACCAGCATTAACCCCTGAGAACAAAAAATGGTCCATGAAACCTATCAATTTAATGTGTCTGAGCCTGGTTACCACTCAGACACTTCCCTTAAATTGAACACCCCGCTACATAAGCTTTTAAAAGTAGAACTTTTTTTTTTCATGTTCGTGTCCCATAGACTTTAATAGAGTTTGTATCTTCACCAGAACTTTTTGTCTGTTCGAGATGATCTGGTGCGAACCAAACCGGGGGTGTTCCACATTTTCACAGCTCTTACTGTGAAGAAACCTTTCCGTATTTGGAGATAAAGAGTGCCCCCTTGTCCTCTGTGATGACCTTCAAGTGAATAACTCAACACCAAGTTCACTATATGGACCCCTTATATATTTGTACATCAGAGGCGTAACTAGAACCTTCAGGGCCCTGGTGCAAGAAACCATGAAGGGCCCCCCTGACCCCCTCTCCCTTTCCATCGGTCCCGGGGCCATTCCCCCTGGGCCCAGGGCACTTCACACTGATCCCAATGACATGGAACTTGACCCATTCAAGTGAAATGTGCTGCTTTGCAAGCGCCCCACTACTGCGTGCAATGCACACGGTTATGGCATGCTAGTGCAGAATTAAAAGGGTAAAGCAGGCAGTGCAGAGGCAATACAACACCTCCTTACTGCCTGTCAAATGTACTATGAAGAGCAATCTGAATGTGAATTGCTCTTCAGAGACCAAAGCAATCCCTTATTTTTTTACATTTTTTAAACAGATTTTTTTTATTGACTTTTTTTTACATGTTTAACAGCCTTTTAGTGAAACATCAGGGCTCTAAACAGACCCCTGATAGCTCACTTTTGAGATAGAGACACCATGTGGCTCCATGTGGTTTGGTGCGTGTGAAAATGCATGGGTTAGCAGATGTGTTAGGGTGCCATTAACAGTTAATGGCACTGCTGTGTGTCTACTGAAGGCAAGTGTGTTTCTGTGTGTGTGTAAGGAAAGACACAATTTTGTGCACATTCCTGAACTGCAAAGGTGTGAACCTAGCCTTATAGTGGGCTCACATCAGTGTGCTGTAGTTTGGCCGCCGCGGGATTGTATGTGTGTTTTACATGCAGTTATAGCCGCGCTCCCATTGAATTCTAATAGGCAGTGAGTTTTCTGAAAGCATGGGAAATTTGCAGCATGTAGGAATTTGATGTACCTTCGTGAAAATGAAGGGACATGTGGAGTGCATATTTATGAGGGGTTAAGCAGATGGGAGAAGAGGAGGGATAAAGGTAACAGGAAAAAGGCCTGGCCAGGACTTCAGAAAGAATTGGAGCGGTCGGAAGAGCATGCGCAGGCATTACTATCCTATGGGACTCACTGAAGCCTCAGGGAGCAGCGGTACACGTCCCGAGGGACGTAAAATTCCAGGGAGTATACTCCCCCCTCTTCTTAGCACAGAAGACCACGGTTTATGGCAATCAGTAATAGGTATATCTTACTTGAACAAAGTATATAAAATAGGAAAGATTCAAATGGAGACTCTGTCGACCATCTGTACAGCCAGGCGATTGGGTAATCTCAATCGACTTAAAAGATGCTTACCTCCATATTCCGGTGGCAAAGGAATTTCTCAAATACCTCCGGTTCCAAGTTGGACAAGAACATCTACAGTTCATCTACCTCCCTTTCGGGCTGACAACCTCACCTGAGTCTTCTCAAAAATTCCTCTGACCATAGTGGTTCTCATCAGAACGAGAGGGGTACGTCTTTATCACTACTTCGATGACCTCCTGTTGCTGTCCCAAGACAAAGGGCAGCTGCTGGTTCACAAGGAGCAGGTAATCTCCTCCTTGTCCAGTTTTGGGTTGCTTCTGTCTGGGAAAAGCTACCTAGAACCAATCCAGCGCCTCATGTACTTTGGGGCCCAGTTTATTACAGTAGAAAGCACCATCTCTCTCCCAGTGGGGAAGATCACGGTTATCCAGAAGAGAATTTCGTGATCTCTAATCTCTTCACGGCCGAGGGCCTCACAGTGCCAAAAAACTATCGGCTCAATGGTCTCCACGACCCCTATGGTCAAGTGGTCTCTGCAGAGGTTACGCCTTTTCCAGTCAGGTTTTCTGCAACAATGGAAACCAAGGGGCAACAGTCAACCTATTCACATATCATCGACGATGAGGAGCAGCCTCTTCTGGTGGTTTCAGCGCAAAACCTGCTCAATTGCCACTCCATTGCCTCCATCTCATGGATCACGGTCACGCCCGATGCCAGCGGTTCCGGTTGAGGAGCCCTCTGCAGATCGGATCTTGCTCAAGGCAAGTTAGGTAAGCGTCTTCTCAACCCGGGCTAGAACGTCCTGGAACTTCGGGCAGCCTAGTGTGTTCTTCAGTCCTTCTCCCGTCCGGAAGGGAGAGTCAGTATTATTAAGAATGGTGGACACCACGGCGATCTCCTATGTGAAGAGTCATGGAGGCACTCGGAGCTCCACACTTTTCCAGGAGGTCGAGCCCATCATGTCTTGGGCTTCAGCAGCTTAAATCCCCGGAGTCCAGAATGTCCGAGCGGACTTCCTGTCGCATATTCGGATAGACATCAACGAGTGGTCTCTTCATGTGCAGACATTCAAGTGGATTCTGTCCATGGGAGTCAATCCCGAAGTGGATCGATTCTCTTCCCCGGCAACTTCAAGCTGAAGAGGTATTACACTCGGGGCCGTGCAGCTAGGCCTCCGGAATGGATGCCCTGATGGATCGATTGAATTTCAAGTGGGCATACGCCTTTTCACTGATCGCAATCATCTTCATGGTCTTACGGAGACCTCATGCGGAAGCGGTCAAAGTGGTGGTAGTAGCTCCTTATTGGTCGTACAAGCCTTGATTTCCCCTCTTGAGCCAGCTCAGCTTTCAGGATCCGGTGCCTCGTCCTCTTGGACTGGACCTTTTTTCTCAAGGGGCAAAACTGAAAATTTATTACCAAATACTTACCGTAATTTTCCTTTCCTGATGGACTCCATGGCAGTCGGAGTTCCCCCCCATCGGTCAAGAGTAGGCTAGTTACGGAAAACAGTCTCTACCGGTGAGCTCAAACTTATAGGGTAAGGGGTCCTATAGCATTGGAGAGGAAGTGGGGTTAACCCACACGTAGACTGCCATGGAGTCCATCAGGAAACAAAAATTACGGTAAGTATTTGGTAATAAATTTTCAGTTTTCTGGGAGTTAGGCATATACTGCCAGTAACTAATGCAAAGTACATCTAAATCTACTAGTTCATCTAACAATATCCTACATCCCTACAACAGTCCTGCTATCCAAGGGTGACTTTATTTTTATTTTTTTCACCAGGATCACCTGGTGATTTATAGAGAACAGACCTCTCTTGCTTCCCAATCCTGACTTGAAGCCAGTGTTCTTACACCCTAACCTGGCACATGACATTGTCCAAGAGGGAGAATGTTTCTTTAATTTAACTCCCACTCTCATCTCACAATTCCCCCAGCCCCCTTATTTTTTTCTGCTGTAACTCACTCCGGTTTTCTTTTCTGTGCCCGTGACCCATTTTTTGCGTTAGTGTTTTTCTGTGGTTTATCTACTTTACAACCTATTTACCTATATGTAAAATGCATAAACTGTCTTGGAATTCGACTTTTATTGCTGATTGTTCACAACTCCTGGTTATCATTAGTAATATTTGCACGGGCTCCATTGATCGCCCTTCAATGTATACATGTTCTGGGTTGCTAGTGTTCTTTAATGCCTGGTCCTACTTGATCATATGGACTTGTCATATATATATATATATTGTGAGGGGGTTAGCTCGGCAGCGGGTGTGTGTGACCCCCGGGATGGGCTCCCCACACAAAAACAGGCCCAGCAAACGGAGGTTGTGGTTTTCAAAATCAAAAAGGTGCGGTTTATTTTCTATTTACAGTGACAAAACACAGCAAAGCAAAAGAAACATAAATAAAATAAATCCTGGTCAACTTGACCTCTGACTAAACATACAGGTTTCCTAACTAACAACTGGGATCAGCCTAGTGCTGTCCTAGTCCCTAAGTCCCTGGTTTTAAATGTCCAAGCAAATAGCCACACAGGCTTTGTCTCACCCCACAGGGGTTCACTCTCCCTAGACAGTCCACACAGGTCTGGTTCCAGGCATGAGCAAACACCTAATGAATCTGGGAGTTCTTATAGAGGCCTAAATGAGCTGACAAGCTTCAGCTGGTCTCATCAACTCCCTGTCTGCACGACGCCCCACACTCTCCCTAGAGGTATGAGTCATCCATGAGCCCACTAGCCTCAGCTGGGCTTATACAACTCTCCACCTAGTTGTATAAGTCGGCGTAAAGCCTGAATCTGGGCGAAATATATCTACCCCCCTGGATGCAACCAGGTGACTTTACCTTCCTGCTGTCACATACCCCCCCCTCTTGTTTTAACCTCGGGGTTGGAACACCAGCAATCAGGCATTCATGTACTCGAGACAAAGCATCCACATTCCCCATTTGAACGCCAGGGCGATGCTTTACTGTGAAGTTGAATTCCTGGAGGGCCAGGAACCACCTATTCACTCTTCTATTTGTTTCCTTGTTTTGAGCCATCCACTTTAACGGAGCGTGATCCGTAACCATGTCAAAGTGCCTACCTAGCAGGTAGTACCGAAGGGAATCTAGAGCCCACTTCACCGCTAAACACTCCTTTTCAACGGTGGCGTAATTTACCTCATGGGACTTCAACTTCCTGCTGAGGTAAATGACTGGGTGCTCTTCCCCGTTCCAGACCTGGGACAATACTGCTCCTAACCCCACATCTGACGCATCACTTTGTACGACAAAGTCTTTAGAGAAGTCGGGTGAGTACAACACTGGCTGGCTACATAAGGCTTGTTTCAAGAATTGGAATGCTGCCTCAGCCTCGGTGGTCCATTTAATCATGACCGACCCTTTCCCCTTCGTCAGGTTGGTTAGGGGCACAGCCTTAGAAGCAAAGTGGGGAATGAATCGCCGATAATACCCAGCGATTCCCAGAAAGGCTCGTACCTGCTTCTTGCTGTTGGGACGTGGCCAACTCTGGATGGCTTCGACTTTGTTGAGTTGGGGTTTTATTACTCCCCTCCCAATGGTGTACCCAAGATATTTGGCCTCCTCCTGCCCAATGGTACACTTCTTGGGGTTAGCCGTAAACCCCGCTTCCCGAACAGAGTCCAGGACTGCTTGCACTTTTGGCAGATGTGAGGCCCAATCTGTGCTATGGACAATTACGTCATCCAGGTAAGCCGCAGCATACTTCCGATGGGGCCTCAGCATCTGGTCCATTTTCCGCTGGAATGTGGCCGGCGCATTCTGTAACCCGAACGGCATTCTTTTATATTGGAACGCCCCGTCTGGGGTTACAAATGCGGTTTTCTCTTTGGCCGACTTGGCCAGGGGGATTTGCCAATACCCTTTTGTGAGGTCAAGAGTCGTCATGTATCGGGCTGTTCCCAGCCGGTCGATCAACTCATCTATACGTGGCATGGGGTAGGTGTCAAATTTTGTAACTTTGTTCAACTGACGAAAATCGTTACAAAATCGCCAGCTCCCATCCGGTTTAGGCACCAACACAATGGGACTAGACCAATCACTTTGGGACTCCTCTATCACCCCTAAGTTCAGCATTTTCTGTACTTCCTCCCGTATTGCCTCCCGTCGGGCCTCTGGGATCCGATAGGGTTTTAACTTCACCCTTTCACCGGGCGGGGTAATGATGTCATGCTCTACCCCAGATGTTTGTCCCGGCAGCTCAGAGAATACCTCCTTGTTGCGAAGCACAAACTCCTTAACCTCCTGTTGTTGGGGTTGTGACAAGGTGGCTGCTATTCCAACCTCAGGAATCACGCAACCAGTTTGAGCTGGTGACCAAGTGTCTGCGACTAGGGACTCTCTATCCCTCCAGGCTTTCAACAGATTAACGTGATAGATCTGTTCGGGCTTTCGCCTTCCTGGTTGTCTGACCTTGTAATTCACTTCGCTCACTTTTTCCATTATCTCATAGGGGCCTTGCCATTTGGCAAGGAATTTACTTTCAACCGTAGGGACAAGTACCAGTATCCTATCCCCCGGGGAAAAGGTACGGGTCTTGGCTCCACGGTTGTACACTCTCTGCTGTGCTAACTGCGCTTGGGCCAAATGTTCCTTCACGATGGGCATTACCTGTGCAATTCGGTCTTGCATCAGGGCGACATGCTCAATCACACTCCTGTGGGGAGAACTCTCACTTTCCCAAGTTTCCTTGGCAATATCCAACAGCCCTCTTGGGTGTCTCCCATACAGTAACTCAAAGGGGGAGAATCCCGTAGAGGATTGGGGCACCTCCCTAATAGCAAACATCAGATAAGGAAGTAGACAGTCCCAATCCTTTCCATCTCTATCCACCACTTTCTTCAACATTTGTTTTAGGGTTTTGTTGAATCTTTCAACCAGCCCATCGGTTTGGGGGTGATACACAGATGTACGTAATTGCGTCACTTTGAACAATTTACACAGCTCCTTCATAACCCGGGACATAAAGGGTGTACCTTGGTCCGTAAGCAGTTCTTTACAAATACCCACCCGGCTAAACACAAGAGATAGCTCTTTGGCTATGGTTTTGGCCGAGGTATTTCGGAGAGGGATCGCTTCTGGATAACGGGTGGCATAGTCCATTATAACTAATATGTACTGGTGCCCCCTAGCGGACTTGATTATAGGCCCTACCAAATCCATGGCGATCCTCTCAAACGGGACCTCAATGATGGGTAGAGGGACCAGCGGGCTACGGAAATGTGGCATCGGGGCCGACCTCTGACACACAGGGCAGGAGGAACAATAATTTTCTATGTCCTTCATCACCCCCGGCCAATAGAATCTCTGTAATACCCTCTCTCGGGTTTTCTCTGTCCCCAGATGACCTCCAAGAATGTGCCCATGGGCCAACTCCAACACCAACTTCCTGTAAGGTTTGGGCACCACAAGCTGCTCAACGGTTTCTTCTGCCCTTTTTGCCACCCGATACAGTAGGTCCTTCTCTACGCTGAAGTATGGGTAAGTGCAGGTATTATCTGGGTTCACTAACTCGCCATCTATTTTCACTACGTTTTCCCGTGCCTTTATTAGGGCGGGGTCTTTCAACTGTTCTGTGGCAAAGTTTTCCCTGTGAACCTCAAGATCAGAAAACTCCACAGACGGTAGGTTTTCGTCTGAGGAGGTGGGCTCCTCTCCAGTTTCTTGAGTCTCCCCTGCCAATACTGATAAGGGAAATTCCGGAGAGTCCTCACCACTCTCAGGGGAGTTCTGGCTATCACATTCCTGGTACATAGGGGCACCAGTGGGGGGCTCAGGATCATCCCACAGTTCCCAGAACTTCGGAAAATCCCTTCCCACAATGGCGTCATGCGGTAACTGAGATACTAAGCCCACTGGATGAGAGAGGGTACCTTTGGGGGTCTCGAAACACACTGTAGTCACTGGATACTCTCGGGTGTCCCCATGCACACAAATAACAGCTACCTTGCTATTCCCAAAGACCTCTGTTTTAACTAACTCAGCCTTTATCAGGGTCACAAGGCTACCTGAATCCAGCAATACCACAACATTTCTACCATTAACACACATTTTGCATAAATGTTTCTCAGTTCCTCGAATGGCAGTGCATGCGACTGTCGCACACAGCGACTGACGTCTGCCCGTCAGAAAGTCACACTGCATGGGTTCCTCCACAACCGGGCAATTGGCTGCAATATGTCCCGCTTGCCGGCAGCGGTAGCAAACGATCCTTCTTGCCGCCTCTTGAGCCGCTGATTTCCCAGGCTGTTCTCGCCAAACTTGGGGTAGAGCTCCCACCCTCTCACTCTCTCCACCCTCAACCCTTGGAATCCTCTTATCCGCCCCTGGGGATGGTCTGGTCTTAGGGTGGAAAGTCCGAGTGTCTCTGGAAGAGGCCGTCAGGTTCTCTGTAGCCAAGTATTTCTCCACACGATCCACAAGACCATCGGCCGTCTCTGGGTCTCCATGGCTTACCCACTTTTGGATGGCAGTAGGAAGAGCTCTCAAAAACCGATCCATTACAACACGTTCCACAATCTTTGGTGCGGACAAAGTCTCTGGCTGTAGCCACTTTCTGCTCAGGTGAATGAGATCATACATTTGAGACCTGGGGGGTTTTCCAAGCTGGAAAGTCCAGTTATGCACACGCTGAGCCCGGACAGCCTGGGTGACACCCAGCCTTGCCAAAATTTCAGCTTTTAGCATCACATAGTCTTTTGCTTGGTTAGGCTCTAGGTCATAGTAAGCTTTCTGCGATTCACCAGTTAACAGAGGAGCCACCAGTCCAGCCCACTGCTCCTCAGGCCACTTTTCTCTTTCAGCGGTCCTTTCAAATGTGGTCAAAAATACCTCTGGATCATCCTCTCCAGTCATTTTTGTCAATAAACGACTCACCCCAAAGGACGCGGTATTAGTGGGATGGCTTTCCTCACTGGTCTGCGGACGTTGCTGCATTACTGCTTCCATCTGTTGTTGTAGTCTCTGCTCTTGCTTCTGCAACAGGTCTATGAAGCGGGCCTCAGATTGCTGCTGGGCTTGTTGCTGAGCCTCCAGACTCTGTTGCAAAGTTGCGTTTGTCTGCTGCTGGGCTGCAAGGCTCTGTTGATGAGCTTGCTGCTGGGCTGCGAAGTTCTGTTGTTGAGCTGCAAGGCTCTGTTGATGAGCTGCAAGGCTCTTTTGCAAACCTGCATTTGTCTGCTGTTGATTGGCATTTGCTAGAGCCAGCTGCTTCAGTATCTCCTCCATGCTGGCTTAAAAAAAAACTGCCACTGGTTCTCCACCAACTGTGAGGGGGTTAGCTCGGCAGCGGGTGTGTGTGACCCCCGGGATGGGCTCCCCACACAAAAACAGGCCCAGCAAACGGAGGTTGTGGTTTTCAAAATCAAAAAGGTGCGGTTTATTTTCTATTTACAGTGACAAAACACAGCAAAGCAAAAGAAACATAAATAAAATAAATCCTGGTCAACTTGACCTCTGACTAAACATACAGGTTTCCTAACTAACAACTGGGATCAGCCTAGTGCTGTCCTAGTCCCTAAGTCCCTGGTTTTAAATGTCCAAGCAAATAGCCACACAGGCTTTGTCTCACCGCACAGGGGTTCACTCTCCCTAGACAGTCCACACAGGTCTGGTTCCAGGCATGAGCAAACACCTAATGAATCTGGGAGTTCTTATAGAGGCCTAAATGAGCTGACAAGCTTCAGCTGGTCTCATCAACTCCCTGTCTGCACGACGCCCCACACTCTCCCTAGAGGTATGAGTCATCCATGAGCCCACTAGCCTCAGCTGGGCTTATACAACTCTCCACCTAGTTGTATAAGTCGGCGTAAAGCCTGAATCTGGGCGAAATATATCTACCCCCCTGGATGCAACCAGGTGACTTTACCTTCCTGCTGTCACAATATATATATATATTTATGGTCGGAGCCCTCTGTCCGAAGAGATATGGATCACATAAACACGTCACAAGACTAACAACACAAATAAGACCTGAAGTGTGGCCTGGCCTTTTGTACGGTATGCCAAAGAAAGGGGCCATACCTGAATAGAAGTGATAGATAATTCTGCTGAGAATTGGTTGTAGAGGAGTGCCCTAGAAAAGGGAGATATGGGTGGGTGGGTATCGCGCACTACAGCCGACGCTGACCCTCGTGGATGGTCTGTATAAGTACCCCTCGAACTCCTCCCATAATTTCAGGCTAGCATACTAGCCTTCCTATTTATGGTCGGAGCCCTCTGTCCGAAGAGATATGGATCACATAAACACGTCACAAGACTAACAACACAAATAAGACCTGAAGTGTGGCCTGGCCTTTTGTACGGTATGCCAAAGAAAGGGGCCAAAAAGTCACACAAGGTTAGGAAGGAATTGATCTATTATGTTAGGTAAACCACTATAGAGCGAGACTGTTAAAGGCTCGTGATATTTCTGACTGAGGATCGGGGACGTGTCGGGCGAAACACAAGGATTTCCACCTGCCCATCTTCCTTATTGCGTGGTCAGGAACTCTGTTTCGTGATGTTGCTGGGGCTGCTCTAATGCGAAAGCGAGTCCTGAGTAACATCCTGGGTCAAGGCCCGAGATGCTCAGGAGTATTCTGACGTGGCTGACGAACTGGTTCCCGCTTAGGGGTTCAGTTGGGAAAGGTAGTAGAGGGCTGTCCTCAGATGGCTCGGACAGCAGAGTTTACCAATTACCGTAGAACGGCCATGGCGTTGTGTGTCTGGAAAGGTTTAATGTCTACTCCGGGACCGGGTTGTATCATTTCCGATACCGTCGGGTGTAGGATGAAATGACTTTGGTGGCGAGTCGGGTGGTGCCCGAGTAGTACTCGGCATTTAGGGCTGGTGATAGTAATTCGCCGGGCCGTAAAATCGTAAAAGGCTAGGTAAATGGCTGCTTGAACTACCAGGCTGGGCCATAGACCGAAGGGAGAACGGGAAAGGATAGCAGACATGTCCCGGAGTATGGCGCTGGTCACTGGTAAGCGTTTGGTACTAGAGTGTGGTTGCCGCCACCTGTAGTGTGTTGGCGGATCAGGATGCATTAATGAGGGAGGTAGCACCATGGAGGTGCTATCCGATTCCAGAGTTGGTTGCGACTAATGTGGGACGCCGGACATGGTCGAGTCGGCTCCGGCTTCTGTGAAAGGATGTGGCATGGTCAAGCGGGATAGCACGTCGGCCGAGGTGTTGCATTGACCGGGGATGTGGACACTGAGGCTACTGAGCTGATGTTGTAGGGAAAGTAGCAACAGCCTGCGTGGGAAGGACATGATGGACAACGATTTATTGACCTGCCTTTGTTAACGACTGTGGCTG
The DNA here is from genome assembly GCA_029206835.1 of Rana muscosa. NCBI lineage: Eukaryota > Metazoa > Chordata > Amphibia > Anura > Ranidae > Rana > Rana muscosa. The sequence continues at coordinate 79,189,305 of CM055119.1, read as the reverse complement.
TAGCCTGGTTGTCTGTGGCGAACGTGTCGGTCTGTCCTGCCCGGGGCTGCCCCGTACTTGAGTTGCTGCGACTTTGGGGTAGATCTCAAATAGAGAGGAGGACTGACTAAAAGCGGAATTGTGAGCATCTCTGATGGATCGGATCTCTTGAAACCGATGATGGCCAAAAGTTGCAGCGAAGCTTGTGGAAGCTGCTACGTCCGTGATTATCTGAGGTGACGAAGAGAATGCTGATGGGATAAACAAGGGTCTACCTATCCGGTCTCAAGGAATTGGTCCCCCATGGCCAGATCCTGCTACGGAGGCTGCGTCTAGCTTAATGACTTGGTCAGGGTCTTGTGCCTGGGAGAGGAACACTAAGAAGCGTGCGATAAAGGATCGCCCTTGAGAGACGATCCTCATCGTGGTATGAGCATGCCCAGTAGGGATTGTAGCTGTGGGTTAGTGCACCCTTGCGTGTCGGTAGACGTATGGATGACTGTCCTGATGCGGGTCAATCTACCGAGAGGTGGGCTGGCCCGCATGGAGCGTTTGTCTAGAATGATTACCAGGAAGGAGATGAACTGTGCCGGTCTTTCTACTTTCTTCACGGTTGTGGGCACGTCAAGGTTTTAAAGACCTCTCTTGGATTTCTTAGATCTCACAAGAATCCTAAACCATCGGGAGAACTCCTGTGAGGGTATGCCGGAGTTTGACTGGGTAGTTTTGGAATGAGTCAGGCAGTGTAATGAGTCCGGTGTGGAACCCTGTAGTGTCCCCTGTACTAGAAAGGCTGCTAGAGAGGAAGTTGGATGTGAGGAGAGAAAGTCGAGCCGCCCGAAGTGCATGTGGCCTGGTCAAGCTGGACTCTGCTGCTTGGCGCCGCAGGTATTTCTAGGGAGAGCCTTCTGGCACAGGAGGCGGATGTGCAGAAGTTTGCGGTGGGGTAAAAGCAACCCTTGAAATTAAGTTGCTGGAGATGGCTGCGCCCCCCGGTGCTCAAATTGGACATCCTAGTCTGACTGGGAGGACTGGTTACATCTCTAAGGCTTCCAGAGGCTACCACGAACTTGTCGCTTTCGAGTTTGCGAGCGAGCCTGGGGTCCTTGGCCATTAGGATGACTGAGACGTCCCCCTAGGCACGCGGCTTGTTCCCTGTTATGACCTGTGCCGAAGATGCGTGGGGACGCTAGGTTCGCGTCCTAGCGCTTAGGATGTCCTTCCTGATGCCCGCTGGGACCAGGTGCGAAGAAAAAGGGGTGCAAGCGTCGGGCGTACCTACAGTGGGGGGTTCGGTAACGACGGTGGAGACTGGGGCTGATAGGGGCGCGGCTGACCGTGTTTCCAGGGCCCCTACTCTAGCCTGGACATCGGTGACTGCGGTTGCCAGTGTGGTCATCAAGGCGTGTAGCTGAGTAATGCCGAGGATATCGACTGCAGCGGAATTTGTCTGGTAGAGTTGCCGCTGGTTATGGAACAGCAGCCTAACAGCTTGGTTTTCGTGGCCGGGTAGGGGATGCCCCTACGGCGTAGTTCGGCTGTAAGCCTGGGGATGGTCCAGCCCTGAGGGACTGTGTGGAGTCGTCCGCTGAACCCGAACGTGGTGACGGTGGGACGAAGGTAAAGTCATCGCAGTCGGTCTGCGACATGTTGGGGGCTGGAGAAAAAACAAGAAAGAAAAAGGGGGGGGGGGGAATGTATGTTTATAGAGTGAGATGCCAGGTATGGAGGGGATAGAGGAGGTACGAAAGTGGGTAGGGAGAAGGAAGGGAGGATGGACAGAATAAGGAATGACAGGCGCAGAGGATAGCCAAGTTTTGCGTACGAGCGCTTGTTGAGTGTAATTTGGAAAACTCAAAAGAGTGCGTGGCAACCGAGGTGAGCCAGGAGGTGACTGGCTAGGTAACCGATAGCTCGGGTGCCGTCTGTGCTTGGCACAGACTGATGAACCAGAGCCCCCAGGGCGTACTGGGGCGGGTAGCTGGAGTCTGGTATACTAAGTAGGAATGTTTCGATCTGTAGTTCAATGACGTGTGGTCGGTCTGCCAACTCCTGCACTGCCAGCAAGGTGATGTTGGCGACCTTGTCTGCGTAGTGAAGGATCTCGGATCGACTTCGAAAACAGAGTGTCATGCGTAGAAGTATGTGGCAGTTGCTAGCGCCTGGTGAGCGGTCGAATTGTGTATGTGAAGACAAATATGTCGTGAAAGAGTGCGGAGAGAAAGCAAGGAGGGGCCTTGCGTTTACGCACCTGACTTGAGCCCTGTCTTGGTTGAGGTCGAGACATGGGTCGACCGGGACCTGTGAGGAGGGTGACATGGAGATATATATATATATATACAGGTCCTTCTCAAAAAATTAGCATATTGTGATAAAGTTCATTATTTTCTGTAATGTACTGATAAACATTAGACTTTCATATATTTTAGATTCATTACACACAACTGAAGTAGTTCAAGCCTTTTCTTGTTTTAATATTGATGATTTTGGCATACAGCTCATGACAACCCAAAATTCCTATCTCAAAAAATTAGCATATCATGAAAAGGTTCTCTAAACGAGCTATTAACCTAATCATCTGAATCAACTAATTAACTCTAAACACCTGCAAAAGATTCCTGAGGCTTTTAAAAACTCCCAGCCTGGTTCATTACTCAAAACCGCAATCATGGGTAAGACTGCCGACCTGACTGCTGTCCAGAAGGCCATCATTGACACCCTCAAGCAAGAGGGTAAGACACAGAAAGAAATTTCTGAACGAATAGGCTGTTCCCAGAGTGCTGTATCAAGGCACCTCAGTGGGAAGTCTGTGGGAAGGAAAAAGTGTGGCAGAAAACGCTGCACAACGAGAAGAGGTGACCGGACCCTGAAGAAGATTGTGGAGAAGGACCGATTCCAGACCTTGGAGGACCTGCGGAAGCAGTGGACTGAGTCTGGAGTAGAAACATCCAGAGCCACCGTGAACAGGCGTGTGCAGGAAATGGGCTACAGGTGCTGCATTCCCCAGGTCAAGCCACTTTTGAACCAGAAACAGCGGCAGAAGCGCCTGACCTGGGCTACAGAGAAGCAGCACTGGACTGTTGCTCAGTGGTCCAAAGTACTTTTTTTGGATGAAAGCAAATTTTGCATGTCATTCGGAAATCAAGGTGCCAGAGTCTGGAGGAAGACTGGGGAGAGGGAAATGCCAAAATGCCTGAAGTCCAGTGTCAATTACCCACACTCAGTGATGGTCTGGGGTGCCATGTCAGCTGCTGGTGTTGGTCCACTGTGTTTTATCAAGGGCAGGGTCAATGCAGCTAGCTATCAGGAGATTTTGGAGCACTTCATGCTTCCATCTGCTGAAAAGCTTTATGGATATGAAGATTTCATTTTTCAGCACGACCTGGCACCTGCTCACAGTGCCAAAACCACTGGTAAATGGTTTACTGACCATGGTATTACTGTGCTCAATTGGCCTGCCAACTCTCCTGACCTGAACCCCATAGAGAATCTGTGGGATATTGGAAAGAGAAAGTTGAGAGACGCAAGACCCAACACTCTGGATGAGCTTAAGGCCGCTATCGAAGCATCCTGGGCCTCCATAACACCTCAGCAGTGCCACAGGCTGGTTGCCTCCATGCCACGCCGCATTGAAGCAGTCATTTCTGCAAAAGGATTCCCGACCAAGTATTGAGTGCATAACTGAACATAATTATTTGAAGGTTGACTTTTTTTATATTAAAAACACTTTTCTTTTATTGGTCGGATGAAATATGCTAATTTTTTGAGATAGGATTTTTGGGTTGTCATGAGCTGTATGCCAAAATCATCAATATTAAAACAAGAAAAGGCTTGAACTACTTCAGTTGTGTGTAATGAATCTAAAATATATGAAAGTCTAATGTTTATCAGTACATTACAGAAAATAATGAACTTTATCACAATATGCTAATTTTTTGAGAAGGACCTGTATGTATATTTCTTTTTTTTTTTTTTTTTTTATTATATATATATTTTTTTATTTTTTTTTTGTAGGCGTGAAGAGTTGTGGGAGCGGTAGGTAGCTCCCGGGTGAAGAAGTGTGTAAGACCCCCTGCCCCTTTTTTTTTTTTTATTTATTTATTTTTTATTTATTTTTTCGGGAAATATCGTCCGACCTGGATTGCAGGGTGGACGGGATGGAAACTCGATCTAAACTGACGTGTGTGGTGGAAAGGGATAGAGAAATCGGTGAGTAGCCGTTTGACTACTGGAGGAGGTGAGTGGCTGGTGTGCAACCACTCGTCGAACGCTCGCAGCGCTTGCGAGGAACAAATGCCTTAAGGAGACGAAAGAAGAGTTTGTGACTTTCGAGTGTGTGGGGATGGCCGTTTCGTGATGAAACGGGAGTGGTAAGTAATGCGTGTGTATAGCGGCTTGGGGTTCGAATCATTGTGGCCGATGCTACGGCTGGATTCGTAATGTTCTGAGACGTTCAACGTTGTATCGGAGGTATGGGTCGGAGCTGCTTAGAGCCGGGTATGCGACTGCGAACGAATTGGTTGTTTCAGCCGAGGATCCGAAACTTGGAGCCGATGCTACGACTGGATTCGGATCGGTTAAAGAAGTTTACTGCTGAAGATCGAAGCGGTATGCGCCGGTGGTGCGACTGTGACTCGACCGATTGAAAATGCCATAGAGCCGAAAATTTGAGCCGCTGCTACGACTGAATTCGGATCAGCTCGAAAGTTCGATGTTTGTGGACCCGAGCCGACGAGCCGGTGGTGCGACTGAGCTCAGATCGGCCATGTTAGCGGAGGATCCGAACCTTTGAGCCGATGCTACGACTGGGTTCGGATCGGATAGGAGGGTCTGTTGCTAGAGATCCGAGTCGATTGAGCCGGTGAAGCGACTGGACTCGGATCGCTTGGGAATGCCATTGGTTCGAATGTTTGAGCCTATGCTACGACTGAAATCGGATGGTTTAGCGGTTCGATGTTTGTAGGTCCGAGCCGATGAGCCGGTGGTGCGACTGTGCTCGGAACCAACGTGGATGCCAGAGATCCGAATCTCTAAGCCGATGCTGTGCCTGTATACGGGCTGATAACGGGTGCAAGGCGGGGATTTGAATTTCCCGGGTCCGAATCGTAGCGCCGGAGATACGGCTGGACTCGGACGGGTGTTCGTTGTTTCGAAGTTGAAGGGGCTTGTGATTGTCGAGGGTCCGGCCTGTAGTGCCGATTGTTAGCGACAAGAGCCAGCCCAGACTGTTTGGTGTATGGTGTAAGTAGGAGGTGTGGGGCATCAGTAAGGTGAAGGGAGAGTATCGTAGGAGGTGTAGGGCATCAGTGACTAGGGATAAGGAAGTGCAGTGTGGGATACCAGTCCGACGACTGGGTATCGGATGTGCGACTGAGGCGAGAGCCTTGCGAGCTGTGAGTAATTCGTACAACAGCTCTGAGAGCCGTAGTGTCTGGACGGACCGTTACCGGTAGCAACGTGGGTGTGACAGGGTACGAAAGACAACTGGACTAGTCGATAAACATACGATGCAGACGGAAAACACGGGGTTATGAACCGTGTGATTTTGAAAAAGAAGAAACGTGTACCGGCGCTACGATTCGTACGAACGGTAACGGCCGGTCCTACCTGCGACCGCGAGCGGGGATACGATCAACTGCGAGCGAAGCTGGAAGGTACGAAAGCAACTACACGGACGTTGCGAGTCGTAAGGCGTCGGCTGATGACGACGAATATCGCGCACTACAGCCGACACTGACCCTGGTGGATGGTCTGTATAAGTACCCCTCGAACTCCTCCCATAATTTCAGGCTAGCATACTAGCCTTCCTATATATATGAACAGCTTCAACTCTTCTGGGAAGGCTGTCCACAAGGTTCAGGAGTGTGTCTATGGGAATGTTTGACCATTCTTCCAGAAGCGCATTGGTAAGATCAGGCACTGATGCTGGACGAGAAGGCCTGGCTCGCAGGCTCTGCTCTAATTCACCCCAAAGGTGTTCTGTCGAGTTGAGGTCAGGTCAGTCAAGCTCCTCCACCCCAAACTCGCTCATCGATGTCTTTATGGACCTTGCTTTGTGCACTGGTCCAAATCATTTGGCGGGGGGGAGGGATTATGGTGTGGGGTTGTTTTTCAGGGGATGGGCTTGGCCCCTTAGTTCCAGCGAAGGGAACTCTTAAGGCATCAGCATACCAAGATATTTTGGACAATTTCATGCTCCCAACCTTGTGGGAACAGTTTGGGGATGGCCCCTTCCTGTTCCAACATGACTGCGCACCAGTGCACCAACAAGGTCCATAATGACATCGATGAGCGAGTTTGGAGTGGAGTAACTTGACTGGCCTGCACAGAGTCCTGACCTCAACCTGATAGAACACCTTTAGGATATATTAGAGCAGAGACTGCAAGCCAGGCCTTCTCATCCACAACAGTGCCTGACCTCACTAATGAGTAATGATGTGTTTTGAAAATGAACACATTGGATTGTGAAATGGTTGTATCAGGTTTTTGGTCACATAAATATTCAAGTGATTGTAAAGTCTTGTTTTAGAAAAAAAAATATGTGTTATACCTACCTGCTCTGAGCAGTGGTTTTGCACAGAGCCGCCCTGATCCTCCTCTTCACGGGTCCCTCTTCGGTGCTCCTGACCCCTCCCTCCTGTGGAGTGCCCTCACAGCAAGCAGCTTGCTATGGGGGCACCGAGCAGAGCTGCAGCTCTGTGTGTCCATTCAGACACAAAACTGTGGGTCGATCCCGCCCCTCTCTCTCCTGATTGGCTAACTGACTTTGCTTGACAGCAGCAGGAGCCAATGGCACAGCTGATGTGTCTCAGCCAATCAGGAGGGAGAGTCCCGGTTGGCTGAGGGACTTGTGGACATCGCTGGACCTAGATGGGGCTCAGGAAAGCATTAGGGGGGCTGGGGGGGGGGGGCTGCAGCTCACAGAAGGCTTTTTATCTTAATGCATAGAATACATTAAGATAACAAATAAATAAAACATGTCTGCCTTTACAATCCCTTTAAGTACCACAGTATTCCCTCCAGTGCTATCCTATTAATTTTGAAAATTTCTCATCTACCTTTGTGGTGTAAGAAAGTATGATGGTAGAATCATGTCATAATATGCTGGAAGAGGTTATGCCCTGCAAGTCAGTCAGGCTCTATTACACTGCACAATGCTGTGCTGGTAGCTTGATGGGGAAGTGTTTAAGCAGCTTATAGGAGGGGAGAACAAAGGGTGGGCCTGATGTTCTTTCGTAATCCGTTGAGCAAGCAGGTGACATAGAAAGCTGCAGAGGTGCAATAATGAACAATGGTATCAGAATCTTAGACATGCAATATTTCACCACTGTGCACATTTTATACCTGGCGGAATAGAATTTTGCCAGGTAAAACAGCAAACACTGTACATTTAGCTGTTTGTCTGGATTGCTGATTTAATGGTCAATTACATTGTGAATGAGCCTTAAAAATGTTGTACATCAGTTTTACTAGGATGTCAGTCTTTACAGTTCTGAATACTTATCCATGACTTATGCTTTAAACAGCTTTCTTGTTTCAGATTTGTAGTAAGGAAAAAAAGATCGTCCCCCGTAGATAAGGGGGTACCACCAGTCCTCCTGTTTGGGCCCAGGCAAGCAGGGGGGGCCCAGGCAGCGGAGTAAATCCGATATGGGCAGAGAGGGTGATCAGTGTGGCAGAGGGGCAAATACTGGAACCAATCCCTTGTATGGCTCTTTCTGCAGCAGCTGAAATCTGTCTTCTTCTCCTCTTCCTCCCATAGGCTTTTAGCTGCTGCAGAGAGAACCAAACAAAGAACCGGTTCCAGTAATTGCCCCCTGCCACACCGATTACCCTCCCTGTGCACCATATGTTTCCCCCTGCTGCTCCAAGCACACAATAGGATCTTTCATGATTGAGAGTAGGGGAAGGGTCCAGCATATATGTCATATTTGCCAGCCCCTTCCTTCCCTGAAGGAACACAATGAGTGATCAGTACCGGTATCACTCACTGATAATATGAGGTATCACTCACTGTGTTCAATCATAAGTGAAGCATTGACTGTATGGGGCCCCTTGTCAGGTTGCCTGTATGGGGCCCGTGGTTTCTAACAGCAGCCCTGTATGTGTATATATATATGTATATATATATATAATGATTATATATGTATACTGTTTACATTTGTGACTCTGAACAGCTTTTATTGACTTTTCAGTTTCTAGGAGGGGCGTGGACTCTGGGCTTTGTTCTTTGTGACATCCTCATGACCATGGATGTCATGCTCTGTACAGCTTCCATCTTCAATCTCTGTGCGATCAGTGTAGACAGGTAAGTGATTCCAGTATGTACAAGGTAAAAAACCTCTCTGATTAAAGGATGACATATATTAAAGACTGACAAAATGTACTAATATATAGAAAACCCAGCTTACGTTGCTACTTAAAATCAGTAATGCAGATGTAGTATAGTGGTTACCTAACATGCTTGACGCCCAGGGTGGATTATTTTTTAACCCCACCCCTTTCGCTATATGTCAATATAATGCTTATTTACAGTTTTGTGTACATTCGATTTTCACCATTTTAAAAATTTACAAATATTTATTTATTAACTCAATACAGGTTAAAATTGTATATTTAGTAGGAATCGAGCAGGAATTTTGTAACATTTGCTGTATTTATATCTGCTAGTAATGATTTTAGCGTATTGTTAACAAAAATATTGTTTTATTGCAATATAACAGGTTGCAGTTAAAGAAAGGGTTTTTGATAGTGACAGCCCTGCAGTGAATTAATCTACTTTGTATAGTAAAATAGTCCTGTGAACAGTGGTAATGAGATGTGACAATATGAAAGCCAAAAAAGGTCATCATTATAATACATAGGCTACAAATGGCCAATCATATATTAAAAACAGACAATAAACAATCAATTATTACAATATGCAGGCAACAGATGGGCAGCAATAACAATATGTGTCCAGTATAAGGGCTATTGTGACAACATGAGGGCAATTTTACCAGGCACCCTCTTATCCATAATTTTCCCCCCTTCCTACCCCCCCAAGAAGAAAATGTACCCCGGTTTTCTGAGCAAAATTTTACACTTTCCAGTAAAGAAAGGAAAAACAACTAACCTCAGAAGCGGAGTGGCTACTGGTCCAGAGTGAAGGAAGGCCCATCCCAGATCTCTTCCTCTGCTGTTTCATGTGACACATCAGAGCACAGGAGGAACCAGGGATGGCGTCCCTTCACTCTGAGATCTGCACAGAGAAGATACATTACAGCTATGTGACTTTGCAGGTACCCTCACATAGTGTGCAAGTCCGGTGATCTGCCGACAAACGTCCCCCCGGCGGATTCTGCCCCCAACTGTACTGCGCAGGCGCGGCGCTTGCGCAGTACGAACGTCAATGAGCTTCCGAAAATAGCCGAACGTGTAGAGCTGAGAGTCAGCTCTACACGGCGCCTGCGTGGACCTAGATGTAAGTGGCCAGTCGGCCTCACGTCCTCGCTTCACTCGGACGGCTCGCTACGCTCGCTCGGCCTCCTGGCTCTTTTTTTAACATCCTCCATGTCCACGGGGATGGTAAAGAAAGAGCCTGGATGTCAGCAGTGTAGCACAATTTGGTGTGCGCAGGTGCCATGTAGAGCTGACTCTCAGCTCTACATGTTCGGCTATTTTCGGAAAAAGCGCCGCGCCTGCGCAGTACAGAGCGGGCAGAATCCGCAGGGGGCAATGCTCGGCAGTACACTGGCATTGCTTAAGTGGAGCACTTGCATCCTGTCTCCCAGAGCACCCTGCAACAACTGGCTGTGCCCGGGGAAGTCCACCCCTCCCTAGGGATTCCACTGGTGCAGTGTCATGGTACTTCACTGATCACTTGAATAAAGAGGAACAAAGTGGGTGCAGAGACCAAATATAGGGCTATCCCCACACTGTCCCAAAACGAATTTATACATAAATACAAACATCAGCACATTAGGTCATTGCAATATCACTAGCTCTTTATGTAGAACATTTCAAAGTGACAGATAACAAGTAGAACTGAGGTCAACACACCTTTGCCAAATTTTGATCCCGCTCCCACCTGCCCTACTCCAGGGTGTCTGATCTTTTGGTATGCTACTGTCACACTGAAATACTGTATACCTAATGTATCTGTGTTATCCATCACTCTGGCTTACCTCTTGTTTGCAGAATTGTTCTTGTTTGTATAGCACATGGAGCTTGGACAGTGATATATGCAATACATGAAGGACTTTTTGAATTAAGTTTATGCTGATTGTTATCTGTCACTTTGAAAATTTATACATGAAGAACTGCTGATATAATAGTATGTAAATAATGAACACATTATTCAGAACTTAGCAGTTTTTATATATTTTTTTTCTTTGTTATTTGTTTCCTCTTCCTAAACATCTGAATAAGTTAGTTTCTCGTTAGACTCATGGTTTACTATTATCTGTGTGCTTATCTGTGTACAGGGGAGAGTTCCTAGATGAACTCAGATAACTTATATTACAGTCCCTTAAGAAGGATTACCTTGTAAAACCAAACAATTCCGTGAGCAGCAAAAACATTCCTCTTGGAGAGGCTGATCTACACTAGCTTGTCGCATGTGCACAGTAAAACCTTTATATTTGTAGCGGCCTCCTCACCCCGACCTCTTTAGCTAGGGGTATGTCGAGCGACAGAGTGAGGTGCGCTACGGCCCATGTCCTCCCCATGCATGTGGGTGAGGTGAAGGCCAATATCAATCTTTTCCTCGGGCCAAATGTGTGCTGGTTATGAGGGTCAGTCCTTCCGTGCCGGAATCTCCCTTTGTTCCCATCAACAGAGTCCATACACCCATCAAAGTCCAAACTCAGGTTTATTGCGTATCTCCACATACAGTCAAATGCAACGGCGTGATACGATGGGAAAGCAGGTCGAGGCACTGTACAGGTTCCTAGTCCCTACACTCCCTGTGCTATGACCAGGGGTTGCAGGAGTCTTGATGGAAGCTCCTCCGCTGCGCTGAAGCCCATATCAGGGGAAGATGTCCTCCAAGGGAGTTACTGAAGGCCCATCCGTCACCGGGTTGACGCTACACCGGGTCTTCGGACGGGTGACCCCCCCCAGCCTCCTTACCTCAGATGCGGGTCCCCTCGCAAGGGGCACCCTGGAGCAACTTCACCCTTGCGGGGCCCAGTCGGAGTCACCGGGTCCCAGGCCTCCTTAATAGTACCTCACCCCAGGCTGAAGGTGCCCGGGATGGACTCCATCTTCGTTCCGACCAGGCCTTGGGCGCCTAGGCCGGAACCTTGAACCGCCCGCACCCAGGCCTAAGGTGCCTGGGTGCGTGAAGGGGGTGACCCCCCTCCCACAAGAACAACAGACAGGCGACGACGACCTCGTGGCGCGGGCGTCTCCCCCTTTTATATCCTCCCATCGACACCACGGCGGGTTCCCCGCCCCAGCCGTACCATCGCCAGGAAGGAACCAAAAAAAAGGGTAACACTGTGATAGCGATTCTACCTCGAGCCAGCAGGTACACTGACACCCACTGGTCAAAGAGAATATTACACCACCCAATCCTCCACGAATAAGAAAAGGGGTCTAATCCCTGACATAATTACACACCTGGGTCTCTCTACCCCCAGGTGTATCCCACTAACTTTGAAGACCCCGCTACACACTCCCCCTGGTGATTTGACGCTGGTCCCCAGCGTCAGGTGCACACCCATGTCTCCCAAGGAGGGGTGACATGAAGTGGGCCCCAGAGGCTATCCCTAATATTTTGGATACTGTATGTGCCAAGACCTGCTCAAAAAAAAAACCTATAAAACATTAAAACTTTTGTATAAAACATCTGTCATGTACACATATACAATCCCTCCCGTCACTGTCTAAGAACCACCCCATACTCAGTAGTCTTGACCGACGAATCTCCTGCAGAAGGGAAACAAAAAAAAAAACATCCTAACACTCTGTGTTAACTTGGCATGAGTGGGTCCGTCAGCCGAGAGACCCACTCACTCCAATAAGTAAGTAATGCATGTGTAACATTTTCAAACAACCGTTGCACAACACTGCCACCTGGTGACAGCGCTGCGGTAATGACACTTGGTGAGATCTTCATTCTTCCTGCTTTCCTACTCTAACTCTATCCCAAAAGTCTCTGCCTTTGGCACATGAAGAAAAGGGAGAAAAAAACAACAGCTCCCAAATCTCCAGTGAGTAAAAGAAAAGCCCAAATCAAAACAAAAGTAGGGCACAGTTCTAGGCGTCTGGGAATGTCTCTTCCAGAAAGTTTCAATAGCAACAAGATAGGAGCTCACTTTTCCTATAAATAGAACCTTGGATCCGGCAGAAACAGGGGCTTCAGGTGCCCGTCAAACACTTCCACCGAATATTCGACATCCTCTCCTTCTTTCCTGCAGATGAGCACCTTATTGGCATGAATATGGCGCCCAAGTCTCCAATCAGCTCTGCAGTCCTTGAACTTTTTAGACACAGGCGGCGAACATGACAGGTATCGCCTGGCATGGGGTACTTTAAGCTTTTCCCATACAAACTCGTCATACCACCTTGGTCGCAGGACCTCGACTTCATACAATAGGTCCCGAGGCAAGTAGGGGTACTCCCACCCATATTCACGGGCGACTCTCTGGGAGAAAAGTCTCTGCAACCTGGCTAGAGGCGGCATCACATCTCGCTCACCTTCTCCTGGCTGTACGATGGCCTCCGGGTGCCGAGGTACCTTTACCATCTCGGGTTTCTTTGTCTTTGGTGCCCGCAATGAAGCACGCTGCATCCCCACCATGAGAGCGGGTGATGTAGTTGAATGCGGAAAGTTGGTCGGAGGACTAGATTTCCTCGGGAACTCCGGGGCCTTTCCGTGTGTGGTTCAACCTCAAAAAGAAACTCCTTGCATGCTTCGCATCGCCCGAATGGCTTTAGTTGGACCACCAGTCCCGAGCATCCGGGACAGATCACACTGAGGGCCTCTGTGTCTCTGCATGAATACAAAGCCAACTGTCCTCGGGGCCTGAGCCTTATCCCCGTGTCTGTAATGGATGCAGCAAATGCAGTCATCTTGAAAGGATAAGGTACCGTCATCCACGGGGAGCCTGAGTTCACTCCGACCACTTGCTGCTCCATCACACGCTGACCTCGCGCCGGAGTCTCCACGTGCATCTCCACACGTGGCCAGACTCCTCCCACGACTTGCACGTTTTCGCGGGCTTCCTTCAGTCTCCTCCCACGAATTGCGTAGTCATGGGGTGCCTCGTGGCGCAGTGCAGCAAAAGTCCCCACATGTAGTTCGTCACACGGCTGGACTCCTCCCTCTTCCCGCTCTTTCTGCATGGGCCTCTCCCAGTTTTTCAGGGAAATTTCCACGACTTCGAGCACAGGGATGCACTTTGGCCAATCACATGGCCGACCTGCTCGGACCTCCTCCGGGCAGCAAAGTTCAAACACAGCCGTTCCAAACCTCAAGGTTAACACACGTTCGCATCCCGGACGAGCCCCCACGTGTAGCGGCCTCCTCACCCCGACCTCTTTAGCTAGGGGTATGTCGAGCGACAGAGTGAGGTGCGCTACGGCCCATGTCCTCCCCATGCATGTGGGTGAGGTGAAGGCCAATATCAATCTTTTCCTCGGGCCAAATGTGTGCTGGTTATGAGGGTCAGTCCTTCCGTGCCGGAATCTCCCTTTGTTCCCATCAACAGAGTCCATACACGCATCAAAGTACAAACTCAGGTTTATTGCGTATCTCCACATACAGTCAAATGCAACGGCGTGATACGATGGGAAAGCAGGTCGAGGCACTGTACAGGTTCCTAGTCCCTACACTCCCTGTGCTATGACCAGGGGTTGCAGGAGTCTTGATGGAAGCTCCTCCGCTGCGCTGAAGCCCATATCAGGGGAAGATGTCCTCCAAGGGAGTTACTGAAGGCCCATCCGTCACCGGGTTGACGCTACACCGGGTCTTCGGACGGGTGACCCCCCCAGCCTCCTCACCTCAGATGCGGGTCCCCTCGCAAGGGGTGCCCTGGAGCAACTTCACCCTTGCGGGGCCCAGTCGGAGTCACCGGGTCCCAGGCCTCCTTAATAGTACCTCACCCCAGGCTGAAGGTGCCCGGGATGGACTCCATCTTCGTTCCGACCAGGCCTTGGGCGCCTAGGCCGGAACCTTGAACCGCCCGCACCCAGGCCTAAGGTGCCTGGGTGCGTGAAGGGGGTGACCCCCCTCCCACAAGAACAACAGACAGGCGACGACGACCTCATGGCGCGGGCGTCTCCCCCTTTTATATCCTCCCATCGACACCACGGCGGGTTCCCCGCCCCAGCCGTACCATCGCCAGGAAGGAACCAAAAAAAAGGGTAACACTGTGATAGCGATTCTACCTCGAGCCAGCAGGTACACTGACACCCACTGGTCAAAGAGAATATTACACCACCCAATCCTCCACGAATAAGAAAAGGGGTCTAATCCCTGACATAATTACACACCTGGGTCTCTCTACCCCCAGGTGTATCCCACTAACTTTGAAGACCCCGCAACATATTTATGACCAATATATTTATAGGGTTTCTTTTTATTATTTTATTCTGCAAGTTTAACACTGTATATTTCAGTGCATTATGTGCCATTTAACGCAGTACATTTATGTGCATTAGTGCACACTGAGGCCTGGTTCACACTGGGGCGACAAACGCTCCGACATTGGGAGCTCATGTCGCATGACGTGTGAAAATCAATGTTTCCCTATGGGAGCCGTCTTAACTGGTCCGACACATGTCGGTCCGACTTTGAGAATGCTCCCTGTACTACTTTGGTCGGACTTTGATCCGACTTCAGCCCATTGACTATCATTGAAGTCGGATCAAAGTCGGACCGCAGTCTTGCATGGTCCGACTTTGGCATGCGACTTGTGCTGTGCTGCTCTTGAGGGGGAACTCCAGGCCAAATTTTAAATAAAAACCGGCGTAGGTTCCCCCTCCAGGAGCATACCAGGCCCTTGGGTCTGGTCTGGATTTGAACGGGCACCCCTACGCCGAAAAAACGGCGTGGGGGTCCCCCCAAAATCCAAACCAGACCCTTATCCGAGCACACAACCTGGCAGGCCGCAGGGGAAGAGGGGGGGACGAGAGAGCGGCCCCCCCTCCCTCCTGAACCGTACCAGGCCGCATGCCCTCAACATGGGGGTTAGGTGCTCTGGGGCAGGGGAGCGACCTGCGGCCCCCCCACCCCAGAGCACCCTGCCCCCATGTTGATGAGGACAGGGCCTCTTCCCGACAACCCTGGCCGTTGGTTGTCGGGGTCTGCGGGCGGGGGGCTTATCGGAATCCGGGAGCCCCCTTCAATAAGGGAGCCCCCGGATCCCGGCCCCCCCACCCTATGTGAATGAGTATGGGGTACATCGTACCCCTACCCATTCACCTGGTGGAAAAAAATTGCAATAAAAAAACACTACACAGGTTTTTAAAGTAATTTATTACACAGCTCCGGGGGTCTTCTTCCGACTTCCGGGGGTCTTTTCCGACTTCGGGGGTCTCCGGTGTCGTCTCCGCGATCTCCGGTTCTTTCTTCCGCCGGGCCTCCGCTAACTTCTTTTTAGCTCTCTTGCTAACAGAGGCCCGGTCTTCCCGTTGTCTCGTCCGGCTCTCCGTTTGTCCTTCTGCCGGCCCCTCCACTAACTTCTTGGTAGCTCTTTCGCTAGTGATGGGGCTGGTCTTCCCGTCGCCGTCGGCGTCTTCTTCCCTCTTCTCCTTCTTGATGTTGACGCGTCGCTTCCTCCCGCTGTAATACTGGCTGTCCGCTCCGCATTAATATAGGCTTCTCATGACGTCACAGTCACATGTTCCCATGACGTCACAGTCACATGCTCCGGGGCCATGTGCCCCGGAACATGTGACTGTGATGTCATGAGAAGCCTATATTAATGCGGAGCGGAGCGGAGAGCCAGTATTACAGCGGGAGGAAGCGACGCGTCAACATCGAGGAGGAGAAGAGGGAAGAAGACGCCGACGGGAAGACCGCGCCCCTCCACTAGCAAGAGAGCTAAAGAAGTTAGTGGAGGGGCCAGCAGAAGGACAACGGAGAGCCGGACGAGAAGACGGAGAAGTCCGGGCCTCTGTTAGCAAAAGAGCTAAAAAGAAGTTAGCGGAGGGCCGGCGGAAGAAAGAACCGGAGAGCGGGAGAAGAACCGGAGACCCCCGAAGTCGGAAGAAGACCCCCGGAGCTGTGCAATAAAATTCTTTAAAAAGCTGTGTGTTTTTTTTATTGCATTTTTTTTCCACCAGGTGAATGGGTAGGGGTACGATGTACCCCATACTCATTCACATAGGGTGGGGGGCCGGGATCCAGGGGCCCCTTTATTAAAGGGGGCTCCCGGATTCCGATAAGCCCCCCACCCGCAGACCCCGACAACCAACGGCCAGGGTTGTCGGGAAGAGGCCCTGTCATCAACATGGGGGCAGGGTGCTCTGGGGTGGGGGGGCCGCAGGTCGCCCCCCTGCCCCAGAGCACCAAACCCCCCATGTTGAGGGCATGCGGCCTGGTACGGTTCAGGAGGGAGGGGGGCCGCTCTCGTCCCCCCCTCTTCCCCTGCGGCCTGCCAGGTTGTGTGCTCGGATAAGGGTCTGGTTTGGATTGTGGGGGGGCCCTCACGCCGTTTTTTCGGCGTAGGGGCGCCCCTTCAAATCCAGACCAGACCCAAGGGCCTGGTATGCTCCTGGAGGGGAAACCCATGCCGGGTTTTTATTTAAAATTTGGCCTGGATTTTCCCCTCAAGATTCATACCAAACACAGTGCCTGATATTGGCAGGGATCCAAGTTGGATCCCCGTTCATTGAAAGTCGGGCATATGTCGGCTTCATGTCGCAGGGCAAAGTCGGATCCAAAGTAGGACAGATGTCGTGTCGCACTAGTGTGAACCCAGCCTGAACGCAGTACATTTCAGTGCTCTACTGCAAGTTTAACGCCGTATATTTCAGTGCGTTATCTTCTGTTTAATGCAGTATAGTTCAGTGCGTTACTGCAAGTTTAACATCGTATATTTCAGTGCGTTAGTGCACAATTAATGCAGTATATTTCAGTGCATTACTACAAGTTTAATGCTGTATATTTCAGTGTGTTACTTTCCGTTTAATGCAGTATAGTTCAGTGCATTACTGCAAGTTTTACTCCGTATATTTCAGTGTGTTACATGCCATTTAACACAGTACATTTCTGTGCGTTAGTGCACGTTTAACGCAGTATATTTCAGTGCATTACTGCAAGTTTAACGCCATATTTTTCAGTGCATTAGTCCACGTTTAACGCAGTATATTTCTGTGCGTTATTTTAAGTTTAACGCTGTATATTTTAGTGCGTTATTGCACATTTAGTGCAGTATATTTCTGTGCGTTACTGTAAGTTTAACACCATATATTTCAGTGCGTTTCGTGCCGTTTATTGCAGTACATTTCTCTGCGTTAGTGCACGCTTATCGCAGTATATTTAAACTGCATTACTGCAAGTTTAACACCATATATTTCAGTGCGTTACGTGCTGTTTACCGCAATACATTTCTGTGTGTTAGTGCACATTTAACGCAGTATATTTCAGTGCGTTACCTTCCATTTAACACAGTACAGTTCAGTGCGTTACTGCAAGTTTAACGCTGTATATTTCAGTGCGCTATGTGCCATTTAACGCAGTACATTTATGTGCATTAGTGCATGCTAACGCAGTACATTTCAGTGCGTTACTGGAAGTTTAACGTTGTATATTTCTGTGCGTTACCTTCTGTTTAACGCAGTATATTTCAGTGCATTACTGCAAGTTTAACGCAGTACATTTCTGTGCGTTAGTGCACATTTAACACAGTATATTTCTGTGCGTTACTTCAAGTTTAACGCCGTATATTTTAGTGCGGTGCATGCTTTAAAGCCTGCGAAAGGAACCAGGAATACGTGGCATAAAGGAGAAGGATCACTATTGGTTGGCAACCCTCCTTGACCACGGTTACAAGGGGAAAGTCTCAGAACTCATGCCGTCCCCACAGAGAGTGCAGAAGATAAAATCTCTTGAGGACACCTTAAAGAGGAGTTTATCTAATGCTTTTCCCCGGACTCTGGTAGGTTACAGTGTCGTGGAAAATGTCATTTTGAGGCTTCTGTTGGTCAAGAGAGGAGCAGTGGACAAGGCGGCCACCTAAGTGATACATTTTACAATTTCTTTAGTCCTCGCTGCCCAGGGCTGTCATCTTCCACATGCCATCAGCAGTGTCTGCATCACATGGTGGACGATTATCTAGGGGCAAAAACAGAGATGGAGAGCTCTCCAGTCGACGATCCACTGGCCTACTGGGTCATGAGATTTGACCACTGGCCAGAACTTGTCCAGTATGCAATTGAACTGCTCTCATCCAGCGTGCTTTCTGAACGGGCATTCAGTGCTGCTGGAGGTTTTGTTACTGATAATAGAACATGTCTAGAACATGTCCACAGACTCCGTGGACCATCTGACATTTATCAAATTTAGTCAGTCCTGGATTACCAGCAGCTTTGAAGCCCCTGATGCCGATGTCGCTGTTTAAGTGTTTTGGGGATGTGGAATCTCTTCAGGACTTCTAGGCTGCCTAGCATTGTGAGTGTTGATTTCATCTGGAAGAATTTTTTTGGTGTAAGTTTCATGGGCACAAATAACACCCAAAGACCAATTTTTAAGCACCTGTTTGACAGGTGCATATCGTTAACATTTTTGACAGCAAGGCCAATTCTTGCTTTCATCAAGAGTACCTCAATAGGGTACAGTGTGAAGGCGGGACACTGACACCCAAAGACCAATTTTTACACACACAAATCCCTGTGCTGGCGCTCATGCACGCGATCGCGCGTGGCTAGCGGCAATCTTGCCCGCAGGCCACGCGCATCTGGTCCCCTGCCATGCAGCAGGCGCGTGTGCGCCCTCTGGTGGCCGAAAACGGGTAGGACGTACCCGTATGGGATTTTGCCCAGGAGAGCCATTGTGCCGCAGTATATCTGCTTGACATGGTCGGGAAACAGTTAAAAAGGCAGAGGAGTATTCCGTAAGAAAAGCCACCATGCCACACACACAACATGAGGAATTGTCTGAAGAGGATGATGTGCAACTATCACAGGAAGTAGAAGAAGCACCGCCACTGGCATCCACATCTAAGCAGCCAGTCTTTCGGTTTCTTTAAAAAAATGCAGCAGAAGACCAAGGCAGAGGATTTCCCCAAACAGCATAGAGCAGCAGATCAGAAAATATAAGGAAGAGCTACACCAAGTTGCCACCCTCAGTGAGGACACCGCAACAGATTTTTGGCTGTCAAAGACGGACCAGCTAAAACCTTTTGCATAAGAAGCATACCTAATACTTGTGGGTTGTGCTTACTGCGATAGGAAGAATCAATAGTTCAACAACAGTTTTAATTGTCAATTAAATTCATAGGAAAAATGCACAGGCTGAGGCTACAAATGCCATTGTTATGTGGAACAATAACAACCACCATTTTTTTATCAACTACTCTCTCTCTTAGCATTGACAGATTTTACAATAGAGGAAAATATCACACTAATGAAAAAGAAAAATAGATCAGTAATGGTCAAAAAGGACAGCCTTACATCGGGTCCTGCCCCAGTAGCCTTCTTAGTGTGATATTTACCTCTATTGCCATTGGGAATGCTGAGAGAGAGAGGAGTTGATAAAAAGTGGTGACTTACAATCCACACACTAAGGCCCGGTTCACACAGGGTCGCTTCGGGGTCTGTGCTATGGAACCATTCTAATAGGAGCGACCTGAGTCGCTCCGACTTAGAAAAAGGTTCCTGTACTACTTTTGGGGGCGACGCAGGGCGACTTGCATTGACTTCTATACTAAGGTGACCAGATTTTTAAAATGAAATCCGGGGACATATTTTTTTTACTAGTAATGGCGGCAATCAGCGACTCTCTGCCCTTCGCCGCTGCCGCCCACCTCACAGCCTGTTAAGTCTTAAGCCCCTTACACACGGTCGGATATCCTATGGATTCTAATCCAATGGTTTTTTCCATCGGAAATCCGATGAAGCGGACTTCCATCAGTCTTGCCTACACACCATCAGTCAAAAAACCGACCGTTCTAAACGCGGTGACGTAAAACACTCAGATGAGCCGAGAAAAATGAAGTTTAATGCTTCTGAGCATGCGTCGACTTGATTCTGAGCATGCGTGGGTTTTTTATCCGATGGACTTGCCCATAGATGATCGGAATTTGCTATCGGTTTTTGATCAATCGGAAAAATTTAAAACATGTTCTATTTTTTAAAACCGATGGAAAAAAGACCGATGGGGCCCACACACGATCGGTTTGTCCGATGAAAAAAGTCCATCGGATAGTTTTCATCGGTAAAACCGATCGTGTGTATGGGGCTTAACTCTCCGGGCCCCGGCTACTACTGGGTGGGGAGCGGAGGAATATCACTCCACCAGGGAAGGCAAGGAGATAAGCAGGCAGGCGGCTGGCCGGGACTTGAGCCAAGACAGAAGAACATGCGAGCGGAGCTGAATGGGCACCCGAAACGGAAGAAATATTCCCTCCGCTCCGACCAGCACATGATCTTCAGACAGGGGCACAGACAATGAAAAAAATACACCCCCCCTAAGCTAGTAGGTGAGGGGGGTGTAATTCAGATTTTATTTTATTAATTCTGCACTGACTGTCTTCGAAATTGCCCCAGCCCCTGTTCAAATCCAATCCGGGGACAAAACCGGGGACAGACTTGGATCGGGGACAGTGTCCTCAATCCGGGGACTGTCCCCGGAAACCGGGGATGTCTGGTCACCCTATTCTATACAGAAGTCATTATGCAAATCGCCTCGGCGGGCGTCTCAAGTCGTCTTGAGATCGCGCCGCCGAGGTCGCCCCCGAAGTCGTGCCGCCCCTGTGTGAACCGGGCCTTTTGGCATTATTGTAAACTGTGCACTTTTTCTTTGAATGTATCTGAGAATTAGAACTGTTGAAATAATAAACTGACAGTAAACTGATTCTTATTGTAGAAATAAGCATTACCCTCAAGTATTGATTTACTATGCTGTGCCTGTGCCAGACTGGCAGTGACCGTGCCTGTGCATTGTGCTGTCTGTGTGTGCTGTGCGTGGCCTTGTACATGTACAGCTGTGGCCAAAAGTTTTGAGAATGACACCAATATAAATTTTCACAATTTTCACAAGGTCTGCTGCTTCAGTTTTTAGATTTTTTGTCAGATGTTACTTCGGTATACTGAAGTATAATTACAAGCATTTCATAAGTGTCAAAGGTTTTTATTGACAATTACATTAAGTTTATGCAAAGAGTCAATATTTAAAGTGTTGAGTTGACCCTTCTTTTTCAAGACCTCTGTAATTCGCCTTGGCATGTTGTCATTGTCAATCAACTTCTGCGCCACATCCTGATTCCTGACTGATGGCACTGGCATTGGCAGCCCACTTTTGCATAATCAATGCTTGGAGTTTGTCAGAATTTGTGGGGTTTTTTTGTTCATTCACCCGCCTCTTGAAGATTGAACACAAGTTCTCAATGGGATTAAGGTCTGGGGATTTTCCTGGCCATGGACCCAAAATTTCCAAAACAAAAATGTTTTGTTCCCTAAGCCACTTAGTTATCACTTTTGCCTTATGGCAATGTGCTTCAACATGCTGGAAAATACATTGTTCATCACCAAACTGTTCTTGGAATTTGTTCTCGAAGTCTGAGGATGTTTTTGTATCATGTATTCATGACTGTGTTCTTAGGCAAAATTGTGAGTGGGCCTACTCCCTTGGCTGGGAAGCAACCCACCCCACAGATCAATGGTCTCAGGATGCTTTACTGTTGGCATGAGTATGACACAGGACTGATAGTGTAACGCTCACGCTCACCTTTTCTTCTCTGCACAAGAT
Organism: Rana muscosa; assembly: GCA_029206835.1. Taxonomy (NCBI): domain Eukaryota; kingdom Metazoa; phylum Chordata; class Amphibia; order Anura; family Ranidae; genus Rana; species Rana muscosa. The sequence goes on along the minus strand of CM055119.1, from coordinate 79,167,425 downwards.
TTTTTCCGGATGCCCCAAACAATCGTAAATGGGATTCGTCAGAGAAAATGACTTTCCCCCCAGTCCTCAGCAATGCAGTTCAATCCCTGTACCCTTTGCAGAATATCAGTCTGTCCCTGATGTTTTTCCTGGAGTGAGATAGTGGCCTGGCCTGTGGCCTCTTTACTGTCCTTCTTGACATCAGGCCAGCCAAGCTTCTGAAATGTTTTGTTGTGTTCTGTTGTTCAGTTTGAGATTCTTGAACTGTTAAGTTAATTTAAATGATTGTGCAGTGCATGGTTGGTGGCATCATCACAATCACGGAAAAAGTAAAAAAAATATGTATTTTTACATTACACATTTTTACACATTACAAATGATTTTAGGCAACTAAAACTTAATACAACTAAAACTAAAACACTTGCAGAAGACTAAAATGGAACTAAAACTAAAATGCCATTTTAGTCCTAAGACTCATGCCGCGTACACACGACAGTTTTTCATGACGAGAAAACTGCCATTTTTTAGATTGGTCGTGAAAACCGGTCGTGTGTATGCTCAATAGCAATTTTCTCAACGAGAAAACTGCCCGCAAAAAAAATAGAACCTGCTCTATTTTTTCTCGTTGTTTTTCCCGTCGTTCTTTTCCTCGTCGCGAAAACCGCTCGTGTGTATGCTTTTCCGAGGGGGAAAAAAACGCGCATGCTCAGAATCATGTATGAGACAGAAACGCTCATTCTGGTAAAAATAGCGTTTGTAATGGAGATAGCACATTCGTCACGCTGTAACGGACTGAAAAGCACGAGGCTGAAAAGCACGAATCGTCTCTCACCAAACTTTACTAACAAGAGATCAGCAAAAGCAGCCCAAAGGGTGGCGCCATTCGAATGGAACTTCCCCTTTATAGTGCCGTCGTAAGGGTTGTCGTACGTGTTGTACGTCACCACGCTTTGCTCAAGCGTTTTTTTTCCTGAACGTGTGTATGCAAGGCAGGCTTGAGAGGAATCATGATGAATCACGTCGAGAAAAACATCGTTTTTTTGCATGACAGGAAAAACGGTCGTGTGTACGCGGCATCATGCCCCGTACACACGATCGGACCTTTGTCCGACCAAACTCACGACGGAATTCCGACGGAATTTCATCAGAGAAAAATAGAACATGTTCTATATTTAAACTCCGATGGAATTCATCAGAATTTCTCCGATGGGGCACACACACGGTAGGAATTTCCGATGGAAAAAGTCCGTCGGTCTTTTTCCATCGGAAATTCCTATCGTGTGTACAAGGCATAAGACTAAAACTGAATCAAAGTTTGCTGCCAAAATTAACACTGATGACAAACACCAAAGCTCCTGTACTTTTTTTGTGTGTAGAGCTTAGCACATTTATATCGCACATTTTAGCACATTTTGCCATGCATAAAAATGCACGTTTGCTCCCTCCAATTGGGATGCCATTAACAATTAGTGGCACTGCAGGCGCTATACAAAATTTTCACACATTATGACAAAAGTGTCAGAACTGGCTGCATTAGCAGTATAGTTGCCCTCAAAGGGAGGGTTGTGTCTGGGGTGCGCTACATACAGAGATCAGAGTTCAGGATTATGCTACATACAGAGTTCAGGAGTGTGCTATGTACAAAGTGCTGAGTTCAGAAGTGTGCTACAGTATGTACAGAGTGCAGGGTTTGGGGGTGCACTGCGTACAGAGTACATGGCTCAGGAGTGCATTATGTACTGAGTGCAGAGTTTAGGAGTGCATTACGTACAGAGTGTATAGTTCAGGATTACACTAGATACAGAGTGCAGAGTGCAGGAGTGCGCTGTGTACAGAATGCAGAGTTCAGAAGTGCACTGCGTACAGAGTGCATGGCTCAGGAGTGCATTATGTGCAGAGGGCAGAGTTCAGGAGTGCATTACGTACAGAGTACAGAGTTCAGGATTACGCTACATACAGAATGCAGAGTTCAGAAGTGCATTATGTACAGAGTGCAGGGTTCAGGGGTGTGCTTGTACAGAGTGCAGTTCCAGGGGTGCCCTATGCACAAAGTGCAGAGTTCAGAAGTGTGCTACAGTATGTACAGAGCTCAGGGTTTGGGGGTGCACAACGTAAAGAGTGCACAAATGTGTGGGTAAACCTCTTCAGCTGTCAAACAGACAGAAAATAAATCATAGTTCTAAAGTCTCCTAGTTTATCAAAAGTTTTTAAATAAATATAACAAAATAAAATAAATAAATAAGTAACATTGGCTCAAAATTCCAAGGTTGTGCATATGCAGGTTCCCATGATGAACATTCCATCCTGGGTACATGCCTTCACTAGCAAATTACTGAATATTGTTTTGGCACATAAAAAAGTCTCTTTTTTGTCCCTAAATGATTTGTGTATTTTAAATTATAATGCCCCTCCCCCTCCCCCCTCCAGGCTAGGTTGCAGACAGCATGGGAGGCCACAGCTGTTGGGGGAAGTAAGTATGAACCGGCAGAGAGAAATAGAGGGAGGGGGCAATACAGTTGGTTGTATCAAAAGAACTAGGGAAATTGTTCCCTAAGCCTAATCTTGAACTCTGGAATAAGCAGATATTTCCAAAATACAAGAAGCATGTGTTTTTGTTACCTGAATCTTTGATTGTTTTGTGCATTTCAGCCATATCTGTGTAGTAATCCAGTGTAATACTTTACCTCTGTGTAGAATCTTCCTGTAACCAAGAACAGTCACTGCTGCTCTCTCTCCTTGTGCAGGGTGGTCTTGTCTCCACCCCCTTTTCTGCAGGCAGGCTATAGTGGGTGGGTCTGCTGGACAGTTCTGCTCTGCACAGGTTATGTACAGCACAATGGAGATGCCATTGCTGCTTCTACAAGGTAATATCTGAGTTTGAAAAGGCAGTTGGTACACACAGTAGATTTTTATCCTTTGGGGCTATTAAGGACTATATTTGAGTAAACGTTTTTGTGCCTTGAGTTCAGCTTTAATGTCCTGTAATGTCCCTTTAAACCCTGTATTGAATCCATTGTCAAACTTCGAAGCCCCATATATATTTTTTTCACTTAATCAAATACATTGCAAATAAAGACACCAAAGGATGCCAGGAATAAAGATGACAGAACAGGCAGGTCACTGTGTCTGACCACATTCTAGGTGGATTTTATTATATAATATAACAAAAAATTGCAGCGCTATAGATAATACATAAAAAGTGCATAACACCCAAGTGAATGGATGGAAAAAAACAATAATGAGTGTCAGTCCAAAATTCAACACATAATATGTGAATAATAAAGACAGTCTCTGATAAATGATTCTCTGGTGAATAAATAAAATAAACAATCCAAAGTGAAATATAATCTTCCATCGAATCTTGATAAAGTGAATATAGGATGACCACCACCGGATAAATTAGAGGCTTACCGGTATGAGTGGACCCGATAAACATATGTCTATGGGGTCAACTCAGGCTTAGTATGTGTCCCCTGTAGAGGTTGGATCCTCAACTGGGAATCCCAGAGACAGATATTCCACGACTCAAAACGAAGTGATTGAATTGAATCTCCAAGCCAGATAGCACGGTGATAGTAGACCAATGGTGAAACCGTATTAAAATAGGGAAAAAGAAGGAGGGCACATAGCGTGATACAGTCTAAAGAACTTTAATTAATGTAGGTAGGAACACTTACATTACATCAGTAGATAAGCGCTTAGGATATAATCAGTGGCAGCAGTGGAGTCTTCTGACGCGTTTCGCAATATGTTGCATCGTCTGGGGTGTACCTCCACTGTTGCCTTCACATTATTTATAGATTCTCTGAGCTCCCCAATTGTCAGGAACCTCCCCCAGAGCTCATCCAACCAGCAACCACTTCCTGCATGAATGAAAATGGCGCCGTGGCGTGCGCTTCACGCCTTATTATGGAATGATCATGGGGTTCATTAATTGGTCCAACAATATATGAACTAAAAAAGGGGGATGAGAAAACTGCGTAAAACTATTTAAAAATCTTACCCATAGTAACCCCTCCGAGTGTATATAGCCCTTAAAACCGAGACAGGCAATGTATGCCTAATCCCGTCATAGAGGTGCGTCACACTGTATATCACATGAACGCAACTCATGCTGCGTCACGGGAGATCACATGGTGTCAGGGGTCATGTGATGCACCATCGGCGCCTCTCCAAATGGATCATGCTAACGCAGCTTACGCTGCGTTGCAAGAAACCACGTGATGCGCTCCAAATAACGACACCCGGACATAGGTAAAATTGGACATAGACGAGAGCGAGGCATGAACCGCACCAGGTCACATGGTGCGCACCAATGCCCCTACGCTCGTATTAAAGGTAAAACAATACCCGCCAAAGAAGGGCTCACTACCTAAAAACCAAGAAGTTAAAAACAGCATGTGGACTGTATGCTGTTACCCATGTTTATTAGGTGTATTAATTAATTATTAAAATTGAATAATCCAATATATAGAAGTAAAAAATAGTTGAATCCATATGGAAACCATTATTTCCACCCAGTATACCTCCTAAGGACTGGTGTACGGGTGTAGGAGATAAAATATATTTAAAATATATTTAAATCAATTTGTTTGTTGAAACAAACCTATATAGTGGGAAGTAAACATGGCCGGGCAAAACAATACACCCAGTAATGCAGGTGAAAACCTCACATACTGGTATGTTACCAAGGGAGCAATTCTTGCAATTGTGGTTGCTTGCTGGATGAACCAGAGGTCAAGTCAAATCCTCCATCAGTTTGGACATATAAAATTACAAACGGTTACAATAGTATTCTATAAAAATATGAAATAGTAAAAATATATTGGATGGTTAGTTATATGAAAAATTAAAGAAAAAGAAAAAAGGAATAAGTTGATCCACGTTCCAAAAGGACATTTATCTAGGACTTATCAATAAAGGAATTGATGTCCCATTCTACATTCAAGCCAAACAGCCTATGTGTCTGTAATTGGTATATCCAATAGGTCTCGAGATGGGACACACCCCTAGTTCTGGGGGCACCCCTCCATGGGGGAATGAATCGATCAATGATGAGAAATTGTGTGCCAGCTGGATTCCTATTGTGGCACGACCTGTAATGCCTGGGTACAGTGTGGTGAACATCACCCCCAAGAATCAGAGAGACATGTTCCCCTACTCTTACAGAGAAAGGTCTGATAGTGCGACCCACATATTGCTTGCCACAAGGGCAAGTTATGAGGTACACAATGTGTGTGGTGGCACAAGTACAAAAATGTTTTATTGGGTATGACTTCCCTGTACTGGTGGAACTGAATTCCAAAGTTTTGCCTCTCCCAGACGTGTTAAATTTGCATACACTACATCTTTTACAAGGATGGTACCCCACTAGTTGGTGGAAAAAGGAGGGACGTACAGGGGGATTAATGATATTAGGGGCTATCATGCTTTGAAGAGTTGGTGCACCTCTAAAGACGACTTTAGCCTGTTCAGGCAGAACCGTCCCGAGGACACCATCATTCTTCAAAATGTTCCAATGCTTAGCTACAATGACTTTCACCTGTTTGTGTTGCACAGAAAAAGAAGTAAGCATGGCCCACTTGAAAGCATCATTCTGTTCACGTTTGGGTTAAATTTCCAACAGGGAACGTCTTTCAGTTTCAAGTACATTTCTGAGATCTTTATCGATACTCTCAGAGTCATAACCCTTATCGACAAATCTTTGTTTAAGAATCTCAGCTTGTTTAAGAAATATTGTGGTATCTGTACAATTTCTCCTCAATCTCAAGAACTGGCTGCGTGGAACTGAATTCAGCCATGACCGATGATGGCAACTATCGTTTGGAATGAAGCCATTACGGTCTGTTTTCTTGAAATGAGTCTGGAACTGAAACTGATGATCCACGATACTAATTTCCAGGTCTAGAAATTGAATTATTTCTTGGCTAGCCATGTATGAAAGTGAGATGCCCCTATCATTGACATTCAAATGGCTCATAAAGGCCTCAAGGGATGTCAAACTGCCATCCCATAGGAGGATGTCGTCTATATACCTGGCCCATAGCACCAAAGATTGGGTGTCATAGGCATAGACGACATCCTCCTCCCATTTGGCCATGAAGAGGTTGGCGAGGCTGGGGGCATATTTCGCCCCCATAGCAACGCCGCGCAACTGAAGATAGAAGTTATCATTAAACCCAAAGTAACTTCTCTTAGTAGCAAATTCTAACAGCTCCATAATGTATTCTCGTTGAAAGGGGGCTAACGATTTCTCCTTCTCCAAAAAATAATGGACAGCCTCAAATCCCTTATTGTGTGGAATACACGTGTATAACGAGGCGACGTCAGCCATCACCATGATGTAGTCACCTTGTATAACAGTGTTTTGAAGTTTCCTAATAGTGGCCCCTGTATCACCCAAATATGATGGTACTCGTCTAACCAAAGGTTGTAGGTAGTGATCAATATAACGGCAGTGGATTTTATTCACAACATGACCTCTTGTTCTAGATTCTCCTGTGCACAAAACTTGTTTTATGTGCTTAGACTATTTAAACCTGAAAAGTTCCAGCCAGGGTCCGCTTGAGTTCTTCTCTATATTAAATTTGTTCATTGTAGTTTAATCTTTACCAAGCTTGTAGTGACTATAAAAAGGTTTTGTTGATGTAGCGCCCTACTCCTGTTGGGTAGACGCTATATGTTAAATTTAGTTATCTGAGCTGTAGTTCAGCTCAGAAGGAATTATGTAAATTTATGGCTCTGTTTTAGTCTAGCTGGGCTGCGCGGTTTCCACCTGACAGAAGGTGTCACTGTCATCACGGGACCGGGTTGGAAATGCAGCAGGCTGGATGTATTGGGTATTCCTTTCCCAGAAGTTGCTCAGAGGGCGTGGTCAACCCCGTGATCCTGACCTGAGGGCCCTCCTGGCCTCAGGGATGTACGAGCCATTTTCGGCCTCTGGGCCTGCTGGCCCGAGGCTTTGCCACTGAGAAGAAGGCCCAGGAGTTGCTGGGGTCTACTAGTCCAGGGATGGTCCTACGCGGTCTTGCCTGCGGGAAGAAGCAGAACAATTGGGGACTCAATTGAAGGACACATCCTGGCCAGTTTGCCTCGCAGTGCTGCCGGATGGCTGAAAGATTCTGGCACCGTGAGCTATGTACTCTTGAAGGAACTTTTTGCAAAGTGTCAGTGTGGTTACACGATCTTGTGGCAGAAGGTTGTGGAACGACTGTACAGCACTCATCAAGTCTGTGGCAGAGACTTTTCAGCGAGCTTCGCACCGGTTGCTAGGCCAGTGAGAGTGGGCCTATTCGATGGTTGCTGAATCCAGCGTGGAAATGTTTGTCCTCTGGATCTGAGATTGTGCCCGTGATCCGCAAAGTAAAGTGCCTGAAACTTCCCTATCCCTCTATCCCTCTGTTGGAAGTGGTAAAATAAAGCCAATTGAAGAAAACTTATCCAGGTGTTGGTGTGAGATTTTATACAGGCTCTTCAAGAAGGATCCCTGATACGAGTGCAGTAAACAGAAATGGTAACGGTAGGCCCAAAACTTTAAACCAGCAGCTCCTACGGGGGTAGTGCTACACGTGGGGGCTCGTCCGGGATTATCTACCGTTACCTATAGCATCCAAAGTGAACTGTTCATCTGGGACTTATGTTACAGAGGGCTCTGGACTTTGTCATTTTTTTTCGTCAAAAGAAGGGTGAGAACTTTGCGATCACTTCTAGGCCGCGTGGGCTGTGGGCGGAGCCAAGAAAGTAAGAAAGCCCGCGAGCTACGTGCCAAAAAGAACAAGTGGGAGGAGTTCCCGCCTGCTTGCCGCATGAGACGCTGCGCGTGTGTGTCCAGTGTTCAGAGAGAGTCAGAGCACTGCCATGTCTTCAACCCTGTCGATGCAGTCTGCTATGGGGCCCAGGATGTTTCCTGTGGGTACCTCCACCAGTGTCATATTGCCGGGGACTGTGTTGAGGGACACTGGTATTTGTCTGGAGCGGCATGGCCGGTCCGTGCTCTATACTATCGGTGATGTAGAGGCTTTGAGGATGCTGTGTAACAGGTGTGATGGACTGGCTATTTACCCCCATCCTTTTGTTCGATGCTTACAATGCGTGGAGTACCTGTTTACTGTGGAGCAACCCACCATGCCGCTTCGTGCCTACAGAGTGGACTGGACCACGGGCAACGTAACAGAAGAAGTTGCTGCCTTCAATCCAGTGGTTAGGTCTACATCTGCTACATCTGCTGCCGTGAATAATCCCAAAGGGAATGGCGCTGTTACCGCTATGGGAAAGTCATCAGCGGACATCGCCGCTATTGTCACCTCAACTATACCTACCTCCGATGCACCTGTTTTTGCTGCACCTGTTTTCGCTGCACCTGCACAAAAAAAAGTGGGATACGTGAACGCCTCCAGCGGCCGCGGACGAGGTTTACCCCAGAGACTGCCCGAACCGGACCCGGAAAAAATTTGATGTCCGAGAAGTCCACGACAGGAACGGGTGAGAGATCTAAGGGGAATATGTTGGGGACTGTATGTAATTATCTGCCGGCGGAAAAGCTGGGAGATTCAGAGATAGACTCTTTATCAGACATCAGCGGGGATGACGATTTGTTTGAGACTATGTCGCAAGAGCTACTATGGGCAAATAGCGATGATGTCGCCTCGGCCTTTAATTTCTCCAATTACGCAGCTATGGACTGGGGGGAGACAACACCTAGGGTGGAACCCCCAACTGTTTCTAATGAAATCCTGGCCCACAGTACCAGTTCGCTGGGTCCAGGAAAAATGTTTACAAGTGCTATGGTGCACAAGTCCATAGACTCATGTGTGCCTCCTGGATATGGAAGTACCCGATCCCAGCCAAGACTTGCCCTGTCACAAAGGTTGTTTAATAAACGGGTGGAACAAGAATATGGACTGGAATTCCCTTATGTTCCCTGGGAGATTAAGTTGAGTCTCGCAGGGAACAGTGGTACCACGAGGCTGTTTGGGACTATCTTGCAGTGCCAAAACCGTTCCGGAAGAGGGGCTATTCCCTTGCCATGGATGAACGTTTCAAGGGGTGTCTGCAGCACTGGAGTTATTGCAGGCATATTCATGGAGACAAAGTGGTGATTTGCCGACCAGGAAAAGACAATGTGGTTTACTTTATTACCTCCAGCATTGACAAGCAGAGAAAACCCTTACCTTTACCTGATCCACGCTTTTATTGGTGAAAAAGTTACGGTGACTGTACTGGTTCTTTGTCTTGCACCTTGCTAAAAGAGAGGAAGATTTTTTTTTCTAAAAGGACTGTGGGTATGTAGTTAGGTAGTGCTAGGGTACCGGAAGATGTTGGAGTCAAGATTTCGTCTATGGGTCCAGTACTTGAAACTGAGGACTATGTTATGTGATATTTCTGCCACTAGGTGGTGGAAGTTTGCTCAGCAAAACTGGACTCTCATACTTTTCTTCCTTAACTACCTACACTTAATAATGTATATATGTATATATGGAAAAAGAAAGGCTAATTTCTCCAGGAAGTGAGGCTTTGCTTCTCAGGAGATATTTTATATTACTGTATATGTCTGTTTGCTTTGTTTTTTCAGGCATTAAGATCTTCTATCAAGAACCACATATTTTCTTTTTCTTATACTGTTTTACTCCCCTCCCTTCCCGTCCAAGTTTTTTTGGGTTTCAGGTAGGGATGAGCTCGGTGTTCGAGTCGAACATACGTTCGACTCGAACATCGGCTGTTCGATCGTTCGCCGAACAACGAACGATTTGGGCCGTTCGCGCCTAATTCGCGGCCCACAATGCACTACGCCATTGCAGTGTCATCCAGGCGCTGTGATTGGCCAAGCATGCACTGTGACCCCGCATGCTTGGCCAATCACAGCGCCGGCAGCGAGGAGAGCAATGATTGGCCACAGGCAGGATGCCTGTGGCCAATTATTGCTGAGGGTGTTTAGTACACGCCCCACACTATAAAAAGCCGCCAGCACGGCGACCTAGTGTAGTGTGTTCCGGAGCAGGGAAAGAGAAGCATAGGCAGGGACAGTGACATTTTTTTTTCTTGCTTAACCTGGATTCCTTTAGTTTAGGGAAAGAGAAGGATAGGTAGGGAGAGTGTCAGTCTGTTTTACTGTGCTAAACCTTGTTTGTAGGGACAGGGAAGGACAGTGAGGGAAATTCTCATTGTGCTATACTGTGCTAAAGCATTCCTCATCAACCATCTTTAAAAAAAATATTTTTTATAGGGACAGAAAACTATAGGTAGGGAGAGTGTCAGTGTGTTTTACTGTGCTAAACCTTGTTTGTAGGGACAGGGAAGGACAGTGAGGGAAATTCTCATTGTGCTATACTGTGCTAAAGCATTCCTCATCAACCATCTTTAAAAAAAAATTTTTTATAGGGACAGAAAACTATAGGTAGGGAGAGTGTCAGTGTGTTTTACTGTGCTAAACCTTGTTTGTAGGGACAGGGAAGGACAATGAGGGAAATTCTCATTGTGCTATACTGTGCTAAAGCATTCCTCATCAACCATCTTTAAAAAAAAAAATTTATCTGGACAGAAAACTATAGGTAGGGAGAGTGTCAGTGTGTTTTACTGTGCTAAACCTTGTTTGTAGGGACAGGGAAGGACAGTGAGGGAAATTCTCATTGTGCTATACTGTGCTAAAGCATTCCTCATCAACCATCTTTAAAAAAAAAAATTTTTATAGGGACATAAAACTATAGGTAGGGAGAGTGTCAGTGTGTTTTACTGTGCTAAACCTTGTTTGTAGGGACAGGGAAGGACAGTGAGGGAAATTCTCATTGTGCTATACTGTGCTAAAGCATTCCTCATCAACCATCTTTTAAAAAAAATTTTTTATAGGGACAGAAAACTATAGGTAGGGAGAGTGTCAGTGTGTTTTACTGTGCTAAACCTTGTTTGTAGGGACAGGGAAGGACAGTGAGGGAAATTCTCATTGTGCTATACTGTGCTAAAGCATTCCTCATCAACCATCTTTAAAAAAAAAATAAATTATAGGGACAGAAAACTATAGGTAGGGAGAGTGTCAGTGTGTTTTACTGTGCTAAACCTTGTTTGTAGGGACAGGGAAGGACAGTGAGGGAAATTCTCATTGTGCTATACTGTGCTAAAGCATTCCTCATCAACCATCTTTAAAAAAAAAAAATTATAGGGACAGAAAACTATAGGTAGGGAGAGTGTCAGTGTGTTTTACTGTGCTAAACCTTGTTTGTAGGGACAGGGAAGGACAGTGAGGGAAATTCTCATTGTGCTATACTGTGCTAAAGCATTCCTCATCAACCATCTTTAAAAAAAAAATTTTTTATAGGGACAGAAAACTATAGGTAGGGAGAGTGTCAGTGTGTTTTACTGTGCTAAACCTTGTTTGTAGGGACAGGGAAGGACAGTGAGGGAAATTCTCATTGTGCTATACTGTGCTAAAGCATTCCTCATCAACCATCTTTAAAAAAAAATTTTTTTATAGGGACAGAAAACTATAGGTAGGGAGAGTGTCAGTGTGTTTTACTGTGCTAAACCTTGTTTGTAGGGACAGGGAAGGACAGTGAGGGAAATTCTCATTGTGCTATACTGTGCTAAAGCATTCCTCATCAACCATCTTTAAAAAAACATTTTTTATAGGGACAGAAAACTATAGGTAGGGAGAGTGTCAGTGTGTTTTACTGTGCTAAACCTTGTTTGTAGGGACAGGGAAGGACAGTGAGGGAAATTCTCATTGTGCTATACTGTGCTAAAGCATTCCTCATCAACCATCTTTAAAAAAACATTTTTTATAGGGACAGAAAACTATAGGTAGGGAGAGTGTCAGTGTGTTTTACTGTGCTAAACCTTGTTTGTAGGGACAGGGAAGGACAGTGAGGGAAATTCTCATTGTGCTATACTGTGCTAAAGCATTCCTCATCAACCATCTTTGAAATCCTTGTTTTTTGGACAGTCAGGGAAATTGTCATTGTGCTATTCTGTGCGAAAGCAATCATCCTCAACCATATTTAGAAATCCTTAAGTAAAGGGACAGAGAAGGACACCTGAAGGTAGCCCTTATTGCTTTTTTTCCCATCTCCCTGCAGGCCATTCATTAGAATGTCTGGAAGGCAAACAAGGAGAGGCAGACAGTCAGGAGGCAATAAAAGAGGGCAAGCAGGCTCTGTGTCTGGGGGCAACAGTGCTGGTCATGGACGCGGTGCATTGTCATCAGCACATGGCCATGGGACACGCTTGTCCTTCTTTTCGGCAGCTGGACATGTTGAGCCACATCATGCCGAAGACTTGGTAGAGTGGATGACCAAGCCCTCCTCCTCCTCCTCATCCTCTCTCACCCAGGCTCAGGGTACTGGCAAAGCAGCTGCCAAAGCGTCCTCTTCCCTGGTATCAATGTCAGACTCATCATCAGTCACTCCTTCCCTAGACCCACCATGTCCTCCTCCTGAGGAGTCCCCCGAACTGTTTGAGCACAGTGTTGGGTACATGCTCCAGGAGGATGCCCAGCGTTTCGAAGGGTCTGATGATGAAACCCAGCTAGAGGAAGGCAGTAGCGTGAGAGCAGACAGAGGGGATGCTCAAGAAGGACACCAATCTGGCAGTCATGTTCCAGCAGCTGCAGCATACTGCCAGATTGGCTCCAGTGATGAGGAGGGAGGGGATGATGAGGTCACTGACTCCACGTGGGTGCCTAATAGGAGAGAGGAGGAGGAGGAGGATGAGGAGGAGGCACATCTCCAACGAGGCAGGATGCCCTTTGGTGGCCAGCGTAAGGGCAGTACACCGACGGAATCACACCGCAGAGCTCCGCCTGTGCAGGGCGCTGCCTCTGCCCGTCATTCAAAAAGTTCTTTGGTGTTGGCCTTTTTTGAGGCTAGTGCATCAGATCGCACAGCTGCTGTTTGCAACATATGTCTCAAGCGTATATCGCGTGGCCAAAACATCAGCCGCTTGGGTACCACATGCCTGACCAGACATATGTTGACCTGCCATGCAGCTCGTTGGCAAGCCTACCTCAAAGACCCACACCAAAGAACAAAGCGGACCTCTCCTTGCACCGCATCAGCTGGGATCTCCAACCCCACTATAACTTCAGTCCTCTCTGAAACATGCACTGAGAGGAATGAAGGTGTAGAATTAGGTGTGTCACAGCCAAGTACTTGCGGCCACTCTGCTAGCAGTACACCGACGTCCGATTCTAGCAGGCAAATTTCCCTGCCCCAGCTGCTGGACCGTCGAAAGAAGTTCACTTCCAGCCATCCACATGCCCAGCGGTTGAATGCTAGCTTGGCTAAATTGCTAGCGCTTCAACTGCTGCCTTTTCAGTTGGTAGACTCGGCCCCCTTCCGTGAGTTTGTGCAATGTGCGGTTCCTCAGTGGCAGGTTCCCAAACGCCACTTTTTCTCACGGAAGGCAATTCCGGCTCTCTACCGGCATGTGGAAGGCAATGTCTTGGCCTCGCTGGACAGGGCGGTCAGCGGTAAGGTGCATATTACCGCTGACTCATGGTCCAGCAGGCATGGACAGGGATGTTACCTTTCTTTCACGGCCCATTGGGTCACTCTTTTGGCAGCTGGGAAGGATGCAGGACAAGGTGCAGTAGTGTTGGAGGTTGTTCCACCGCTACGCCTCCAAAATGCTACTACTGGTTGTGACACACCTCTCTCCTCCACCCCCTCCTCTTCTTCTTCCTCCATGGCCTCTTCCTGTGCTTTGTCCTCTGAACCAGCGGTGCTCCGTAGGCGTTCAAGGGGCTACGCAAGTACGCAGGCAAAAAGATGCCATGCCGTGCTTGCGCTGGTGTGTTTGGGGGACAGAAGCCACACTGGGGCAGAGGTCCTGTCTGCTCTGCAGGGCCAGGCCGAGAGGTGGTTGACGCCACGCCAGCTTAAGCCAGGAATGGTGGTTTGCGACAATGGCACCAACCTCCTCTCCGCCCTCCGACAGGGACAACTGACCCATGTGCCCTGTGTGGCTCACGTCCTTAACCTGGTGGTGCAGCGGTTCTTGGGCAGGTACCCGGGCTTACAGGATGTCCTGAGGCAGGCCAGGAAAGTCTGTGTGCATTTCCGCAGATCTTATAATGCCAGTGCTCGCCTGGCTGAGCTGCAAAAGGAGTTGAACCTGCCCAAGAACCGCCTTATATGTGACATGCCCACCAGGTGGAACTCAACGTTGGCCATGCTGCAGCGGCTGCACACGCAGCAGAGGGCCATCAATGAGTACCTGTGCGACTACGGCACCAGGACAGGGTCAGGGGAGCTTGGTTTTTTTTCTCCACACCAGTGGGGCATGATCAGGGATGCATGCACTGTCCTGGCACCATTTGAGGAGGCCACAAGGATGGTGAGCAGTGACAGTGCATGCATCAGTGACACTGTACCTCTTGTCCACCTGTTGGAGCACACGCTGCGTGGAATAATGGACAGGGCACTTGAGGCAGAACAGAGGCAGGAAGAGGAGGACTTCCTTGCCTCTCAAGGCCCCCTTTACCCAGACAGTGTTCCTTCTGTCCCACCCATCGCACAGGAATAGGACGAGGAGGAGGAGGAGGAGGAGGATTGTGTCAGCATGGAGGTGGAGCCTGGCACTCAGCAGCATCAACAGCAGCAGTCTTTTAGGGATGATTTACAGTCCCAAGAAACCCGTGGACTTGTACGTGGCTGGGAGGAGGTGGCTGCGGATCATGTCGTCCTTAGTGACCCAGAGGACTCCGGGCCGAATGCCTCAGCTAACCTACGCTGCATGGCCTCCCTGATCCTGCAAAGTCTGCGGAAGGATCCTCGTATTCTTCGGATCAAGGAGAGGGACCATTACTGGCTGGCCACTCTCCTTGATCCACGGTACAAGGGTAAGGTTGCGGACCTTATGTTACCGTCGCAGAGGGAGCAGAGGATGAGACAACTCCGGGAGGCCTTGCAGAAAGGTCTGTGCAACGCGTTCCCAGAGACTGGGAGGTTACAAACTCCTGGTCCTGGACAACAAGTTGCTGAGGCTTCGGCCAGTCAAAGAAGGAGCGGTGGGGAAGGTGGCCGTCTGACCGATGCGTTCAGACAATTCTTTAGTCCGCAGCCCCAAAGTATGATCGGTTCCAGCGTCTGATAAACATGGTGCAGGAATATCTAGGGGCAAGGTCAGACTTGGACACCTTCCCCACCGAAAATCCTCTGGCTTACTGGGTCTTGAGGATGGATCACTGGCCAGAGCTTGCACAGTATGCAATTGAGCTACTGGCCTGTCCTGCATCCAGCGTTCTTTCGGAACGCACATTCAGTGCTGCTGGAGGATTTGTCACGGATCACAGGGTGTGCCTGTCCACCGACTCGGTTGATCGACTGACTTTCATCAAGATGAACCAGTCTTGGATCACCACCAGCTACCACACACCTGATGCTGATATAACAGACTAATTGATTTTAACATGTCACATCCCTTCAAGACTGATGCTGATGCTGAGTGCCTGTGCTGTTATGTTGACTGGCTATCCTCCTCCTCCGAGTCCTTAATGATACGATTGATGATGATAGCTTGGAAGATCATTTTTGTTTATGGGTGCCGCCACCAGTGCCTAACGCCCAATTTTTCAGCCCCTGTTTAACAGGGGCGTGTAATTACAATTTTTGAAGCAATACTTTGCAACAGGGCTCATTGCTGTGCTCCAAGTACAGTATCTGTGAGGGGTTGCAGTGTTGTGCCACCAGTGCCTAAGGCCCAATTTTTCAGCCCCTGTTTAACAGGGGCGTGTAATTACAATTTTTGAAGCAATACTTTGCAACAGGGCTCATTGCTGTGCTCCAAGTACAGTATCTGTGAGGGGTTGCAGTGTTGTGCCACCAGTGCCTAAGGCCCAATTTTTCAGCCCCTGTTCAACAGGGGCATGTAATTACAATTCTTGATCTAATAATTCACAGCAGGGCCCATTGCTGCACCCACCAAGAGTAACTCTGAGGGCTTACAGTGTTGTGGCAACGCCACCACCACCACCACCACGAAAGGCCCAATTTTTCAGCCCCTGTTCAAAAGGGGCATGTAATTACAATTCTTGATCTAATAATTCACAGCAGGGCCCATTCCTGCACCCACCAAGAGTAACTCTGAGGGCTTACAGTGTTGTGGCAACACCACCACCACCACCACGAAAGGCCCAATTTTTCAGCCCCTGTTCAACAGGGGCATGCAATTACAATTCTTGATCTAATAATTCACAGCAGGGCCCATTGCTGCACCCACCAAGAGTAACTGTCAGGGCTTACAGTGTTGTGGCACCAGCACCACCATCAAAGGCCCAATTTTTACTACCACTGTTCAACAATTATATGTAATTACAATTCCTGATATAATAGTTGACAGCAGGGCGTTCCAGCACCAACCAAGAGTAACTGTGAGTGCTTACAGTGTTGTGCCAACACCAACAACTAAGGGGCCTATTTCTGCAGAGTATATACGGCAGGTCCCTACTTTCAAACATCCAACTTACAAACGACTCCTACTTGCAAACGCAAGAAGACAACAGGAAGTGAGAGGAAATCTACCCCTAGGAAGGAAAATTCTCTCCTGTAAGAATTAATATGGGAGAAAGGTGTCTCCTCTGTACTGATGCTTTATCACCAATCCTTGTTTCAAGAAAAACACCACATTTCAAAAACAGTTGTCATTGGGACGGAAAGTGAGGTGAAATGTTCTGAACAGGGGCACAGACAGCAAAACAAATGTTACAGGGGTGATAACCCTTACCTATGTTTTCCAAAAAGTTTAAAAATAGATTTTTGGGCTGGAGCTACACTTAAACAATGTACCTGTTCAAAATTACAAACAGATTCTACATAAGAACAAACCTACAGTCCCTGTCTTGTATGCACCGCCTGTATACGGCTGTTCAGAGTATATAGGGCCTTTTTTATTTTATGTGCGGGGTTCCCCTTAATATCCATACAAGACCCAAAGGGGCTGGTAATGGGCTGGGGTGGGGGGGGGGGGTCATGGGGTAGCTATGCCATTTTTCTTAAAGCTTTTCATCCATATTACCGGGACCAGACATTACATTAAAGCCGCAAGCAGTTTTAAATGGCTTTTTTTTCCTTTAGAAGTGTCATTTTGTGCAGGGATAGTTCTAAACACGGGAAACACGTGGCACTTCACAGGCATACTTTAGACACCCCCCAGGTACGATATTTAAAGGAATATTTGACTTTTTTTTTTTCACTTTATGCATCATTAAAATGACTGCTCCCGAAAAACGACCGTTTTTAAAACTTCTTTTTGCATTGATACATGTCCCCTGGTGCAGAACCCGGGTTCCCAAACCCTTTTTAGGACAATAACATGCATAATAGTCGTTATAATTAGCACTTTAGAATTCGAATTTTCGCATCCATTGTATTTAATAGGGTTCTAATGTTCGTACGAACTTTCGGTCCGTTCGCGGGTTCTGGTGCGAACCGAACCCGGGGGTGTTCGGCTCATCACTAGTTTCAGGCACTGACCCTCAGGAGTGAGGGTCATATATTTTTTCTCGACGATGAGGACATCGTCTTTATTTGCGGTGGGAGAAGTGTGTAGCGCTCTACTCCTGTTGAGTAGACAGTGACACTATATGTTAAATTTAGTTATCTGAGCTGTAGTTCAGCTCAGAAGGAATTATGTAAATGTATGGCTCTGTTTCAGTCTAGCTGGGCTGCGCGTTTTCCACCTGACAGTAGTTGTCACTGTCATCACGGTCAGGGTTGGAAATGTATTAGGTATTCCTTTCCCAGAAGTGGCTCAGGGGGCGTGGTCAACCCGCTGTGCATTCTGGGAGGGGTACTTAAGAGGCAGAGACCGCTCTTTCGGGGTTTGTTGCCGGGGGTCGTTGCCGGATCCTGACCTGGGGCCCTCCTGGCCTCAGGGATGTACGAGCCATTTTCGGCCTCGGGGCCCGCTGGCCCGGAAGAAAGACGGTGCTGACCCGAGGAAGGTAAGTGCAGGGCTGGGAGGAAACTGGCTGTATTTGATGGGGAAACTGGCTGTATTTGGGGGGAAACTAGCTGCATTTGGGGACAAACTGGCTGCATTTGGGGACACACTGTCTGTATTTGGGGGGAAACTGGCTGTATTTGGGGACAAACTGGCTGCATTTGGGGGGAAACGGGCTGCATTTGGGGGGAAACAGGCTGCATTTGGGGGGAAACTGGTTGCATTAGGGGGGAAACTGGCTGCATTTGAGGGGGCAAACTGGTAGCGTTTGGGCACAGTGGCTGCGTTTAATGGGCACAGTGGCAGCATTTGATGATTTTTTTTTCAGCTTGTTTAAGCCCCCCCCCCCCCAAAAAAAATTGAGCACCAGCCGCCACTGGAAGGGGTTCACACTAGGGGGCGATCAAGGGGTTAACTGTGTTACCTAGGTGTATTCTAACTGTGGGGGGGATGAGACTGACTAGGAGAGATGACAGATTGGTGTTGATACTTTGTATGAACACACGATCAGACCAACTGCAGCAGAAGGTCCTCCAATCCCGATCAATGGCACTATGTGTGCCTCAACTGAGCTGATCCTGGCACCCGTGCAATACCAGCCGCAGCATTTCAGGACATTTCATTGTCATCCCCGCCTGGATTCTTGAATAATGACTTTTCACACTGATTCTACATTTAAACTGGTTGATCCTGAGTCTGACAAGGAAATCAGAACTAATACAGTTACACTCGTCTTTGTGAAGTCACACAACTTATCTATCTTGATCATTTTGCAACCACTGAAGACCATGACGGGTGTCATAGCTGGCACATCTGCAAAGGACCTCCTGCCAAGGGAAGAGGATTCATCTTTTTTTTTCTTTTTAACAGAAAAGTTTTTATTAGACATATCAGCATTACAGTGCAAGCAGTTTGTAGTGTTACAGTTGCATACAGGTATAGGCGTCAGTAAATCAGTTCCCTACCGGGAGGTACACCCCCAGCTAGGATTCATCTTCTAACCCAACAACTTTATTCAAAGGGAGGTAAGAAGAACTGGTGCATGTTGTTGCCTTTTCCTCTGAAGAACTTGATCCAAAGGGAGCTAAGAAGGGCTAGTGCATGTTGCTGCCTTCCACTCTGAAGATAGACTCATGTAATGTCTTCTGTGTCATCTTACAGACAGTGTAATGCCCAGCAGGTTTTACAGTTAAGTTAAAATTTGCATTATTTCTCTTGTTCTCCCCTTTCTTCTCTTTGGGCTTGACTCTTGTTTAATATGTGAAATCATACATTTTGACGAGGGATATCATGTTACATGTGCATTGTCTGTTTGCCCTTAAAAATGTTGTCCCTACCTCACTACAGGTAGGAGATGCTCTATGTAATTAGTCCCACCTTTCTTATTAATACTTTAGCCTTCATTCAGCACATGTACTGTATTCTGCTGAAGATAGACACACTATGATTTATTTACCTATCTGATCTATCTGAAGTTCTTCTGTTATGAGCTGCACACATTTTTGGATTAAAGCTTTCTATGATCTGCAAGATGTCATTTGGATCAAGTCACTGTCTGCCAAGCTACTGAGATTGTAAATTAAACCTGTCTTACCACAATTTGCTCAGTTATATTGATCACACTTTCAGTGCTTAGATTGGGGAAGCAGAACAGAGAGCATGTGACAGGGAGATTTAGATGCAGGAGATTGTGGTAGACAAGGCAAAGTATTGTCACTCTTAGGCTCCATGTACACAGAAGCTCAGAAGCACAGAAGCAGAAACAGCTAGCTTGTATCAGCGTTTTTTTACTAGCTTTTATTAGCGTTTTTCAGTGTAGCTTTTTTTAGCTTTTTAAAAAAAAATATATATATTTTTTTTCAATGGACCAAAAAATGCAAAAAAACGCTCGCGGCCAGCGTTTTTGAGCGTTTATGAGCGTTTAGGAGCGTTTCGCGGTTTTTTGCTTTTTTTTCTGCCGAAAAACGGCACTTTGAACGCAAATTTCTTGCGTTCAGAAAAAAGCCCATTAACTCCACTGCTCATTAACCACTTAAGCCCCGGACCATTTGGTAGCTAAAGGACCAAAGGTGATTTCAGAATTTTGCACTGCGCTGCTTTAACTGTAAATTGTGCGGACATGCAATGTTGTACCGAAACGAAATTTGCTTCCTTTTCTTCCCACAAATGGAGCTTTCTTTTAATGGTATTTGATTGCCTCTGCGATTTTTATTTTTTGCGATATAAACGGAAAAAAAAACGAAAATTTTGAAAAAAAATGATATTTTCTACTTTTTGTTATAAGAAAAATCGAATAAACTCAATTTTAGTCATACATTTAGGCCAAAATGTATTCAGCCACATGTCTTTAGTAAAAAAATGTCAATAAGCGTATATTTATTGGTTTGCGCAAAAGTTATAGCGTTTACAAACTAGGGTACATTTTCTGGAATTTACACAGCTTTAAATTTATGACTGCCTATCTCATTTCTTGAGGTGCTAAAATGGCAGGGCAGTACAAAACCCCCCCAAATGACCCCATTTTGGAAAGTAGACACCCCAAGGAAATTGCTAAGAGGCATGTTGAGCCCATTGAATATTTTTTTTTTGTCCCAAGTGATTGAATAATGGCAAAAAAAAAAATTACAAAAAGTTGTCACTAAATGATATATTGCTCACACATGCCATGGTTATATGTGGAATTGCACCCCAAAATACATTTTGCTGCTTCTCCTGAGTACGGGGATACCACATGTGTGGGACTTTTTAGGAGCCTAGCCGCGTACGGGACCCCGAAAACCAAGCACCGCCTTCAGGATTTCTAGGCACAAATTTTTGATTTGACTCCTCACTACCTATCACAGTTTCGAAGGCCATAAAATGCCAAAATAGCACAACCCCCCCCCCCCCCCAAATGACCCCATTTTGGAAAGTAGACACCCCAAGCTGTTTGCTGAGAGGCATGGTGAGTATTTTACAGCTCTCATTTGTTTTTGAAAATGAAGAAAGAAATTTTATTTATTTTTTTTTTTTCAATTTTTAAAACTTTGTGACAAAAAGCGAGATCTGCAAAATACTCACAATACCTCTCAGCAAATAGCTTGGGTGTCTACTTTCCAAAATGGGGTCATTTGGGGGGGTTTTGTGCCATCTGGGCATTCCATGGCCTCCAAAACTGTGATAGGCAGTGAGAAGTGAAATCAAAAATTTACACCCTTAGAAAGCCTGAAGGCGGTGATTGGTTTTTGGGGTCCCGTACGCGGCTAGGCTCCCAAAAAGTCTCACACATGTGGTATCCCCGTACTCAGGAGAAGCAACAGAATGTATTTTGGGGTGTAATTCCACATATGCCTATGGCATGTTTGAGCAATATATCATTTAGTGACAACTTTGTGCAAAAAAAAAAAAAATAATTGTCTTTTTTCCGCAACTTGTGTCAACATATATTCCATGGACTCGACATGCCTCTCAGTATATAGCTTGGGGTGTCTACTTTCCAAAATGGGGTCATTTGGGGAGTGTTTACATTACACAGGCAGAGGGGGCATTCTCATTCGCCGGGAGCGATTGCGGGGGGGTGGCCGGAATCGAATGGCCGCCCCCCCATCTCGGATCGCTCCCAGACAAATTCCGACCGCTCACTGTACAGAAGGGGGGTCCGATTGGACCCCCCAACTGTACAAAGGCAATCACGTACACTGTACGTGATTGTGCCTGTCGGTGCCATTGTGCCGACGTATATGTACAGTGAGCGGTCGTTAAGTGGTTAAAGCTAAAAAACGTTATGTGTACATGAACACATAGGCTAACATAGAGTGCAGTTAATGGGCTTTTTAAAAAAACGCCAAAATGCCAATAAACTGCAGTTTATCAGCTTCTGTGTACATGGAGCCTAAAGTGACATAAGGATCCTTTTATATCAGTTTCATCAGCTGTTATATTTTTTACAAACTAACCATTAAAAAAAAAATACGCCTTCTAAGTGATATTGCACTTGGATGGGTGATCTGCCAAACAATCATATAGAACGTAGCTGTAACTTGCGGTATGCTAAACAGGGGAAAAGATAGAATAAACAATGCAAAACAGGATCACAATAGCAAAGCGCATACATACACTGCAGAATAATACAAAACTGATTAAGAAAGCAGCACAAACATGGACATTTCACAACAATGTGCACTATATTACCAAAAGTATTGGGACGCCTGCCTTTACACGCAGGGGTGAAAATGCGAGCTATTAGGCTCTGGTTTAGTTGCCCACGCGCTGGTTCTAACAATGGAGGGCTACTCACCTGGTTGCAGACCATGTCCCCATCTGCCTCTGCTTCATAAGGTATGACCTTTCTGAGCTGTTGAGAGAGAGAAACAGAGAAACCCTTTCTGGGTGTAACAAGGAACCCAGGAGGTTGTGGAAAAAAGAGCTAATGCGGTCTGCACCTGCATCTGAACATGTTGAGAAGATGAGGCACTTTACTGCAAAATTTGCTTGAGTTCTTTGCCCTGCATGTGTGTACAAGGACCAATATCTGTCCACAAGTGATTGATAGTTAGTTCTTCAATTGTCAACACCTCAGACACTTTGTTTCTATTAAATTGCGTCTTTTCCCTTTATCTTGGGTTCATTAAAATGGTATAGGCAGTTGTTTCTGACAGTCTGTTCAAGAGCTGCTTTTTTGCAACATGTCACTGCTTTCTTTGAAAAAAAAAAAAAAAGGAAAAAAGGAAAAGCGCTGTGCACCCAAAAGACCACACACCCCTACCCAACTGCACCACAACCTCTTGTCCTATCCCTATATACCCATAAAGTGTAAGTTATAAAGTTTTAATTACAGCCTTGCTGTAAGGATGGCCTTAGGATGGCCTTAGGAGATGACCTTAGGAGAAAAAAAATTAAATGCAATAATTAAATAAAAAAACATGAAAATAATTTAAAAAAAATTACATCTGTACATTGTAATAAAAATAAATTGTGTCGGAGCCAAAACTACCTTGAAAAAAAAGATTCTACAGCAAAATATGCATTGCCAGTGTATGCTATTGCTGAAACTGTGAAAAACGCACTGTTCTATAACACCACCTGCAGCTTTAAGCATGTTTTTTTGCATTTTCAACATAAAAAGACCCTCTGCCTGATGCAATTTTTTTGCATTCATACAGTACATTCTCCACATGGCAATGCTCTGCTCCCCATGCCCATTTTTAGTGATATTTGCCTATTAGCCTTGAAAATTTTGTTTCAAAATTCACCTCCACCACCAAATAGACCTCAATGGGGGTTCGATGCTAGGTTAGTGTTTCGCTGTCTCACAGATCTTACCATTATGGATGAGCAAATCTTCCTGGGTCAGATTTGCGGGGGGGCATATCTAACTTGCCAGATTCACCCATCCATACTGATCCAGCTATGGAATCCACCCATTGTCATGCGCTGTCAAGGAAAACAAGGCAGACACGATGGGGAACTAGTCTTTTAGTTCATCTGAGGGCACTACCTACCCCACTAAAAAACTACTTGTGTATGAGATTGTCTGTGTGACAGGTGCAGTGGCCGGAGAGGGAGCTCAGTAATGCTGAGCTGCACTGAGGATGGAGAATGTTTGAGGATACAAACACCAATTTTGGTGAAAAGGAATATTTAAAAATGTTTTTACAAAATTTCCTTGCTGCATAAGTCTTTGCAAACAGCTCTAATAGGTTGTTGCAGAGAATCCTTACCTCGTGGTGGCCAGTCCACTGTGGATAATCATAGATATCATAGATTTCCTCCTTTTCACCTGGTTTCCCAAATCCTTTTGGAGGGTTTTCACAATGTGCATTTCTCTACTTAGCTTTAAGCTCTCCAAGGAGCACGTTTGTCACGTCCTGGTTGGAGGTTGAAGTGCTGAGAGGGCTTCCCCTGCGGCTAAGTGCAGAGCATCCCTAAAGGTGGTAACAGGGAGTACTATGCTCAAAGAAGCAGGGGTTGCCAGCTGTGACAAGCTGAGGTGATGAGGAGATGGCGGCTGATGAGCAGGATGCACTGCTGGGCAGGAGTCTCTCAGGAGTACCAGGTGAGACTTGGCAGAAGGGAGAGTCAGGAGCCAGGCCAGTAGTCATGCATGGAATACCAGCCAGTTAAAAGGCAGCAAGCAGTGTTAGGAGTCAGCTGGGATCATACACTGGTAATCAGCAGCAACGGAGTCAGAAGAGCAAGCCAGAGGTCATACATGGATCAGCAGGCAGAAGCAGAGTCACTGGAACAAGCCGAGGGTCAAAGCCAGGAATGGAGACAGGACAGGTCAAAGGCAAGCCGGGTCGGTAACAGGAAATCCAATAATAGCAGGAACAGGAACACACGGGGGGCTGAAAATCATCCAGGAACTAATGGCTCATGCTGTTTGCTTTAAATAGGCCACTGGGCACTAGAATCTGTCACACATTGCTTGCAACATGGCGCACACGCGTGCGCACTGGCACGTGAATCTTCGCGTCCGTTCGTGCCTGTGGCATTGGCGAATTTCTATGTGCCAATCTGCAATTCCACTGGGCATTAGCAGATGTGCCAGTCCTTCTTTCAGCTGTTCTCTGACATCATCACACCAGCTGCTTACAGGGTTCTCTCTCTCTGTCTCATTACACTATTACCTGTAAAAATTCTGTACACATATACAGGATCATATTTTTCTTACCCACACCGGCAGGCTAATTGGAGAAATTCAGTGATTGGCTAATCATAGTTTATATAGAAAATTAACTTCTTAGCCTTTATTTTTGAAAGACTATAGTATACAGGTAAGTGCATATGTTCCATTTGTTCTCACATCTCTATGAAACCACGCCATCCCCTTAGAAAAACGATATGTGTTAACTTAGTAGAACTAACTTAGTAGAGTATGTTGTTTCCTAATAAATAGCTTATTTTGCATCATTTTGAAGCACACTGAGGAACTTGTGATATTTTCTCATATTCCCTGAAAAAAATATTTTTCAAATTGATAAGGACATTGTGTATATAATATAATCATGTATGTGAATTCAAAAAGAGCTTGATTTACTAAAAAGAGTTTGTTCATTTTGCAATACGAACGTTCCATTTGTTGAGTGTATATGGTGAAGTTCTGTTCACTTTAAATACTCATGTGCAAGTTAAAAAAAAAAGTTATTCTTGCACATATTTGTATAGTTGAAAGGAACATAACAAGGCTTTATATTTACTCAGTTCACTGAACATTTATTTTGCTTATTAAATGGTTTCTGCACCTTTAGTGGATACATTTCAACGCTTTTAATGCCTGTGACATCCAAGTCAGACTAACAATGCCTAACATGTACTTTACAAATAAAACCTAATGAATGACTAATTGCTATGGACAACAAACACTATATTGTCAAAAGTATTGTGACACCTGCCTTTACACACACATAAACTTTAACCACTTGAGACCCAAGGACGTCCATGGACGTCCTTGAGTTTGAGCCGGGATATCTGAATGATGCCTGCAGCTACAGGCATCATTCAGATATCGTTTTTTAGAGCCGGCGATTCTCTGTACCGTAAGAATGATCATAGCGGCTGTTCCGCCGCTTGATCATTCTTACAGGCGGCGAGAGGGGACGCCCCCCCCCCCTCCCGCCACCCTCCGGTGCTTCTACCGACTCACCAGATGGTCGCCGGAGTCTCTATGATCGTTCGGAGGCCGGGCGCGATGTTATGACGTCACGCCCGGCCTCTGCATTCAAAAAAACTGCGCCGCTTCAGCTAGGAAGCGGTGATCGTTTTTTTTTTTTTTTTTTTTATTTCAGGCTTCTCAGCCTAGAGGTGAGATGTGGGGTCTTATTGACCCCATATCTCACTGTAAAGAGGACCTGTCATGCTTATTCCTATTACAAGGGATGTTTACATTCCTTGTAATAGGAATAAAAGTGATCTTTTTTTTTTTTTTTTTTTTTTTAAGTCTCAAAGTAAAAAGGTTATAGTAAAATAAACAATAAATAAATAAATAAAAAAATGTAAAGCGCCCCTGTCCCCGGTAGCTCGTACGCAGAAGCGAACGCACATGTAAGTCCCGCCCACATATGAAAACGGTGTTCAGAACACACATGTGAGGTATCACAGCGAATGTTAGAGCGAGAGCAATAATTCTAGCCCTAGACCTCCTCTGTAACTCAAAACATGTGACCAGTAAAAAAAATTAAAGCGTCGCCCATGAGGATGTTTAAGTACCGAAGTTTGGCGCCATTCCACGAGCGTGTGCAATTTTGAAGGGTGACATGTTAGGTATCTATTTACTCAGCGTAACTTCATCTTTCACATTATGCAAAAAAATTGGGCTAACTTTAATGTTTTAATATTTTTTAATTCATGAAACCGTTTTTTTTCCCAAAAATATGCGTTTGAAAAATTATTGCGCAAATACCGTGCGAGATAAAAAGTTGCAATGACCGCCATTGTATTCTCTAGGGTCTTTTCTAAAAAAACATATATATTGTTTGGGGGTTATATGTAATTTTCTAGCAAAAAAATTTGGCTTTTTACATGTAGGAGCGAAGTGTCAGAATTGGCCCGGATGCGAAGTGGTTAAAGCGGACCTTCAGTCATTTTTTCAAATCTCCATCTTTTAAATCTTCTGCCCTTGTTGTTTTAACTTTGGATAGTAAAACATTTTTTTTCTGCCAGTAAATACATTATACAGCCCACTTCCTGTTTCTTGTCTGGTAAAAAGCCTAGGCTTGTGACATCATGCACAGCTCTCTCTATTACTCTCGTGAGAGTTTGCCAGGAAGGGATGAGTCATAAGAGGGCCAATGAGAGCCGCGGGGCCACAGAGCTGGAGGTGTGCCTCTGTGTTAATCCAGGAAGTGAACAGGCAGCAGCTTCAGCTGCCTGCAGATGAAATGGCTGCAGCCAGACTCAGTGGAGGGAGATTTCTGCAGCATATTTGGCAAGTACAGAATCACAGTATATATAAAATAATATGAAAAGTGGTTGGAGGGAAGCTTCAGAATGGCAAAGATGCTTTTATTACAAAGTATGTGAGCAGACTGAAGTTCCTCTTTAATGGCATCCCAATCTTAGGCCATAGGGTTCAATATTGAGCTGGGCCACCCTTTGCAGCTATAACAGCTTCAGCTCTTCTGGGAAGGCTGTCCACAAGGTTTAGGAGTGTGTCTATGGGAATGTTTGACCATTCTTCCAGAATCGCATTTGTGAGGTCAAGCACTGATGTTGGATAAGAAGACCTGGCTCTCAATCTCTGCTCTAATTCTTGCAAAAGGTGTTCTATCGGGTTGAGGTCAGGACTCTGTGCAGGCCAGTCAAATTCCTCTACCCCAAACTCGCTCATCCATGTCTAAATGGACCTTGCTTTGGAACAGGAATGGGCCACCCAGTAGTGTATTTAGGTTTTGTGCTGCCCTAGGCCTGACTAAACTTGTGCACCCCCAAATTTAAATATGACCCACCCCTTCCTGTCAAGGTCACACCCCTTTCTGTTTAAGACCCGCCCTAAAATTTTCGAGTGGAGACACTAGTTCTTAGGGCCTGGGGGGGGGCATTGGATTACCTTAATTTGCATAGATTTCCTCTCACTTCCTGTTTGGCTATGGGGCAGGAAGTGAAGGGAAATCTCTGCAATGGGACAGGGATGGTAAAAAATAAACTGACAGGGGCTATAACCCTCCCTTACTCTATCCAAAATGAAAAAAAAAAGTGTTGCCTATAGTACTACTTTAAGCACAAATTTCAGATAATTTTATGGAGAGGACTAAGAAGATATAACCATGCCAATAGTGCAGCAGAAAACATATAGCACAGTGAGGAAGGTTTGTGGTCCAGGATGATAAGACAGTCAAAATTAGAAGCAGCTTGCGTTACACTAACAGTGTAGCGCCAGCCAGCGGGGACTCTTTCTGTGCTGTCCCCCTGCAAAGTGCTGCCCTAGGCCTGGGCCTTGTTGGCCTAGGCCAGGATACAGCGTTGGGGCCACCCTCAAACTGTTCCCACGAAGTTGGTAGCATGAAATTATCCAAAATGTCTTGGTATGCTGACGCCTTAAGGGCTTTGGCCAATCATAGCGCGCTCTGCTGATAAAACCATAATTGGCCAAAAGCAGGGTGCTTTTGGCCAATCATGGCTCAGGGGGACTAAGTCCACGGCACACACTATATAAGACTGCTTACATCGTGGCTGTGTACATTGTACCCCTACGCATTAACCGAAAAGTGTCAAAAAAATAAAAACTACAGGAGACAGTTTTTGACAAACGTTTCAGATTTATTGTTTCACTTTAAGCATTATTAAAATCACTTCTGAAAAAACTGACGTTTTCAAAACTCTTTTTTTGCCATGATACATGTCCCCTGGGGCAGTACCCCGGTCCCCAAACACTTTTTATGGCACTTTTGATTTTTCACATTCGTGTCCCATAGACTTCAACGGTGTTCGCACAAATTTTTTGTTTGTTCGCATGTTCTGGTGCGAACCGAACTGGGGGGCGTTCGGCTTATACTGTCTAAGAGGGGATATTGCTTGCTTTGGATAGATTTCATCTCACATCTCACTTCTCTTTGTATTGATGGGACAGGAAGCAGGGGAGGGCTGGCGGCCTTAGGCCTGGGGGGCAAGTCCAGTCAAGTGGCCCATTGAACAGCTGAATCAGCTCACCATCCATGGCCCACCTGGTTTTTCAATGCAGCCTCACCAGTGCCCATCAGTGCAGCCAACTCCAGTGCCCATCAATGCAGCCTGATCACTGGGGCAGGTTACATGGGGTGTATGGGGGGGAGATGGGGGGTCATCTGGGGTGTCAGGGTCTCTCACCTCAGCGATCTCAGCTCAGCAGGTCCTTGCACGCCACGGTCTCCTGATCCTGGGGTCAAGTTGCAGCCAGTGCCCAGCCCTGCTTCCCAACTCCCTGGCACGCCCTGCCTGTGCCTGCTTCCAAGAATCCGGTCCCAGGGAGTTGTAGTTTCCTCTGCGCTGCTGTGTTTTCCACCCACCAGAAGCTTGAGTGCGGACTACAACTCCCGGAATGCAACATCTAGTGGTCGGCCGCCATGGCCATGCCCCCGGCCCGACTTTCTAGACCAGAATAAAAAAGAAAATGGTAGCGGGCAGCGGCTGCTGGCCATTTTGAACATAAGTTAGGGTGGCCTGGGAGGCAATTGCCACCCTGACCCCTGGCCCAGCCCTCCCCTGACAGGAAGTAAAGGTAAACAGATGGCAAAAAAACCCTCACAAGGGTTTTAACCACTCCCTACTCTATATAAAACTAAAAAAATGGCTTAAGATATAAATATGTAATACTTGTGCGTCATGCAGTTGTAAAGAGTTGAACGGTTTTACCAAATTGTCTGCTGATTAACAAAATATTGTTCTGCTCTTTTATATTTAGGTTCATAGCTGTCTCCATTCCACTGAACTATAACAGACGACAAGTGGATAACCGCCAACTCTTTCTGATCTCCACCACATGGATTTTTGCCTTTGCTGTGGCCTCCCCTGTAATTTTTGGGCTTAACAATGTAAAAGACAGGGATCCTACTGAGTGTAAACTGGAAGACAATAATTATGTGGTGTATTCTTCTGTCTGCTCTTTTTTTATTCCATGCCCAATCATGGTAGTTCTGTACTGTGCTATGTTTCATGGACTTCGCAAGTGGGAAGAGACCAGAAAGGCTAAATTACGATGTCATATGTCTCCAAGGCTTAAGCCACCAAGCCAGACACTCATATTCGATAAGATTGATCGGATTGAACGTAGTCCTACAGACAGCAAGCTGGATGAAATTCTGTATGACCAGCCGGATTGCCCTTTTTCCAAAGCATATGTGGACAATGGCCATGGGATACAAACTATAGCTTACCCTCATCTCAAATATTCATCCGGTATGGGACCAGAACGGAAACATACCAAGATCAATGGTCGAGAGAGAAAAGCAATGAGAGTGCTTCCCGTTGTTGTTGGTGAGTTAAGAGTTTAATTTATTAAAACTGTAATTATATGTAAGAAGAATAGCAAGGAATACCTAATGCAGGCACTGCGGGGGATTGAAAGTTTTAGGTGATTCTCTGTGGCTGTCTGCTAGTAATACAGAAATGTGCATCTCTTATGAGATCCATTCCCAGCATGTGCTTTAAAAACAGACGATGACATCAAAAGTGGAAAGGAAAATATGAAATTATCTTGAAAGGAACCTATTATTGTGTGTCCAAAAAATAAGCTTTTAAAAAATATAAACTAAAAATGGAAGTCGTTTTAAAAATTTTAGGTTTTGAGAACCTAGACTACAGTATATGAGAACTTTCTTAGTTTAGTGACAATGGTAAATCATCGGAAATTCCAAGTTCAGCATTGTGCAAAAGGTGACAGAAGGTCTACCTAC
Organism: Rana muscosa; assembly: GCA_029206835.1. NCBI lineage: Eukaryota > Metazoa > Chordata > Amphibia > Anura > Ranidae > Rana > Rana muscosa. The sequence goes on along the minus strand of CM055119.1, from coordinate 79,137,171 downwards.
TAAAAAGTGAAGGCCTGGCGTAAGATTGGACCCCAATAAGAACAAATTTGGGATTTTGATTTATAAGTGTTTAATATTAGTTTGTTTAAAAGGACTTTGCCTTCAAAGTTTTGCTGTGACATAATGCTGAACTTCAATTAACGTATTCCTCCCTTTCTTCTATTACGTATTATGTTTGAGCTATTTTTTGAAGTTTCAGTTTTTAACCATTCAAAAGAAAAATGTATTTCTCTTTTTTTTTGTCTTACTTGTTTAATTTTCATAGCAACGTGAAGGCACATGTTTCCAGACTTGTTCCAATATACGTACATCTAGCAATGTAGGCAGGCACTGTCTTTTCTAAAAACCCACCATTTACCTTTTTTTAACAAAATGTTAAACTTTATTTTCCTCTGTCACCTGACTGCACAGCGCTATCGAACCTTCTCTTCCTGAGATTGCGGGGGGGGGGGGGGGGTGAGTCTCTTTTCTGAAGAGGGTGGGTTCCCAATGCATTGCAACAAAGAGGAAGTATGTTCCCCGGGTTGGTAAGTAGTGATGTGGTGTGCTGTGCGTGCTGCATAATAGGGTGGGTGTGGCCAAACTGCGTAGAGTAAAAGGGTCTTAAAGGGCCATTGTTAAATAAAAGCAGTGGGTGTGTAACACATACAGAGTGCAGGGTTCAAGACTGCATATCTCACCTGCCAGTTTACAACCAAAACTTAACTGACCTTCCCCCAAAACCTTCCCAAATCCTCCCCCAGTAAACAACTCTCCACCCAGAATTCCCCGCTACAAAATAATAACTGCTGCATTACATACTTTTTTTTAAGACATCATTTATAGAAAATTAATCTGAAGGATTGGTCAAAGCAATATACATCAGCCATATCGGGGTTGATTTACTAAAACTGGAGAGTGCAAAATCTGGTGCAGCTCTGCATAGAAACCAATCAGCTTCCATTTTTTTTTTTTTTTGTCAAAGCCTAATTGAAACAGCTGACATTAGATGCTGATTGGCTATAATGCACAGCTGAACCAGATTTTCACTCTCTAGTTTTAGTAAATCAACCCCCAAGTAGAAGAAGAAAGGTGGTCATTTACTAAACCAGGGCTATTGAATTACAATTCGCAGAGGTTCCCATCAGTAAAATTTTCTTCTAGCAGATGTCCGAATATCATGTCGGTTCCCTGTCATGCATTTTCACATGCGCCAAACCACATGTTGCTGCAGCACAATGCAGCTTGGTGCGGCGCAATTTAAAAAAGGGTCAAGGACTTCTTTCTCTCTGTTTCTTGTGGGTAGCGCAGCCCATTAAAATGGGCTGATCCACCCACGACGTGTGCACCTAGTGCACATGCACAGATCTTAACCCATTCTTATATCAGCGTCCTTAGTCCCCAGTGCACATCAGTCCCCTCCCCCTTTACATCAAGGTCCCCTCTTGATGAATGTCCTCAGCTCCCCCTTTACATCATCCCCCTCCACTCTTTCCACAGTAGTGTCCTCACACTTCCTTAACATCAACCCCCATTAACAGTACTGTCCTCTGACCCTACTGCCCCTATATACATCATAACCCCACATTACTGTCCTCAGTTCCCCCCCACACACACACACACACACATTACAGTCCTCAGCCCCTCCACATCACTGTTCTCAGTCCCCCACATCACAGTCCTTAGCCTCCCCCCCACATTACAGTCCTCCCTAGGATAACAAACAGGTGATTGGCTGCTAGAATGAAGGACAGTCCTAGCAGCCAATCACCTGTTTGTTAACCTCGGGCAGCTCCGCCCTTCATCCAGAACAGTCCCGCCTCCCGCTGTTGGCTCTGTGAGGTTTACAGAGTGACGGCAGGAGGAAGAAAAGGCTCCTAAAGGGCGGTACTGCGGCAGTCTGAATGGCAGAGTGCCACGGTCTGCATTTGACCTGCGGTCCGCCATTTAGCGATGCCCGTACTAAACCCACATCCTCTATTCAGAGTCTGTGACACCAGGTGTATGCAGGCTAAAATTAAAAGGTGTGTTGTTTTTGCAGGAATTCTAAGGGAGTTTGGTCCTTGTAAAAGAACCATAAGCGGTCGATTTACTAAAACTGGAGGATGCTAAATCTGGTGCAGCTGTGTATGGTAGCCAATAAGCTTCAAACTTCTGCTTTTTCAGTTAGGCTTTGGCAATAAAACCTGGAAGCTGATTGGTTTCTATGCAGAGCTGCACCAGATTTTGCACTCTCCAGTTTTAGTAAATCAACCCCATAGTGTCCATATTTTCCAGTGCTTCTCATCTTGGTCTTTTAGAGCCATAGTGAGTTATTCCATCCGTTGGATCTCTGAGATCCCAGTAGATCATTGTGAGTTAGTAGGTAGTCACGTTTGTTCCCACATCTTTGGAATGCAAGCTTTAGCAGCAACACCTGTAACAGTCTTTATCATTTAAGCTACAGACTCCCAAAATTCCCGTAGTTTAGAGCACTCCCAAAAGATATGCAGGAGGAATCCTTCAGTCTCCGAACATCTCCAGCAACAATTGGAGAACTGAGGGAATATATGAAGAAGGATTTTTCGAATCCTATACCACCTCTCTAGGAATTTGTATCCACCTTCCTGGTATGTACAGGCAATGGATGCTTTGTGCACAAAAAAGAGTATTCAGTCTTTTTGAGTATTGGAAAATTTGATCCCAGGTCATGAGATTGTAGGCCGCACCCACCCGGACCAAACTTCCCCAGATACAACTAATAAAAATAAACACTCAAAAACCTTCTTATTTGGCAAAATATATTGGCCGACGACACCTTTATTGGTTTAAATAATTAATTTCCAATAACTCTTTATTATCACTCATATTTATTATCACTCATAACTTAGATATATAATCACATAACAGATTTCTACCTGCTCAGTTATTAGAACTCGAGCAGTAGCTCAAACTTCAAATATCAATAACAGTCCCCACACGACGGTCTTGAGCATCAAGACCGTCCCACCCCAACCATTGCGGCCATCTCAATGCTGTTCTGTAAACCCAAATTAAAAATATCCATACCCACTTCCGACAAGTGAACACCATCCGCCCTGTAAAGACCTGGATAACCGCCCTCCAGGTCCACATGCCGGTAGGATAGTCCACCAATCTGAGGCATGAACTTCTCAAGAGCCCTATTGACTCTTTTTTTCATCTTTTCCATAACCCTCCTCTGGTCAGAGGAGAGCCAGGAAAGACGAGGGACCACCTTAGAAAAAACTAGTGTTGTACCCGGGGAAGTTACAATAAAACGATGCAAGTCACGCTTGAACATAAACAATAAATCCAACGTTTTTACATTTCCTAAATCATTTCCGCCCAAATGCACCACCAAAATAGATGGTGACGGCCATACTTGACACAACCTGTTCAAATGAAAGTACAGTTGGGACCACTGAAGGCCTCTGATACCTTTCCAGAATAACCTAAAAGAGTCCGGATGCAGAGATAAATTCGTTGTGTAACTGCGTTGAGCCGCTCGTTTTTGAGCCCAGTAGATAAATGAGTGCCCCAGAATCCAAACTGTAAGCTGGGTACCTAGAAATTAAACAAATTAATTAGGACGAACATATAGCTTAAAACATTGAGACTTCCACCTCCCTATTGTTTTAATATCGGAATCCGGGAACCCCAACCGTGCCGCCTCAGAGGCTGCGCCTATCCGAAATGAGTGGGAGGAAAACCTGAAACGACCCAATCCCATTCTATCTAAACATTTCTTCAAAACAGCATCAAATTGGTATTTAGTCAGGGGTTGTAAATTAACGTGAACCAGAAAAAAAAACCCTCCGGAAGGCCTAAGCCCCATAAATTGACTAACTGTGGCTACCGGGCACATGAATGACTCATCGTGCTCCTGTAGATTGACCCTACGGCCTTTTCCATATTGATCGGTTTTTGATTGTTGTAGCCAAAGGTGCACACCCGACTGATCCAACAACACCTGATCAAAAAGAATTTCAGAATTACCATGCTTATTTGCTGGTACCGGCTTCGAGACGCGGAACGCACCGAAAAAAGCCAACACAAAGGCCGTCTTAAATAGTAAGGCTTCATAAGGGGATAAACAAACCACTGCCAAAATTTCGCAAAGGCCCCTGAGGATGTCCAGAGAGATCGGCCTCCTGTCATCCGAAACAAAAGTTAATCTCTTGTACCCCTTCAGTGCCTGTTTAACAGAAAAATATGAAGTACAAGCCCGTAAACCCATTAATCTGAAGAAAAATGAAATGCCGGCTAGCGTCTTTATCACATGACTACTGGAAAAACGCTGCCGCATTAGCATGGCCAAAAAGGCCAGAACATTGCCCTCAGATGGCTTATTGAAACTAAAACCTGTAGAGCTAGCAAAGGACAACCAACTGCTCTACGCAGCGGAGTAGCTGGACCAAGTTTTGGGATCCAAAGAACCTTTAATTGCATCTGTCACTGTCATCAAATCATCCCCCACAAATGGTCTGGGCATGGTGTGCCCTCCATGTCCGCCTCTGGCAGTAGCATCCGAAAACGGTCCATTTGGAAGCTAGACAGAGAATCGGCAATGTTATTCAAGATTCCAGGATTAAACCTAGCTTTCAACCAGATGTTAAATTTGAGGCATCTAAAGACCACCTGACGCAAGACTTTTATCACTAAACCAGAACTGGACAAAAGACAGTTAACCGCATACAGCACATCTGTTATCAGATTCCACCAGTATGCGCCTGTTTGCTAATTCTGAACCCCACAATTCCAACTCCACCAAAATTGGGAACAATTCCAGGAGAACCACATTCTTGGTAGCCCCTGATCGTACCCAGGACTCAGGCCAAGCCGCACAGCACCAGTGCATTCTCCATATGGCGCCGAAGCCTTTAGAGCCAGCAGCATCCGTGAATAAACAGAAATCTCGTGCTACCACAAAATCAGACTGAAAAAATGACTTCCCGTTATAGCAGTCAAGAAAACCAGACCAAACCTTCAAATCCTCTTTAAGCGGACTAGTCAGTCTTATGTGCATCCGAGGCGATTTCAGCCCCGACATTGCCATGTAGAGACGCCGTGAAAAGATCCTGCCAACTGGCATGATTCTACATGCAAAGGCCAGGATACCCAAAAGTGATTGCATCTCCTTCAACTGTATCTTTTTCTTTTGCAACACCCTCACAAGCAACCATTTTAATTTTTCCAATTTTGCCACTGGCAAACGAAATTCCTTCCTACTGGTATCTATGTAAATTCACAAAAATTCAAAAGTTGTGCTGGGGAGACAAGTTTTTTCCTCCGCCAAAGGGACACCAAATTCCAGAGCTAGCGCTTGAAATTATATCAACAAATCCGAACAGGTACCAGAACTAGCCGGACCGACAAATAAAAAGACGTCTAAGTAGTGTACTATGCTATCTGAACCGGACCGAACACCAAGAACCCAATGGAGGAACGTAGAAAACGCCTCAAAATATGAGCACGACAGTGAACATCCCATAGGGAGACACATGTCAAAAAAGTACTGACCTTCAAAAGAAAAACCTAAAGAATTAAAAGCCAATGGGGAAACAGGCAGAAGCCAAAATGCAGATTTTATGTCAGCCTTTGCCAACAATGCACCAGGGCCGAACAACCGAATCTTACCAATGGCCTCCTCAAAAGTGGCGTAGGAAACTGAGCATAAATCACTATTGATATCATCGTTCAATGAATCGCCTTTCGGGTACGATAGATGGTGTATGAGCCTAAATTCATTAGGCTCACGTTTGGGCACCACCCCCAACGGGGAGAGACGAAAATTACAAAAAGGGGGTTCCACAAAAGGTCCTGCAATCCTGCCAGCAACAAGTTCCTTACACAATTTATCCCTTACCAATTGAGGAAACTGATCCACCGACTTCAAATTCCCCACCATCTTACACCCTTCTCCTAAAAAGGAAGGCAGCGGAAAGCCCTGAGCAAAGCCCTCAATGAGCAACTGAGCCTTCTCCCTGTTTGGGTAGCTGTCCAGCCACGGGCGCATATTTTCCAGCCTCACTGGAGTGCAGGCTCTTGGGAAAAATATGCTGCGTTGAACTTGGACCTACATTTGCGTTACACTTAAAGCATTTTGTTGCTGGATGCGCCCCAGCGCAGACAGAACATTCGTGACGGTACTTGCACGAAGTATTCCAGCGGCATTGACTATCATTAACCTCCTTAGCGGTAATCCCGAGTCTGGCTCGGGGTGAGTTTTCAATGCTAAGAGCGGTAACCCCGAGCCAGACTCGGGCTGCATCGCAGTATCCAGGGGAAGTAACTTACCTTGTTCCCTGGATCCTGCGATGTCCTCTCGCAGTGTCTGCGAGCCGTGTCTCGCTCGATCCTCACTGCCGAGTGCCGAGCTCCGTTCCCTGCGACGTTGCGACGCACGGGGACGGAGTTCGGCGCCAAATTCAAAAAAGTAAACACATAGTATACATACAGTATACTGTAATCTTACAGATTACAGTACTGTATGTAATAATTACACACACCCTTTGTCCCTAGTGGTCTGCCCAGTGTCCTGCATGCACTTTTATATAATAAAAACTGTTCTTTCTGCCTGGAAACTGAAGATTGTCCATAGCAACCAAAAAGTGTCCCTTTATGTCAAAAGTGGTTTTAGACCAGCTAAAAAACAGCGATAATAAATTACAATCACTCGCAGAATTGAGCGATAGCGATTTGTGGGGAAATTCATCATCAAACAAAAAATCTAATGACAGCGACAATTCTGCAACTGAGCAAATTTCAGTGTTTTTGATTTGATTACATTATTGAATAATTTTTATTATAATTACATTACTATTTGTTATAATTATTTATAGTTATTTATTATATTATAATTTATTATTTTGTGTTTCAAACTTTATCATACCCGGGATGTCTACTAGACTCTTGTTTGGTCAGGTTTAAGTAAGTAATTACTAAGAATCGCAGGCCTACAATACATAACACCAAATTTCCATACATAATTCCAGAGAGAATCATACCGCCACGGAGGTTAAATGCGAAACAGCAGCCTTTTCTAAAAGCTGCTGTCGCAGGGTTAACTGTGGGTTGTCTGGGTGCTGCCTGCTTCTGTGGTAATAATAAGTTCAGCCACAGACCCACATCCTTCATTCCCCACCTAAGGGATGGGTGTATGGACAATTTTTGACGGAAGGATTCGTCATAATAAAACCAACCCAGGCCCCCAAAGCCCTTATATGCCTCTAAGATATGATCCAAGTGTTGGAAAAGTCCCCCACAACGCTCTGGGTACTTTTCAGCCATCACACTGGAGTAAATGCAGAAGGCCTGCAGCCACCTATTAAAGGACCTGGGAATAAACCTGCGTCTCTCCTCCTCCCCTCTCTCTTCCTTCTTATCCGTTCTGACCATGAATTCTTTCTGAGAAGGCAGGAGAGAAAGAATATCTATGTAATCCCCTTTCCAGATTTTATCCTTGACTGCTGCAGACAAATGATAACCTAATGGGGATATCTCACAGGGCATGACATCCTTCATATATGACTCCGGGACAATACTCCTGTGTGCTGTGTGTATTTGTGATTCAGGTACTAACATAGCATGTGGTAAAACATTTAACAAATTACTGTGTTGTCTTGTTACACTAGCAGAAGAAGCAGACAGCACAGCAGTAGCAGAGTCAGGAATAGCTGGCATAGAAACCAGCGAAGAAGAAACAGCAGGAACTGACACTTTAGATAAAGACTGAACTAAAGAGGACAGAGAACCTACTAGCCCAGATAACATAGTTAACTGACTCAACTCACTCACTGCTGGAGGCTGCGATACAGTGTGATGAACTTCATGCTCCAGCAGCACCTTGGGGTCTGGGACTTGTAGTGCCTGCCCAACCGTCACCTGTTGCGGCACCTCTGCCATATGAGTGCCTTGCTGGTTGATTTCAATGTGCTGCAGGGGGGATTGCAGCGCAGGTTGTCTCCCCCTAGAGTCATGTGCGGGCCTTTGGGGTTGGCCCCGCCGTCTTCCTCCCACCGCTGGCGACTGTGAGCAAGTCCTCCTCTTGCTGCCACGGCGGCCCCGTGACGTCACGCCCTCTTCATTCGACCGACCCGAGGGTACCCGAACCTCTTCGACTTCTTCCGGAGCCCTGCCACTTCGTTCAGGAGCTGCGCTCCTCCTCGCTCTCACTGGCAGGGCGGGCTCAGAGACTCCCCGCCCTGCGCCATTGGTATGCAGCTGCTCGCCACCCACATTTAAATCTCTCACTCCTGCTTGGTCCTCCCGCTGCTCCTCCTCCGCTGAGGCTAGAGCCAGGCAATGACGTAGCCAAGCTTCTCCGCCTGCACTGCCAGCTTTCTCCATCAATTGCATCACCAGGGCTTCCATCTTCCAAGTAGGTACCGCAAAGTGCAGAGCTCCAAACTCCTTCAGCTGTCTGCAGGCAAGAGGATGAGCCCCGCACCTGCTGACCTTTATATAACCTAACCCCCTGCTTCCAGAGAATTCCCTGTAACCTCATTGGCTGCACCTGCATGCTTCCCTGTAGCCTCTTAAAGAGGCAGTAAGCTGAAAATAACCTATGCTGCTTAATATACTATAACAAATCCTGGGATGGGGAGGCCACAATCTCAAGAAAGTGGCCCCATATTGTGCCCCCTTTTCTCATGAGATTGTAGGCCGCACCCACCCGGACCAAACTTCCCCAGATACAACTAATAAAAATAAACACTCAAAAACCTTCTTATTTGGCAAAATATATTGGCCGTGACACCTTTATTGGTTTAAATAATTAATTTTCAATAACTCTTTATTATCACTCATATTTATTATCACTCATAACTTGGATATATAATCACATAACAGATTTCTACCTGCTCAGTTATTAGAACTCGAGCAGTAGCTCAAATTTCAAATATCAATAACAGTCCCCACACGACGGTCTTGAGCATCAAGACCGTCTCACCCCAACCGTCGTGGCCATCTCAATGCTGTTCTGTAAACCCTTAATATACTATAACAAATCCTGGGATGGGGAGGCCACAATCTCAAGAAAGTGGCCCCGTATTGTGCCCCCTTTTCTCATTCTTCCAATGTTTCAAGAATGCATTACATACTGTAATCTCTGTATGACGTGTTGTCCCTCCCCGCCAAGTAAAAATCTCTCCAGTGAAAACTCCCCCCCCCCCAAAAAAAGCAACACCCATCATTCACCTCTGCACCCTTGTCCAAAGCTTACCTTTGAACTTCTGTCTAAAGCCCCATACACGCGGTCGGACTTCTATTGGACTTTTCCGTGGTTTTTTGTCCGAACGGAGTTGGTCGGGAACACCCATAGCATACACAAGCTCGGAATTTTCTGCAAACTTTCCCAAAACTTTTTGCAACATCACGTGGTTTTTCAGCTCTTTTCTGCTCTTTACCGCCACCCTTTGGTCAACTTCTGCTATTGTTGGTTGATTTTAACATTAGTTGTTTTGTCCATCGGACTAAAGTCCGATGGTTTTCTGTACACACGGTCAGACTTTGCTTCATTGGACTTTTGTTGGGCAAAAGTTTGTCCGTTTGCAGACCCAACTTTTGTCCGATGAAAACAAGAAAAAAGCAAAAAAAGTTTGTCCGATGGAGCGTACACACGGTCGGATTGTTGGTCCAACTTGCTCAAAATGAAGTTTGTTGGCCAAAAGTCCGACCGTGTGTATGGGGCTTTAAGCTCACCCCTGGACCTCACCATCCACAACAAAAGAATTTACTTTTGTGCTGAAATTATTATTAAAGTGCAATGTGCCCTGTACCTCTTTCACCAATGCTCACATCTGCACCCCCTGTACCCATTTTTTACCAGCGCTAACCTCTGCACCTCTCCTGTATCCCTCTTACACCAGTGCTCATCTCTGCAACCCCTGTACCCCTCTTTCACCACTGCTCACCTCTCTATTCCCACCATACCCCTCTTCCACCACTGCTCACCTCTGCACACCCCACTCCTTTTTCACCAATGCTTACCTCTCCACCTCCTGTACCCCTCTTTCACCAATGCTCACCTCTGTACCCCCCCCCCCCTCCCGTGTACTCCTCTTTCACTAATGCTCACCTCTGCACCCTCCCAACTTTTTTTCTCTGAATAATTACGTCTGCACTCCCTGCACCCCTCTTTCACCAATGTTCTCCACACCTTTTACCCATTTTTCTCCAGTGTTGACCTCTGCGCCCCACCTGTACCCATTTTTCACCAATGCTTGTCTCCACACCCCACCCACCCATTTTTTACCAATGCTCACCTCCACACCCCCCATCCATTTTTCACCAATCTTCACCCTTGGCACTCCTTGTACCGCTCTTTTTCCAATGCTCGCCTCTGCAACCCCCACAAATTTTTCAATGAGTTTTTCATTCATAGCAGCTCGCATGTTGACACTGCACCCGCCACCTTCAGGTCTCAGGCACATTGTAGAGATACACAAACTATATCTCCTTACAGCTGAAGTACCAGACCCAGCTAAAGCTCAAGAGGACATCAATAACCACTCCAAACAATGTGAGTGCTGTTCCTTCCTTGTCTTGGATGGTTGTGTGGGAGCCAATGGGAAAGCTCAGCTGCACTGTCACTTGTAAACACAGGAGCTGGACTTCTGTGTTTACAAGTGACAGTAGGTAGTGACCAGTGACAGAACTTAGTTCTGCAATGTTCTAGCTCAGAAAAAGCCCTGCTCATCGGTGAATGCGTTCCAGAGAGTTATGCCTTCTGCTCTTCAGACTTTGACAGGCTAGAGCTATAAGAGCAGACTGTGATTGGCTAAAGCATCAATCTACAGGGTATGGTGGCTGAACAAAATACAGAAGTTACAGGCATGTCGTATACAAACACAGTGCTCTGTACCTCCAAACAGCAAGCACGGGAGGCAAATGACCACGTAAGCACAGATCATCTTCCGTGCTATGTGTGGTCAGTTTTAAACAAGGAGGACTGGTCCGATCAATCAGGTATTTCAGATGTGAGGAATGATTAAGTATAAAATAAACTTTGATTTTCTATATGCACATGAGTTAAGAAACACATATAAAGAAATTATATCATATTCTCATACATGTGGTAATCATATTTTGGGTATCATACACTTTAATAACTTTGCTGTGCCTTTTTCCTTTTCTTTTTCAAGAACATGTACTCATGCAGGCAGGTACAGTCTACTTTCCCCACTGCACATGGCGCTCATCCACAGCAGTCCTGTAGCTGGAGAGAAAGTCAAGAGGAACATAGTTCCTCTATGATTTCCTGGGCCACTGGGGAAGCAATGCGGTTGGATGCTGCTGTCCCATGTGACTCTGGCAGCCATCTTGGGTCAGGCAGAGCCTTTTTAAGGCCCTGGTTCCCAGGTTTGGCATGCATTTGCGAGTAGGGACAGGTAGGGACAGCACTAGTTAGGGACAGTATTAGTGGTAAGGAAAGCTTCCTGAAGAGGAGGTTGCAACTCCTTTGACCTCCCCCCACCTGGGCACAAAAAGGCCGGGCCGCATTTCTGCTCTCTTAAAAAATGCTGTCAGTCCGGCTGATACCTACTCTCTTCATATTACTGGAGTGGAAACCATGAGTGCATCCGGTTGGGCAGCCTTCCCACTGAGCTTGTTGTGAACTGTTGCTGTGATATTTTAATACAAGTTTTTCATTGCACCCGACTGTGTGAATTATTGCCGTTGCACCCTGTGCCCCACCTACACTTATTTTTTTGAACATATGGTGAATCAGGCCTGTGACTATATGTCATCACTGTGGGACAACAAGTCCACCATTTTTATAAGGTTGGCATTTCACAAAATCACAATGCCTTTTACTCTTCAGTGTATATGGAGTAACAGAGGATACTTAGACAGCAGTAAAACTGGGTGGAAGTTCTAAACCTTTCCAATTTAAAATCAATTGATGCAATGTTGATTTAATTTAATTTATGTTTTTTTTTTTTACCAAGGAAAGTTAACCACTTGCCGACCGCTCACGGTATATATACGTCGGCAGAATGGCTCGTACAGGCACAATCACGTACCTGTACCTGGCGCTTTAACTGCCGACATCGGGGTCGCGCGCGCGCCACCGGCAGCACGCTCGCGACCCCCCTACCTTCCCCGTGAGCGGGACCGCGGACTCGATCGCCGCGGGGATCCCCACGATCGTCTCACGGAGGCTCGGAGCGGGGAGATGTGTGTGTAAACACATCTCCCCGCTCCTCTACTGACAATGTCAGCGATCTCCGCTCTGTGTAATCAGAGCGGAGATCGGTGATGTGGCAGTCGTAGCCACGCCCCCACACAGTAGTAAACACTCCCCTAGGCACACTTAACCCCTTCAGCGCCCCTAGTGGTTAACCCCTTCACTGCCAGTGTCATTTTCAAAGTAATCGGTGCATTTTTATTGCACTGATCGATGTGAAAATGACAATGGTCCCAAAAATGTGTCAAAAGTGTCAGTTGTGTCCGCCATAATGTCGCAGTCACGAAAAAAATTGCTGACCGCCGCCATTACTAGTAAAAAAAAAATTATTATTAAAAATGCCTTAAAACTATACCCTATTTTGTAAACGCTATAATTTTTGCGCAAACCAATCAATAGACGGCAATTGCGATTTTTTTTACCAAAAATATGTAGAAGAATACGTATCGGCCTAAACTGAGGAAAAAAAATGTTTTTTTATATATTTTTTGGGGATATTTATTATAGAAAAAAGTAAAAAATATGTCATTTTTTTCAAAATTTTCGCTCTATTTTTGTTTATAGCGCAAAAAATTAAAACCGCAGAGGTGATCAAATACCACCAAAAGAAAGTTCTATTTGTGGTAAAAAAAGGACACCAATTTTGTTTGGGAGCCACGTCGTACGACCGCGCAATTGTCAGTTAAAGCGACGCAGTGCCGAATCGCAAAAAGGGGCCTGGTCATAATGGCCCGTATTGGTCCGGGGCTTAAGTGGTTAATTGTTCTTCGCTTTGTGGTTGACACTATATTGATTATTATGTCAATAACTTTCTTTAGTATTACATTTCCCTTTTTATAAACGATAACATTAGTTTGTATGTAGCACCCTCCTAGTTCAGAGTAGGTTGCTGGGCAAATTTAGTTGGTTCTTATGTAAAAAGTGGAGAAGGGGTTGACTGCTTGGGGCTGTTCAGTGTCTCATGGGCTGCTGTTCTGCTACTTCCCCTGTCTTCCAGAGATTTCTAAAAGTTTAATAGGAGGAAGAGCAAAACAGGCAGCCAGAATATTTATGGAACATTGGGGAGGTGTGTCAGGAAGGTGGAGGGAGAGCCCATAAATTTTCTGAGATAGCAATGTGCAGAGTTCCAGGGTCCAGCCTTCTAGAGGAGATCCCTGTCGGGAAGGGGCTCAACCCCCGAGGCAAAAAAAGAGACACAGGAGTCTTCTGAAAACATCGAGGTCCCAGCCAAGCTTAGCTGGGGGACCTACCGAAGAGACCCCGGTCTAGAGACTGAGCAGAGCCAGAGGAGAGTTGGTATAGGAAGTCCAATCATTCTGGGGACTGAGTGAGTACATGATCCAGATATGCAAAAGAAAAAGTGACTGTGGGGTGGTTTATCTCACAAGTAAAATCAGTGGAGCTGGAAGTTGTGCAAGTAATTCAGGAGTTGTACAGATCAGCCAAGAGAGTACAGATCAGCCAGAGGTTATGCAATATAACCTGTGTTTTGTACAGAACAGCCAGAAGCCTAGAAGTCCTCAAGTTCTACAGTTTCGGATTATATCCCATGCTCCCCATCCCTATTGCAGTTTCCGTTCAATAAAAAATCCTAAAAGAAAACCCCTAGACTGATTTTTGAGCCAAAGGAAATAACATACCATGTGCCTGGTTATGCCTTCTCTGAATGGGGAACATAGGCCCAAACTATTGGGTGGCTCCTGTAGAGGTAGGACTACGTGTATATTGCCTGAGCTTATCCCGAAAGCAATATTTATGTAAAATGTTTACATTTCTTATAAAAGTAGTAGGGCTTAATATACTGTATATTTATTAATTTGTTATGCTGACTACATGGTCAGGGTCCAATAGGAAGCAAAGTGCAGATTCATTTAAATGCTGATCGGAGTTAAAAACATCTGCTACATGAATTCTGTTGAAGAGTTACCAGTATTTTATACATCAAACCTTGGGAGTAAATCAGTTTTTTTCTGCCAGCAGGATGGTGGCATTGTATGATTTTGATACAGGGCTGTGTGATTTCGGTGTAGAAAATCCCTATGCAAAAGGCCAGCATGCTTGCCCTTAGGGACTTTGTCACAAATTAATAGTATTACAAAGCATATCAATTAAATAGTACAGCCCTGAATAAACAATCAGTACCCAAACATCTCAAAAAATACAAAAAAGATCATACACAAACAGAGTATCAAGCAAGGTGCACATATAACAAAGCTAAATAAAGTACAATGATGATCAATCAGAAAATTTTCACCACCATTTTAGGATATGCAAAAAAAAATCATACACTTAGACCCCTTTCACACTGACAGCGCCCGTCGTTAGCGCTAAATCGGGCTCGTTTAAGATGTCACCAGCTGTCTGCAGTGTGAATATCTCCTAAACAGTGCAAGTTTAGGAGATATTTACTGTACCTACAGCTAAGCTTTATTATAGACTTACCTATCGATACAAGTTTACAAAAATACTTTACTACCACTTTAAGCACTACTCCTTCCTCCTCCAGCTCCACAATCCCTCAGATGGACATAATATAGCAAAAAATAAATTCTCATAGTCTAACGGTCTGACTTTTTGCCAACAAACTTCAAAATGAGCAAGTGTAGCGGGGGTTAACATTTAGGGGGAGTGTCTGGGTGGTAGTATGACCCAGATACACTAATTGTTAGGAATCTATGGCCAATTTGATTCGTGTAGGATATAATGGTGCTCAGTTCCCCTAGTTAGGTACTAGCAAAGACCCGGGGCCCAGTACCTTCGACTGGGTCCCGCATGGGAGAAGACGCCTAGGGGACCCACCGAGTGAGGGGACCCGAGTCTCGGGCGAGGAGAACCAGGGAGGTGACCTGACCTGAAGATCCAGCGCAGCATTGGCTGGTGACAGTGTAGGCCTCTGGGGACCGTCCGGGATGGATCATCTCCCTGACAGGGGTCGCCATTAGAAGGTATTTCATGTTATATGGTCTTTGCAGAGACCCAGCTACATCAGGTCGGTGGCAGAGGCCTATTCTAAGGTCTGTGGCAGAGACCTCATCGTTCACCCAGTCTGTGGCAGGGACCAACCTCACGGTCGGTGGCAGCGACCATGCGCCAAAAGTTGTTGTGAGTTCCTAGCAACTTCTCTGATCCGAAAGGATTGTGCCTGAACCCTCTTCCCACCAAGTTTTTGTTTGTATCAACCTGTCTGCTTGCAAAAAGGCATATTTATCTCTGTGGAAATAAATATAGATGCTGTACTGTCACCTGGTGTGGGCTTACTTTTCTGGGAACAAAGTGTTCTACATTCACCTATCTACTGGTCATTTCTGAAGTGGAATCTCTGGACAGGGACACAGACCCAACGGTAAAGATCATAGCTCAACCCTCTACACACCTAAGAGGGGCGAGCTGGTGGCAGCACCTCACCCCTCCCCCCTGGTCCCCCTAGACGAGTAAACCAGCCGAGAAGAAGAAGGGAGAGAGCGGGTGAGACCGCTACACAAGTTTTCCAAAAAATCCGACCTTGTGTACTCTCAATCAGACAAAAGTTCGCTCTGCAAACAGACAAACTTTTCGGCAACAAAAGTCCGATGGTGCAAAGTCCGACCGTGTGTACAGAACTCCATCGGACTTTTGTCCGAAGTACAAATACGCATGCCCAGAACCAATGTTAAAATCAACCAACAATAGCAGAAGTTGACCAAAGGGTGGCGGTAAAGAGCAGAAAAGAGCAGAAAAACCACGTGATGTTCGGAAAGTTTTGGGAAAGTTTGCAGAAAAGTCCTGCTGTGTGTATGCTATGGGTGTTCCCTACCAACTCCCTTCGGACAAAAATCCACGGAAAAGTTTGTTTGAAGTGTGTACGAGGCTTAACAATTACAAAATCAGCTTAAACGTTTTTTTTTTTATTTCCCCTAGAAGCAAATAGTGTTATCCTATGCGTCTATGCACACTACTATTTTTCAAGTTTTAGCTTCTAGGAGCTGAAAAAAAAAAGCTTTGTTTGTGTTTTTGGGAGTGATTCGCTAGCAGAAAAAAATGCTGACAACTCCTAGAAGCTCCTAAATGCTGTCAACCATTGCTAAGCACCAGTTAACAGCATTTTTTATTTCTTAGCCACTGACCCGCTGGTTTCCTTATCAACAAGCTGGTTATTAAGGAGCAGGCCTGTGTTTCGTCAGATTAGGCGACCCACCAGAATTTGTAACGGATGTGACGTTATGTCGCTGCCATCTTGCTACACCCTGCAGTCGTCCACAGTAAGGATACACTGAGAAGGGGCAAGCGGACATCTTGTCACACCCACCAGAGTTTTGCATTTCACACTTATTTTTAACAGTAAACGGAGCTTATATGGTGAAATATAGTATTTAGAAATTCAACGGACTGTTTAGATGTTGAATTTAAAAAGCAGCGGCAAACCTGCTGACTTCACAGGTTTGGTAATCTGACAGAACACTGCTGCTTTATAATTCAACATTTAAACAGTCTGATGGATTTCTAAATACTGTATTTCTCCATATAAGCTCTGTTTACTTTTAAAAATAACTTTGAAATGCTAAACTCCGGTGAGTGTAACAAGATGTCCGCTTGCCCCTTCTCACTGTATCCTTACTGTATCCTTACTGTGGAGGAGTACGGGGTGTAGCAAGATGGTGGCGATGGAACGTCACTTACATTACAAAATCTGACGGGTCGCCAAATCTGATGAAACACCGGCAAGCAGCATCCTTAACAACGGATGACTCATCAGCTGTCAGCAGGGTTCCCTGCTGACAGGTGAATGGAAACAAAACAGTTGCTAGTAATAAAAATTTAGAAAAATCAGCGTGCCCCCAATCCATACCAGGCCTTTTCGGGTCTGGTACGAATTTATCCACTTAAGGACCAGGCATATTTTTTGTGTTTACAAGTTAAAATCCGTTTTTTTTGCTAGACAATTACTTACTTTTTTTCAGACACCCTACAATACTTTGTGTCACACCGTATTTGCGTAGCAGTATTACAAATGCAATTGTTTTGGAAAAAATAAATTTTTTTAATGAAAAAATAAGAAAACAGTAAAGTTAGCCCACTTTTTCGTGGAATGGTGACAAACTTTGGCACTTAAAAATCTCCATAGGCAACGTTTCAAAATTTCTACAGGTTACCAGTTTTGAGTTACAGAGGAGGTCTAGTGCTAGAATTATTTCTCTCACTCTAATTATTGCGGCGATACCTCACATGTGTGATTTAAAGACTGTTTTCATATGTGTGTGCAACTTGCGTATGCGTTTGCTTCTGCGTGCAAGCACAGAGGGACGGGGCGCTTTAATTTATTAATTTTTTAACTTATTTATTTTACTACTTTTTTTTTTTTTTTTTTTTTTACACTGTCCCTTTAAAAAAAAAAATTGGCTCACTTTTATTCCTCTTACAAGAAATGTAAACATCCCTTGTAATAGAAAAAACGCATGACAGGACCTCTTTAATGTGAGATCTGGGGTCAAAAAAGACCTCAGATCTCACATTTACACTTAAGTCCTGTACACACGATCGGATTTCCTATAAATTCAAATCCGATGTTTCCAATGAAGCTGACTTCCATCAGTCTTGCCTACACACCATCAGTCAAAAATCCGACTGTCCCAAATGCTGTGACGTAAAACGCTCAGACGAGCCGAGAAAAATGAAGTTCAATGCTTCTGAGCATGCGTCGACTTGATTCTGAGCATGCGTGGGTTTTTTCTCCGATGGAGTTCCACACAGACGATCGGAATTTGCTATAGTTTTTTTTTCCATCGGATAAATTTAAAACATGTTCTATTTTTTCTCACCGATGGAAAAAAGACCGATGGGGCACATACACGATCTGTTTGTCCGATGAAAATATTCAGTCGGACTGTTTTCATCGGTAAAACCGATCGTGTGTACAGGACATAAAAAGCAATAAAAATTAAAAAATTTATTATTTTTCCTTTAAGGCTGTTGGGCGGAAGTGACGTAGCTTTCGTCATCCAATGGCATTGAGTCGAATGGTGGCCATCATTCCCTCACTCGAATTCCTGCCCATCAGGGAAAAGCATCGGATCAATTCAGCCGCTACCGACGGCTCCGGTAAGCGGCGTTAAGCACAGTGAGCAACGCCAATAAAAGTGTTCTCGCAGCGAATCCACTGCAGAGACCACTTTTATCTTAAAGCAGACTGTCTGCCTTTCAAAGTGGTTGTAAACCCTTATTTATGACTTCTACCTATAGGTAAGCCTGGAATAAGGCTTACCTATAGGTAGTGGAAATATCTCCTAAACGTGCGCCATTTAGGAGATATTTCACTTGTAGTCCTCCGAGAATGTAAAGGGCGCATGAGCTGGGAAGAAACGAAACTAAGTGCTGTTTCTTCCCTAGCCTGTGCCGTTAATGGGGGCTCCCGTGCGCATACGCGGGAGTGACGTCACGCGAATCACAGAGCCGGAGTCTGTGGCCCGGAAGGAAGAGAGGCCAGAAGATGGACGCAGCCTACACAGGGGACATCGCTGGATTCTTTTGCAGGTAAGTGTCACATAGTGGGCTAGTATGCGATGCATACTAGCCCATTATGTTTTTCTTCTGTAGGCTTTGCAGGGAGCAAAAGAGGAAGTAAAACCCATCAGGGTTTACTTCCTCTTTAAGTAAATATCGGGGTTATGGCAACTATCTGCAGCCATAACAACGATATTTAACATCAAAGTAGCAATGTATATAGATGGTGGGC
Organism: Rana muscosa; assembly: GCA_029206835.1. Taxonomy (NCBI): domain Eukaryota; kingdom Metazoa; phylum Chordata; class Amphibia; order Anura; family Ranidae; genus Rana; species Rana muscosa. The sequence continues at coordinate 79,118,293 of CM055119.1, read as the reverse complement.
AGTCTGTAAGTGGTTAAGGGGAACCCCACACCAATAAATAAAAAAATGGTGTGGTGTTCCCCCCAAAATCCATACCAGACCCATATCTGAGCATGCAGCCTAGCAAGGCAGAAAAGGGGGGGGGGGATCAACCAAAGAGTGCAACTGCCGGCTAAGTTATAACACTGTTCCACTATGTAACAATTTTCAGATAGAAGCGAGCCATTTCTAGCTGCACAGTGTCTACAGTACAAATGGTGTAATAGGATGCAGAAAGGGGTTCCAATTTTCAATTTCTCTTCAAACCAGAATTTGCAGAAATGGTGTGCCCAGGTCTCAGGGCATGCAGAGACAATTAATGGAAGAAAGTTAAGTATGTGTGGCACCTATACTGTTAAGCTATTATTGCAGGTTTGTCACTTATTAACTATAACTGGATCACCTTAAAAAGTTGCAGATAAAGGAACTTGTGAAGACTTGCCTTGTATAGCCATGGTGCTATTTCTGACCTGCAGAGGAGGAAATGTGTGAACCAAACTACAATCTTATAGTAGATCTAGCTAATATATTGCAAGTCATCTTCTACCATGCCACATTACTTTGAATGATAAATGTGCAGAGAAAAGTAAATTGATAAAAATCTGCAAGAACAGTAGTTCTCTGGATCTGTCCTGATTTTCTTTTTGCTAGGTCCAACAACCCTCAGTTTTTTCCTTTTTATATTAAAGTGGTGTAGCAGGGTCTCTAAATTTAGGTGGGACACTCAGGTGTGTAAGTATGGGAATAGTGGACCATTTGTATTCGTGGAGGATTGGATGGTGTAATAATCTCCTTGGCCTCTGGGTGGCGGGGTACCTGAAGCCTCAAGGTAGATTGGCCGTCACAGTGCTACCCTTTTTGTCCCTTTCCGGAGATGGTACGGCGAGGGTGGGGAACCTGCCGTGGTGTCGATGGGAGGAGATAAAAGGGGGAGACGCCCTAACCACAAGGTCTTCAGAAGGATCTTCTTCACGCGCCCAGGCACCTTAGGCCTGGGTGCGGGCGGTTCCGGATTCCGGCCCAGGTGCCCTAGGCCTGACCGGAATGGAGTTGGAGTCCATCCCAGGCACCTTCAGCCTGGGGTGGGGTACTAGACTAGGAGGCCTGGGGCCCAGTGACTTTGACTGGGTCCCGCAAGGGTGGAGAAGTCCGAGGGTCCCTGAGGTGGATGGGGCCCATGTCTGAGGTGAGGAGGCTGGGGAGGTTACCCATTCGGGGAGTCTGGAGCAGCATCAACCCAGTGACGGATGGGCCTCTGGTAACTCCCTTGGAGGGACATCTTCCCCTGACAGGGGCCGCAGCGCAGCAAAGGTACTCCTATCTATGTTCTCTTGAGTTGCTGGTAGAGACTCTCAAGTTCTAAATCCTTTCTAGCTAATGCTATAGTAACCGCTGGCGAGATCGCAGTGGTTTAGCTGATAACCAGGATAGTGCCTCGACCTGCTCATTCCCCGTATCAAAATGTTATCAAGTCGCAACCAGTTGGCTACTGAAGCACTGTTTATTGTGAGATATACAATAAAACAAGAGTTGGACTGTGATCGGTGTGTGGAACTCTGGTTAATGGGAGCAGAGGGAAGTGTTGACACAGCGGGACTTGATTCTAGACAAAAGCACATAGGCCCGAGGAAATATCTGGTACTGGCCTTCACCTCACCCACAGCTATGGGGAGGACATGGGCCGTAGCGCATCTCACCCTGTCGTGTGACATACCCCTAGACAAAGGAGATGGGGTGAGGCCGCTACACGTGGGGGCTCGTGAGTCCGGGATGATATGTGTTTTGACTTTGGAAGAAAGAGTGGCTGTGTCTGGACTTTGCTGCCCGGAGGAGTTCCGAGCAGGTCGGCCATGTGATTGGCCAAAGTGCATCCCTGCTCAAAGTCGTGGAAATGACCCTAGGACGGGAAAGGCCCATGCAGAGGAGCGAGAAGAGGGAGAAGTCCAGCCGTGTGAAGTACTACATGTGGGGGCTTTTATTGCACTGCGCCACGAGGCACCCCGTGACTGCACAGTTCGTGGGCAGAGCTTGATGGAAGCCCGCAAAAACGTGCAAGTCATGGGAGGAGTCCGGCCATGTGGAGAAACTCACGTGGAGTCTTCGGCGCGTGGTCAGTGCGTGATGGAGCAGCAGACAGTCGGGATGGCCTGAAGCTCCCCGTGGATTCCGGTCCCCTACCCCACGAAGATGACTACGTTCGCTGCTCCCCTTACAGACACGGGGATAAGACTCAGGCCCCGAGGACAGTTGGCTTTGTACTCACGCAGAGACACGGAGGCCCTCGGCGTGATCTGTCCCGGATGCTCGGGACTGGTGGTCCACCTGAAGCCATTCGGGCGTTGCGAGGCATGCAAAGAGTTCTTGTTCGAGGTGGAGCCATCCACAGTAAGGCCCCGGGCTCTTCGCCTCAACAGCCTCACAGGTACCGCTACTCTGGAAGGAGAGATCCAGGCCTTTGCGGAGGTTCCCATACGCACTGACCAGGGCGATGTGACTGCCCAATCAGAGACTGAGAGAGAAAAATCAGAGGATGCTGCTTCGGTCACCACAGATTCTCTGCTCCCAACTCCGAAGAGGAAAGTCGGCCTGGTGCAGGCCTCCTGTGGTCGTGGTCGAGCTTCACTCCGTCGCTTGCCTGGCCTGGATGGATCCGGTTGGAAGAGTCCTGGACATCCTAGTTCTACAAAAGGTCAAGGTGAGCCAGGGGCTGGGACTGTGGTGGTGGTTGGAGGTGTCGGGGGTCCACAGCCGGTGGAGCCCGCAAGGGAGGGTAGTACCACGTCTACCAGAGACTACCTTCCCGCCGAGATGTATGACACTTCCGACCTAGAGTCACTGTCAGATTGTGGAGATGACGGTGAGATTGATGAACTGTTTCACCAGAAGGGCTGGGACAAACGCCCATTACCTATGTTACGTGCACCGCAGGATTCCCCTATGTCAATAGGAGACAGCACGCCCCGAGTACAAGCCCCGGAGTCTACGAGGAAGTCTAGTCCTCAAATTACCTTCCCACAATCTACAACATGGCCCGTCTTGGTGGCGGGGATGCAACGCGCATCACTACGAGCACCGAGAGAAAAGCCATCAGAGGTAGTGAAAGTACCTCGGCACCCGGACGCCATCGTTCAACCCGGAGAAGGTGAGCGGGAAGCCATGCCTCCTTTGGCCAGATTGCAATGACTTTTCTCACAGAGAGTCGCCCGTGAGTATGGGTGGGAATATCCCTACTTGCCTTGGGACTTACTTTTTGAAGTTGAGGTCATACGCCAGAGATGGTATGACGAATTTGTTTGGGAAAAACTCAAAATACCCCATGCACGAAGATATTTGTCCTGTTCGCCACCCGTGTCAAAAAAGTTTAGGGACTGCAGAGCAGACTGGATGTGGGGCCGCCATATCCATGCAGACAAGGTGCGCATCTGCAGGAAAGATGGAGAGGATGCTGACTATTCCATTGAGGTTTTTGATAAACATCTGAAGCCCTTGTTCTTGCCTGACCCGAAGTTCTATTTGTGAGAAGAGACTCACTTGTTGTTTCCTTTCCTACAATCTTCTAGAAGTGTTCCTGCCGGAGCATCCGAACTGTGCCCTAGTTTTTTTATTTGGGCTTTTGTTTTCTACTCTTTGGAGGAATGAGAGCAGTTTTTGTTTGTTCTTTCTTCCTCACGGCTCAAAGACAGACTTTGGGGGTAGAATTAGTGTAGGGACGCAGGAAGAATGAAGATTGCACCAAGTGTCATTACCGCGGCTGTTTGTTTGTTTTTTTACACGCGCATCACTTTACTCATTGGAGCAAGTGGGTCTATTGGTTGATGGACCCATTCATTCTAAATTAACACAAAAATGTCAGGATGTGGCTTTTCTTGTGTGTTGTTTTTTTTTTCCCTTCTGCAGGAGATTCGTCTGTCAAGACTGCTGAGTATGGGGTGGTTCTTAGACAGTGAAGGGAGGGATTGTATATGTGTACATGATAGATGTTTTTAGGGAAAAGTTTTATTGTTTTATGTTCCCTTTCCCCTTTGAGCAGGTCTTGGTATGGTTGAGGTTCAAAATTTTAGGGATAGCCTCTGGGGCTAGGCTTATGTCATCACTCCATGGGAGACATGGGTTTGCACCAGACGCTGGGGACCAGCGTCAAATCACAGGGGGGAGTATGTAGCGGGGTCTCTAAATTTAGGTGGGACACTCAGGTGTGTAAGTATGGAAATAGTGGACCATTTGTGTTCGTGGAGGATTGAATGGTGTAATAATCTCCTTGGCCTCTGGGTGGCGGGGTACCTGGAGGCTCAAGGTAGATTGGCCGTCACAGTGCTACCCTTTTTGTCCCTTTCCGGAGATGGTACGGCGAGGGCGGGGAACCTGCCGTGGTGTCGATGGGAGGAGATAAAAGGGGGAGACGCCCTAACCACGAGGTCTTCAGGAGGATCTTCTTCACGCGCCCAGGCACCTTAGGCCTGGGTGCGGGCGGTTCCGGATTCCGGCCCAGGCGCCCTAGGCCTGACCAGAATGGAGTTGGAGTCCATCCCAGGCACCTTCAGCCTGGGGTGGGGTACTAGACTAGGAGGCCTGGGGCCCAGTGACTTCAACTGGGTCCCGCGAGGGTGGAGAAGTCCGAGGGTCCCTGAGGTGGATGGGGCCCATGTCTGAGGTGAGGAGGCCGGGGAGGTTACCCATTCGGAGAGTCTGGAGCAGCATCAACCCAGTGATGGATGGGCCTCTTGTAACTCCCTTGGACAGGGGCCACAGCGCAGCGAAGGTACTCCTATCTACGTTCTCTTGAGTTGCTGGTAAAGACTCTCAAGTTCTAAATCCTTTCTAGCTAATGCTATAGTAACCGCTGGCGAGATCGCAGTGGTTTAGCTGATAACCAGGATAGTGCCTCGACCTGCTCATTCCCCGTATCAAAATGTTATCAAGTCGCAACCAGTTGGCTACTGAAGCACTGTTTATTGTGAGATATACAATAAAACAAGAGTTGGACTGTGATCTGTGTGTGGAACTCTGGTTAATGGGAGCAGAGGGAAGTGTTGACACAGCGGGACTTGATTCTAGACAAAAGCACATAGGCCCGAGGAAATATCTGGTACTGGCCTTCACCTCACCCACAGCTATGGGGAGGACATGGGCCGTAGCGCATCTCACCCTTTCATGTGACATACCCCTAGACAAAGGAGATGGGGTGAGGCCACTACAGTGGTATTAAACCCCAAACCAAAAATATAATATTTTGCAGCTTACCAATTCTTAGATGTGGCGGCTGCATTGGTTTTCTTTTTTCCCCCTCTGTTTTTACCTGGTCATTTGGCCAGTAATGCCGCGTACACACGGCCGGACTTTCCAACGGGAAAACCTCAGTCGGAATTTCCGACGGAAAAATAGAGAACCTGCTCTCTAAGTCCGTCGGAAATCCCGACAGAAAAAGTCAGATGGGGCATACACACGGTCGGAATTTCCGATGAAAAGCTCTTTTCATCGGAAATTCCGACCGTGTGTACGCGGCATAAGTATTAGATGTACTAATGTAAGGAAGGGGCCCTCTGGGGACACTGATGTAAGGGGGGGCTCTCTGGGGACCCTGATATAAGTAGGAATGCTCTCTGGGGACCCTGATTTAAGGGGGGCTCTGGGGACCCTGATGTAAGTGGGGGATCTCTGGAGACCCTGATGTAATGAGGGGGGCTCTGGGGACCCTGATGTAAGGGGAGGCTCTCTGGGGACCCTGATGTAAGTAGGAAGGCTCTCTGGGGACCCTGATGTAAGGGGGGCTCTGGGGACCCTGATGTAAGTGGGGGATCTCTGGGGACCCTGATGTAAGTGGGGGATCTCTGGGGACCCTGATGTAAGTGGGGGATCTCTGGGCACCCTGATGTAAGTGGGAGATCTCTGAGGACCCTGATGTAAGTGGGGGATCTCTGGGGACCCTGGTGTAAGTGGGGGATCTCTGGGGACCCTTATGTAAGTGGGGGATCTGCACTCAGATATGTAACGATGGATAGATATATATATACACACACACACATGTATATTATATATATGTGTATGCCCGCCCAAGTGTATGACTTTCTTTACTTCACTGCTATGGGCTCTAGCCCAAGATCTTTTGTAGACCCAGCAACAACCTTGGTGGGGGCCCTTCATGGTTTCTTGCACTGGGGCCCTGAAGATTCTAGTTAAGCCTCTGATTTAGATCTATATAGATATAGATCTATATCTATATAGATTTATATGTATATATAGATCTATATATATAGATATATCTATATATAGATCTATATATAGATCTATATATATTTAATTTAAAATAAATATACACACAATTATGTTTTTGCTATTGTGAGCTAAGATTCTTAGCAATACTTCTATTCATCCTTAGCACAACATTTTATTAATACACCAAGAATGCAAATCATTGAGTGAAATGAATAGGAAAAGCATGTAGCTTCAGTAAGGACACAGTTAATTTTGTAGTACAGGCACCAGCCGTATGACCAAACACCTGCTGAACATCCAATGCATTGTGGGAAACAGACGTCCTTCCAGATGGCAATGAAGGGTGAAATGCCAGACCTTGTTAAAGCCAATGATGCTGTGCAGATGCCTTTGTAAAAGTGGATTATCATGACCCTTTGCTCACTATAACAGACACGGATTTTCTAATTGTTGAATTTATGATGATCGCCAAAGCTGTGTTAACATGCACATTATGGATATGGAGGGTTTTTTTTGCTTGCAAAATATTAGTAAGTATTTATTTTGTAATGATTAATTACTTTTAACCACTTCAATACAGGGCTTTTTGTACCACTTCAATACCGTGCCTATTCTAGCACTTCTCTCCTACATGTACAAATCATCATTCTTTTGCTAGAAAATTACTCAGAACCCCCAAACATTATATATGTTTTTTTAGTAGACACCCTAGGGAATAAAATGATGGTCATTGCAACTTTTTTTCTTGCACGATATGTGCGCAATAATTTTTTAAACGCCTTTTTTAAAAAAAAAAAATGGTTTCATAAATTAAAAAATAACAAAACAGTAAAGTTAGCCCAATTTTTGGGGAAAATATGAAAGATGATGTTACGCCGAGTAAATAGATACCTAACATGTCACACTTTAAAATTGCGCACACTCATGGAATGGCGCCAAACTTAGGTACTTAAAAATCTCCATAGGCGACGCTTTAATTTTTTTTACAGGTTACCAGGTTAGAAATACAGAGGAGGTCTAGTGCTAGAATTGTTGCACGCGCTCTAACGCACGCGGCGATACCTCACATGTGTGGTTTGAATGGCGTTTACATATGTGGGCGACTTACGTGTGTATTCGCTTTTGATCGCGAGCTACCGGGGACAGGGGCGTTTTAATTTTTTTATTTTATTATTTATTTATTTATTTTACTTATTTATTTATTTTTTTACAATTATTTTCCTTTTTTTTTTTTTATCACTTTTATTCCTATTACAAGGAATGTAAACATCCCTTGTAAGGCCTCATGCCCACGGGCGTTTTTTCAGCCGCGTTTTTGAGCGTTTTTTACAGCTTAAAAACGCCTGTCCATGTTAGTCTATAGCTTCATGCCCACCTAGGCGTTTTTGAGCTGTAAAGAGCATAGGCGTTTGTAAGCTGTAAAAAAAACCCAGGACCAGTGCGTTCCTCAGCGTCAGAATTAGGCAGAAAAAAACGCGAGCGTCAAAAAACGCGCAAAAACGCGCAAAAACGCGCACTAACGGGCGGTCGCGTTTTTAGCTCCGACGTTTTTTTTTTTTTTGTTTGTTTTTTAAATATTTACAATAACATGGACAGGCGTTTTTAAGCTGCATAAAACGCAGCTGTAAAAACGCCAGTGGGCATGAGGCCTTATAGGAATGTGTGTGACAGGTCCTCTTTATTGAGAGATGCGGGGTCAATAAGACCCCACACCTCTACTCCAGGCTGGAAAGCATGAGATTAGTGATTTTTTTTTCACTGATCTCATACTTACAGTCGCAATGGCGGCTTTGTTTACATTTGAGGACCCGGGCGTGACGTCATCACATCGCGCCCGGGCCTCCGACGATCATAGAGATGACTGGTGACCATCTGGTCACCAGTCATCTCTATGCTCGTCACGTGACCCACCAACGGCGCCAGAAGATTCGCTCCGGGTCCCCGATCGCACAGGAGAGCCCGGAGAAGCACCGGATGGCGGCGGGAGGGGGGATGTCCCCTCCCGCCACCTATAAGAACGATCAAGCGGCTATGATCATTCTTATGGTGCACAGAATCGCCGGCACTTTAAAAGGATATCTGAATGATACCTCTAGCTGCAGGCATCATTCAGATATCCCCCTACAAAGCCAGGACGTCATATGACGTCCACCCAGGATGGGAGATCCCATCTGTAGACGTCATTTGACTATGGCTGGGTAGGGAAGTGGTTAAGAAAGCGGTTTGGTTTATCCAATTATGTTTCAATATTTTTATTTGTTTTTGAAAAAAGAACATCATGTTCCAACAAATTGTGAGTTACATGGATCAGAGGCATACCAAAAAATAAGGAATAAAAGTATAGACAGTATGATCCTGTTTCTTTCATGGGCATTGAGTTCATATTCCAACTAGAAGATATAGTCATAGAAACAGAATAATTTGGAGGAACAATTTTAGCAAAAAAAAAAATATATTACTGCTTAGTATATATATTTAAACACTTTATTAAGAGCCGGTTCACACAGAGGCGCCCTGGGATCCGACTTCAAGTCGCCCCAAGTCGCCCCAAGTCGCGCGGTTTCGAAAAGTAATGGAAGTGAATGGAGCCGTCTTAATGCACACTACTGCAGTCGCTCCGACTTCAGAAAAGGTTCCTGTATGACTTCAATCCGACTTCTAGGCAACTTGTACCCATTGATTTCAATGGAAGTTGCCTCCAAGTCGGATCCCCTGTCTTAAATGAAGCAACTTTCCAGGAAGAGAACATACATTTCTCAGGCAAACCCCTCCCTCCCCCCTCCCTCCCACAGAGCTGATTCTTGTTTGATTGGCCACTGGAAAGTTGCCTGTCCTGGAGGCAACTTGAAGTTGCCTTGTAAGTTGCCTGGAGTCGCACTGTGATTCATACTTAAGTCGTGTCCAAGTTGCCTCCCAAAGTCGCGCTGGAAGTCGTGTTGCCCCTGTGTGAACCGGCTCTAATAAAACAGTTTATTTAATATAGACTAAACAAAATAAGGACTTACAAACCCTCTGCTATAAATATCCAGAGTCTACAATAGATTAATACCCACAAAAACACAACCAAAAACTGTTTTGAAGACTCCAATGGACAAAATGTATACAACACTCTTATTAATATACTATTTCAAGATTAAAACTTTATTACAGGAACCATCTTCCTATAACATACACTTTAATGCAAAACTTCTAAAACCCCAGTGAGCACCTCCCATAAAATCAACACTAGTCACAAGACCCAATTATATAATAGATCTCCTAAGGTGTAACAATATTGTTTCAAAATGGCAAAAATAACCAATGTGGAACTTGGTACAAAATTAGAGACTAACCTCCTTAGCGGTAATCCCGAGTCGGGCTCGGGGTGAGTTTTCAATGCTAAGAGCGGTAACCCCGAGCCAGACTCGGGCTGCATCGCAGTATCCAGGGGAAGTAACTTACCTTGTTTCCTGGATCCTGCGATGTCCTCCCGCAGTGTTTGCGAGCCGTGTCTCGCTCGATCCTCACTGCCGAGTGCCGAGCTCCGTTCCCTGCGACGGTGCGACGCACGGGGACGGAGTTTGGCGCCAAATTCAAAAAAGTAAACACATAGTATACATACAGTATACTGTAATCTTACTGATTACAGTACTGTATGTAATAATTACACACCCCCTTTGTCCCTAGTGGTCTGCCCAGTGTCCTGCATGCACTTTTATATAATAAAAACTTTTCTTTCTGCCTGGAAACTGAAGATTGTCCATAGCAACCAAAAAGTGTCCCTTTATGTCAAAAGTGATTTTAGACCAGCTAAAAAACAGCGATAATAAATTACAATCACTCGCAGAATTGAGCGATAGCGATTTGTGGGGAAATTCGTCATCAAACAAAAAATCTAATGACAGCGACAATTCTGCAACTGAGCAAATTTCAGTGTTTTTGATTTGATTACATTATTGAATAATTTTTATTATAATTACATTACTATTTGTTATAATTATTTATAGTTATTTATTATATTATAATTTATTATTTTGTGTTTCAAACTTTATCATACCCGGGATGTCTACTAGACTCTTGTTTGGTCAGGTTTAAGTAAGTAATTACTAAGAATCGCAGGCCTACAATACATAACACCAAATTTCCATGCAAAATAATTGTACCGCTTTTGGTACATAATTCCAGACAGAATCATACCGCCAGGGAGGCTAATGTTAATGATTGTTTGTCCAGAAGATTTGAGTGAGTATAAGTTAAGATATAAAAAAAACCACCATGGGACCAATTGGTCATATACTATACAGTGGGTAAAATAAGTGAACACGTCATCATTTTTCTAGATAAATATATTTCTAAAGGTGCTATTGACATGAAATTTTCACCATATGTCGATAACAACCCATGCAATCCATACATTTAAAGCGGTTGTAAAGCCTAATATACTTTGTATACAAATATCATATTTGTAATGACAAAGTATTTTTGAAGTGATCTATCTATATTGTTGTAATAAAAAAATTGTACTTACCTTATATTTCGTGACATTTCTACAGTCTTCTTGTATGACTAACTCAGCGCCATCTCCGTTGTGGTCTTCCTGGTTTGAATTGAATTGAATTTCCGCCCACAGTTTCTTCTGTCCTCTGTAATCCCGCGCGTGTGCTTTAGGATGACTATATCCAAGCCTCGTTTTCGTTTCATGTAAAGGAAGATATTTCATTCACAGTTTACACTGGTGTTCTGGCGAGAACTGTCCCACCAATCAGATAGTGTGGGGACAGTTTTCGACCGGACACCAGGAAGCAGGAACTAAAAACACAGCGAGAAGCATCTGTAAGCAAGTTCCTATCTAAAGATATTTATATTTAGAAGCGTGTCCCCCTCCGTGAGTTACATGTCCCCCTCAGTACTGTCCCCCCCCGGGAGTTACATGTCCCCCTCAGTACTGTTCCCCCCCCCCCCGGGAGTTACATGTCCCCCTCAGTACTGTCCCCCCCCCGGGAGTTACATGTCCCCCTCAGTACTGTCCCCCCCCGTGAGTTACATGTCCCCCTCAGTACTGCCCCCCCCCCGGAAGTTACATGTCCCCCTCAGTACTGTCCCCCCCCCCCCCCGGGAGTTACATGTCCCCCTCCACTCTCCGTGTCCCCCTCCGAGCTGCGTGTCCCCCTCAGAGAGTTACATCTCCCCCTCAATGTCCTCCTCCACCCCCCTCGATGTGTCTGGATGTAGAGCGCAGGTTAGGTAGGAGCCGCTAAACCCGACTCCTACCTTTTCCGAATGATCAGAGTCATCACTGACTCTGTTCATTCATATAACTGAAACATTGTAACCTGAGATTACGATGCTTCAGTTTATGAATGGAGAGGAGCCGCTGTCTTCTCTCCATTCATTTTAGCTGAGGCTGCAGAGAAAGGGACTGGGGAATTTGTGTCAGTAACTTTCTCTGTCTCCAAGGGGAGATGTCAGGGGACCCCTGATATCTCACAAAAAGCCCCCCCAACAGGTGTAAAAAATAAATAATAAATAAAAATAAATAAAAATATTACAATAAATAAAAAAAAATTATTGTAAAAAATTGTAAAAATAGATAGAGACACAGACATCTATATAAATATATACGTTATATATTTATATATATATATATATATATATATATATATATATATAGATACACACACACACACACACATACACATAATAAATATATATATATATATATATATATATATATATATATATATATATATATATCTCTGTAAGTGTGTGTGTGTGTATCTATATATATATATATATATATATATATATATATATATATATATATAGATACACACACACTTAGATAGATATACACACACACATAGATATCTATATATATATATATATATATATATATATATATATATATATATATATATATATATATAGTATGTGTGTGTGTATATCTATCTAAGTGTGTGTGTGTATCTATATATATATATATATATATATATATATAGATACACACACACATACACATAATAAATAGATATCTATATATATATATATATATGTATCTAAGTGTGTGTGTGTATCTATATATATATATATATATATATATATATATATATATATATATAGATACACACACACATACACATAATAAATATATATATATATATATATATATATTTATTATGTGTATGTGTGTGTGTATCTATATATATATATATATATATATATATAAATATAGATACACATACACATATATATATATATATATATATAAAGTGTGTGTGTGTATCTATATATATATATATATATATATATATATATATATATAGATACACCCACACACACTTAGATGTATATATATATATATATATATATAGATATCTATCTAAGTGTGTGTGTGTGTATCTATATATATATAGATACACATACACATAATAAGAGAAAAAAAGTATTTAAATAATAATTTAAAAAATATATAATAATAAAAAATAAATAATGACACTAACAAAATTATTGAGTAATTTTTTTTTTATATTAAAAAGCATTTTTCCAATATTACATATATAACATTTCTAAGTATATAGCTATACAATACTTTACTGTAGGGAAAATTGTAACTCTTCCGGTTATTCCTGTTCTTCTGCTTCTTCTTCCTCCGTCAGTGTTCTTATCTCGCGCTCTTTTACGATCTCTCTCTCGCTGTGTCATGTGACGTTCTCTCTGTATCATGTGACGTTCAGGTCACATGATAAGAACGATGATGGGGACGAAAGATCGCGGGATGTCGGGGCTGACGTATACATAGGGAAATGACGCAGCCCCAACAACATAATGAGATTCCGGCGTGAGTGAGTGTTAATGCCGGAATGATCGTGAATCGGGCGCATGCGCGGTAGTGACCGACACTACTGAAAACAACTGTAACAGAGAATTTAGAAAGGTAAGGAAAAAATTAAAACGACAAAACTATTGCAATTTTTGCTGGTATTAAATAATGTTAAAGTTGTAATTTTGACCATACAACCGCTTTAAAGAAACCAAAACAAATGCGTTCAGAAATTAGGTTATGTGTAAAAAAAAATGAAATAACACCGGGAAAAGGTATTAAACACACTAACTGACAGCTTGAATACGCCTGTATGGAGAAACTAGTTTCATGCATTGCTCAGGTGTGATTTTGGCCCATTCTTCCACACAGTCTTCAAATCTTGAAGGTTCTGTGGGTCTCTTCTATGAACTCTGATCTTTAGTTCTTTCCATAGATTTTGGGCCATTCTAGCATCTTTATTTTCTATCTTTAAAACCAATTGAGAGTTTCCTTGGATTTGTGTTTGGGATCATTGTCTTGCTGAAATGTTCACCCTCGGTTTATCTTCATCATCCTGATAGATGGCAGCAGATTTTAATCCAGAATGTCTTGGTATATTTTTCAATTTATCTTTCCTTCAATGATATGAAGTTTTCCAGTACCATATGCAGTGCCATTTGACCTCCAAACATGACGTTTATTATGGCAACCAAAGCGTTCAGTTTTGGTCTCATGTGACCAGACTATATTCTCCCAGTATTTCACAGGCTTGTCTAACTGTTGTACAGCAAACTTTAACCAATCGTTGACATGCTTTTTTTTTGCATTTGAGTCTTGCGTGGTGAGCGTGCATACAGGCCATGGCGGTTGAGTGCATTACTTATTGTTTTCTTGAAACAATAGTACCTGCTAATTCCAGGTCTTTCTGAAGCTCTCCACAAGTGGTCCTTGTCTTTTGGACAACTCTTTGGATAATCCTTTTCACTCCTCTGTCAGAAATCTTGCAAAGAGCACCTAGCTGTGGCCGGTTTATGGTGAATTTATGTTCTTTCCACTTCCGGATTATGGCCTCAACAGTGCTCACATTCAGAAGTGTAAAAATGCTTCTGTAACCAATGCCATAAGTATATTTTGCAACAATCATTTTGCAAAGGTCTCGAGAGAGAGCACTTTTACCCATCATGAGATGTTTCTTGTGTGACACCTTGGTAATGAGACACCTTTTTATTGGCCATCAGTTGAGACTGAACCAACTGATAATAATTTGCACTGACAAGGGGCAGGATTGCTTTCTAATTACTGATAGATTTAAGCTGGTGTCTTGGCTTTCCATGCCTTTTTTGCACCTCCCTTTCTTCATGTGTTCAATACTTTTTCCCTGTGTCATTCAATTTTATTACACATAACTTAATTTCTGAGCTTATTTTTTTTGGTTTCTTTGTATGTATGGATTGCATGGGTTGTTACCGACATGTGTTGAAAATTGTCAATGTCAATAGCACCTTTAGAAATATATTTACCTAGAAAAATGATGACGTGTTCAATACTTATTTTACCGGCTGTATGTCAAAGCATGCAGTAAGTTTAATTAAACATAGGATATAATGAACCCTTGATCAATCAAGAGTTGCGTGAATTCATACAAATTACATGTGCCACCTATGTCAAATTCCTATTATAATTGTAAATATCAGTCCCTGGATAGCCAACTATATGTATTAATATATGTTTCCTAAATTCTATTTTGCAATGGTCCATACTATACTGAATTAGGTATTGCCTTCAAGAAGTACTCCCAGTACTTAGCTATTTCCTTTATTCCAAGCATAAAGGCATTTCCTAACAGTATACAGTGTTCTACTCTATCTCAAAAATTCATTATAATTGTGTCACTCTCCTTAAAGTGGTCGTAACCCCGGATAAAAAAAAAAAACACCTGCAAGACAAAGCCATAATGAGCTAGTATGACTAGCATACTATCTCATTATTCATCACTTACCTTAGATCGGGGCCCCCAAAGCCGTCCTCGTCTCCCCCTCCAGCCGCAGCCATCGCTCCACAGATACCCGGAAGGTTACTTCCGGGTATCGCCGCTCCAGCCAATCACAGCGCCGGTCCAGAGCTGTGATTGGCCGGAGCGGCGAAGACGTCACTCCGCGCATGCGCGCAGGAGCCGTCAAATCCGGCAAGGCCGGATTTGTGAATGGGGTTTAACCCTGTGAATGCACCGTTGTCTACGGCGGGCATGCGCCGTAGACATCGGTGCATGTCTTTTTTTGCAAATATCTCCTAAACAGTGTAGATTTAGGAGATATTTCTTGCACCTACAGGTAAGCCTTAATCTAGGCTTACCCATAGGTGCAAGTTGCATAAGTGAGTTTACAACCACTTTAACTGGATTGCCAAATTATTTGGTAATAAGAGAATCGACCATGGAGAATCGATCAAAAGTGGGTGACACTATGGTTAGTTTGTATTGGGCCTGACACTTGAGAAGACCTGAGAGATATAAGAAGGTTGTATATATCATATTGCTATCAACTGTGTTGAACTGAAATCTGTATGGGTGGGTGAGATTTATTATAAGTCAGGAAAATGTAGCAAAATCCTGTGTTCACTAGATAAAGAGAGTGACACATTATTAAAAAAAGAAAGATAAATCATGGGCATCAGTTAAGATTTTACCCTTTAAATCTATACAATTCACTTGGAACACAGATTCCAGAAAACTTCCAATACCAAGGGGGTCATTTACTAAAGGCAAATCCACTTTGCACTACAAGTGCAAACTACAAATGCAAAGTGCACTTGAAATTTCACTGAAAGTGCACTTGGAAGTGCAGTCGCTGTAGATCCGAGGGGGACATGCAAGGAAAAAAAAAAAAAACAGCATTTTAGCTTGCACATGATTGGATGATAAAATCAGCAGAGCTTCCCCTCATTTCAGATTTACCCCTCAGATCTACAGCGACTGCACTTCCAAGTGAACTTTCAGTGCAATTTCAAGTTCACTTTTCACTTGTAGTTTGCACTTGTAATGCAAAGTGGATTTGCCTTTCGGAAATAACCTCCTAAGTGTTGCAAAGCACTCTTCAGTGGGTTTTGTGATTCACAGACCTCTGCCATGAAAAATTCCTGGTTCAACTTTATAGCTCCTACAGTCACCTCTTTGCTGATTTATTGGAAAATTTCTATCCAAGTAACAGAAGGTGACCAAGAAAACTGCAATGCTAAAACAGCAAAAAGAAAAGTGATCCCTCTGGCTATGCGGTGTGGCTGAGGTGTATTAGTCTAGACCCGGGGTCTCCAAACTTTCTGAATGAAAGTTCCAGCTTAATGTCTTTCAGACACCATCGTTGGTGTCATTGGGAAGAATAGTGCCCCATTGTTGGTGTCATTGGGAAGAATAGTGCCCCATTGTTGGTATAAGGGGAAGGAATAGTGCCCCATTGTTGGTGTCATTGGGAAGAATAGTGCTCCATTGTTGGTATAAGGGGAAGGAATAGTGTCCCATCATTGGTGTCAGCGGGAAGACCACTAAGTTGCGGTTAGTGGTAGGAATAGTGCCCTATTGTTGATATCAGTTGCAGAAATTTTGCATCATTGTTGGTGTAGAAGGAATGGTGCCTCGTATCAGTGGGATGAATAGTGTCCCAAGGGCCTGATAAAGGCAAGTAAAGGCCACATTTGGAGACCGGGGTTTGGGGACCACTGGTATAGACATATTTAAACATTCTTTGGCAGTTAACAGAGTTTATATATGTGTTTCAGCAGTTTATTTAGTTGTATTTGCCTGAAATTTTACCTTAAAATAAACTTGCCTTGATAAACATTAGCGGGTTCTCTTTTTTCTTAAGGGCTCATTTAAATGGCCCCTAAGTCCCTAGCAGCGTGCAGAGCCATTTGTTTACTTATTTACTAATGCTAAGCTGCATGCAGGGAGCCCATAAAGAGTGAATGGACAACATCAGCTGTACGGACTCACCCTGATATTGAAAGGTAACACAAGGATGGGTGGACAGACCTGGATGTAGAAGCTGCGCCTCAGGGTCTGTGCACCTGCTCCTGTTTACCTGTCAAAGTTGGTTGTGCCTCGAGTCCATACAGATGATGTTTGGCCATTCACTTAATACGGACTCCAGGCTCCCTGCACCCAGCTCAGCGCTAGTAAAAAAAAGGTAAACAGCTGTGCAAGATGCATGTGGTGGAACACCCATGGTTGTTGGTTCCCTGCAGGTCATGCTCACCCTGTGACTTTATTATTTTTTGAGTTACTGGCCTGAAAAAAAACATGTGATCTAGTATTAATTCACCATGGTTGTGCATGGCTCCACCCACACAACCACATCATCCATTCACAAAGCTGTGTAAATTGAAAGACCACAAGTCCCATCTGCCACTGCTGCAAAGGGACTTGTAGTTCTCAAAGGAGCACAGATTTAGTGATGTCACCACATATATGGTCCAGTGATATTTTTTCCAGCCTGATAACGAAATGTTTGTATTGGTGTGCGTGTACGAACCTGTGTCTGGAGAAATAGTCTGCAGGTGCCTGAGCATAGCAGCCTTGATGAGGTGGAGGTTAAGTGGCATGCCTTTTTTATTTCTACACGGTGGATGGCTCTTTCTATTATCGGAAGATAAGAAAAAAGGAGGCAAGCGGCGCACATCTAAAAAAATCCTGCAATCTAGTGATGATCTCCCTGCTAGTAACATTGAAAATAAACCAATTCAACCATATAAACACTGTGCCATTACCTACAATATTCATCTATCATATAACAATCTATATGTTCTATATTCAAAGAATTAAAGTGCAAATGCAAAAAAATATAAAAGTGTAAACGAAAAAAATTGTAGTCCGGTAACCGCTCCGTGAGGACGTTGAATGACGAAACTAGTAGGGCGGGGCTAGGACAAAGACACCATTGTGCTTTGCTGGGATCATGCTTGCAGCTTTCGTTGTTGCAGCCGGAGCCGTAAGGCATATACAATAACCACGCGTTTGTTCCCTAGTGTCGGGATGACACTGGAATAATGTAAGTGTTTTTATCAAGTTTGTTTTTAATATACAAGCATTTTTAAACAGTATCACGGTATCACGCTATAGAGATCTTTCTTCCTTCCCCCTAAAAATCCTATGTACCACTGTCTAATTCGAGTGGAGAGTGGATCTGCCAGACTTATAACACAGAGCTCTTCTGCTGGTTTATATTTAGACCAGCCATAATTTCTGGTGAGTTACTTTTGGACAAATGGTGAAGGAGCACACCGGGTTTATGATTATACGAATGAGACATTTTGGATCACTTTTTGATTTTTCCCGGGATTGAAGATTTGGATTTTAATTATTCTGAACACATATGAATTTTGGATATATGAACTTTATTAATGGACAATATTTTTTTCCTTTTGACTGTATTTACACAGTTTTTTTCATTTACACTTTTATATATTTTTTTGCATTTGCACTTTAATTGTTTGAATATAGAACATATAGATTGTTATATGATAGATGAATATTGTAGGTAATGGCACAGTGTTTATATGGTTGAATTGATTTATTTTCACATGTGTTAATACCAGGGAGTCCATCACCACTAGATTGCAGGATTTTTTAGATTTGCGCCGCTTGTCTCCTTTCCTTTTTTCTTACCTTATCAACTGGTGAGTCACCGGTATTGAGTGCCAGCAATTTTGAGGAAAAATCCTCAATCATCACTTAGATCTGTGGCGCTCGTTTTTTCCTTGTTTTTTGTTGTTTTTTTATTATCGGAAGATAACAGATTTGCACCAATGGGTAGACCTTTGTTTTATATGGACTTTCACTATCTTACATAATTTTGTGTTCATGGAATCACAGATCTTTTCAGAAAAGCAGGGTGACAGATTAGTCTACTTTTCTATTCATATGGGTGTACAAACATAGAATGGGTAAATTGTCTGTATGTTTCAGCCTCTCCAATTCCTATCCTTGGTGTGGCTTGTGGGACTGTGATGTCTCATCCTGTTATGCCCTGTACACACGAGCACACAAGTAAACCGTGTTTTTTTTCCAACGGAATGTTGGCTCAAACTTGTGTTGCATACACACGGTCACACAAATCTTGTCTGAAATTCCGATAGTCAAGAACGCGGTGATGTACAACACGTACGGCGAGCCGAAATCAATGAAGTTCAATAGGCAGTTCGGCTCTTCTGCTTGATTCTGAGCATGCATGGTTTTTTGCGCGTCGGAATTGCATACAGACGAGTGGAATTTCCGACATTTCCTTTTTCAGTCGGAAAAATAGAGAACCTGCTCTCAATCTTTTGCTGGCAGAAATGCAGACAGAAAAAGTTGGATGGAGCATACACACGGTTGGAATATCCGACCAAAAGCTCCCATCACACATTTTTTGACGGAAATTCTGACTGTGTGTATGCAGCATAAGTGTGATAATAATACCAGCCATACACAGCTATATTTCTCTCTTTCAGCCTGTGGGCTTAGCAAGGGAATATCATTTGATTCTCCCATCCACACTAAGCAGCATGGATAGAAAAATCTCCACTGATGCCTATTTTAATTCAGGCAGCTGCAGCACCCACGGCTGGCTGAATACCTGTACAATGACTGCATCTGATAGGTTGCAGTCCCTGTTCGGCCAACAATTTTTTACTTTTGTCGAGATAGGTGGGGTTGCCAGGGCCACCCACAGCTTGAAGTTTGAAGAAGAAATTTGAACCAGCTTTGGCTAGTTTAAACGCTTGCCGACTGCCTAACGCACATATACGTTGGCAGAATGGCACTGGCAGTCAAAGCAACGTACAGGTACGTTGCATTGAATCCGCCCCGATCTCCGTGACCGTGCCCGGGGGACCCGCGGACTCGATATCCGTCGGTGTCCCGCGATCGTGTCACGGAGAGGCAGAACGGGGGGATGCCTGTGTAAACAAGGCATCTCCCTGTTCAGCCTAGTGACAGGACACTGATCGTCTGCTCCCTGTAATCGGGAGCAGTGATCAGTGTCATGTCACATGTAGCCCAGCCCCCTCACAGTTAGAATCACTCCCTAGGACACACTTAACCCCTTCCCTGCCCCTACTGGTTAACCCCTTCACTGCCAGTGTCATTTACACAGTAATCAGTGCATTTTTATAGCACCGATCGCTGTATAAATTAGGGATGAGCCGAACACCCCCCGTTCGGTTCGCACCAGAACCTACGAACAGACCTAAAGTTTGCGCAAAATTTAGAACCCTATTAAATACAATGGACTCGAACGTTTGAAATCAAAAGTGCTAATTATCAAGGCTAATATGCAAGTTATTGTCCTGAAAAGTGTTTGGGGACCCGGGTCCTGCCCCAGGGGACATCTATCAATACAAAAAAAAGTTTTAAAAAAGGGCAGTTTTTTCGGGAGCAGTGATTTTAATAATGCTTAAAGTGAAACAATAAAAGTGAAATATTCCTTTAAATTTCGTACCTGGGGAGTGTGTATAGTATGCCTGTAAAGCAGCGCTTGTTTCCCGTGCTTAGAACTGTCCCTGCACAAAGTGTCATTTCTGAAGGAAAAAAGTAATTTAAAAGCACTCGCGGCTATAATGAATTGTCGGCTCCCGGCAATACAGAGAAAAGTAATTGATAAAAAAAAAAAAAAAATGCGTGGGGGTCCCCCCAAATTCCATTACCAGGCCCTTCAGGTCTGGTATGGATATTAAGGGGAACCCTGCATCAAATAAAAAAAATGACGTGGGGTTCCCCCCAAATATCCATACCAGACCCTTCAGGTCTGGTATGGATTTTAAGGGGAACTCCACGCCAAATTTTAAAAGCGGACCTGATGGGGAACGTGAGAAGGGGCGGGGTCTATTAATTTATTACACTGCGGAGGAAGTTCCCCATCAGGTCCGCTCAGCCAATGACGTAGGCGGGGTCTGACTACGAGGGAGGGGGCGGGGTCACCCGTCAGATCATAGACGCAGGGTTCCCCTTAATATTCATACCAGACTTGAAGGGCCTGGTAATTGAATTTGGGGGGACCCCCACGCATTTTTTTTTTTTTTATCAATGACTTTTCTCTGTATTGCCGGGAGCCGACAATTCTTAATAACCGTGAGTGCTTTTTTTCCTTCAGAAATTACACTTTGTGCAGGGACAGTTCTAAGCAGGGGAAACAAGCGCTGCTTTACAGGCATACTATACACACCCCCCCCCCCCCCAGGTACGAAATTTGAAGGAATATTTAACTTTTATTGTTTCACTTTAAGCATTATTAAAATCACTGCTCGCGAAAAAATGGCCGTTTTTAAAACTTTTTTTTTGCATTGATACATGTCCCCTGGGGCAGGACCCGGGTCCCCAAACACTTTTTATGACAATAACTTGCATATAAGCCTTTAAAATTAGCACTTTAGATTTACAGGGTGTTCCGCGGCTTTTCGAATTTGCCACGAACACCCAAAATTGTTTGCTGTTCGCGGAACGGGCGAACAGGCAATGTTCGAGTCGAACATGAGTTCAACTCAAACTCGAAGCTCATCCCTAGTATAAATGACAATGGTCCTCCCAAAATAGCGTCAAAAGTGTCCGATGTGTCTGCCATAATGTCGCAGTCACGATAAAAATCGCAGATCGCCGCCATAACTAGTAAAAAAAAATAATAATAATAAAAATGCCATAAAACTACCTCCTATTTTATAGACGCTATAACTTTTGCGCAAACCAATCAATATACGCTTATTGCAATTTTTATTACCAAAAATATGTAGAAGAATACATATTGGCCTAAACTGAGGAAAAAAAATGTTTTTATATATTTTTTAGGGGTATTTATTATAGCAAAATGTAAAAAATATAGCTTTTTTTCAAACTTGTTGCTCTATTTTTGTTTATAGCGCAAAAAAATAAAAGCTGGAGAGGTGATCAAATACCACCAAAAGAAAGGTCTATTTGTGGGAAAAAAAGGACGTCAATTTTGTTTGGGAGCCACGTCGCACGACCGCGCAATTGTCAATTAAAGCGACGCAGTGTCAAATCGCAAAAAGTGGCCCTGTCATTTGGCAGCCAAATCCTCCGGGGATGAAGTGGTTAAGGCTGGTACACTGAGGCAGAAGGGGATGCCATAAGACCATAGGCTAGGGAAGTTTCTTCAAGGACCTGCATGCATTGGGCCACCATATGTTCTCTCTGTTCCTGGCACCTGGGAGAGGATGAGGCTGAGTGCCTTGTTTTTACACTGGTGTATATGAGGTCTCAAAATCATTGAAATGTAGGCCAGTATATCTTATACAAGTGTAGTGGGAATACACTTTTCTGTGTATTTAAAACTGGCAGAGACACCAGTGATGTGCAGTTCCCTGCAGCCCAGCGGGTGGCGCTGTCGCCTTGGGCTGGGGTTGAACCATTGCTGTGTGCCGGGCTCCCTTTTTGCCCTCCCTCGGCAGCAGTATGGTGGGGCGGGGAACCCGCCGTGCTTGCTGGGAGAGGGTATAAAGGGGCCGGCCATCTTTGTCACGGGGTCGAGTCCCGGGCACCTTCAGCCTGTGGGCGGTGGTTCGTGTCGGTCCTCTAGGCGGCCTAGGCCTAGAGGACGTTCGGAGGTCGTGTTCCATCCCAGGCACCTTTAGCCTGGGGTGAGGTACTCGGATGGAGGTCTGGAGCTCAGTGCCCAACACTGAGTTCAGCGAGGGAAGGAGATCCTAGGGGACCCTGGGAGAGGGTACCCGAATCCGGAGGGAGTAATGGACCGATGGGAGATACTTGCTTGAAGACCGGGTGCAGCATATTGCCGGTGACAGGTGAGCCTCCCATCGGAGACCGCCTGGAAGGAAATCCCCCTTCGCTCGGAGACCGCAACTCACTTTCAGGAAGGAAAGTGGAGAGTTCATTGTGCCTGGGCCTACTCGCATCCACACCTCCTTGTCTGTTCTGTTCGTTGAGGGAGTCCAACTGTCTGTGTATTACTCTGTTATTGGAAGAATAAAGAAGTGTTGGACTTTAGTGGTGTGGGGCTCATTTACTGGCAGACACTGTTCGAGAAAACCAGGAGGAGGTCTCCAGATGCAGAACACCGACCCGAAGGTAAAAGAGGATTGTCTCTCACTGCACATACTCTGCAGGGGGACTTGGCGTGGTGACCCCGCACTCTCTCCTACAGAGTACCCCTAAACGAGCGCCAGAGCAAGAAGAGTAGAGAGGAGAGGGTGGAGGCCGCTACACAAGGTACACATGTGATTGTATGTTTGTTTGTGAAAGGCTTTCTTCTAGTGTTGTGTCATGTTTTCATACCTGTCTTTTTGCAGTTTATTTTCGTCATTGTATTATTTGATGTACAGCACTCAGTGACATGCTGGTGTTTTATTAAGAAAGGATGATAATGATATTTTACATTATACATACTTTTTACTTTGAACACTACAGTAAGTACAGCACAAAAAGATACTGGACTCAAATGGCGCAACTGCCCCAAAACTGTCATGTATAGTAAGATTCCCATAGAGGTGGGTTCATTAGACAAGTATTCCTGGAAACATCCAAGCACTGACAACTGTTTCCTACTGAATTATAGGACACAGAGGCTTGATTCACAAAGCTTTAACTTCAAAGCTAAGGATTCTTATTATCAACCATATGATTGAAATTTCTTATTGAATTCTGGTAAAAATAACTGTCACTTTTTTAAGTAAATATCCTTACCCTGGTGTGTTAGGTGTGTGAATATCTATATTTTACTGGATTCACAAATAGCCAGTAGCAGTAAAGCCTCGTACACAGGGTCAGAATTCTTGCCAACAAACTTCAAAATGAGCAAGTTTGACAAAAAATCTGACTGTGTGTACGCTCCATCGGACAAACTTTTTTGGTTTTCATCGGACAAATGTTCGGTCTGCAAACGGACAAACTTTTCGCTAACAAAAGTCTGATGGAGCAAAGTCCAAACGTGTTTACAGAAATCCATCAGACTTTTGTCCGATGGACAAATAAGCATGCCCAGAACCAATGTTAAAATCAACCAACAATAGCAGAAGTTGACCAAAGGGTGGCGGTAAAGAGCAGAAAAGAGCAGAAAAACCACGTGATGTTGGAAAAGTTTTGGGAAAGTTTGCAGAAAAGTCCTGCTGTGTGTATGCTATGGGTGTGCCCGGCCAACTCCCTTCGGACAGAAATCCACAGAAAAGTTTGAAGTCCGACCGTGTGTACGGGGCTTTAAGTCATATTCAACTAGTTTGGTAATGTTGAAGATGTTTCACCACACATCCAAGTGGCTTTCTCAGTTCAAACATTTGAATTGAATTGTCTAGAACCAAGCCACCTGTTGCCCTTTTGCTTTGCTTTGTTTTAGCTAATATCCTGGATTAGAGGCATTCTCTGATTCCTGCCTCCCCTCCATATTTTGTATATCTCCACATATGTACATGTTTTTAGCATCACCAGCCTGAGTCTTTGGTAATCTCCAAGCCACTAGTATTTTCCGTTGGCTAGGTAAGCACAACGTGGTGCAAGGGAAACAAGTGCCCTTATCTTTAAAGTAAAACTATAGGCAAAACTTTTTTTTTTCATTTTCGATAGAATAAGGGTTATAACCACTGTTAGGTTTGTTTTTGCCATTTGTGACCCACTGGGGAGATTTACATTCACTTCCTGTCCTATAGCCAAAATAGGAAGTGAGAGGAAATTAAGGAAATCTCTTGGGGTCCCCCAGGTCACCAACACTTATGTCCCCATTGGAAGAGTTCCCCTCTATTAGTGTTCTTGGGACAACCCAACCCAACATTTGGGATTTTCTTTCACTTTCAATGATAATGGTAAACAGGACAAATAGAGAGGGTGATTCTAACCTGGGACATTGACAGCAATAAAAACCTGACAGGTGTTCTAATCCCCCTCCACTCCATCCAAAACGAAAAAAAAAAAAAAAAAGGTAACAGACTTCTTTTCTAGGTTGCATGGCTTCCAAGCAGGGACACTAAGAAGCGTACGTCACTGCTTACTCTATAGGTTGAGGAGCAGTGTACAGCGACTCACCAAAACCAATAAGAACTTGTATTTCTCTGGTCAGACATTACTAAATCGTAAATGCAAATGTTTATTTTTGGTTATAATGGTTATATATGCTATATTTAGTGTTAAAGGTTACAACACTTTGCAAATTTTTTACATATACCATTTATATTTTTAAATTTTTACTTTATTTTTATTAATATTTCATATAATATTCCTGAGACAATATGCTGTTTGCTCATGCAAAGAAGAGAGGTAAGAAAAAAAAATGTTATCCCTATAAACAATATTTTTTTTTTTAATTCTATGGCAGGTTCTCTGAAAATACATAATTTTAAAATGATACATCTAAGAAACATTGCGGATATGCGTAACAAATTACCCCATTTTTAATACAGAATAACTTAAAATACAAGTCTTCCTGTAGGTCTATCATTGACACGCATCCTGTTACTGGAAATACTATGGCACATTCTGTACAGTGTCTGCCTCACATCACCGATCTCCTGATAGCCTGCCTCCAGCGTTTGAATAATTGTTCCAGGTGTCTTTCAGCAGCTTCATTCACCCAATTACATTTTATTCAGAATAATTGTTCCAACAATACACTAGTTTGCTAGTGCCTGCTGTTCAGATGTTATTAATGATCATTAAATTATATGTAAACTCAGTCAATAAAATATCATCTAAGCTTTAACATCTTTGTAGTGCTACCCCGTAGGACAGGGGTGCCCAACCAGTGGCCCAGGGGCCACATGTGGCCCGCAGAGGCCTCTGATGTGGCCCGTGACCTCCTGCTCTGGGATGGTGGTTTGGCAAGCCCAGATCGTAGGTTGCTGACCCGCCATCCCAGAGCAGCAGTGTTGTGAATGAAGCAAAGCAAGCAGCTGCAGAGCAGAGCCGCATAAGCCGATGCTTCCTGTATAGCGCCATACAACACAAGGGGTTAATCAAGCGCACTCGGGATAAGGGTGTATATACAAAACTAATATGGGAACAGCGGTAAAATGATTGGGAGGAATAAACTCATTAGATCAATGTCATATTAGTCCATACTTATAAAAATGACTAGTCCACAAAGAAGGCTGCCGGCTGACAGATAGAAGGGATCTGAAATAGTACAAGAAAAACAAAAAAGCAGCGCCTTCTGAGCGTAGCAATCAGTTAAAATGTATTGAAACATAAAATCAATAACAGGTAATCCACTCACAAGAGGAGAATATAAGTGAGCTTATCTGTATGAAGACTGGGATAGTTGGGTTCATCCGCTCATCCCGGGCATGTGAAGCTGCCTGATGAAGAAGCACGGATGCTTCGAACGCGCGCATCCTCCCCGCTGACCCCACGACCCGGATGTACTCTGTCGTTGTGTTCCAGCAAAGTCGTCCTCCGTTCCTCCATTGTGAGTGAGCAGTTCCACTCTACAGCATAATCGGCGACTCTTGAGAGGAGGTCCAGAGACACCATCTCCCCTCCACCTCTGGATACACAGCTTCACATGCCCGGGATGAGCGGATGAACCCAACTATCCCAGTCTTCATACAGATAAGCTCACTTATATTCTCCTCTTGTGAGTGGATTACCTGTTATTGATTTTATGTTTCAATAAATTTTAACTGATTGCTACGCTCAGAAGGCGCTGCTTTTTTGTTTTTCTTCCTGTATAGCGCCAGCTCCTGTCACAATCGATACCAAATACACAAAACTGAATGAAAGACTTATTAAAGGTATGTTTATTACTGAAATCACAGTGTATATGTAGCGGGGTCCTAAATTTAAGGGAAGTGTTTGAGTGGTAGTTGTGCTCAAACACCCCAATTGTCAGCGTTCTATCAACCATTTTGTCCGCAGGGAGAGTATGTAGTTCCCTGTGGCCTACAGGTGGCACTGCCATAGTAGGCTGGGGTTGAACCACTGATACAGTGCTGTGCCTTGTGTGTCCCTCTCAGCAGTCGTACCGTGGGTGTGGCAGGCCTGCTGTGCATGCTGGGAGAGGATATAAAAGGGGCAGACGCTGCCTGCTGGGAGTTCTTCAGTCATGGTCGAGGGTCCTACCCCAGTGAGTGTGTTCCTGTCCGCCATGGGCACCTTCAGCCCAGGGGCGGAAGTCGGTGAATCAGTCCCAGGCACCTTTAGTCCTGGGACTGCGGCAAAGGCCTTGGGCCCATCACCTTCGGCTGGGGCCCAGCGAGGATCGAGAAATCCCAGGGTGCCGCCTTGTGAGGGGACCCGTATCTTAGACGAGGAGGCCGGGGGAGGAACTGTTCCGAGGGACCGGTGAGAAGTCACGGTGAAGGAAGGGGCCCGGTAACTCTCTGGAGGGATGTCTTCTCCTTACAAAGAGGTCAAGTTTTAAAGTACCAAGTTCACCAGGTCTGTGGCAGAGACCAAGTTCACCAGGTCTGTGGCAGAGACCAAGTTCACCAGGTCTGTGGCAGAGACCAAGTTCACCAGGTCTGTGGCAGAGACCAAGTTCACCAGTCTGTGGCAGAGACTGTGCAGTTAAGTTAGAGTACCATTTGGCTGCTAGTCCCGTCCTAGGGAGACTATCCATTTGGGCCGAGTCTGCTTGAGAAGCCGAGCAGTGACGTGATTTTGTTTGTGCTTGGACCTCTCCCACACCTTATGCTGTCCTGTCTTTTGCTCCAACCTTTTCCTATCAGAGACTGTTATTTTGCAAAGAGAAAATAAACTCTGCGTTGGAGTTGCAGCCGGTGTGGACATTCAAGTTACTGGGGAGAACAAGGACTGATCTCTATCTATTGTAGAGGTGAGAATCATTCTCTGGAGGATTCTGGTTTCTGGCCGTGGAGATCCGCTAACAACACCGCTCAACCTCTTTACACAGGAGGATACGGGCTTGTGGCGTGGTGTGCCCTCTCTACCTGCGAGGAGCCAAAGGCAGGTAAAGGGGGTTAAGGTCGCTACATATATATGGGCATATCTGTTCTGCAGTGGTTACTGGGCTGCTTTCAAACTAATCTGCAGGTGCAACGCAGTGCACCTGCGGGGTACCTGCACTGAGCCATAGACGTCTGTTATTACCTGCGGGTTTGGTTTGCTTTGAGAAAGTGCACCACACCTGCACGATATAATAGAAGTCTATGGCAAAGTGCAGCTAACCTGCAGGAAAGCCACAGGTGCACGTGGTGCATCAGCGTGAAAGCAGCCTTAGGACCCAATAGCGTGGTCTGTGTCCGTGCCCGTTCTGCATATGCAGCGTGGCCATAGACCTGTCATTCGCCCATTTTGGCCCGCGACCGGTTACCAAGTCGCTATCATGGCCCTCACTCTTCAAACGGTTGGGCACCCCTGCTGTAGGAGCTGCTGGATAAGATGGGTCCTCTGTTGTTTCCCTTGACCTTCTGAAGAACCTCAGCCCCTCTGACTCACCAGGTTGAGTTTACAAACGTACAAGATCACAGGAATTCAAAGTACCCAATAGTAGTACTGTATCAAAGAAAACAGTCACCAAACCAGGTAGTAAAGGCAAACTTAATATATTGTCACCCAATATGGTTGGTAACTAGGCATTGGCAAGCATAAAATGGATCAACAATGGTATTAACGCAATTTAGTATACAAAGTTGTACTGGCTTATCAGCTCCCGGTCGCAAGTATGCTTAGGGAGCTTTCCAGTACCCACCAGTAACTGTGCCGGGAGCGCGCTCAGAGCACAAAAATAGGTTTACATAGGAACATATGTATGCGGCCTCCTGGCGTTAAAGCCCACTTTCTGAGAGGCCACATTTATATGCGTACCTCCGGCAGGAACTGGTTAAGGGTGCAATGGGCTTATGAGGGTTACAGAAGTTTCATTTACCTGTTCTTGTTCCAAAGAACAACCCCCATTAGCCTTGTTATTGTACTGTTTATCACAAAAAAAAAAGACAGTGGAAAAAAAGTAACATTTAAAAATGTAAAGCCTATCTCTGGAGAAATGACAAATCCTTCCTTACAGTGGGTCTGCTTCTACACTTGTTGGTGTCAGTGGTAGGAATAGTACCTAATTTTTGTTGTCAGTGATAGGAATTGTGGCCCATCATTGGTGTCAGTGGAAGGAATAGTGCCCTATTTTTGTTGTCAGAGGTAAGAATTGTGCCCCATCGTTGGTATCAGTGGGAGGAATAGTGCCCCATTTTTGTTGTTAGTGGTAGAAATTGTGCCCCATTGTTGGTGTCAGTGGTAAGAATAGTACCCCATTTGTGTTGTCAGTGGGAGGAATGGTGCCCCATCGTTGGTGTCAGTGGTAAGAATAGTACCCCATTTGTGTTGTCAGTGGGAGGAATGGTGCCCCATCGTTGGTGTCAGTGGAAGGAATAGTGCCCCATTGTTGGTGTCAGTGGCAGGAAGTATGCCCCATTGTCGGTGTCAGTGGCAGGAATAATGTCTCAAGGGCTTGATAAAAACAAGCAAAGGGCCACATCTGGCCCCAGGTCCGCAGTGGTCCGCAGTTTGGAGACCACTGTCCTAGACCTAAGCAAGCATTTAACCCTTGCAGTGAAGAGAAAGATCCAAGGGAGGATTCTGTTTTCCTCCAAGGTTACCTTTAGAGTATCAGTACACAAATAATCAAATACACAACAAAATCAAAGAACAATAAATAAAATAAACTAAACTGCAATAAATATTACCCCCTAACTGCCCAAAAAAAAAAAAAAAAATCTTCTTTTTTTATTATTCAAGCATATTTAGCCTCAGCAATTCAATTAGTGAAATTGAGAGGTTCTGCATTGCCTAAATTCCACCAAGAAAGCTTTGATTTTGTGGTAAACTCAATTTTGCCAAAACTGTTCACTCATCGCTAGTGCTTTGTGAATAAAGTTGTGTTCACTTCAATCATCTAATCACATTGAAGATAAACTCTTTTACTGCTAAGTAAAAAAAAAATCTGCTGCACATGATTGAGTAGGTATGGAGTAATCCTAGCTTTAGGCCAGCTTTACACATATATGTTGCAGTAACACACGCGGTAACAACGCACTGTAGCACATCATGCATGCATAACTGCATTTCTATGCCATTAATTTAAAATGACACCCCCGTGCACTTAAAGCGGAGGTCCACCCAGAAATTTTTTTAACACTAAAATTCCAAAAAAAAGAGAAAAAAATTAATAGAAAAAAAATAAAAAATTATACTCACCCGAAATGCCCGTTGCTATGCAGAAGTCCCCTAATCTGCCTCTTCCTTTGCCTTGGTGGTTCTCCTTCCGCTTCCTCTTCTTGTGAATGGGGCGCGCTGCCTTCTGGGAAATGTGTGTAATCCCAGGAGGCAACCGCCCATTCACAAAGCGCCGTGCAAGTCGCGCATGCGCAGTAGGAAACGGGCAGTGAAGCCGTAAGGCTTCACTGCCTGTTTCCCTTATGCCGCGTACACACGATCGTTTTTCATGCCGTTAAAAATGCCATTTTTAAAAATGGCCATTAAAACCGATCGTGTGTATGCTCCAGAGCATTTTTAACGGCGTGAAAAACGGCCATTAAAAATTTCGAACATGCTCTATTTTTTCACGTAGTTTTTCATGTCGTTTTTTTTAACGACGTGAAAAACGATAGTGTGTATGCTTTTACGAGGTGAAAAAAACGCGCATGCTCAGAATCAAGTATGAGACGGGAGCGCTCGTTCTGGTAAAACTAACTTTCGTAATGGAGATAGCACATTCGTCACGCTGTAACGGACTGAAAAGCACGAGGCTGAAAAGCGCTAATCGCCGCTCAACAAAGTTTACTAACATGAAGGGTGGCGCCATTCGAACGGAACTTCCCCTTTATAGTGCCGTCGTACGCGTTGTACATCACTGCGCTTTGCTCGAGCGTTTTTTTTAATGATCGTGTGGATGCAAGACAGGCTTGAGAGGAAACAAGAAAAAAAACGACGAGAAAAACGTCGGTTTAAAAAATGGCATGAAAAACGATCGTGTGTACGCGGCATTCGTCATGATGGAGGAGCCGGGACCTGCCAGGACCGAGCGATCGCCGTCGGGGGCCCGACATCGCGGGCGAATAGGACAGGTAAGTGTCCTTATTAAAAGTCAGCAGATACAGTGTTGGTAGCTGCTGACTTTAAAAAAAAAAAAAAAAAAACACGTGTGGAATCCCGCTTTAAGGAACGCACCTCTTATGCCCATATGCTGCAGTGTGCAATGTGGTGAGCTGCATCAGGAAGAATAGTGTTGTGTGTTTTCTGGTCTGTTGTGGCGGACCAGTAAATGACCTAACAAGATGAATGGTATTAATACACCACAAGGAGCCTCAAAGATGTAAAAGCCTTATTTGCCTTAGGCCCCTTTCACGCGGACGGATAGAATGGTGCTTTTAGCTGCGGATTTTCTATTTTTCTACCGCAGCTAAAAGCACACAACGCTTTCCTATGGCCCCATTCACACACAGCGTTTAGCTGCGATTTCGTTACATGCGGTTCCGTGCGAATAGAAAAAATAGAATTGAATGCGTCCAGGTGCGATGTAGCGCAGCTATCTGCAAACAACCGCATGTAATCGCAGTCTTTTGAGTCAGCTGCGGATAGCAGCGTGAGAAAAAAAAAATCACCCGGAAGCGCATCATAACCAGTAGGTGTACCTGGGAAATGACACAGGAAGTTCAGAGGGATATTGGAAAGAGGAGAAGGCAGCATGGCGGCGCGAGATATATCACATGAGGCCATAATATCCCTTGTGCATTCCCGACCAGAGTTATGGGACTCAGAATGCCCAGGATATGCCGATCGAGTGTTGAAGAGATCCAAGTGGGAGGAAGTATACAAATTTGTCACACCGAACTGGGACAATATGTCTGCCACTGAGCAGGATAACCGAGGTGAGTGCAATGTTTGTTGTGTCTATGAAGCAGGGTACACATGCATCATAGCTGTTTCCCATAATAACCACAAACAGAAGATTTACCCCCTAAATGACCAGGCCATTTTTTAGCAATCCAGCACTGCGTCACTGACAATTATGCAATGCTGCAAACAAACCTAATTTGAAAATGGGAAATTAAATGGTTGGTGTCTTCCCTTAAGTTTTTTCTAGGGTGGGGGGGGGGGGGTGAGCAGATCTCTCTCGACTTTTCCTAACATGCGTTATGTTTGATATATATATTGCAGGAAAAGAGGTTTATACACGTTGGAGGTCCCTACATGACCGGTACAAGAAAGAAGTTAATGAAGAGAAGTCTGCGGAGAGAAGCGGAGCACCCTCAACTCGTCGCAGGGCTAACCCCCATGCAGAGGCTTTGTCTTTTTTGAGGCGCACCACCGAGATGCGCTCGTAAGTATATATATTATATATTTTACTTTTAACAAATTTGTGGGCAGTATAGCCGCACTGTCCTAATGATTTGAGTGGGCTGGAGAGGTGTAGGAACAGTATACACACCGCTCCTTCACCACTCCAAGGTTGCTGCTATCAGGATTTTTGGTTGCGTCACCGCTCCAGTGTGAAAGGTGTCTAAACCCACCATGCTCTATATAGAGGGCTATTCTGTAGTGTACACATGACAGTATTCATGTTATTTTTAAACTTGTAATTTTGTTATTATTAGAACTGTGTCAAGTGTTCCTGAGAGAGCAAGCGCAAGACGTGAAAGTTCGTCACCAGATGACACAGACACCAGTCAAGAAACCAATTCAGAGTCACTTTCATCCCAAGAATATCAACCATCCACTGAAGAACCTGTGGTATGTACTTTCAAAACGTCACAATAATGTTTTTTAATTTTTTTTTTTTTACAATGCTTTCATTTTTTTAATGGGGGGGGGGGGGTGGACAGTGTCAGTGTGTGTTTTCTTTTAGTTTTTGTATTTTTTTACAAATAATTTTTATTTTATTCTTTTTTTTTTTCAGCCCTCTCTTTCGTGAGATATCAGGGGTCTTAACAGACCTCTGACATCTCCCCTTTGAGACAGGGAATGGGACTAGGGACACAGATTCCCCAGTCCCTTTCTCAGCAGCCTCCGCTGCGCTGAAAATGAATGGAGAGAAGACAGTGGCTTCTCTTCATTCATGAACTGAAACATTGTAAAAACAGTTTTGGAGGTCTGGCTGCCAATACAGTGACAACAGGTTTTCGGGGCTAAAACAAGTGCCTGTGTCTGATCTATTGAAAACAGGTGTTGCAAGCTCGGACACGACTTTAATAATTGTGCAAGCATCATGTTTCTTATTATGTAAGTGTGATCTCAACATCAGAAGCATAATCTATATATTTGATCTATTTGCAGGCAAATGTAGGTAGGAGAGGACAGTCTACTTCCACCAGCCGTCAAAAACGTACTCAACAAGAGACACCTTTTGAGGAATATTTTAACCGTATTATAGCAGAAATTAGAAACCAATCGCAAAACCAGGCCAAAGATGATGAATTTCTCAATATCTCAGACCCAGATGTTATGTTTTTGAGAATGTTGCTTTGTGTAGTCAGGGAGATTCCTCCTGATAAGCGCACTGAGGTCAGGGGTGATATACATGCCTATTTAACGTATATTGTATCCGCTTGCAAAGAGCAACGCCCATATCCAAAATTTCAGCCATGGGCTATGGGTTTTAATTCACCCAGTGGCTCTTTGAGTCGACCAATGGCCAATCAGCAGTTCCATGACACAACACCTGCCATTAATCCTTATGCAGGACCCCCACCGATGTATACACCTTACCCACCTAATCCTGGTTATCAAAGGATGCACGTGCAGCCACACCCAGTTACTTCACCCTCATCTTCCCAATC
This sequence comes from Rana muscosa, assembly GCA_029206835.1. Lineage (NCBI taxonomy): Eukaryota > Metazoa > Chordata > Amphibia > Anura > Ranidae > Rana > Rana muscosa. The sequence goes on along the minus strand of CM055119.1, from coordinate 79,084,569 downwards.
AGGATCAGGATAACCCATAGATGTTGGCACTGAACCAAGCCACTCTTCCCTGCGTCCCCCTTATCCGGTGTATGAAAACTTGTAGTTTTGACCTTTTAATTTGTTATATTACTGTTTAATTTTTTTATGTTTTGTTACTTGAATTTTATTGATACCTACCTCAATATCCGCTGAACTGTACGGATGTAAGAAACTGTACTGTACTGTTCCAAGCTTCCATATCTTGCTACTCCGCCACGCTGGCTCTCACAGTACCAAAGCATTGTTTAGGTTGAGAGCCAGCATGGCCGACTAGAAAGATACTGAAGCTTGGCCCAGTGGGAGATCCCCCAATCTACACAGTGCAGCATACATGGCGAAATCAAAATTAAGGAGACGAAGGTTAGGGTTTTGACACTTTCTCTATGGGGCCATGCCTCAGCAGACTGGCCATACACCTATAGGTTATCTTCTGTTTTTCTATGTTCAGATGGAAAAAGTGGAACAGATTCCTCCATCTCCGCTAAACTGTGCGGATGTAAGAATCTCCCACTGTTCCAAGCTTCCATATCTTGCTACTCGGACGACTAGAAAGATACTGAAGCTTGGCCCAGTGGGAGATCCCCTCCCCCCCCCCATCTACACAGTGCAGTGTACATGGACAAATATTATTCCATCTAATCATAGACATTATGCAGATAATCTATAGGTGTATGGTCAGCTTTAAGCACTAAAAAACCTTTTTAAATTCTTTGCTTACATTTGGACATTGTTATCAAACAGCCGCTACACAACAGTTCGTAAAGTTGTGAAAAAATGTTTCAAAGCTGTTTACTGCACTCACAGTGTCCACATATAGTCAAACATATGGTTAACAGCACTTTAGAAATACTCAATATTTTAGGGGGGGGGGGTACAGAGTCAATTTATACTTGAAAATAGAAGAAAATTCTCTATATTCCTAAGGAATTGAAAACATAGTTTTCTATACATGCAAGCATTCAATGTTTTGTAAGGTTTGTCTATTTTTTCTACCTTTTTGTTATTTAACATGGCAAAGATATAAAAATAAAAACAATTTAATTGTAAAAAATTGTCAACTACTTTATTTCAAGAACAAATTTAAACTGTAATATAAGGTTGATATAACATGGGTAACAAAGATCTCTTTACAAATGGTCATATTGCCATGGGAGCTGTCCATCCTCTGTCAAAAAAAAATCTGTGAAATCCTCACACACTTGTAGAGCTTGATTCGTGGGACGAGTGGCAGTAACACGACCTCTGTGTTCTGCGGAAACAGGTAACGCTAACGGGGATTCGGTGGACACGATCTCCTTACCCCTCAAATAGTTGTGGAGAACACAACATGCCAAAACAACATTGACCGCATGATCCACTTCTGAGTGAGTGAGTAACTTGTATAGCGCTGCAATTGCGAACTAAATCGCCTCAAGGCGCTTTGCATCCAGTGTCGTTGAGATCGTTAGAAGAGATGGGTCTTTAGTATTTTCCGGAAGGCCCGATGGTTTTCTTCCATGCGGATATTCGTGGGTAGCGCATTCCATAGCCTTGGTCCTTGGACAGCAAACCTTCGTTCTCCCTTGGCTTTGTAGCGGGTCTTGGGGATGTGGAGGAGGTTTTGGTTAGTTGATCGAAGGTCACGAGTAGTGGTGTAGTGTTTTATTTTCTCGCATAAGTATTCAGGAGCGATTCCTTGTGCGCATTTGTGGGTGAGGCAGAGGGTCTTGAATGTGATCCGATCCTTTACGGCTAGCCAATGGAGGCTTTTCAGGGATGGTGCGATTGATTCCCAGGGTTTTTTCCCTGTTACCAGTCTGGCCGCTGTGTTTTGGACGACTTGTAGACGTGCAACTTGGTATTTGGGTAGTCCTAGGTAAAGTGAGTTAGCGTAGTCAAGCCGTGAATTGATAATGGTTCCGACTACTACTGCTCTGTCTTTTTCCGGGATGAACGGGATGAGTCTTCGTAGCAGGCGGAGAAGGTGGTGGGATCCACTGACTACTGATCCTATTTGTGCGTCCATAGTCATGTCTGAGTCAAAGATAACTCCCAGGCTTTTAACTTTGGTGCTTGGGGTTATGTTTTGTCCCAGGATGGTGGGTGGCGTCCATGTGGTCCTGGCGTTTTTCTTTCGGTTAGCGTGGAAAATGAGCAGTTCTGTTTTGGATCCATTAAGCTTGAGGGAGCTCTCTGTCATCCAATTGTTGATCAATGTAAGGCATTTTTCCAGTCCGTAATATTGATCTTTTTTGTTGTTGATGCGAAAGTATAGTTGAGTGTCATCTGCATAGGAGTGATAACGCATGTCCTGTTCACTGATGATTTTGAGGAGTGGCCGAAGGTAGATGTTGAAGAGTACCGGTGACAGGGGTGATCCTTGAGGTACTCCGCATGTATTTGTGCGTGGTGCCGAGGTAAAGGCTCCCAGTTTCACTGTCTGGGATCGGTTTTCTAAGAAGGATGCGAACCATGGTAGGTCCGTGTCTGCGACTCCTGCTACTTCGGTGAGACGCGTAAGTAGGATTTTGTGATCTACTGTGTCAAAGGCTGCACTGAGGTCCAGCAGCACCAGGAGACATGATTCTCCGTCATCTGCTGCTTCTAGTACGTCGTCCCATATTTTGAGAAGTGCCGTTTCCGTCCCATGGCCTGGGCGGAACCCCGATTGAAGTGGGTCCAGGAGATTGTGGGTATCCAAATGAAGTTGTAGCTGTTGTGTTACAACTTTCTCGATAATCTTGGAGATGGTGTTCAGGCTTGTTACCGGTCTTCTAAAATTTGGGTCATTCGGGTCAAGGTTAGGTTTCTTTAGGAGGGGTTTGATTATTCCTTGTTTAAGGGAAGTCGGCACAATACCTTCTTTGAACGATTGGTTCTTGAAGTGTGTTATGTGGGGTGCCAAGATGTCGGTACATTCTTTCAGCAGTTTTGCCGGAATGATGTCGTTCGGTGAAGTGCTATCTCGGAGGCTTCTGATGATGTTTTTAGTAGTGTCGATTGTAATTGGGACCAGAGTAAATTTCTTTGATTGCAGAATATTTATCTGGTTCTTTTCTTCCTTTGGCTGTGTGGGGTTGTTTGATTTTTCCTGCTGAATTATTTTCCTAATGTTATCAATTTTGTCGATAAAATAATTGGATAGTTCATTGCAGAATTCCTGTGTTTCGTTTGCTGAAGACTCCAAACAGGTGGGATTCATGGTCTGAGCTACTAGTTTGAAGAGTTCGCGGGGGCGGTTTAGGGCTTTTGCGATGGTGTTTGCGAAATGGTCTCTTTTTGCTTTGAAGATTGCTTTATGATATTTCCTAGTGAGTGCTTTGTAGATTGTGTAGTTCTCCTTTGTTGCATTTCTTCTCCAGGCTCCTTCTGCTCTTCTGCGTTCTTGTTTCAGTAAAGTAAGAGCGTCATTGAACCAGCCTGCATTGTGTTTGCGGATGAGTGCTCTGCATCTTGGAGCAACTGTATCTGCTGTCTGTAGCAAAGCATTGTTCAGGAAGTTGAGTGTTTCTTCTGTTGAGTGGTTTTGGTTTAGCATTTCCATATTGTTCAATAGCGTGGTTTTGAAAAGCTCAGAGTATAGTTTCTTCTGTGATCTTGTCCAGTGTGTTGTTGCTGATTGTATTGATTTTTGGAGGGCCGTGTTGGTCGTTATAGTAAACTTGATGGCATGATGGTCTGTCCATGGTAGAGGCTGGTTGTCCAGTGTGTTGATGTCCATATCTTGTTTGAAGATTAGGTCAAGAGTGTGACCTGATACATGAGTAGGAGTATTTATCAATTGTTGCAAGCCTAGTTTTTCTAGTTGGTCGATGCAGGCAGTGGCGATAGGGTCTTCGGGGAGTTGGCCCAAAGGTTGAAGTCTCCAAGTAGCAGCAGATTTTTGGTTTTCATGGTGTATGTCGAGAAAAATTCATTTAAATGTGTGAGGAGGTGTGTCTTGGGTCCCGGTGGTCTGTAGCAGAGCAGTATGTGGATGGTATCCTGGGGTGTAGTTTGTAGTTGCAGAGTGAGTGTTTCCATGAAAGGCAATGAGTTCTGTAGAGTTGGTTTGATGAACCTTAAGGTGGTCTTTGTAAATTACTGCTAGGCCCCCTCCTCTTTGTCCTGTTCTATGCTCCGTTAGGATGCGGTAGTTCTCCGGCACTAGTTCTGCTAGGATGGTATTGCAGTCGGGTGTTAGCCAGCTTTCCGTGATGAAGGGGCAGTCTATGTTGTGTTGGGTTATGAAATCATGGATTTCCTGTCTGTGTTTGACTGCAGATCTGGTGTTGATTAGGGCACTTGATAGATGTTGTAGATGCCATGGTGCTCTGTTTTTTCCTGTTGATAGTCGACTGATTCTTACGATTCGTTCTTTTTGTAATTTTTTTTGGATGGGTGTTGGTAGTGTTGTGGCAAAGTTCTTTAGGCTTTGGATGGTGTCGGCTGAGTATATAATGTTAACCATGTTGAAAAAGTGCTGATAATGATGAGGCGATGAGATGATGTTGATAACGATGATGATCCTGATGTTGATGATGATGATGATGAGCGATGCGATGAGAGAGCTGCTGAGGTGTGCTAATGCTTGAAGTTGGTGTTTGATGTTGACAAGGATGATGATCCGATAGTGATGATGATCCGATAGTGATGATGATCCGATAGTGATGATGATCCGATAGTGATGATGATCCAATGCTGATGATGATCCAATGCTGATGATGATCCTAGTGATGATGATTCCTTCCTGATCCCTGGAGGCGGTTGGAGCTACCCTGACCTTCCCGCTAATGGAAGGAGTCCGATATACTTACCTAGTTATCAGGTTTGATGGACGACTGATGATGATGATGATGATGATGATGATCCTGGTGTAGACGGCGCTGCTCCCCAACTATCTAATCCCCCCGTTGATCCCGAGGAAGGCGAAAAACCCCAGCCAAGCACGGGCCAATAGTGCTAGAGCGGGGGAAAAAATTCCTTCCTGATCCCTCTAGAGGCGATCGGGTCTGCCCTGGATCAGCTAGCTAATGGAGGAGCCCGGTATACTTACCTAGTTGTCAGGTTTGCCAGGACAACTGGTGGTGATGCTGAGAGGAGGATGAGGATGATGATGTGAATGAGGATGAGGATGATGATGAGGAAGATGCTGCTGATGAGGATACCGATGAGGATGATGATGATGATGATGAGGGTGAAGATGATGGTGCTGAGAATGAGTATTGTCATGAGAATGAGGATAAGGATGAAGATGATGGTATTTGCAGAGTATATTTCCTGCTATACTTTTCTTGGTACTGTCAGGGTCCTGATAGATATGGGCCCAGGTGTACCAAGATTGCCACTGGTGCCTAGATTGAGTCAGGAAGTGCTGAGGCCGGGCGGGTGTACCAAGATGGCCGCCGCGGCTGGAAGTTAGGCCGGAGCCGCGGACTGTCCTAAAAAGGACAGGCGGTGGTGGTTGCGGCTTCGGGCCGCTTCGGGGAGCTCCGATGCGGGAGACACGGCTTGCCCGCTAAGGATGGGGGAGAGGGGGGACGATGCTGGGCTGGAGGAGGCCGGAACTAGGCCTCAGCCACGGACTATCTTGCCGGCAGTTGCCGGTCAATGGCGAATGGCGGCCCGGATGGCGTCTTCCGATGGCGAGTGGACGAGCAGTGCTCCGCTCTGGGAGCAGCTGTGGAAGGATAGGGCCGGGTGCCAGGGGCCGTGGCCTGTTAGGCAGCCCCTGTATGGGAAGAAGAACCGCGGAATGTGCCCTGGAAGGCAGACGGCAGGAGCTCCTGCAACACACGTCCGTTCTCAACTGACAGGTATGCGCTGATTGATGATCAGGAGGATCTAGGTGCATGGCTGTCATCAAAACACGCCATTTGGCAGTGCAAATGCCAAATGCGCACTCCACCATTCTCCGGGCTCTACTGAGACGGTAATTAAAAATGCGCCTCCTGTCAGTGAGACCATGCCTCGTATAGGGCCTGAGAAGGTGGGTGGATAAGGCAAATGCCTCATCTCCCAGCACAACAAAAGGAAGGTCCGGCACAGCAGTACCAGGAAGAGGCCTTGACTGTGGCACATTGAATTCACTATTTTCCAATCGCTGGCCCATCATAGAATTACGGGATATTCTGGAATCTCCAGAACTCCCGTAAGCTCCCACATCCACAGCAATGAACCGCATGTTGGCATCACTGAGCCCCAGGAGGACAATGGAGAAATATTTTTTATAGTTGAAATAACGGGAACCAGAGTTTGGTGGCTTGATGAGACGGATATGTTTCCCGTCTAAAGCCCCAAGGCAATTTGGGAAGTTGGTCTTCTCCCAAAACTCCTCAGATATTTCCTCCCACAGACTGGATGTTGGTTCCGGCATGACACTGCTTTTCAGCTCTTCCCATATAACTTGACATGTATCATGGACTATTGTCGATACAGTAGAAATTCCCATTAGGAACTGATGATGAAGGGAGGTGAAGCTGGCACCAGTGGCAAGGTATCTGCAATACAAAAAAGACACATATATATCTATATATTATGCAAGAACATACAAACACACTATTGTCAATAATATTGGTACACCTGCATGTACATGAATTTTAAGCATCTGTTCAAGATATGGAAAACCTACCTTAAAGTAAGTAGCAGCCGCTCTTCTGCACTAATGCTTCTTCTCATGTTGGTCCTGGTTCTGCTCAGGCGTGTTCTACAGAGTTCCAACAGCTCATCGAAGCTTGCCACGGACATCCGAGTATAATTGTAGAACTTGTCCCCATGGGTCCGCAGCTCACCGAACATGAGGGCAAAGTAGCCAATTGATAGACGCTGTGAGGTTAGGGGATGGACCCAGTAACGGCGGGGACGTCGCCTAGACTGGATCTGTCTTCTCCTCTTCATCCTCATCATCAGCAACATGAGCATCGCCAGCAAACTCATCATATTTGCATTCATTTTTGCAAATCTCAGGCACAACACACCGATCACTCCTCTCACCTCTAAACTCCAACACACACTCAGCAAGTGAACAAAGAAACAGGAAATAGATGGCAGAGGACCGAAATGCATCATGGTTAGATCCAAGGGACAAAAAAAATAAACAGGTTGCTATGGGAATAACTAACCGCAGCTAAACGCAACCGCAAATAAACGCACGTAAACGCAAGTAATCGCAATGTACAAATGCAGCTAATCGCATTGCCTGAAGCCTTGAATTTCACAGAACAAAAAACATGCTTTTTACTGCGGCAATTTTGCCGTCCATGTGAAAGGGGCCTAACTGTATTCCAACTCATCCCCACACAGCTACTACCTTTTTATCAATTTTCATTCCCTTTAGATTGTAAGCTTTCATGACCATCGCCCCCCTAACCGTCTTGTTGTGAATTGTATTGTACAATCTTCCTTTATTTTGTAAAGCACTATGCAAACTTTTGGCGCAAAAGTGAGTACACCCCTCACATTTTTGAAAATATTTTATTTATCTTTTCATGTGACAAAACTGAAGAAATGACACTTTGCCACAATGTAAAGTAGTGAGTGTACAGCTTGTATAACATTGTAAATTTGCTGTCCCCTCCAAATAACTCAACACACAGCCATTAATGTCTAAACTGCTGGAAACAAAAGTGAGTACACCACTAAGTGAAAATCTCCAAAATGGGCCCATAAGCCATTTTCCCTCCCCGGTGTCATGTGACTCGTTAGTGTTACAAGGTCTCAGGTGTGAATGGGGAGCAGGTGTGTTAAATTTAGTGTTATTGATCTCGCTCTCTCATACTGGTCACTGGAAGTTCAACACCGCATGGCAAAGAACTCTCTGAGGATCTGAAAAAAAGAATTGTTGCTCTACATAAAGATGACCTAGGCTATAAGAATATTGCAAAGACCCTGAAACTGAGCTGCAGCACGGCGGCCAAGACCTTACAGCGGTTTAACAGAACAGGTTGCACTCAGAACAGGCCTCGCCATGGTCGACCAAAGAGGTTGAGTGCACGTGCTCAGCGTCATATCCAGAGGTTTTATTTGGGAAATAGACGTATGAGTGCTGCCAGCATTGCTGCAGAGATTGAAGGGGTGGGAGGTCAGCCTGTCAGTGCTCAAACCATACGTCGCACCATGCATCAAATTGGTTTGCATAGCTGTCATACCAGAAGAAAGATTGATGCACAAGAAAGCCCCAAAACAGTTCGCCGAAGACAAGCAGACTAAGGACATGGATTAGTGGAACCATGTCCTGTGATCTGATGAGACCAAGAAAAAATGATTTGGTTCAGATGGTGTCAAGCATGTGTGGCGGCAACCAGGTGAGGAGTACAAAGACAAGTTTGTCTTGCCTACAATCAAGTATAGTGGTGGGAGTGTCATGGCCTGGGGCTGCATGAGTGCTGCCAGCACTGGGGAGCTACAGTTCATTGAGGGAACCATGAATGCCAACATGTACTGTGACATACTGAAGCAGAGCATGACCCCCTCCCTTCAGAGACTGAGCCGCAGGGCAGTATTCCAACATGATAACGACCCCAAACACACCTCCAAGACGACCACTGTCCTGCTAAAGAAGCTGAGGGTAAAGGTGATGGACTGACCAAGCATGTCTCCAGACCTAAACCCTATTGAGCATCTGTGGGGCATCCTCAAACGGAAGGTGGAGGAGCGCAAGGTCTCTAACATCCACCAGCTCCGTAATGTCGTCATGGAGGAGTGGAAGAGGACTCCAGTGGTAACCTGTGAAGCTCTGGTGAACTCCATGCCCAAGAGGGTTAAGGCAGTGCTGGAAAATAATGGTGGCCACACAAAATATTGACACTTTGGGCCCAATTTGGACATTTTCACTTTGGGGTGTATTCACTTTTGTTGCCAGCAGTTTAGACATTAATGGCTGCGTGTTGAGCTATTTTGAGGGGACAGCAAATTTACACTGTTATGCAAGCTGTACACTCACTACTTTACATTGTAGTAAAGTGTCATTTCTTCAGTGTTGTCACATGAAAAGATAAAATATTTACAAAAATGTGAGGGGTGTACTCACTTTTGTGAGATACTGTGTATCGTGTATGACAAAAATAATTTGCTCAGTTTAGTGAACATGCCGCCTCTATTTCTATAATTTAAAAAAAAATGGGATAGGGGAATGTGACTCAACTAGAAAGCCAAATAGCAACTTCTTTATAAGTATGCTGTTTAACTCAGGATTGACTTTTCCCCAACAATATGTAGAGCTTTACAGAGAAAAGCCAAATCACCTAACAGGGAAGGCTGAAATCCAGGCTCAGATCATGTACTTATCGGCTCAGATGGCATATATTTCATTTTGTTTAAATTTAGTAGCAAAGTCCTCTCTTCTGACCTTAGCATTGGCAGTGAAAGCAAAATCTGGCACTTTATCAAAAAAAAAATCTTGATCTAAAATATTTGCAAACATTGCTCCCCAAAAGCATCTCCGTTAAACAAAATGCCTAAATGTATTCTATAAACAAATAAAGTATTTATTTTTATTAATTATTTTATTATTGATTCTTAAATTGTGCAGATTGATGAGAATCAGTATGTTACCCAATGTAGAAACATGAAACAATTTGTCAGAACCAGGACTCAAAGAAATAATAAAAAGGGTGTTATACAATCATACTAAACGATCAAGCACAGTATTATCTAGCTAGAAATAGATGATCGTACAAGTAAGTTATACCTTTTTATAAAAAAAACAACTCCTCCAGCAGAAATTTTCACCTAATGATTTTTTTTATCCAAAAATGAAATAAAATAACAAACAAAGCCCAAATGCACTTTCAGTGGAAAAGAGAAGTTTTAATCACTTCAGCACCGGGCCTATTCTGGCACTTCTCTCCTTCATGTAAAAATCATAATTTTTTGGCTATAAAATTACTTAGAACCCCCAAACATTATAAATGTTTTTTTAGCAGACACCCTAGGGAATAAAATGGCGGTCATTGCTTTTTATCTCCCACGGTATTAGCGCAATAAATTTTCAAACGCCTTTTTTTTGGGAAAAAAATGTTTTCATGAATTAAAAAATAACAAAACAGTAAAGTTAGCCCAATTTTTTGGTATAATGTGAAAGATGTTGTTATGCTGAGTAAATAGATACCTAACACGTCACGCTTTAAAATTGCGCACACTCATGGAATGACACCAAACTTCAGTACTTAAAAATCTCCATAGGCGTTGCTTTAAAAAAATTTACACGTTACCATTTTCGCATTACAGAAGAGGTCTAGTGCTAGAATTGTTGCACTCATTCTAACGCACGCAGCAATACCTCACATATGTGTTTACATATGTAGGCAGGACTTACGTGTGTGTTCGCTTCTGAGCTACCGGGGACAGGGGCGTTTTCATTTTTTTTATTATTATTTTTTACTTTTTTTTTTTTTTTACACTTTTTTTTACTTTTTTTTTTTTTTGATCACTTTTATTCCTATTACAAGGAATGTAAACCTCCCTTGTAATAGGAATCTATTGTGACAGGTCCTCTTTATGGAGAGATGCGGGGTCAATAAGACCCCACATCTCTCCCCCAGGCTGGAAAGCATGAGATCGGTAAAAAAAATTCACCGGTCTCATGCTGACAGCCGAGATCACGGCTTTGTTTACATGCGGGAACCCGGCATGATGTCATAATGTCGCGCCCGGGCCTCCGACGGTAATAGAGATGACTGCCGGCCAAATCGTTCTCCGAGCCCCAGATGGCACGGGAGAGCCTGGAAAAGCACCAGATGGCGGCAGGAGGGGGGGGACGTCCCCTCCCGCCACCTATAAGAACGATCAAGTGGCGGAACTGCCGCTATGATCATTTTTATCGTGCACAGAATCGCCGGCTGAAAAGAATGATATCTGAATGATGTCTGCAACTGCAGGCATTATTCAGATTGCACCGCAAAAAAGCCAAGGACGTCATTTGACTGTGGGCGGTAGGGAAGTGGTTAAGAATGTAATAAAATAAATATTCATACTTACCTTTGTGCCGCAGCATTAGTCTGATGCTGCAGCTGTCCCTTGTTGGCTCTAAGACAAAGAAATCACATGATCACTGATTGCTCAGTTCTTGGCCTGCTCAGACCAGAGAGCAGTATTTGTCAGTTACCGTTCTTCACTCTGCCCCTATTGCGCTAACTGCAGCAGTGAGCAGAAGAGGCGGTGGGAGCTTCTGGCTCTCAGCTGCACACTGAGCGGCAGCGGCAGCTTCAATCAGACATCTGGGTGGATGTCTACAATATTGTCAGGATCCTTCCAGATCCTAAAGCAGTTCTGCTACCTCCAGAACTCATTGGAGCAACGGGCAGGAGAGGGGGCAGGAGCGTCTGGTCTAGCTCTCAGCTGCGAGCTGAGAGGCAGAGCCTGCTGTCAATCAGTTATTTGGGTGGATTCTGACAATATAATCCTTACAGATCCTGAAGCAGTCCTGTGACCCACAAGAGAAGTATTGCCAAAACAGCTTTATCCATACTTCTCTTTTTAATCAGCTAAGCATATTGCAGATGCATCAAAACAAAAGGCGCTTAATGCCTTACATTTCATTTTCTGCCTAAAGCAGCTACAGCCTGAGTAGAAAAACATGTTTCCTGCCAGACGATGCAAAATGGGACCCTTGATCTCTGATTGTATGCAGAGGTCTCTCTATAGAGGTCTGACATGCCTTACTGCTGAATTAGACTGATAGCTCATGCGAAAAACAAATTGCAGCTATTAGCAGAGTACAGGCTTTTCTACATTACTTCCTGGAATGTATTTGGCTGATTTAAACAGAAAGATCCATTGAGCTTTAAAAATGAGTGGAATGATTTCAGCAAAATTACTTAGTCAATAAGGCCTCGTTTTATGCAGTATGGTAAAGTGGCTGTAAAATATGCAGTTTAGGCATGGTTTTACTGCCCCCTGGATTGCTGAGCCACAAGTAAACATGGCCAGAGTACAGTGAAAATTATACAACTGTCGTGTTTGCTACCGAACCCTCCAAACCCAAAGATCAAAGTATAGAGTGCCTTGAAAAAGTATTGACATTTTCCACATTTTGTCATATTGCAACCAAAAACTTAAATGTATTTTGTTGGGATTTTATGTGATAGACCAACACAAAGTGGCACATAATCGTGAAGTGGAAGGAAAATGATAAATAGTTTTCAAAATGTTTTACAAATAATTATGTGAAAAGTGTGGCGTACATTTGTATTCAGCCCCCCTGAGTCAATACTTTGTAGAACCACCTTTTTCTGCAATTACAGCTGCAAGTCTTTTTGGGGATGTCTACCAGCTTTTCACATCTAGAGAGTGAAATGTTTGCCCATTCTTCTTTGCAAAATAGCTGAAGCTCTGTCAGATTGGATGGAGAGCGTCTGTGAACAGCAATTTTCAAGTCTTGCCACAGATTCTCAATTGGATTTAGGTCTGGACTTTGACTGGGCCATTCTAACACATGAATATGCTTTGAGCTAGACTTGTGCACAACGGAAAAATTTGTTTCGTTTCGGTTCGTTTCTTTTCGGTCCTGTTGATTCGTAATCATTTGTAATTTTGCTAGACGGAATTTTTCGTGTTCAGACTAATTCGTACTTTCGGTAGAGTACATTGTATTTCGTTGATTCTGTACACAACTCCTACTTTCGTAACTTTTTTTGGGTTTGTTTATTCGTAATTTTCCGTGTCTCTCTCACAACGACGCTGCCTGTTATGCCTAATGTGCTTCGAATGGATTTGTTCTTTTCTAAATACATAGCGGTTATTTGTAACAATTCGAAATCTCGTATTTTACTTTCATTTTTTACATGCGGCTATAGCCTCCGCCCCTGTACACCATTTTGAGAGGGAGTTCAGCACGGTGAGGGAGAAGCAGAGAAGAGTATTATTGTGCTTCAAATGGATTTGTACATTCGTAACTTTTTTCATAACTAATTATGCCGAAGACATTCGGGCATTCGCTATTTGCGATATAATTTATTTCGGATTCGGTTTTATTCGTAATTGCTTTGTTCGGAAATTCGAATGCTTCCGAATGTCCGAAAGTTGCTAAATTCGGACGAATTCCGATTTGTTACGAAACTAATTGCACAAGCCTACTTTGAGCTAAACTATTCCATTGTAGCTCTGGCTGTATGTTTTTAGGGTCATTGTCCTGCTGGAAGGTGAACCTCCGCCCCAGTCTTTTGCAGACTGTCACAGGTTTTCTTCTAACATTGCCCTGTATTCCAGCTTCCCTGTCGAAGAAAAGCATCCCCACAACATGATGCTGTCACCACCAAGTTTCACGGTGGGGATGGTGTGTTCAGGGTGATGTGCAGTGTTAGTTTTCCACCACACATAGCGTTTTGCTTTTAGGCCAAAAAGTTCAATTTTGGTCTCATCTGACCCAGGGGCGGAGGCAATGGGGCAATTGATCTCTGGCTACGTGAGATGTTCAAAGCTTGGGACATCTTTTTATAATCTAATCCTACTTTAAACTTCTCCACAACTTTATCCCCGACCTGTCTGGTGTGTTCCTTGGCCTTCCTGATGCTGTTTGTTCACTAAGGTTCTCTAACAAACCTCCAAAGGGCTTCACAGAACAGCTGTATTTATACTGAGATTAAATAACACACAGGTGGATTCTATTTACTAATTAGGTGACTTCTGAAGACAATTGGTTTTACTATATTTTAGTTAGGGGTATCAGAGTAAAGGGGGCTGAGTGGAGTGATACAGTGAGCGGCTATATCACAGGAGCGCGCCCGCAAGAACTCACCACCATGCGAGCTGGTGGTGAGGAGCCGAGACAGCCGCCGAGGGACCCCAGAAGACGAGGATCGAGGCCACTCTGTGCAAAACGAGCTGCACAGTGGAGGTAAGTATAACGTTTGTTATTTTAAAATATATATATATATATATATATATATATATATATATATATATATATATATATATATATATATATATATAGTTTACAACCCCTTTAACATTTTCCTTCCACTTCACAATTATGTGCCACTTTGTGTTGGTCTATGACAGGGGTGTCCAAACTTTTTTTAAAGAGGGCCAGATTTGGTGAAGTGAACATGCACGAGGGCCGATCATTTTGCCTGACATTCTTTCAGCCATTAAAATTCGGTCTAAGTGTGTTTGTTTGAGCACTAATACACTGCCCAACAAGAATTCTCTTGCCTTTGTGTCTGTGTGTGAGTAAAGGGATGAGCTCAGGCGTATTATTTGGATATACCGTATTTATTGGCGTATAACACGTACCTTCACTTTAAGAGGGAAGTTTCAGGAAAAAAACTTAAAATTTTAAATAAAGAACTGTGAAGCAAAATAAGGGTCAGTGCCCATCTGCAGCACCCCCAATTGCCATGAATGCAGCACCCCCAATTGCCAGTAATGCAGCACCCACCATTGCTAGGAATGCAGCACCCACCATTGCTAGGAATGCAGCACCCACCATTGCCAGGAATGCACCCACCATTGCCAGGAATGCACCCACCATTGCCAGGAAGGCAGCCCCCACCATTGCCAAGAATGCAGAACCCACCATTGCCAGGAATGCAGAACCCACCATTGCCAAGAATGCACTCACCATTGCCAGGAATGCAGCACCCATCATTGCCAGGAATGCACTCACCATTGCCAGGAATTCAGCACCCACCATTGCCAGGAATGCAGCCCTATCATTGCCAGGAATGCATTTACCATTGCCAGGAATGCAGCACCCATCATTGCCAGGAATGCACTCACCATTGCCAGGAAATGCAGCACCCACCATTGCCAGGAAATGCAGCACCCACCATTGCCAGGAATTCACTCACCATTGCCAGGATTGCAGCACCCATCATTGCCAGGAATGCAGCACCCATTGCCAGGAATGCAGCACCCACCATTGCCAGGAATGCACTCACCATTGCCAGGAATGCACTTACCATTGCCAGGAATGCAGCAACCACCATTGCCAGGAATGCACTCACCATTGCCAGGAAATGCAGCACCCACCATTGCCGGAGACAGGCCTTTCTATTACAGAGGCTGCCGTGTAAACAGGAAATACTCCTCCTGTGTGCACGGCATTCGTCCGGCTTCCTCCCTCCGAGGCAGCCAGCCTATGTTTCTTTTGTGAAAAAAATAATAGAAAAGCGCCTCTGAGTAAACTGTTTAATATAGTAGCATAAATATGTAGCCAACACTTACATAGGGGTAAATGTAGAGATGCTCATATGAAGTGGGATCAATGCCATGTCAGGTGTATAGTCCAGGGTCTATTATTGCGTCCAGAGAAGTCCCAAATCCCAGCTATGAGTGCCGCAAGGTACCGGAGAGGAAGCCGGCTGAATCTATGAATGGAGATGGCGACTGTGTGCTCGTGGAACAGCGTGTGACATCAGCTGGATCGAATGGATAGGAGAAACACAACACGTTTCAGAGCATGCGCGGGTCTGGAATAGAACATTTGTGCTCCTTTGTCAAGACACTTGAGCCAGCTTCCTCTCCGGTACCTTGCGACTCTCATAGCCGAGATTTGGGACTTCTCTGGACGCAATAATAGACCCTGGACTATACACCTGACATGACATTGATCCCACTTTATATGTGCATCTCTACATTTACCCCTATGTAAGTGTTGGCTACATATTTATGCTACTATATTAAACAGTTTACTCAGAGGTGCTTTTCTATTTGTTTTTTCTCCATGGTTTCCTGAGCTGGCTTCACTCCCGAAAAGAGCTGCCCTGTCTGTTCACTCATCTAGTATTTTCTTCCTTCAAGACTGATTATCATTGAACCATTCAACCATTTTACTTTATTTTATTGGACATCCGCCCTGCTACCTGGACTTGGTTCATAGACTTGTATTATTGCTTTTAAATAGAATTTGTGATTTACAATGCAGGCATCCTGAGCGCTAGCATTTGCTGTTTTTTCTATGTATCTTTTGTGGCCCCACCGCTGGGAGATTGTCGGGGGCCACAAAAGATATATTTGTTTAGACAACCAGGCGGGCCGTTCAAAACCGGGCCGCGGGCCGCGATTGGCCCGCGGGCCGGACTTTGGACATACCTGGTATAGAGTGAATAGAAGGAGAAAACTGTGTTTTAATAATAATGAAAATGGCAGGTTCACAGTGCTCAAGCCAGCTAAATATCACCCAGATAGGATTAGGAGCTATGTTTTCATTTAAATCTTTTTGTTCGATTTTTTAGAAGAAGTATACAAAAGACCCAAATACAGAGTGTACAGTATTTTCACTGTAGAAGACACATTTTTGGCAAAAACTATTTAGTTGTTATGCAAGTCACATTTGAAACCAGTCATACCGAGATCCAATAACATCAGGAGTGAATTTGATAAATTTGCAGGCTCCTAGGGGAGAGTATAGAGGAAAAGAGAAAATCTAGAGCCAATTTGCAGTCAAAGTATACGTGTTATATTCATTCCTATTCTGCAAAAAGACATATTGTATTCTATGTAAATCCCCTTAACCTTTTTCCGGTAGTAAGGTGGCCTTGATATGAGCCAGCACCTAATGCCTCGTTTCCACTGAGCGGATCGGTTCGGGTTGGTACAGTTTGGAATGGTTAGAATGGTCCGGTCTATTCTGGTGAGCGTTTCCACTGCAAGTCGGACCGCCAGGATCCGACTTGCATGATGTCACACTAGTGCGACAAGAAACTTCTCCTTTATATTGACTGAACGGCGACGTGGTGTTTGTTTGGCGCTTTGCTTTGACGTCAGCATTGACGTTTTTCTGTCCACCAATCAGTGGAATGTATCGTGTGACACCAGTAGCTCCGCCCTAACTGTACCGTTCCATTTTCTATGGCCCCACATCTGAAGCAGGACCCTGAATGGTGCGGTACGGTTTTATGGCACGCTTTCATAATGGAAACACGCAAAATAGCGCACCGTACCGAACCGATCCGCTCAGTGGAAACGAGGCATAATTTACTGTTCAGTTGCACAGCGTAATTCAAGTAGGTCAGAGAGTAGAAAAGAAGAAAGGGGGAAGAGTGGTAGAGAGGGATAGAAAAGATGTTCCAAGACAGTATGGAGAGTGTTCCCAAGGCCTCGTTAGTCCACTGAAGCATATCAGATCCAAGGATCCTGTGTCTTGTCAAACCTAGTTTGGTTATTGTGGAGGATGCATGTGAGTTCCTCATTAATCCTAATCCAGTTTATTTTTTGTATAACATAGTCGAGTGCCACCGAGGTCTGATTCCAGAATCTTGCAAGAGCAATTCAGGTATTTCAGGTTTTAGTTTTTTTGAGTAAAGCAATCTCTGGTGATCTTGGGACCTGTATGCCTGTTACCGATTGAATTAGATTGAAGATTCTAATCCAAAATCTGTAAACTTTGGGCCATATATGGTATTTTGGGCCATATATGGTAATTTGACTACAGCATCGAAAGCATTTAGAGGAAATTGACGGGTGCATGTTCTCCACTCTGGTATGCACCAGGTAACAGCTGCAACAACGTTTTTTGTGATTCAATTCTATTAGAGTGGTGTTAACAGAAATTTTGGATTGGTGGTTTGTGCCAATCAGAGATCTCGAATGAGGTGCCAGTGTCCCGTTGTTGCATATTCAGGTGATTGCAATTCAGATCCAATAATAAATTATAAAAAAAATTGAAATAAGACCTTTAGTTAAATCCCTGGATTTGCAGGATGACTCGAATGAAGTCAGTGTTGGATGACCATCTGAAAGTTTAAGTTTAGATTCAATATAGGATATAATTTGATTGTACTTGAACAATTCAGTTGGGGTAATTGTACCTTGTTACGGTAGTAACAAGGGCTATAGTTTATTGCCATTCAGAAAATCCCCTTCTTAAGGGGCCTATATTTTGCCACCAGTACAATGGGTGTGAATGTAAGCTTGGAGAGAATTCTGGGTTAGTTAGGATGGGGGCTAGAGGAGAGTGGGGAGTAGATAGTGGTCTCGGAGCGTCTGTCCCAAACGCCTAGCAAGTATGAAAGTGTAAAACTTAGAATGGGACGGTGCAGCCTACTAGGGATCCACATTAAGGCTCCAATGGCATTACAGGGGCATGAGAGAGCTTCTATAGCCGTTCAGCCGTTTGGGGTACCATCTGATCCTCCCGTCATCAGGTCCTGTTCGCAGGTGCCAAGGGATGCAGTTCGACTGATAGAAAAGCCTCTAATTTATGCTCGTTTGTGAGTAGAACCAATGCTTTTATATATTTTTAATAAAACTTTTATATTGGTAATGCACTAGGTCGGTGCGCCCTCCTTCTTTTCTTTTTTTTTCTCGTTATATGAATACCCATTGTTCTGAGGAGGGCTGCAAGATTCTATACTTTGTCTTAATCCAAAGAGTGGAACACACCACCAGTGTATAGCGAAACCGGAGTGCAGGAGATTATTGTTTTGAGAGCTTCTATAGACACACACTGTGGAGAGGGTCCTGTTGTAGTAGTATAGGCCAATTGGGTGATTTGGGACGCTGGATGGTATGCCAAAAGAATAGGGTCCCAAGTCTTCATGCAGCTTTGGAGTGTATAGTGTGTATAGTGTTTATAGTTTATCTGAGGATGTTTATGGGCTCAAATTAATTGGTTGAGCTTGTTTTGTAATCGGAGTATCAGTCTAGCGACTGCTATGGGGAGTGTCCTAAAGAAGTAGTGTAGTCTAGGTGGCAAGTTCATTGTATTTGTGTGGATTCTGCCAAACCACAAAAGTGGGAAGCTGGACCATCTATCCAGGTCTGTTTTAAGTTGTTAAAAGAGAGGTGGGTAGTTTTTTGGTTTAGAGTATCTCCAAAGATGGAGTCAGGTGAATTTCCTGGTAAGTGTAAGGG
This sequence comes from Rana muscosa, assembly GCA_029206835.1. Classification (NCBI taxonomy): domain Eukaryota; kingdom Metazoa; phylum Chordata; class Amphibia; order Anura; family Ranidae; genus Rana; species Rana muscosa. The sequence continues at coordinate 79,065,795 of CM055119.1, read as the reverse complement.
CTATTTTTGAAGGTAAACCTCTAATGGTAACCTAACACATAAGGCCTCATTTTTTTGTAAATGCTGTTTATTCTGACAGGAGTAAATCAGCGTTATAAACTCACCTAAGCTGCATTTTTTAAAAACAGTCTAGATGAGTTTGTCAGAGTTTAACAGAGTTTGGAGTTTGTGAGTTTATTTATTTCATTGGCCAAAATTTTTATTTATTTTGGTCATTGAAATAAACAAAGTGCTAAGAGCCCATTCACACAGGGGCGGCACGACTCATGCCGTGACTGTGCTGGGCGATCTGCAGACGACTTTCAAAGGAGACTTCCAAAATGACTTCTGTATTGAAGTCAATGGAAGTCGCCTTGAAGTCGTCTTGAAGTAGTACAGGAACCTTTTTCTAAGTCGGAGCGACTTCAGTCGCTCCGCTTAGAACGGTTCCATTGTACAGAATGGGACGCGACTCGTCAGGTGGCTGAGACGCCTGACGAGTCGCCCCTGTGTGAATGGGGTCTTAATGTGCCTAGAGTTTTTGCGCATTTATGCATGTTTTACAGTGTTCAGGGTTTTTTGTGGTCAGAAGAACTGCTCTTGAATGCGATTTTAGGGCGTTTGGACAACAGCCCGTAAACTTCTCTGCTGATAAACTGCTAAAAAAAATTGAGTGCTCAGCATTACCAGGAGTCTGAAGCATCATAAGTAGGGGCCGAGATAAGTATGTTTTCTTGTGTACATTTTTTGCCCTATTGTGCTGAAAAAATTCATTCCATGTTTAGTCACCTCTGAAGCCTCGTACACACAGCCGAGAATCTCGTCGCAAAAAATACGTAGTTTTTCTCGACGGGTTTCTTGTCAAGCTTGACGAGATTCTTGTCAAGCTTTCCTTGCATACACACTGTGAATCCAAAATCTTGTCGGTCTAAAAGCGCGGTGACGTATAACACGTACGACGGCAGTATAAAGGGGAAGTTCAATTCTCATGGCGCCACCCCTTGGGCTGCTTTTGCTAATCTCGTGTTGCCGCGTGTTAGTAAAAGTTTAGTGAGAGACGATTTGCGCTTTTCAGTCTTCGTGCTTTCAGTTCGTTACAGCGTGACGAATGTGCTATCTCCATTACGAACGCTAGTTTTACAAGAAGTTGCGCTCCCGTCTCATACTTGAGTCTGACCATGCGCGGTTTTTGAAGACTCGGAAAAGCATACACACGAACGGTTTTCTCGTCCAAAAACAGTCTGACGAGAATCACGCAGAGAAAAAATGAAACTCAGACGAGAAAAAAGACCGCAGTTTTCTCGACGAGAAAGCATGCACACGAACGGTTTTCTCGGCAAGAAAGCTCTCCCAACAGTTTTCTGGTCGTTTCTTGCAGAGAAAACCGGTCGTGTGTACGTGGCTTTACACTTCTGGTAATTATAAAGACTCTGTGGGCCAAACAAAATCAGCTGTACCTTTTCTCTGGCCTTATAGAAGTATTCCAGATATGGATAATTTTATGTAGTTATATTGGTCCATCTTAGGCCAATGTAACTATAAATATACCATACCTGTAGGATCCCCAGGGAAGCTGGAAATCACTGTTTTAGTCACCTTTACTCCAATGATCTCTGATAGCTTCCTGGCCCTGTGCCCTGTGCCCTGTGCCCTGCTGCATTGTACATACAGGAGGTTGCTTGCTCGGCACAGAAGTAATTCAGAGTTTGCATAGAATTTTCTCAACCAATGCATAGCATTCTCTGATTGCATGAGGTGAAGAGAGGTGGGGCTCATGACTGGTAAATTGCAATAAATTATATTTTTGTTCTTGGGTTTTTATACGTTTGTTAAATTTTGATAAGTGTTAAAGAGGAAGTAAACCCTGAAAAAAAAAAAACCCTGCAAAAGAAAGCCATAATGAGCTAGTATGCATAGCATACTAGCTCATTATGAATGACTTACCTGAGATTGAAGCCCCCGCAGCGGTCCTTGGTCACCTCCGCCGCCGCCATCTTGCCTCGATGTGCCGTCACGGATGTCAATGTATCGCCGATCCAGCGCTGTGATTGGCCGGAGCGGCGATGACGTCACACATATGCGCACTCGGGCCGGCAAGAGCCCATTCAGAAAACCGGCAATGAAGCCCGCCCGCTAGTGCGTATGCGCGTGACATCATCGGTGAATCGATTTATAGTAAATATCTCCTTAACCATGTAGGTTAAGGAGATATTTCTTGCACCTACAGGTAAGCCTTAATCTAGGCTTACCTGTAGGTGCAAGTAGTCTAAGTGGGTTTACAACCACTTTAAAAGCTGTTGTGGGATTTACTACAGGTCATCAAAGAGCAGTGTTTCTCAAACTTTTTTGTCTTGCGGCACACCAAAAAGATCTAAAAATTTTCACACCTGAAAAGATTTAACAATTTTTGTGGTGAAGAACCTGTTTATTTTTACTTATATATTTAATTTTAAATGTAATGTGAAGGATGTGCCTGCTTTAGAGAGCAAATCAGATTCAGATTCAAGTCGACAAACAAGCGTACATTTCATTGTCGATTTTAGGAAGCCTCTCTCTCTTTTTCGATTTGATTTCAGTGAATGCTGAAAATCCAAACTCACAAAACCACAAAGACACAAATAGCAGAATTACTTTGATTGCTTTTGAAACTGATTGCAGGATATGACGTCTTGATTGAGATCTAAAACTTATCCAGGCTCTTTTCGGGAAATGTTGACTGAAATATATAATTAGAGCGATCAAGTTCTCCCGAGATCTCGCACAAGTCTAACGTTACGAAAGGAACCAATGACTGACAGAGATTGCATTTTTATGTATGTTACTTTTTAATCTTTTGAAACATTGATTTACCATTAAATTTTTTCGATATGTTCAAAGTTTCAAAATGCTAGTGTAGCGGCCTCCTCTCTCTCCTCTCTTTATCAGCTTGTCTGTCTCTTGTCTAGGGGTACCTTAGAGGAGAGAGTGCAGGGTCACCACGCCAAGCCCTCACCGCAGATAGTTGTGTGGTGTAAGCAAAGTTCTTATGTTACCTTCGGGTCGGTGTTCTGCACCTGGGACCTCCAAAGAGAGTTACCTCGAACAATGTCTGTCAGAAAACGAGCCCCACACCATTAAAGTCCAACCCTACTTTATTCTTCTCAATGCAAAAGTGAACACCATCAATTGGACTCCTTAGAGAACAGAACAGACAAGGAGGTGTGGATGCGAGTAGGCCCAGACACAATGAACTCTCCACTTTCCTTCCTGAAAGTGGGTTGCGGTCTCTGAGCAAGGGGGGAATTTCCTTCCAGGCGGTCTCCGATGGAAGGCTCACCTGTCACCGTCAATATGCTGCACCGGGTCTTCAAGCAAGTGTCTCCCACCGGTCCATTACGCCTTTCGGATTCGGGTACCCACTCCCGGGGTTCCCTAGGATCTCCTTCCCTCGCGGAACTCAGTGGTGGGCACTGAGCTCCAGACCTCCATTCCGAGTACCTCACCCCAGGCTAAAGGTGCCTGGGATGGAACACGACCTCCGAACGTCCTCTAGGCCTAGGCCGCCTAGGGGACCGACACGAACCACCGCCCTCAGGCTGAAGGTGCCCGGGACTCGACCCATGACAAAGATGGCCAGCCCCTTTATACCCTATCCCAGCAAGCACGGCGGGTTCCCCGCCCCACCATACCGCTGCCGAGGGAGGACAAAAAGGGAGCACAGCACACAGCAATGGTTCAACCCCAGCCCAAGGCGACAGTGCCACCCATGGGGCTGCAGGGAACTGCACATCACTGGTGTCTCTGCCAGTTTTAGACACACAGAAAAAAGTGTATACCCACTACACTAGCAATTTTAAATATTTTTCAAAACTCCCACGGCACACCTGCAAATCTCTTGCGGCACACAGTTTGAGAATCACTGTCTTAGAGAATGGTAGATGTTCCAGTTGGGGAGGGTTATGTGTTGAGGGGCTGGGTGCTGAGTTTTCATTTGCTCTTAGTTCCAAGAACACCACAACACTAAAAACTAAAGTTTCCCAGAGTTACAGCATGTATGAAAACAGTGGGGGATTCAGCCTATTTACTTCCACCCATAAGACTTTCCAATTACTCCAGTTATGGTTTGTGTCACCCTTTAATCTTACACATCATAAAGCTGTTTGAATAAAAGCTTTTATATTATTTAGCTGGATCTGAGGCTACTAAGAATAAACATCATTATACTGTATATAGATACAGATTGTACAACAAGATTTATCTCTTGATGCCAATTAGGTTCACTGATAATGAAGCACTTAGTCTAGAAAGTCCATGGCATCATCTCTTTCATTCAGTACAGTTGTCATCAGTGAAAAGACCCAAAATGCACAGTATACAGGTCATTCATTGTACATCTAATGCATTTCTTGTGGTCTTATACAACACTTCTTAATTCCAGTTCCTGAACCTCAAGGCTAATTAGGCTCTGACTTGATCTGGAGGAAAACACATAAAAGTAGAGAAAGCTGGGAATGTGGGGATAATGATTCCCCCCTCCCTTTCTAATGTAGTTTAGTGGTTGCCAAGTAAAGAACAACCTAAAGGCAAATTATAGTGTCCTTTAAGCTGGTGAATAGTCTGACTTATCATTGCAGTTTTTACTCTATAGTAATTTTAATACGATATCCACAATTTTATAGTCCTTCTTTTCCATATTTTTGTCAATGGTTGTGATAAGATTTCAGCCGCACAGGGAGCTTATTGTTTCAATAAGCTGGCTGGCTTTACTCATTTTGGGTATCTGCCATGGCCAAGTGCCGGCCTGCTTGTGTAAGCTTCAGTAAATCATAGACTTGCATTGTGAAAAGGAGAAGTAAAGCACAGCCATTGTGTACTTCTTCAAATCAAGAAGCAGAGAATGCATACAGTGCCTTGAAAAATAATTCATACCCACCCATTTTGTCATGTTACAACCAAAAACAAGACTGTATTTTATTGGGATGTTATGTGATAGACCAGCACAAAGTGGCACATAATTGTGAAGTGAAAGGAAAATGTTAAATGTTTTTCCAAATTTTTTACAAATAAATATGTGAAAATTGTGGCGTGCACTTGAATTCAGCCCCCTTTACTCTAATACCCCTAACTAAAATCTAGTGGAACCAATTGCTTTCAGAAGTCACCTAATTAGTAAATAGAGTGCGCCTGTATGCAATTTATTCTCAGTATAAATACAGCCGTTCTGTGAAGCCCTCAGAAGTTTGTTAGAGAACCATAGCGAACAAACAGCATCAGGAAGGCCAAGAAACACAGCAGACAGGTCAGGGATAATGTTGTTGAGAGGTTGAAAGTGATTGTAAAGTCTCGTTTTGTTTTTGTTTTTTAAATAAAATACTATACTTACCTCCTCTGTGCAGTTGGTTTTGCAGAGAGCAGCCCGGATCCTCTTCTTCTCGGGTCCCTCTTTGCTGCTTCTGGCCCCTCCCTCCTTTGTAGTGCTCCCTCAGCCAGCAGCTTTCTATGGGGGTACCGAGCAGAGTCAGTGCTCCGTGTATCCATTCAGACAAGCAGCCCTGATCCGGCCCCGCCCCCTCTCTCCCCTGATTGGCTGACTGACTTTGATTGACAACTGCAGGAGCCAATGATGCCGCTGCTCTGCCTCAGCCAATCAGGAGGAGTGTCCCAGAAGGCTTAGGCACTCGTGGACATCGCTGGAGAGAGAAGGGGCTCAGGTAAATAATTAGGGGGTGCTGGGGAGGCTGCTGCACACAGAAGGTTTTTATTCTTAATGCATAGAATGCATTAAGATAAAAAACCTTCTGCCTTTACAACCCCTTTAAAGGGGGGTTAGGTTATAAAAAAATATCCCAAGCCTTGAACATCTCATGGAGCACTGTTCAATCCACCATCCAAAAATGGAAAGAGTATGGCACATCTCCAAACCTACCCAGACATGTCCGTCCACCTAAACTTATAGGCCGGGCAAGGAGAGCATTAATCAGAGAAGCAGCCAAGCGGCCCATGGTAACTTTGGAGGAGCTGCAGAGATCCACAGCTCAGGTGGGAGAATCTGTCCACAGGACAACCATTAGTCGTGCACTCCACAAATCTGGCCTTTATGGAAGAGTGGCAAGAACAAAGCCTTTGTTGAAAGAAAGCCACAAGAAGTCCCCATTGCAGTTTGCGGAAAGCCATGTGGGGGACACAGCAATCATGTGGAAGAAGGTGCTCTGGTCAGCTTAGGCAGCTGCCTTAAGCCTCGTACACACGGTCGGACTTCCATCGGACTTTTCCGTGGTTTTTTGTCCGAACGGAGTTGGTTGGGAACACCCATAGCATACACACGCTCAGACTTTTCTGCAAACTTTCTTAAAACTTCTTACAACATTGCGTGTTTTTTCTGCTCTTTTCTGCTCTTTACTGCCACCCTTTGGTCAACTTCTGCTATTGTTGGTTGATTTTAACATTAGTTGTTTTGTCCATCGGACTAAAGTTCGATGGTTATCTGTACACACGGTCGGACTTTGCTCCATCTGACTTTTGTTGGGCAAAAGTTTGTCCATTTGCAGACCCAACTTTTGTCCGATGAAATCCAAAACCAAACGAAAAAAGTTTGTCCGATGGAGCGTACACACGGTCGGATTGTTGGTCCAACTTGCTTAAAACAAAGTTTGTTGGGCAAAAGTCCGACCGTGTGTATGGGGCTTTAGAGTGCCAGGATAGGGGGAAGCAAAATCTGAATACCCAGCCATTTGCTGCGGATTCAGATTTTTTAAATACCTGTTTTTCATTACATATGGTGGGGGAGAAGTGGTGCACCTGAATATTCAAGACCCAGAAGGCCGATCCTTGCGTATGTCAGCAAGGATCAGCGCAGTCATAATAGTCGTGTGTCATTGGTCCAGGGTGGGACAGGAGGCTAGCAGTCATTGGTTGCTAGGACCGCTGCAAAGCAGGAGGAAACTTTTTCTGTGCAGAGCAGGTCCGTCTTCTGACTCCGGCCATGCCATGCTGCTCATGTTATGCCAAAAAGGTAAGAGAGTCCCCTCCTGCTCTGAGGCCACTCCTGCCCAGTAGCCAGTGCCCAGTGTATAGTGTAGTGTGTGTCCAGGTGTCCTACTGTCTCACTGTTCCCCTCCTGTCCCACTGGCCACCACATGTCACACTGCCCCCCTTCTGTCACACTTCCCTCTCCTTGTCACTCTGCCCACCTCCTGTCACTCTATCCCCCTCCTACTGCACTTCTCCCCTCCTATCACATTGCCCCCATCATGTCATACCGCCCCCTTCTATCACACTGCCTCCCTCCTATCACACTGCCCCCCTCCTGTGACACTGCCCCTCCTGTCACCCTCACCCCTCCTGCCATACTGCCATACTGCCCCCTCCTGTGCCACTGCCCCCTCCTGTCACACTCCCCCCTCCTGTCACCCTTCCCCCTTCTGTCCTACTGCCCCCTCTTGTCACTTTGTACACATCTTGTCACTCTGCCCCCCCCCCTCCTGTCACTCTACCCCCCCCCCCCTCCTGTCATATTGCCACCTCCTATCACATGATACTGATGTAAAGGAAGACTACTAATGTAAATGGAAGCTCTGATGTGAAAGAGGAACTCTTGATTTAAGGAGGGCTCCTGATGTAAGGGGGAATTCTGATGTGAAGGGGGGATCTTGATGTAAAGGGGCCCTTGATTTAAGAGGAGTTACTGATGTAAAGGGCCCCTGCTGATGTGAGGGGTAGTGATGAGCCGAACACCCCCGGGTTCGGTTCGCACCAGAACCCGCGAACGGACCGAAAGTTCGCACAAACTTTTGAACCCTATTAAATACAATGGATGCGAACGTTCGAAATCTAAAGTGCTAATTATAATGACTATTATGCATGTTATTGTCCTAAAAAGGGTTTGGGAACCCGGGTTCTGCACCAGGGGACATGTATCAATCCAAAAAAAAGTTTTAAAAACTGCCGTTTTTCGGGAGCAGTCATTTTAATGATGCATAAAGTGAAAAAAAAAAAAAGTCAAATATTCCTTTAAATATCGTACCTGGGGGGTGTCTAAAGTATGCCTGTGAAGTGCCACGTGTTTCCCGTGTTTAGAACTGTCCCTGCACAAAATTACATTTCTAAAGGAAAAAAAGCCATTTAAAACTGCTTGCGGCTTTAATGTAATGTCTGGTCCCGGTAATATGGATGAAAATCTTTAAGAAAAATGGCATAGCTACCCCATCACCCCCCCCCCCCCCCCCACCCCAGCCCATTACCAGCCCCTTTGGGTCTTGTAGGGATATTAAGGGGAACCCCGCACACAAAATAAAAAAGGCCCTATATACTCTGAACAGCCGTATACAGGCGGTGCATACAAGACAGGGACTGTAGGTTTGTTCTTATGTAGAATCTGTTTGTAATTTTGAACAGGTACATTGTTGAAGTGTAGCTCCAGCCAAGAAATCTATTTTTAAGCTTTTTGGAAAACATAGGGAAGGGTTATCACCCCTGTAACATTTGTTTTGCTGTCTGTGCAGTGTGCACCTGTTCAGAACAGTTCACCTCACTTTCCGTCCTAATGACAAATGTTTTTTGAAAATTTGGGGGTTTTATTGAAACAAGAATTGGTGATAAAGCATCAGTGGAGAGGAGACACTTTTTTTCCCATATTAACTCTTACAGGAGAGAATTTGCCTTCCTAGGGGTAGATTTCCTCTCACTTCCTGTTGTATCCTTCCGTTTGCAAGGAGGAGTCGTTTGTAAGTTGGATGTTTGAAAGTAGGGGCCTGCCGTATATACTCAGCTGAAATTTGCCCCTTACATGTTGGTATTGCCACAACACTGTGAGCCCTCACAGTTACTCTTGGTGGGCGCATGAATGGGCCCTGCTGTGAATTATTAGATCAAGAATTGTAATTGCATGCCCCTGTTGAACAGGGGCTGAAAAATTGGGCCTTTGGTGGTGGTGGTGGTGGTGGTGTTGACACAACACTGTAAGGCCTCACAGTTAGTCTTGGTGGGCGCAGGAATGGGCCCTGCTGTGAATTATTAGATCAAGAATTGTAATTACATGCCCCTGTTAAACAGGGGCAGAAAAATTGGGCCTTAGGCACAGGTGCCACAACACTGCAACCCCTCACAGATACTGTACTTGGAGCACAGCAATGAGCCCTGTTGCAAAGTATTGCATCAAAAATTGTAATTACACGCCCCTGTTAAACAGGGGCTGAAAAATTGGGCCTTTGGTGGTGGTGGTGGTGGTGGTGTTGACACAACACTGTAAGGCCTCACAGTTAGTCTTGGTGGGCGCAGGAATGGGCCCTGCTGTGAATTATTAGATCAAGAATTGTAATTACATGCCCCTGTTAAACAGGGGCAGAAAAATTGAGCCTTAGGCACTGGTGCCACAACACTGCAACCCCTCACAGATACTGTACTTGGAGCACAGCAATGAGCCCTGTTGCAAAGTATTGCATCAAAAATTGTAATTACACGCCCCTGTTAAACAGGGGCTGAAAAATTGGGCCTTAGCCCAATAGCAACCACTCCCAGATACTCTAGTTGGAGTGCAGGAATGAGCCCTGCTGCAAAGCATTGCATAAAAAATTGTAATAACACACCCCTGTTAAACAGGGGCTGAAAAATTGGGCCTTAGCCACTGGTGGCGGCACCCAGAAACAAAAATGTTCTTCCAAGCTATCATCGTCAATCGGATCATTGAGGAGGAGGAGGATAGTCAGTCAACATAACAGGACAGTCTCTCAGCATCAGCATCAGTCTTGAAGGGATGTGACATTTGAAAATAAATTAGTCTGTTATATCAGCTTCAGGTGTTTGGTAGCTGGTGGTGATCCAAGACTGGTTCATCTTAATGAAGGTCAGTCGATCAACAGAGTCGGTGGACAGGCGCACCCTGTGATCCGTGACAAATCCTCCAGCAGCACTGAATGTGCGTTCTGAAAGAATGCTGGATGCAGGACAGGCCAGTAGCTCAATTGCATACTGTGCAAGCTCTGGCCAGTGATCCATCCTCAAGACCCAGTAAGCCAGAGGATTTTCGGTGGGGAAGGTGTCCAAGTCTGACCTTGCCCCTAGGTATTCCTGCACCATGTATATCAGACGCTGGCGATGGTTGCTGGAACCGATCATACCTTGGGGCTGCGGACTAAAGAATTGTCTGAACGCTTCGGTCAGACGGCCACCTTCCCCACCGCTCCTTCTTTGACTGACAGAAGCCTCAGCAACTCGTTGTCCAGGACCAGGAGTTTGTAACCTCCCAGTCTCTGGGAGCGCATTGCACAGACCTTTCTGCAAGGCCTCCCGGAGTTGTCTCATCCTCTGCTCCCTCTGCGACGGTAAGATAAGGTCCGCAACCTTACCCTTGTACCGTGGATCAAGGAGAGTGGCCAGCCAGTAATGGTCCCTCTCCTTGATCCGAAGAATACGAGGATCCTTCCGCAGACTTTGCAGGATCAGGGAGGCCATACAGCGTAGGTTAGCTGAGGCATTCAGTCCGGAGTCCTCTGGGTCACTAAGGACGACATGATCCGCAGCCACCTCCTCCCAGCCACGTACAAGTCCACTGGTTTCTTGGGACTGTAAATCATCCCTAAAAGACTGCTGCTGATGATGCTGAGTGCCAGGCTCCACCTCCATGCTGACACAATCCTCCTCCTCCTCCTCCTCCTCTTCTTCCTGTGCGATGGGTGGGACAGAAGGAACACTGTCTGGGTAAAGGGGGCCTTGAGAGGCAAGGAAGTCCTCCTCTTCTTCCTGCCTCTGTTCTGCCTCAAGTGTCCTGTCCATTATTCCACGCAGCGTATGTTCCAATAGGTGGACAAAAGGTACAGTGTCACTGATGCATGCACTGTTACTGCTCACCATCCTCGTGGCCTCCTCAAATGGTGCCAGGACAGTGCATGCATCCCTGATCATGCCCCACTGGCGTGGTAAAAAAAACCCGAGCTCCCCTGACCCTGTCCTGGTGCCGTAGTCGCACAGGTACTCATTGATGGCCCTCTGCTGCGTGTGCAGCCGCTGCAGCATGGCCAACGTTGAGTTCCACCTGGTGGGCATGTCACATATAAGGCGGTTCTTGGGCAGGTTCAACTCCTTTTGCAGCTCAGCCAGGCGAGCACTGGCATTATAAGATCTGCGGAAATGCACACAGACTTTCCTGGCCTGCCTCAGGACATCCTGTAAGCCCGGGTACCTGCCCAAGAACCGCTGCACCACCAGGTTAAGGACGTGAGCCACACAGGGCACATGGGTCAGTTGTCCCTGTCGGAGAGCGGAGAGGAGGTTGGTGCCATTGTCCCAAACTACCATTCCTGGCTTAAGCTGGCGTGGCGTCAACCACCTCTCGGACTGCCCCTGCAGAGCAGACAGAACCTCTGCCCCAGTGTGGCTCCTGTCCCCCAAACACACCAGCACAAGCACGGCATGGCATCTTTTTGCCTGCGTACTTGCGTAGCCCCTTGAACGCCTACGGAGCATCGCTGGTTCCGAGGACAAAGCACAGGAAGAGGCCATGGAGGAAGAAGAAGAGGAGGGGGTGGAGGACAGAGGTGTGTCACAACCAGTAGTAGCATTTTGGAGGCGTGGCGGTGGAACAACCTCCAACACTACTGCACCTTGTCCTGCATCCTTCCCAGCTGCCAAAAGAGTGACCCAATGGGCCGTGAAAGAAAGGTAACGTCCCTGTCCATGCCTGCTGGACCTTGAGTCAGCGGTAATATGCACCTTACCGCTGACCGCCCTGTCCAGCGAGGCCAAGACATTGCCTTCCACATGCCGGTAGCGAGCCGGAATCGCCTTCCGTGAGAAAAAGTGGCGTTTGGGAACCTGCCACTGAGGAACCGCACATTGCACAAACTCACGGAAGGGGGCCGAGTCTACCAACTGAAAAGGCAGCAGTTGAAGCGCTAGCAATTTAGCCAAGCTAGCATTCAACCGCTGGGCATGTGGATGGCTGGGAGTGAACTTCTTTCGACGGTCCAGCAGCTGGGGCAGGGAAATTTGCCTGCTAGAATCGGACGTCGGTGTACTGCTAGCAGAGTGCCCGCAAGTACTTGGCTGTGACACACCTAATTCTACACCTTCATTCCTCTCAGTGCAGGTTTCAGAGAGGACTGAAGGTATAGTGGGGTTGGAGATCCCAGCTGATGCGGTGCAAGGAGAGGTCCGCTTTGTTCTTTGGTGTGGGTCTTTAAGGTAGGCTTGCCAACGAGCTGCATGGCAGGTCAACATATGTCTGGTCAAGCATGTGGTGCCCAAGCGGCTGATGTTTTGACCACGCGATATACGCTTGAGACATATGTTGCAAACAGCAGCTGTGCGATCTGATGCACTCGACTCAAAAAAGGCCCACACCAAAGAACTTTTTGAATAACGGGCAGAGGCAGCGCCCTGCACAGGCAGAGCTCTGCGGTGTGATTCCCTCGGTGTGCTGCCCTTACGCTGGCCCCCCGAGGGCATCCTGCCTCGTTGGAGATGTGCCTCCTCCTCATCCTCCTCCTCCTCATCCTCCTCCTCCTCCTCTCTCCTATTAGGCACCCACGTGGAGTCAGTGACCTCATCATCCCCTCCCTCCTCATCACTGGAGCCAATCTGGCAGTATGCTGCAGCTGCTGGAACATGACTGCCAGATTGGTGTCCTTCTTGAGCATCCCCTCTCTCTGCTCTCACGCTACTGCCTTCCTCTGGGTATCATCATCAGACCCTTCGAAACGCTGGGCATCCTCCTGGAGCATGTACCCAACACTGTGCTCAAACAGTTCGGGGGACTCCTCAGGAGGACATGGTTGGTCTAGGGAAGGAGTGACTGATGATGACATTGATACCAGGGAAGAGGACGCTTTGGCAGCTGCTTTGCCAGTACCCTGAGCCTGGGTGAGAGAGGATGAGGAGGATGAGGAGGGCTTGGTCATCCACTCTACCAAGTCTTCGGCATGATGCGGCTCAACACGTCCAGCTGCCAAATAGAAGGACAAGCGTGTCCCATGGCCACGTGCTGATAGCGATGCACCGCATCCACGACCAGCACTGTTGTCTCTAGACACAGAGCCTGCTTGCCCTCTTTTATTGGCTCCTGACTGTCTGCCTCTCCTTGTTTGCCTTCCAGACATTCTAATGGCCTGCAGGGAAATGGGAAAACCAGCAATAAGGCCTAGCTTCAGGAGTATATTTTGCAGGAATCACTCTACGCCTGCTGTAGGTGCTGCAAACGCCTGTTGGTGTAACACACCAGGAAAAAGCAGCAATACAGGCTAACTTCAGGTGTAATATGATCAGGAGGCACACTCCGCCCGCTGTAAGTGCTGCAAATGCCTGTTGGTGTAACACACCAGGAAAAAGCAGCAATACAGGCTAACTTCAGGTGTAATATGATCAGGAGGCACACTCCGCCCGCTGTAAGTGCTGCAAATGCCTGTTGGTGTAACACACCAGGAAAAAGCAGCAATACAGCCTAACTTCAGGTGTAATATGATCAGGAGGCACACTCCGCCCGCTGTAAGTGCCGCAAATGCCTGTTGGTGTATTACACCAGGAAAAAGCAGCAATACAGGCTAACTTCAGGTGTAATATGATCAGGAGGCACACTCCGCCCGCTGTAAGTGCCGCAAATGCCTGTTGGTGTAACACACCAGGAAAAAGCAGCAATACAGGCTAACTTCAGGTGTAATATGATCAGAAGGCACACTCCGCCCGCTGTAAGTGCTGCAAATGCCTGTTGGTGTAACACACCAGGAAAAAGCAGCAATACAGGCTAACTTCAGGTGTAATATGATCAGGAGGCACCCTCCGCCCGCTGTAAGTGCCGCAAATGTCTGTTGGTGTAACACACCAGGAAAAAGCAGCAATACAGGCTAACTTCAGGTGTAATATGATCAGGAGGCACACTCCGCCCGCTGTAAGTGCTGCAAATGCCTGTTGGTGTAACACACCAGGAAAAAGCAGCAATACAGGCTAACTTCAGGTGTAATATAATCAGGAGGCACACTCCGCCCGCTCTAAGTGCCGCAAATGCCTGTTGGTGTAACACACCAGGAAAAAGCAGCAATACAGGCTAACTTCAGGTGTAATATGATCAGGAGGCACACTCCGCCCGCTGTAAGTGCCGCAAATGCCTGTTGGTGTAACACACCAGGAAAAAGCAGCAATACAGGCTAACTTCAGGTGTAATATGATCAGGAGGCACACTCCGCCCGCTGTAAGTGCTGCAAATGCCTGTTGGTGTAACACACCAGGAAAAAGCAGCAATACAGGCTAACTTCAGGTGTAATATGATCAGGAGGCACACTCCGCCCGCTGTAAGTGCTGCAAATGCCTGTTGGTGTAACACACCAGGAAAAAGCAGCAATACAGGCTAACTTCAGGTGTAATATGATCAGGAGGCACACTCCGCCCGCTGTAAGTGCCGCAAATGCCTGTTGGTGTATTACACCAGGAAAAAGCAGCAATACAGGCTAACTTCAGGTGTAATATGATCAGGAGGCACACTCCGCCCGCTGTAAGTGCCGCAAATGCCTGTTGGTGTAACACACCAGGAAAAAGCAGCAATACAGGCTAACTTCAGGTGTACTATAATCAGAAGGCACACTCCGCCCGCTGTAAGTGCTGCAAATGCCTGTTGGTGTAACACACCAGGAAAAAGCAGCAATACAGGCTAACTTCAGGTGTACTATAATCAGAAGGCACACTCCGCCCGCTGTAAGTGCTGCAAATGCCTGTTGGTGTAACACACCAGGAAAAAGCAGCAATACAGGCTAACTTCAGGTGTAATATGATCAGGAGGCACACTCTGCCCGCTGTAAGTGCCGCAAATGCCTGTTGGTGTATTACACCAGGAAAAAGCAGCAATACAGGCTAACTTCAGGTGTAATATGATCAGGAGGCACACTCCGCCCGCTGTAAGTGCCGCAAATGCCTGTTGGTGTAACACACCAGGAAAAAGCAGCAATACAGGCTAACTTCAGGTGTACTATAATCAGAAGGCACACTCCGCCCGCTGTAAGTGCTGCAAATGCCTGTTGGTGTAACACACCAGGAAAAAGCAGCAATACAGGCTAACTTCAGGTGTAATATAATCAGGAGGCACACTCCGCCCGCTCTAAGTGCCGCAAATGCCTGTTGGTGTAACACACCAGGAAAAAGCAGCAATACAGGCTAACTTCAGGTGTAATATGATCAGGAGGCACACTCCGCCCGCTGTAAGTGCCGCAAATGCCTGTTGGTGTAACACACCAGGAAAAAGCAGCAATACAGGCTAACTTCAGGTGTAATATGATCAGGAGGCACACTCCGCCCGCTGTAAGTGCTGCAAATGCCTGTTGGTGTAACACACCAGGAAAAAGCAGCAATACAGGCTAACTTCAGGTGTAATATGATCAGGAGGCACACTCCGCCCGCTGTAAGTGCTGCAAATGCCTGTTGGTGTAACACACCAGGAAAAAGCAGCAATACAGGCTAACTTCAGGTGTAATATGATCAGGAGGCACACTCCGCCCGCTGTAAGTGCTGCAAATGCCTGTTGGTGTATTACACCAGGAAAAAGCAGCAATACAGGCTAACTTCAGGTGTAATATGATCAGGAGGCACACTCCGCCCGCTGTAAGTGCCGCAAATGCCTGTTGGTGTAACACACCAGGAAAAAGCAGCAATACAGGCTAACTTCAGGTGTACTATAATCAGAAGGCACACTCCGCCCGCTGTAAGTGCTGCAAATGCCTGTTGGTGTAACACACCAGGAAAAAGCAGCAATACAGGCTAACTTCAGGTGTAATATGATCAGGAGGCACACTCCGCCCGCTGTAAGTGCCGCAAATGTCTGTTGGTGTAACACACCAGGAAAAAGCAGCAATACAGGCTAACTTCAGGTGTAATATGATCAGGAGGCACACTCCGCCCGCTGTAAGTGCCGCAAATGCCTGTTGGTGTAA
This sequence comes from Rana muscosa, assembly GCA_029206835.1. Taxonomy (NCBI): domain Eukaryota; kingdom Metazoa; phylum Chordata; class Amphibia; order Anura; family Ranidae; genus Rana; species Rana muscosa. Next base: position 79,049,932 of record CM055119.1, on the reverse strand, counting down.
CACACCAGGAAAAAGCAGCAATACAGGCTAACTTCAGGTGTAATATGATCAGGAGGCACACTCCGCCCGCTCTAAGTGCCGCAAATGCCTGTTGGTGTAACACACCAGGAAAAAGCAGCAATACAGGCTAACTTCAGGTGTAATATGATCAGGAGGCACACTCCGCCCGCTGTAAGTGCCGCAAATGCCTGTTGGTGTATTACACCAGGAAAAAGCAGCAATACAGGCTAACTTCAGGTGTAATATGATCGGGAGGCACACTCCGCCCGCTGTAAGTGCCGCAAATGCCTGTTGGTGTAACACACCAGGAAAAAGCAGCAATACAGGCTAACTTCAGGTGTACTATGATCAGAAGGCACACTCCGCCCGCTGTAAGTGCTGCAAATGCCTGTTGGTGTAACACACCAGGAAAAAGCAGCAATACAGGCTAACTTCAGGTGTAATATGATCAGGAGGCACACTCCGCCCGCTGTAAGTGCCGCAAATGTCTGTTGGTGTAACACACCAGGAAAAAGCAGCAATACAGGCTAACTTCAGGTGTAATATGATCAGGAGGCACACTCCGCCCGCTGTAAGTGCCGCAAATGCCTGTTGGTGTAACACACCAGGAAAAAGCAGCAATACAGGCTAACTTCAGGTGTAATATGATCAGGAGGCACACTCCGCCCGCTCTAAGTGCCGCAAATGCCTGTTGGTGTAACACACCAGGAAAAAGCAGCAATACAGGCTAACTTCAGGTGTAATATGATCAGGAGGCACACTCCGCCCGCTGTAAGTGCCGCAAATGCCTGTTGGTGTATTACACCAGGAAAAAGCAGCAATACAGGCTAACTTCAGGTGTAATATGATCGGGAGGCACACTCCGCCCGCTGTAAGTGCCGCAAATGCCTGTTGGTGTAACACACCAGGAAAAAGCAGCAATACAGGCTAACTTCAGGTGTACTATGATCAGAAGGCACACTCCGCCCGCTGTAAGTGCTGCAAATGCCTGTTGGTGTAACACACCAGGAAAAAGCAGCAATACAGGCTAACTTCAGGTGTAATATGATCAGGAGGCACACTCCGCCCGCTGTAAGTGCCGCAAATGTCTGTTGGTGTAACACACCAGGAAAAAGCAGCAATACAGGCTAACTTCAGGTGTAATATGATCAGGAGGCACACTCCGCCCGCTGTAAGTGCCGCAAATGCCTGTTGGTGTAACACACCAGGAAAAAGCAGCAATACAGGCTAACTTCAGGTGTAATATGATCAGGAGGCACACTCCGCCCGCTGTAAGTGCCGCAAATGCCTGTTGGTGTAACACACCAGGAAAAAGCAGCAATACAGGCTAACTTCAGGTGTAATATGATCAGGAGGCACACTCCGCCCGCTGTAAGTGCCGCAAATGCCTGTTGGTGTAACACACCAGGAAAAAGCAGCAATACAGGCTAACTTCAGGTGTAATATGATCAGGAGGCACACTCCGCCCGCTGTAAGTGCTGCAAATGCCTGTTGGTGTAACACACCAGGAAAAAGCAGCAATACGGGCTAACTTCAGGTGTATAATGTGCAGGAGGCTTAGCAACAGTGACACTGACACTGTCCCCTGCCTATCCTTCTCTCTCCCTGCACACAAGGTTTAGCAAAGAATATGACACTGACACTGTCCCCTGCCTATCCTTCTCTCTCCCTGCACACAAGGTTTATCAAAGTATGACACTGACACTCTCCCTGCCTATCCTTCTCTCTCCCTGCACACAAGGTTTAGCAAAGAATGTGACACTGACACTGTCCCCTGCCTATCCTTCTCTCTCCCTGCACACAAGGTTTAGCAAAGAATATGGCACTGACACTGTCCCCTGCCTATCCTTCTCTCTCCCTGCACACAAGGTTTATCAAAGTATATGACACTGACACTCTCCCTGCCTATCCTTCTCTCTCCCTGCACACAAGGTTTAGCAAAGAATGTGACACTGACACTGTCCCCTGCCTATCCTTCTCTCTCCCTGCACACAAGGTTTAGCAAAGAATATGACACTGACACTCTCCCTGCCTATCCTTCTCTCTCCCTACACACAAGTTTGAGGTACAAATAGCACTGACACTGTCCCTGCCTATGTAACTCTTTCCCTGCGCCGGAACACACTACACAAGGCCGCCGCGCTGGCGGCCTTTTATAGTGTGGGGCGTGTGCTAAACCCCCTGAGCTATAATTGGCCACAGGCAACCTGCCTGTGGCCAATTATGGCTCTCCTAGCTGCCGGCGCTGTGATTGGCCAAGCATGCGGGGTCACAGTGCATGCTTGACCAATCACAGCGCCGGGATTGCACTGCGATGGCGCAGTGTATTGTGGGCCGTTCGCGTCACTCGAATTTGTCGCGAACGGCCCAAATCGTTCGATGTTCGCCGAACGGTCGAACAGCCGATGTTCGAGTCGAACTTATGTTCGACTCGAACACCGAGCTCATCCCTAGTGAGGGGGAACTCTGATGTGAAGTGGGGGTACTAATGATGTAAAGGGGGACTTCACCTTCGCCTATGTAGACAAAAAATCTTTGCTCTGGCCCTGGGTATTTGTATAGTTACATTTGCCCAAGCTGGACTATTGTAACTATGTATAAAATATCTATACCTAAAATTAATTGCAGTTCTAAGCAGTTTGGCATTATACTGCAGAGATCTGTGTTGATAGAGTGAAACTATCGGGAGTAACAGAGGGTGGAACTGCTCTGGAGTTCATCCATAGAACAAGAGATACCCCTAGAGGAGGGACTTTAAAAGTACTAAACACAATGTAGTAGAAATAGATAAAAATATATATGTACTTTATGTAGTCCCGGGGCCCCAGAGGCCTAATGGTGACCTCAAGGGTTAGGGAAATATGACATCCTTCCTTGTAGAGTGGGTTACCAGGCATGGTGGGTGTGATGCAAGATGAAATGATGGGCGCCAGTCACTTTTTTAATGCGAACAAGAGATTTGACAGAACTGTGGGAGAGAGGGTTAGGGCCAAGACACCTAAGATGCTATGATAATTGGCAGACTCTGAGACTTCTATAGGTAGACAGCTATACAGTGGAAGGCCTCCAGCCGAATAACACTTCTGTATAAGTAGGACCGCTGTCTCCTATGGCAACTAATTTTGCAACAATCACTAACGGTAGTTATACATAACTCTTGGTAACACAGAACAGTCCTTTACTTATCTCACAGTATCCCACTGTAGATCTTCACTCACTGAGCTCCCAGTCTCTCACTAGTAGTGATGAGCCGAACACCCCCGGGTTCGGTTCGCACCAGAACCCGCGAACGGACCGAAAGTTCGAACGAACATTAGAACCCTATTAAATACAATGGATGCGAACGTTCGAATTCTAAAGTGCTAATTATAACAACTATTATGCATGTTATTGTCCTAAAAAGGGTTTGGGAACCCGGGTTCTGCACCAGGGGACATGTATCAATGCAAAAAGAAGTTTTAAAAACGGTCGTTTTTCGGGAGCAGTCATTTTAATGATGCATAAAGTGAAAAAAAAAAAGTCAAATATTCCTTTAAATATCGTACCTGGGGGGTGTCTAAAGTATGCCTGTGAAGTGCCACGTGTTTCCCGTGTTTAGAACTGTCCCTGCACAAAATGACACTTCTAAAGGAAAAAAAAGCCATTTAAAACTGCTTGCGGCTTTAATGTAATGTCTGGTCCCGGTAATATGGATGAAATTCTTTAAGAAAAATGGCATAGCTACCCCATGACCCCCCCCCCTACCCCAGCCCATTACCAGCCCCTTTGGGTCTTGTATGGATATTAAGGGGAACCCCGCACATAAAATAAAAAAGGCCCTATATACTCTGAACAGCCCTATACAGGCGGTGCATACAAGACAGGGACTGTAGGTTTGTTCTTATGTAGAATCTGTTTGTAATTTTGAACAGGTACATTGTTGAAGTGTAGCTCCAGACCAAAAATCTATTTTTAAACTTTTTGGAAAACATAGGTAAGGGTTATCACCCCTGTAACATTTGTTTTGCTGTCTGTGCCCCTGTTCAGAACATTTCACCTCACTTTCCGTCCCAATGACAACTGTTTTTGAAATGTGGTGTTTTTCTTGAAACAAGGATTGCTGATAAAGCATCAGTACAGAGGAGACACCTTTCTCCCATATTTATTCTTACAGGAGAGAATTTTCCTTCCTAGTGGTAGATTTCCTCTCACTTCCTGTTGTCTTCTTGCGTTTGCAAGTAGGAGTCGTTTGTAAGTTGGATGTTTGAAAGTAGGGACCTGCCGTATATACTCTGCAGAAATAGGCCCCTTAGTTGTTGGTGTTGGCACAACACTGTAAGCACTCACAGTTACTCTTGGTTGGTGCTGGAACGCCCTGCTGTCAACTATTATATCAGGAATTTTAATTACATATAATTGTTGAACAGTGGTAGTAAAAATTGGGCCTTTGATGGTGGTGCTGGTGCCACAACACTGTAAGCCCTGACAGTTACTCTTGGTGGGTGCAGCAATGGGCCCTGCTGTGAATTATTAGATCAAGAATTGTAATTACATGCCCCTGTTGAACAGGGGCTGAAAAATTGGGCCTTAGGCACTGGTGGCACAACACTGCAACCCCTCACAGATACTGTACTTGGAGCACAGCAATGAGCCCTGTTGCAAAGTATTGCTTCAAAAATTGTAATGACACGCCCCTGTTAAACAGGGGCTGAAAAATTGGGCCTTAGGCACTGGTGGCACAACACTGCAACTCCTCACAGATACTGTACTTGGAGCACAGCAATGAGCCCTGTTGCAAAGTATTGCTTCAAAAATTGTAATGACACGCCCCTGTTAAACAGGGGCTGAAAAATTGGGCCTTAGGCACTGGTGGCACAACACTGCAACTCCTCACAGATACTGTACTTGGAGCACAGCAATGAGCCCTGTTGCAAAGTATTGCTTCAAAAATTGTAATGACACGCCCCTGTTAAACAGGGGCTGAAAAATTGGGCCTTAGGCACTGGTGGCACAACACTGCAACTCCTCACAGATACTGTACTTGGAGCACAGCAATGAGCCCTGTTGCAAAGTATTGCTTCAAAAATTGTAATGACACGCCCCTGTTAAACAGGGGCTGAAAAATTGGGCCTTAGGCACTGGTGGCACAACACTGCAACTCCTCACAGATACTGTACTTGGAGCACAGCAATGAGCCCTGTTGCAAAGTATTGCTTCAAAAATTGTAATGACACGCCCCTGTTAAACAGGGGCTGAAAAATTGGGCCTTAGGCACTGGTGGCACAACACTGCAACTCCTCACAGATACTGTACTTGGAGCACAGCAATGAGCCCTGTTGCAAAGTATTGCTTCAAAAATTGTAATTACACGCCCCTGTTAAACAGGGGCTGAAAAATTGGGCGTTAGGCACTGGTGGCGGCACCCATAAACAAAAATGATCTTACAAGCTATCATCATCAATCGTATCATTGAGGACTCGGAGGAGGAGGATAGCCAGTCAACATAACAGCACAGGCACTCAGCATCAGCATCAGTCTTGAAGTGATGTGACATGTTAAAATCAATTAGTCTGTTATATCAGCATCAGGTGTGTGGTAGCTGGTGGTGATCCAAGACTGGTTCATCTTGATGAAAGTCAGTCGATCAACCGAGTCGGTGGACAGGCGCACCCTGTGATCCGTGACAAATCCTCCAGCAGCACTGAATGTGCGTTCCGAAAGAACGCTGGATGCAGGACAGGCCAGTAGCTCAATTGCATACTGTGCAAGCTCTGGCCAGTGATCCATCCTCAAGACCCAGTAAGCCAGAGGATTTTCGGTGGGGAAGGTGTCCAAGTCTGACCTTGCCCCTAGATATTCCTGCACCATGTTTATCAGACGCTGGCGATGGTTGCTGGAACCGATCATACTTTGGGGCTGCGGACTAAAGAATTGTCTGAACGCATCGGTCAGACGGCCACCTTCCCCACCGCTCCTTCTTTGACTGGCCGAAGCCTCAGCAACTCGTTGTCCAGGACCAGGAGTTTGCAACCTCCCAGTCTCTGGGAACGCGTTGCACAGACCTTTCTGCAAGGCCTCCCGGAGTTGTCTCATCCTCTGCTCCCTCTGCGACGGTAACATAAGGTCCGCAACCTTACCCTTGTACCGTGGATCAAGGAGAGTGGCCAGCCAGTAATGGTCCCTCTCCTTGATCCGAAGAATACGAGGATCCTTCCGCAGACTTTGCAGGATCAGGGAGGCCATGCAGCGTAGGTTTGCTGAGGCATTCGCTCCGGAGTCCTCTGGGTCACTAAGGACGACATGATCCGCAGCCACCTCCTCCCAGCCACGTACAAGTCCACTGGTTTCTTGGGACTGTAAATCATCCCTAAAAGACTGCTGCTGATGATGCTGAGTGCCAGCCTCCACCTCCATGCTGACACAATCCTCCTCCTCCTCCTCCTCCTCCTCCTCCTCCTCTTCCTGTGCGATGGGTGGGACAGAAGGAACACTGTCTGGGTAAAGGGGGCCTTGAGAGGCAAGGAAGTCCTCCTCTTCCTGCCTCTGTTCTGCCTCAAGTGCCCTGTCCATTATTCCACGCAGCGTGTGCTCCAACAGGTGGACAAGAGGTACAGTGTCACTGATGCATGCACTGTCACTGCTCACCATCCTCGTGGCCTCCTCAAATGGTGCCAGGACAGTGCATGCATCCCTGATCATGCCCCACTGGCGTGGAGAAAAAAAACCAAGCTCCCCTGACCCTGTCCTGGTGCCGTAGTCGCACAGGTACTCATTGATGGCCCTCTGCTGCGTGTGCAGCCGCTGCAGCATGGCCAACGTTGAGTTCCACCTGGTGGGCATGTCACATATAAGGCGGTTCTTGGGCAGGTTCAACTCCTTTTGCAGCTCAGCCAGGCGAGCACTGGCATTATAAGATCTGCGGAAATGCACACAGACTTTCCTGGCCTGCCTCAGGACATCCTGTAAGCCCGGGTACCTGCCCAAGAAGCGCTGCACCACCAGGTTAAGGACGTGAGCCACACAGGGCACATGGGTCAGTTGTCCCTGTCGGAGGGCGGAGAGGAGGTTGGTGCCATTGTCGCAAACCACCATTCCTGGCTTAAGCTGGCGTGGCGTCAACCACCTCTCGGCCTGGCCCTGCAGAGCAGACAGGACCTCTGCCCCAGTGTGGCTTCTGTCCCCCAAACACACCAGCGCAAGCACGGCATGGCATCTTTTTGCCTGCGTACTTGCGTAGCCCCGTGAACGGCTACGGAGCACCGCTGGTTCATAGGACAAACCACAGGAAGAGGCCATGGAGGAAGAAGAAGAGGAGGGGGTGGAGGAGAGAGGTGTGTCACAACCAGTAGTAGCATTTTGGAGGCGTGGCGGTGGGACAACCTCCAACACTACTGCACCTTGTCCTGAATCCTTCCCAGCTGCCAAAAGAGTGACCCAATGGGCCGTGAAAGAAAGGTAACGTCCCTGTCCATGCCTGCTGGACCATGAGTCAGCGGTAATATGCACCTTACCGCTGACCGCCCTGTCCAGCGAGGCCAAGACATTGCCTTCCACATGCCGGTAGAGAGCCGGAATAGCCTTCCGTGAGAAAAAGTGGCGTTTGGGAACCTGCCACTGAGGAACCGCACATTGCACAAACTCACGGAAGGGGGCCGAGTCTACCAACTGAAAAGGCAGCAGTTGAAGCGCTAGCAATTTAGCCAAGCTAGCATTCAACCGCTGGGCATGTGGATGGCTGGGAGTGAACTTCTTTCGACGGTCCAGCAGCTGGGGCAGGGAAATTTGCCTGCTAGAATCGGACGTCGGTGTACTGCTAGCAGAGTGGGCGCAAGTACTTGGCTGTGACACACCTAATTCTACACCTTCATTCCTCTCAGTGCATGTTTCAGAGAGGACTGAAGTTATAGTGGGGTTGGAGATCCCAGCTGATGCGGTGCAAGGAGAGGTCCGCTTTGTTCTTTGGTGTGGGTCTTTGAGGTAGGCTTGCCAACGAGCTGCATGGCAGGTCAACATATGTCTGGTCAGGCATGTGGTACCCAAGCGGCTGATGTTTTGGCCACGCGATATACGCTTGAGACATATGTTGCAAACAGCAGCTGTGCGATCTGATGCACTAGCCTCAAAAAAGGCCCACACCAAAGAACTTTTTGAATGACGGGCAGAGGCAGCGCCCTGCACAGGCGGAGCTCTGCGGTGTGATTCCGTCGGTGTACTGCCCTTACGCTGGCCACCAAAGGGCATCCTGCCTCGTTGGAGATGTGCCTCCTCCTCATCCTCCTCCTCCTCCTCTCTCCTATTAGGCACCCACGTGGAGTCAGTGACCTCATCATCCCCTCCCTCCTCATCACTGGAGCCAATCTGGCAGTATGCTGCAGCTGCTGGAACATGACTGCCAGATTGGTGTCCTTCTTGAGCATCCCCTCTGTCTGCTCTCACGCTACTGCCTTCCTCTAGCTGGGTTTCATCATCAGACCCTTCGAAACGCTGGGCATCCTCCTGGAGCATGTACCCAACACTGTGCTGAAACAGTTCGGGGGACTCCTCAGGAGGAGGACATGGTGGGTCTAGGGAAGGAGTGACTGATGATTTGTCTGACATTGATACCAGGGAAGACGACGCTTTGGCAGCTGCTTTTCCAGTACCCTGAGCCTGGGTGAGAGAGGATGAGGAGGAGGAGGAGGGCTTGGTCATCCACTCTACCAAGTCTTCGGCATGATGTGGCTCAACATGTCCAGCTGCCGAAAAGAAGGACAAGCGTGTCCCATGGCCATGTGCTGATGACAATGCACCGCGTCCACGACCAGCACTGTTGCCCCCAGACACAGAGCCTGCTTGCCCTCTTTTATTGCCTCCTGACTGTCTGCCTCTCCTTGTTTGCCTTCCAGACATTCTAATAGATGGCCTGCAGGGAGATGGGAAAAAAGCAATAAGGGCTACCTTCAGGTGTCCTTCTCTGTCCCTTGAAACAAGGACTTTCACAGTGAAAGAAACTGACACTCTCCCTACCTACAGTTTTCTGTCCCTAGAAAAAATATTTTTTTTAAGCACAATATAGCACAAGGACAATTCACTCACTGTCCTTACAGGTCCCTGGAAACAAGGACTTGCAGAGTGAAAGAAAAAAAACACTCTCCCTACCTACAGTTTTCTGTCCCTAGAAAAAATGTTTTTTTTAATCACAATATAGCACAAGAACAATTCACTCACTGTCCTTACAGGTCCCTGGAAACAAGGACTTGCAGAGTGAAAGAAAAAAAACACTCTCCCTACCTACAGTTTTCTGTCCCTAGAAAAAATGTTTTTTTTAATCACAATATAGCACAAGGACAATTCACTCACTGTCCTTACAGGTCCCTGGAAACAAGGACTTGCAGAGTGAAAGAAAAAAAACACTCTCCCTACCTACAGTTTTCTGTCCCTAGAATAAATGTTTTTTTTAAGCACAATATAGCACAAGGACAATTCACTCACTGTCCTTACAGGTCCCTGGAAACAAGGACTTGCAGAGTGAAAGAAAAAAAACACTCTCCCTACCTACAGTTTTCTGTCCCTAGAAAAAATGTTTTTTTTAATCACAATATAGCACAAGGACAATTCACTCACTGTCCTTCCAGGTCCCTGGAAACAAGGACTTGCAGAGTGAAATAAACTGACACTCTCCCTACCTACAGTTTTCTGTCCCTAGAATAAATGTTTTTTTTAAGCACAATATAGCACAAGGACAATTCACTCACTGTCCTTACAGGTCCCTGGAAACAAGGACTTGCAGAGTGAAAGAAAAAAAACACTCTCCCTACCTACAGTTTTCTGTCCCTAGAAAAAATGTTTTTTTTTATCACAATATAGCACAAGGACAATTCACTCACTGTCCTTACAGGTCCCTGGAAACAAGGACTTGCAGAGTGAAATAAACTGACACTCTCCCTACCTACAGTTTTCTGTCCCTAGAATAAATGTTTTTTTAAGCACAATATAGCACAAGGACAATTCACTCACTGTCCTTACAGGTCCCTGGAAACAAGGACTTGCAGAGTGAAAGAAAAAAAACACTCTCCCTACCTACAGTTTTCTGTCCCTAGAAAAAATGTTTTTTTTAATCACAATATAGCACAAGGACAATTCACTCACTGTCCTTACAGGTCCCTGGAAACAAGGACTTGCAGAGTGAAATAAACTGACACTCTCCCTACCTACAGTTTTCTGTCCCTAGAAAAAATGTTTTTTTTAATCACAATATAGCACAAGGACAATTCACTCACTGTCCTTCCAGGTCCCTGGAAACAAGGACTTGCAGAGTGAAATAAACTGACACTCTCCCTACCTACAGTTTTCTGTCCCTAGAATAAATGTTTTTTTTAAGCACAATATAGCACAAGGACAATTCACTCACTGTCCTTACAGGTCCCTGGAAACAAGGACTTGCAGAGTGAAATAAACTGACACTCTCCCTACCTACAGTTTTCTGTCCCTAGAATAAATGTTTTTTTTAAGCACAATATAGCACAAGGACAATTCACTCACTGTCCTTACAGGTCCCTGGAAACAAGGACTTGCAGAGTGAAAGAAAAAAAACACTCTCCCTACCTACAGTTTTCTGTCCCTAGAAAAAAATGTTTTTTTTAATCACAATATAGCACAAGAACAATTCACTCACTGTCCTTACAGGTCCCTGGAAACAAGGACTTGCAGAGTGAAAGAAAAAAAACACTCTCCCTACCTACAGTTTTCTGTCCCTAGAAAAAATGTTTTTTTTAATCACAATATAGCACAAGGACAATTCACTCACTGTCCTTACAGGTCCCTGGAAACAAGGACTTGCAGAGTGAAATAAACTGACACTCTCCCTACCTACAGTTTTCTGTCCCTAGAATAAATGTTTTTTTTAAGCACAATATAGCACAAGGACAATTCACTCACTGTCCTTAGAGGTCCCTGGAAACAAGGACTTGCAGAGTGAAAGAAAAAAAACACTCTCCCTACCTACAGTTTTCTGTCCCTAGAAAAAATGTTTTTTTTTAAGCACAATATAGCACAAGGACAATTCACTCACTGTCCTTCCAGGTCCCTGGAAACAAGGACTTGCAGAGTGAAAGAAAAAAAACACTCTCCCTACCTACAGTTTTCTGTCCCTAGAAAAAATGTTTTTTTTAAGCACAATATAGCACAAGGACAATTCACTCACTGTCCTTCCAGGTCCCTGGAAACAAGGACTTGCAGAGTGAAAGAAAAAAAACACTCTCCCTACCTACAGTTTTCTGTCCCTAGAAAAAATGTTTTTTTTAATCACAATATAGCACAAGGACAATTCACTCACTGTCCTTACAGGTCCCTGGAAACAAGGACTTGCAGAGTGAAAGAAACTGACACTCTCCCTACCTACAGTTTTCTGTCCCTAGAATAAATGTTTTTTTAAGCACAATATAGCACAAGGACAATTCACTCACTGTCCTTCCAGGTCCCTGGAAACAAGGACTTGCAGAGTGAAAGAAACTGACACTGTCCCTACCTACAGTTTTCTGTCCCTAGAATAAATGTTTTTTTTAAGCACACTATAGCACAAGCACAAAACACACTGACACTCTCCCTACCTATCCTTCTCTTTCCCTAAACTAAAGGAATCCAGGTTAAGCAAGAAAGAAATAACAGTCACTGTCCCTGCCTATGCTGCTCTATCCCTGCTCCGGAACACACTACACTAGGCCGCCGTGCTGGCGGCCTTTTATAGTGTGGGGCGTGTACTAAACACCCTCAGCAATAATTGGCCACAGGCATCCTGCCTGTGGCCAATCATTGCTCTCCTCGCTGCCGGCGCTGTGATTGGCCAAGCATGCGGGGTCACAGTGCATGCTTGGCCAATCACAGCGCCTGGATGACACTGCGATGGCGTAGTGCATTGTGGGCCGTTCGCGTCACTCGAATTTGGCGCGAACGGCCCAAATCGTTCGATCTTCGTCGAACGATCGAACAGCCGATGTTCGAGTCGAACGTATGTTCGACTCGAACACGAAGCTCATCCCTACTCACTAGACCTCCAGATCCCAGTCGTCACTGGATCCCCTGAGCTTTTCCACAGCTATCCCAGTACTCCCAGTTACAGCAGTCTCCGGTGACAAGCTGGATGGTCCCTTAGTGGTGACAGCTTCCCCTCTACCTCCGACCAACAACTGGTTCCCCATCCGGGTGAACCTTCGCAACTTGGTAGGACTCCAATCTTGCAGGCCCAACCCTATGCTGCTTCTCCTGCTCCTGGATAGGCCTCAGGTAGCCTAGCAGCCAGGCGTCCCGGGATAGGCCTCAAGCTTCTGGCCTAGCAACCTGGGGCAACATAACACAGGTCCACCCAGACAGCTGTCCAGGTAGCACGGAACCCTGATCACATGACTCCACCCAAATAAATAGTCTCTCCCAGCAGGCCAAGGGACTAAAAGAAACCCCCCGCCAATTGGCTGAGACACCCCATCTATTCATGATCTGTCCTTGCTATGCCCTTGTCTATTTAATGTCATCAGCTACATTGCCACCTAGTAAAAGAAGAGAGAAGTGCAGCAATTCCAGAATTAGGGGCAAATCAGTGGATCTCCTAACAATTAGCCAGGAAAAATACTACCTGGCAAACTAAATTTGCTAGAAACCCTGCCTAAACACTAGGGTGCTACATCTATTTAAACACACATAAATAAAAACATTTACATAGAATGTATATGACCATAGTGACTAAATTACACAAATTGATGGATATGAAGATGGTATCAAAAGAAAATTTCCACCTGAGTAGGGATGAGCCGAACACCCCCCGTTCGGTTCGCACCAGAACCTGCGAACAGACCTAAAGTTCGCGTGAACTTTAGAACCTTATAAAATACAATGGACTCGAACGTTCGAAATCAAAAGTGCTAATTATAAAGGCTAATATGCAAGTTATTGTCCTAAAAAGTGTTTGGGGACCCGGGTCCTGCCCCAGGGGACATGTATCAATGCAAAAAAAAGTTTTAAAAACAGACGTTTTTTCGGGAGCAGTGAGCAACGAAATTTAAAGGAATATTATTTCACTTTAAGGATTATTAAAACCACTGCTCCCGAAAAAACTTCAGTTTTTAAAACTTTTTTTTGCATTGATACATGTCCCCTGGAGCAGGACCCAGGTCCCCAAACACTTTTTATGACAATAACTTGCATATAAGCCTTTAAAATTAGCACTTTAGATTTCTCCAATAGACTTTTACAGGGTGTTACGTGGCTTTTCGAATTTGCCGCAAACACCCCAAATTGTTCGCTGTTTGGCGAACATGCGAACAGGCAAGCTCATCCCTACACCCGAGTTCATCCATGAGCACTTTCCCCATTTGCACCAGTTATGCACGCTCGGAATTTCTGATGGAAAAAGTCAGACGGAATTTTTTCATCAGATATTCCGACCGTGTGTATGCCCCATCGGACTTTTTCCGTCGGAAATTCGAACGGAATTAGATAGAGAACATGTTCTCTTTTTTTCCCGATGAAATTCTAGATGAATTCTATGGGAATTTCTGTTCGTCTGGATGCAATTCCGACGGACTAAAAACCATGCATGCTCGGAAACAATTTGATGCATGCTCGGAAGCATAGACCTTCATTTTCTTGGATTGGCGTAGTGTTTTACGTCACTGCGTTCTTGACGGTCGGATTTTAGTGTGACCGTGTGTATGCAAGACAGCTTAAGCGAAATTCCATCGGAATTCTGTCAGAAAAAAGCGTCAGAGTTTATCTCAATGGAAAAAACGGTCGTGTGTACGAGGCTTTACACATGTCAACAATGGGTCAGGTTGAAGCACTTGAACTCAGTAATTTGGAGGGGTGTCTCATATTTTTGGCAATATAAAGTACTTACCTGCGATGTGCTCACAAAAAAAATGTACTATAATATAAAGTCTTAAGAATTTTTCCTTTACATCTCTTTTCTCTTCTGTTGTTTAAATCTATGGTAAGCTTATAAGGATTGAAAGAGGTGAAATAAGCCCACCTATGTTCAACTGCACTGTGCAGGCTTTGTCCGCCGTCAGTTCATGATTAGTAAGGGCTGCTGACATCACTGAGCTTCTAAATCACTAGTGACTGTGAGCTTCATTCAATCCCTGGATCCAAGTTTAGTAAAGCCTCTTTTTAAAAATAGATAACTGTCACTAATGTTTGCTTAACATGCGTGACGCACAACTTGGATTTTGTCATATGGTGTGACTGTGACCATTGCTCAAGACATTGCTGAGCTTCAGTCACAATGTCCTGCTTCCTTGATAACATACTAGTCTTTTTTACTGACCCAAACTTCACAAGTCTTCACATACTTTTATTTTTGACCCAAATCTCTGTGTCTCTTTTCCTAGTGCAACGGTCCACTTCATAGCTCTGATGTGAAAGCTCATAAGAGGAAAATATTGTATCAGTTCTAACTATTGTAAGAGTTAAATCATTCATTAAGTTAAAATTTAACTTGTAAGTGTTCATGAGTGCTACTGTAAAGGTTGTTACTCATAGCAAGTGGACAATGTTTTTTACTTCTAGCTTCAGAAACCTGATGGAATCTGATAGCCATCACCAGCAAAGCAATCAAGTATCATTGTCTTTTTGTGATTTATATTGTTTTCTTGGTATTTTTACTTCATTCTTGTATTTTTTGTTGCTAGCTTAGACACCTATGAATATATAAATATACAGTACTGTATATTTGAGTGAATATTTAAACTGTTGCACAAGCAAAAAAAAAAAGTAACACCAATTATTTTTATTGCACGTCAAAGCAACCCAGATGTGTACTGTTTGTATGTTTTGTGGTGTTCTGAGGGTAAGGTCACATGCACACTGGAGTCCAGGAGAAATTAATAAATGCTAACCCAATACTGCATACTACATACATTGCTGCCACATGTACTGGACGGTGTGAATGGGCCTTAATTGGTGGCAGCTTGACTAAGGGTATGGCTAGGAACATAATTTGTCTAAACCCTCTAGTACTGAGAATTGCCCCTTCTTCCCATCTTAGAAGGTTAAGGGGGTTGTAAAGGTTTGTTTTTTATTTTCTAAATAGGTTCCTTTAAAGTGGAGCTCCACCCTAAATTTACACTTCTGCTAAATCGGATTCCTCCCCCCCTCCGGTGTCACAATTGACACCTTTCAGGGGGGAGGGGGGTGAAGATACCTGCCTGAGACAGGTATTTTCACCCACATCCGGGAGTCCTCTCTTCGGGAATCTGCGGGAGTGACGTCACTTCCCCCAGACTTCCTGTAGTGTTCTGGGAGACACTCGGCTCCCAGAACACAGGAGGACAAATCATAGCGGCGCAGCGCGACTCGCGCATGCGCCGTAGGGAACCGGGCATGAAGCCGCAGGGCTTCACTTCCTGGTTCCCTCAGCGAGGATGGCGGAGGGAGCAGCAGAGTGACGAGAAATCGCTCGTCCTCGGCTGCGGACGTCGCTGGACTCCAGGACAGGTAAGTGTCCAAATATTAAAAGCCAGCAGCTGCTGTAGCTGTAGCTGCTGGCTTTTAATATTTTTTTTTCCGGCGGAGCTCCGCTTTAAGCTAGTGCATTGTTGGTTCACTTACCTTTTCCTTTGATTTACCTTCTAAATGTTTTTTTTCTTTGTCTGAATTTTTCACTTCCTGTTCCTCCTCAGTAAGCTGTTCAGTAAGCTGTTCTGGCTGACTCCACACCACTCGAATGATGGTGTGAAGTTTACTGAGGAGAAACTGGAAGTGAGAAATTCAGACAAAGAAAAAAAATATTTAGAAGGGAAATCAAAGGAAAAGGTAAGTGAACCAACAATGCACTAGCTTAAAGGAACCTATTTAGAAAATAAACAACGAACCTTTACAACCCCTTTAAGAAGTATGCTGTTGGGGGGAAACTAGAATAGTAACAATCCAGAAACCCAATTGTAACTCCTGTTTCACCTTAATGTATAAAGAGGATGCTCATTTTACATTTTGTGTATTTCACTTTCCCCTTACAGCTCATTGGGATGGAGTTACTAAAGGCAAATAGACTGTGCACTTTGCAAGTGCGGTTGCACTCATATTCCCCAGAGCTTAGTAATTGTGGTAAAGCTTTACTTTGTAAAGAATGCCCAATCAGGTGGAAGGAAATAAAAAAAAAACAGCATTTTCGCTTGCACATGATTGGATGATGTAAATCAACAGAGCTTAACCGCATTCACTAAGATCTGGTGAAAATTAATGCAATAGTGCACAGTCTATTTGTCTTTAGAATATCCACTCCATTTCCTCTCTTTAGGTATCTGTGATTTGATATTCCTGCATGCTTTGACTAGAAAACTGCTTTATATAGATTACATGTGTAGCGCTATCCCCACAGTAGCTGCTAGTGAATAGTGATGAGCCGAACACCCCCAGGTTCGGTTCGCACCAGAACCCGCGAACGGACCGAAAGTTCGCACGAACATTAGAACCCTATTAAATACAATGGATGCGAACGTTCGGATTCTAAAGTGCTAATTATAATGACTATTATCCATGTTATTGTCCTAAACAGAGTTTGGGAACCCGGGTTCTGCACCAGGGGACATGTATCAATGCAAAAAGAAGTTTTAAAAACGGACGTTTTCCGGGAGCAGTCATTTTAATGATGCATAAAGTGAAAAAAAAAAAGTCAAATATTCCTTTAAATATTGTACCTGGGGGGTGTCTAAAGTATGCCTGTGAAGTGTCACGTGTTTCCCGTGTTTAGAACTGTCCCTGCACAAAATAACATTTCTAAAGGAAAAAAAAGCCATTTAAAACTGCTTGCGGCTTTAATGTAATGTCT
Organism: Rana muscosa; assembly: GCA_029206835.1. Classification (NCBI taxonomy): domain Eukaryota; kingdom Metazoa; phylum Chordata; class Amphibia; order Anura; family Ranidae; genus Rana; species Rana muscosa. The sequence continues at coordinate 79,033,155 of CM055119.1, read as the reverse complement.
GGTCCCGGTAATATGGATGAAAATCTTTAAGAAAAATGCCATAGCTACCCCATCACCCCCCCCCCCCCCTACCCCAGCCCATTACCAGCCCCTTTGGGTCTTGTATGGATATTAAGGGGAACCCCGCACACAAAATAAAAAAGGCCCTATATACTCTGAACAGCCGTATACAGGCGGTGCATACAAGACAGGGACTGTAGGTTTGTTCTTATGTAGAATCTGTTTGTAATTTTGAACAGCTACATTGTTTAAGTGTAGCTCCAGCCCAAATACCTATTTTTAAGCTTTTTGGAAAACATAGGGAAGGGTTATCACCCCTGTAACATTTGTTTTGCTGTCTGTGCCCCTGTTCAGAACATTTCACCTCACTTTGCGTCCCAATGACAACTGTTTTTGAAATGTGGTGTTTTTATTGAAACAAGGATTGGTGATAAAGCATCAGTAGAGAGGAGACACCTTTCTCCCATATTAATTCTTACAGGAGAGAATTTTCCTTCCAAGGGGTAGATTTCCTCTCACTTCCTGTTGTCTTCTTCCGTTTGCAAGTAGTAGTCGTTTGTAAGTTGGATGTTTGAAAGTAGGGACCTGCCGTATATACTCTGCAGAAATTGGCCCCTTAGGTGTTGGTGTTGGCACAACACTGTAAGCACTCACAGTTACTCTTGGTGGGTGCTGGAACGCCCTGCTGTCAACTATTATATCAGGAATTGTAATAACATATAATTGTTGAACAGTGGTAGTAAAAATTGGGCCTTTGATGGTGGTGCTGGTGCCACAACACTGTAAGGCCTGACAGTTACTCTTGGTGGGCGCAGCAATGGGCCCTGTTGTGAATTATTAGATCAATAATTATAATTGCATGCCCCTGTTGAACAGGGGCTGAAAAATTGGGCCTTTGGTGGTGGTGGTGGTGTTGACACAACACTGTAAGGCCTGACAGTTACTCTTGGTGGGCGCAGCAATGGGCCCTGCTGTGAATTATTAGATCAATAATTATAATTGCATGCCCCTGTTGAACAGGGGCTGAAAAATTGGGCCTTAGGCACTGGTGGCACAACACTGCAACCCCTCACAGATACTGTACTTGGAGCACAGCAATGAGGCCTGTTGCAAAGTATTGCATCAAAAATTGTAATTACACGCCCCTGTTAAACAGGGGCTGAAAAATTGGGCCTTAGCCACTGGTGGCGGCACCCATAAACCAAAATGATCTTCCAAGCTATCATCATTAATCCGATCATTGAGGAGGAGGAGGAGGATAGCTAGTCAACATAACAGCACAGGAACTCAGCATCAGCATCAGTCTTGAAGGGATGTGACATATTAAAATCAATTAGTCTGTTATATCAGCATCAGGTGTGTGGTAGCTGGTGGTGATCCAAGACTGGTTCATCTTGATGAAAGTCAGTCGATCAACCGAGTCGGTGGACAGGCGCACCCTGTGATCCGTGACAAATCCTCCAGCAGCACTGAATGTGCGTTCTGAAAGAACGCTGGATGCAGGACAGGCCAGTAGCTCAATTGCATACTGTGCAAGCTCTGGCCAGTGATCCATCCTCAAGACCCAGTAAGCCAGAGGATTTTCGGTGGGGAAGGTGTCCAAGTCTGACCTTGCCCCTAGGTATTCCTGCACCTGTATATCAGACGCTGGCGATGGTTGCTGGAACCGATCATACTTTGGGGCTGCGGACTAAAGAATTGTCTGAACGCATCGGTCAGACGGCCACCTTCCCCACCGCTCCTTCTTTGACTGCCCGAAGCCTCAGCAACTCGTTGTCCAGGACCAGGAGTTTGTAACCTCCCAGTCTCTGGGAACGCGTTGCACAGACCTTTCTGCAAGGCCTCCCGGAGTTGTCTCATCCTCTGCTCCCTCTGCGACGGTAACATAAGGTCCGCAATCTTACCCTTGTACCGTGGATCAAGGAGAGTGGCCAGCCAGTAATGGTCCCTCTCCTTGATCCGAAGAATACGAGGATCCTTCCGCAGACTTTGCAGGATCAGGGAGGCCATGCAGCGTAGGTTAGCTGAGGCATTCAGTCCAGAGTCCTCTGGGTCACTAAGGACGACATGATCCGCAGCCACCTCCTCCCAGCCACGTACAAGTCCACTGGTTTCTTGGGACTGTAAATCATCCCTAAAAGACTGCTGCTGATGATGCTGAGTGCCAGCCTCCACCTCCATGCTGACACAATCCTCCTCCTCCTCCTCCTCCTCCTCCTCTTCCTGTGCGATGGGTGGGACAGAAGGAACACTGTCTGGGTAAAGGGGGCCTTGAGAGGCAAGGAAGTCCTCCTCTTCCTGCCTCTGTTCTGCCTCAAGTGCCCTGTCCATTATTCCACGCAGCGTGTGCTCCAACAGGTGGACAAGAGGTACAGTGTCACTGATGCATGCACTGTCACTGCTCACCATCCTCGTGGCCTCCTCAAATGGTGCCAGGACAGTGCATGCATCCCTGATCATGCCCCACTGGCGTGGTGAAAAAAATCCCAGCTCCCCTGACCCTGTCCTGGTGCCGTAGTCGCACAGGTACTCATTGATGGCCCTCTGCTGCGTGTGCAGCCGCTGCAGCATGGCCAACGTTGAGTTCCACCTGGTGGGCATGTCACATATAAGGCGGTTCTTGGGCAGGTTCAACTCCTTTTGCAGCTCAGCCAGGCGAGCACTGGCATTATAAGATCTGCGGAAATGCACACAGACTTTCCTGGCCTGCCTCAGGACATCCTGTAAGCCCGGGTACCTGCCCAAGAACCGCTGCACCACCAGGTTAAGGACATGAGCCATACAGGGCACATGGGTCAGTTGTCCCTGTCGGAGGGCGGAGAGGAGGTTGGTGCCATTGTCGCAAACCACCATTCCTGGCTTAAGCTGGCGTGGCGTCAACCACCTCTCGGCCTGCCCCTGCAGAGCAGACAGGACCTCTGCCCCAGTGTGGCTCCTGTCCCCCAAACACACCAGCGCAAGCACGGCATGGCATCTTTTTGCCTGCGTACTTGCGTAGCCCCTTGAACGCCTACGGAGCACCGCTGGTTCCGAGGACAAACCACAGGAAGAGGCCATGGAGGAAGAAGAAGAGGAGGGGGTGGAGGAGAGAGGTGTGTCACAACCAGTAGTAGCATTTTGGAGGCGTGGCGGTGGAACAACCTCCAACACTACTGCACCTTGTCCTGCATCCTTCCCAGCTGCCAAAAGAGTGACCCAATGGGCCGTGAAAGAAAGGTAACGTCCCTGTCCATGCCTGCTGGACCATGAGTCAGCGGTAATATGCACCTTACCGCTGACCTCCCTGTCCAGCGAGGCCAAGACATTGCCTTCCACATGCCTGTAGAGAGCCGGAATCGCCTTCCGTGAGAAAAAGTGGCGTTTGGGAACCTGCCACTGAGGAACCGCACATTGCACAAACTCACGGAAGGGGGCCGAGTCTACCAACTGAAAAGGCAGCAGTTGAAGCGCTAGCAATTTAGCCAAGCTAGCATTCAACCGCTGGGCATGTGGATGGCTGGGAGTGAACTTCTTTTGACGGTCCAGCAGCTGGGGCAGGGAAATTTGCCTGCTAGAATCGGACGTCGGTGTACTGCTAGCAGAGTGGCCGCAAGTACTGGGCTGTGACACACCTAATTCTACACCTTCATTCCTCTCAGTGCAGGTTTCAGAGAGGACTGAAGGTATAGTGGGTTTTGAGATCCCAGCTGATGCGGTGCAAGGAGAGGTCCGCTTTGTTCTTTGGTGTGGGTCTTTAAGGTAGGCTTGCCAACGAGCTGCATGGCAGGTCAACATATGTCTGATCAAGCATGTGGTGCCCAAGCGGCTGATGTTTTGGCCACGCGATATACGTTTGAGACATATGTTGCAAACAGCAGCTGTGCGATCTGATGCACTCGCCTCAAAAAAGGCCCACACCAAAGAACTTTTTGAATGACGGGCAGAGGCAGCGCCCTGCACAGGCGGAGCTCTGCGGTGTGATTCCGTCGGTGTGCTGCCCATACGCTGGCCACTCAAGGGCATCCTGCCTCGTTGGAGATGTGCCTCCTCCTCATCCTCCTCCTCCTCCTCTCTCCTATTAGGCACCCACGTGGAGTCAGTGACCTCATCATCCCCTCCCTCCTCATCACTGGAGCCAATCTGGCAGTATGCTGCAGCTGCTGGAACATGACTGCCAGATTGGTGTCCTTCTTGAGCATCCCCTCTCTCTGCTCTCACGCTACTGCCTTCCTCTAGCTGGGTATCATCATCAGATCCTTCAAAACGCTGGGCATCCTCCTGGAGCATGTACCCAACACTGTGCTCAAACAGTTCGGGGGACTCCTCAGGAGGACATGGTGGGTCTAGGGAAGGATTGACTAATAAAGATAATGATACCAGAGAAGAGGACCCTTTGGCAGCTGCTTTGCCAGTACCCTGAGCCTGGGTGAGAGAGGATGAGGAGGATGAGTTGGGCTTGGTCATCCACTCTACCAAGTCTTCGGCATGATGTGGCTCAACATGTCCAGCTGCCGAAAAGAAGGACAAGCGTGTCCCATGGCCATGTGCTGATGACAATGCACCGCGTCCACGACCAGCACTGTTGCCCCCAGACATAGAGCCTGCTTGCCCTCTTTTTTTGCCTCCTGACTGTCTGCCTCTCCTTGTTTGCCTTCCAGACATTTTAATGGATGGCCTGCAGGGAGATGGGAAAAACAGCAATAAGGGCTACCTTCAGGTGTATACTGTGCAGGAGGCTTAGCAACAATGACACTGTCCCCTGCCTATCCTTCTCTGTCCCTAAACACAAGGATTTGCAATATGCTTCAGCAAGATTGGTTTAGCACAGAATAGCACACTGACAGTTTCCCTCACTGTCCTTCTCTGTCCCTACAAACAAGATTTAGCACAGAATAGCACACTGATAGTTTCCACGAGTGTCCTTCTCTGTCCCTAAACTCAAGGATTTCAAATATGGTTCAGCAAGATTGGTTTAGAACAGAATAGCACACTGACAGTTTCCCTCACTGTCCTTCTCTGTCCCTACAAACAAGATTTAGCACAGAATAGCACACTGATAGTTTCCACGAGTGTCCTTCTCTGTCCCTAAACTCAAGCATTTCAAATATGGTTCAGCAAGATTGGTTTAGAACAGAATAGCACACTGACACTTTCCCTCACTGTACCTCTCTGTCCCTAAACTCAAGGATTTCAAATATGGTTCAGCAAGATTGGTTTAGAACAGAATAGCACACTGACACTTTCACTCACTGTCCTTCTCTGTCCCTACAAACAAGATTTAGCACAGAATAGCACACTGATAGTTTCCACGAGTGTCCTTCTCTGTCCCTAAACTCAAGGATTTCAAATATGGTTCAGCAAGATTGGTTTAGAACAGAATAGCACACTGACACTTTCCCTCACTGTACCTCTCTGTCCCTAAACTCAAGGATTTCAAATATGGTTCAGCAAGATTGGTTTAGAACAGAATAGCACACTGTCAGTTTCCCTCACTGTCCTTCTCTGTCCCTACAAACAAGGTTTAGCACAGAATAACACACTGACACTCTCCCTACCTATCCTTATTTGTCCCTAAACACAAGGAATCCAGGATTAGTAAAGGAAAAAAATGACACTGTCCCTGTGCCTATGCTTCTCTTTCCCTGCTCCGGAACACACTACACAAGGTCGCCGCGCTGGCGGCCTTTTATAGTGTGGGGCGTGTACTAAACCCCCTCAGCAATAATTGGCCACAGGCATCCTGCCTGTGGCCAATCATTGCTCTCCTCGCTGCCGGCGCTGTGATTGGCCAAGCATGCGGGGTCACAGTGCATGCTTGGCCAATCACAGCGCCTGGATGACACTGCGATGGCGTAGTGCATTGTGGGCCGTTCGCGTCACTCGAATTTGGCGCGAACGGCCCAAATCGTTCGATCTTCGTCGAACGATCGAACAGCCGATGTTCGAGTCGAACGTATGTTCGACTCGAACACGAAGCTCATCCCTACTAGTGAATGGTTCCCCTATTCCTGCACAGCCAGGCAAAAAGTGTTTTCCACTTGCATCCAGACACAAGAAACAGTCTTTGAGCTTGTGTTTGTTGTTTTATTAGGGGCGATAACTTGGATGGGGTAAAGGGGTTACGGGATGCCCCACTTAACTGAAACAATAGATGACGACAACTTTCTCCATACGTATAGAAATCCTGGACTGTTCTCCCTCCTGGCCTCCAACAGTCTTTGGTGATCAAAAGCAAAAGCCCCTTAAGGACTAGGAACGCTCAGTCCCTTTTTGAAAATCGCACAGTTTATTGTAAGCTGCATTCAGGAGTATCTCCAACTCCTCTGTAGAAACTGCTCCCAGCTCTACTGCCTGCAGGAACTACCAGCCCACCCGGCTGCTTGTCCATCAGCCCACCTGGCTGCTCTGAATATCTCCCATAGCAAGGGATAGGAAGGGTTAAGCACAGCACTGTCTTCCTGAAGGGCTTGCTACATGTGGAAATCTCTCCCCTTGTGAATCCCTGGGTGTGCTGATGTACTCATTCTGTCCTCTTTGCTCCATGCTGCTCACCAGGCAAGATTCTTTTCAAACCATGATGCTGTTAGGATCTTCCCAAGCCAGCACGAGCCCAGCCTGGAGGCAGAGCCAGCCCCCCACTACCCCAGACCAGGGGGTCCTCCTAGGCCGTTGACAGACTCCTCAGCACTCCATCTTGTACCCGACGCCCCTGCTGGCATGGCTTCTTTATATTTAAGGGCTTGCCTAGCCACTCTGCCAGAGCATTCTGCTGGGTGATTGGCCAAGTTTCCTCAAGTATGCAGATCAGTCCTCCTGGTCTCCTCTTACTAACTTCTAGAAGTTTCTCCAAACTTCTAGATCCAGGGGGTGGTACCAGAGACCTGCCAGTGTGACTAGATTACTTTTTTCCTAAAGCGTATCTTACTTATTATACCATTTGAATATTATACTATATTATTACTTTACTTGTTTTACCATCCTTTGATCTGCACATAATGTCAGTTAAAGCAACTTGGCAAGTGAAAAAAAAGTATTTTTAAAAATAAATAAATGTATCTATATAACCAATTATTAAATCTTTCAAGCTAAAATAACGTGTAGCGCTCATCAGTTTTGAAAATGTAATATATACTCAATAAACCAATAAACAAAAATAATTACCTTTGTGAAAAATCAGTGCCATCATGTCACAATAATAAATACAAATCATAAGAGTCCTCCTCTTTAGAATTGCATGATACTGTTCCTTTTTAAATGTGACCCAAAAGTATGCAGTGTGCTCTTCAGTGCTCAGTCTTGATATGTTTCTCCTCATGAGTCCCACATGGGAATTATTGACACACACCACCACTTCACGTTCCTTTTCCAAAAATAAGATGGACTCTTACCTAAAACAGCAGAACCTTGTTACCATAGGTTTGTACTGCACCTTTCCCCTTTAATAAATGTAATAACACCACTCTGTCTCCTCCACACCGCAGATATATTCTCTAAAGATAAAATGAAACCTAATGGTGCTCTCTGTTTAAAATGTTTATTTAAGATAAAAATATGAAAGATACACTCACTTACATTAAAGCACAAGGATAAAAACTCATCCATTAAAATACATTTTAATGTGAGTGGATCTTTTATATATTTTTTTATCTTAAATAAACATTTTAAACAGAGAGCACTATTAGTTTTAATTTTATCTTTGGAACATATATCTGCGGTTTGGAGGAGGCAGAGTGATGTTATTGCAGCCATCATTTAAAAGGGAGGGCAGATAATAGGACCTACTGTGCATTGAAGAAGACCAGGTGGTGCTATTGCATTAATCCCTTTAAAGGGCAAAGGTGCAAAATGGACCTATGGTAACCAGGTCCACCTGTGCAAGGTGGGAGTCCATCTTATTTATAGATTGGGAAAGGAACACGGAGTGGTGGTGTGTGTCATTTCCCATGCTGTATTCATGTGGAACAATATGTCAAGATTGAGCACTATAGAGCACATAGCATACTTCTGAGTCACATTTTAAAGGGACAGTATTGTATAATTCTAATGAGAAGAACTCTTATGATTTTCATTTATTATTGTGGTGTGATGGCACTGATGTTTTTCATTAAGGTGATTATTTGTTTATTGACATATTATGATATACACTGTATTAGGTTTTCAAACACTAGTGAGCACTGCATTTAATTATTGTTTGTTTGGATGATATATTTTTGTGAATAGTACGTAAAGTGTTGGCACAGCTCATGCCTAATGAGTTCAAATATTTTGGCTTTTTAGAGCAGAAGGATATTTTTTATATCGTTTTTGGTCTCCCTATTAAACCTTCGTTAACCTTAATTAGCCTAATTAACTTTTATTTCTCTCTTTTCCTTTTATTTTATTTTTTCTTTTTTTATTAACATTTATGTTTAACCATTTACCTACTATGTATGTTTATCAACAGCAGATCGGTGGCCTTTTATTTACTAAGTGCCATTTGTGAACTGCAATGGATAAACAAACCTCAGGCAGCCAAGGAGGGGAAGGAGAGAGATCAGTCCTTCTCAATGGGCACAGAGAAAACTGATCGGCAGGTGCAGCTGATGATTCATTCATTCTGTTAATAAGACATAAGTTGCCACGCTAAATGGTGAAAAACTGAAACAATAAATAATCAATATCAAAACAGTTCATGTAGTGCTCCTAAAACAATATCAATGGTGATGATAAGCAAAAAGTCTGGTTGGGTGTCCAATGAGTGAATGGGATGCTGTATAAAACTTCACCAGAGTGCACCTCCACCATGAGTCATACAAAACGCTTGCTCACCAGAACACTAGACTCCAAATTATAAGAGTCTAGACATGCAGTGGATAGTAAACCGACGGTCAGAAAAACTCCCTCTGCTTCAGACTGAAGAAGATGGTGGTATGGCTGACAGTTCAAATTGCTCCAATTCACAACCCATGAGGAAGAAAGAAAGATGCTAAGAACTTACAGAAATCCAGATAAAAGCCAGCATAAGAAAGTCAAAAGTTTCCAGGAACTGGTCTTCTTGTAAACAGATTAGACTTGCGTAGTCACAACAGACATGTTTCGTCAGAGGTGACGTCATTGGGGGGCATGGAGTCCATGTCCGTCCCCACGCAAATATATACTGTCCAGAGCAGAAAGAGCACAGCTGTCCCCAGTAATCCAATTGGGCTGCCAGTTAATATGGCCACCATCGTATTGGAATAGATGGCCAAGCCTCGTACTGAGAATTAAAGATGGCCGCCTTTATAGCAAGCTAGATAGCCAAGACTCGTCCTGAAAGCAAGGTGGTCAATATGTCCGCCGTTGTATTGGAATAGATAGTCAAACCTCATTCTGAGATGCTATCAAGTCCGGTTGAATGTACTATCTATAAAAAACACGTGATCAGAATGGGAAAAATACATCCTATAATATGCCAGAGAAGATATATGTATAAAATCTTTTTAGTCTTTTTTAGAAAAAAAAAAAATATATGATGTGTTTAAAAAATATATTAACAAATTGGAAAGCATGTTTGGGAAAGGCAAGGGGATGTGGCTATCCTCTTTCCGCAAGGGACCCCAACACAGTGATAAAAGTGTCCAAATCAAAATGCTGTTGCGCAATAAATGATGTTAATATAAGTACATATCTGTAGTATACAAACAAGAGAACCAAAAATGAGACTTATCAAGAGTTATTAATGAAAGCATTAATGTCCCAATCCACATTCATAGTATGGGGGACATAAGGCTTTAACTCAAAAATCCACCTGACCTCCATCTGAGAAACCCCCCTTTTGGTGGATCCTCCTCTCCAAGGTGGCGTGTATTTTTCTATCACCACAAAGGAGGTTGCCTTGGGGGTCTCTGTTGTGACGTGTGAAATGTTTGGGTACCGTATGGTTCCTTTTTTACCTTTTCTGATGTTATTGATATGTTCATTCACCTGTATTGAAAAGGTTCTAGTTGTTCTCCCACAAATTGCTTACTACATGGACATGTGATAAGATACACCACATTTTTTGTTGTACATGTAATAAAATGCTTGATAGGATGAGTTTTGGGTGTTGTGGTGGAGGAGAAGGTACATCTTTTGTGTTTCCCACTACTGTTAAATTGACATACTGCACACATTTTACAAGGGTAATAACCCATCATTTTTCAATACAGACTAATGTTTTTTGAAGATCTTTTTTATTTGGCTTGAATCAGTACCTCAAAATCAGTTCAACAGACTAAAACGTAACTGTACCATGGTAAGTGACTTTGACACACAAGTACCTCTTTTAAAGAATAGATTTAGTGAAAAGGGCTACAATGCAGCAACTTTGGACATGGAAACTAGCCAAGTTAGGAGTCTTGATAGGAATTCCTTGATAGCAGACAAGCCAAAACCCAATAAGACTCAGAAATTCAAATGGTCCTTTATCACAACTTTTTCCAGGAAACATTATCAAATAAAAATATTCAAAAAACATTGGTCTGTTTTAAAAAAATGATGGGGTTTTGTGTCCAATACTCCCAAGAAAACCAGGAATTGTCTTCGGGGGTTGTGTTTGCGTGGCACAGTAGCTGCAATTGATGGGCATAGTGGCTGTGTTTGGGCACACTGAGGCTGCAATTGATGGTTTTTTTTCCTGAATTTTCCAGTTTGTTTGCACCCCCCCAAATAATTTTGAGCACCAGCCGCCACTGGATGGCATCATCATTGTGCCGCTTCTCCTTACTTGTTGAATGACAGGTTGGCAATATGTGACGGACGCGGATGTCAGATACCCGACCTCCACGCTAACTTGCGACGAAGGACCGGCCAACCTCACACCACACTGTCACTTACATAACAATGCCACTCTCAGCTGCGCCCAGCACAAAGATTTTGCAGCGTTGCGGGACCATGATCTAGGTGCCAAAAGCCTGAGAGCGATTGTCACTGGGCTAATTACGCAATTAACCCTTTAACTGCCACCACTGACATTTGATGAGGGAGGGTCAGGACTTCCATTAATTAGCATTACCAATTATGATTTTAGAATAAGCGTCTGCAACACACACTGCCACCACAGACAGGTCTGCTCATAGGCCTTACTCTACAACAGTAGCGCTCTTCAAGAGGCAGAGGTTTGTTTATAGCTTGCATTAAGTGCTTTAGAGACAAGGTTAACACTTTTCAACATAAAGGTTTATTATGAAAAGGGTAAAGTTGGTGCAATAAAATGTTTACAGAAAAAGATGTTTCAAGAGATAACGACAATATACAGCCACAAAGTAATAAGGTAGAATTGGAGAGGAAGAATACTTGCAATTAATGTCCAAGGGTTGATCAGAGTTCGATCGATGAGCTGGGTAATCGGTTCTCAAACTTGGCAGATGTTCCTGCTTGGATGGTAAAAGGGAGAACTGCCCACTGTCTTGACATCTCCTCTTTTCTGTCAGATCAAAGGGGTGTTGACAGCGACCAGTGACCAATCGTCTCGTCATCTTGTTTAGGAGTTGGTTGCTGGGAGGTGTCTACATTCATGACCATGTCCCAGGTACACTTTGTGATACATATTCATATCTCTGCATCTCTAATATTTACAGACTAAGAATATCCATTTTATCGTTCAGTGTGACATTTGCTTCAAAACAAGTACAGACATGACATATCTCCAATTTCTAGTTTACCTAGGAGGAATAAGAGGTTCCAGGGGTTTCCCATATGACTGAACATATTGGTGTCTGGACTTGAAACGTTACAAATTATCTGAGGAAACAAAATATGTCCATATTATGCGGTGCTATTATTTATTTGGAAGTTATGAAACATGCTGAACGTTAATACTTTTTCAAGGTTTAAACATTTATGGGTACTAAGGCATTATAATATAAAACAACATTGTTTCCACGCTACCTGCACAATATGCAAATGGCTATGATTGTGTGGGAACAGTTGATGTAATGGACTGATTATCAGTAAATAAGATTTAGAATGGGCAATTGTGTTACTTTTAATTCGGATGTTTTTTATTTAATGCTCTTTATTTGATAATTTTTAATTCTTTTTTTTTATTTAATCTTACTAATGGAATGCTTTTCTAACTATTTTACAGGTGCTTTTCTTTTCTGCTGGACACCATTTTTCGTGGTGCACATTACACGCGCACTGTGCGAGACTTGTTACATCCCAGAGCCTCTCTTCAGCACTGTCACATGGTTAGGATACGTAAACAGCGCCTTGAATCCTGTTATCTACACAATCTTCAACACCGAGTTTAGAAACTATTTCCGTAAAGTGCTTCGAATGTGCTGCTGACCACTTTGAATGATGGACAACAGTGTGGCAGTATGTCCTAAATCTTGTACAAGCTTGAAAACACAACTCTTCTGAGCGTTGGGCCTCACCCAAATTGTAAAACTGGCCTGTCAACAAGTTAAGCAACTATACATGGAAATTATGTAATGTGTGACCACAATGCATGAGTGGTTCTGAGGCAGATCTGGTATCGTTTTTGGTTTATTTCTGTGGAACTGCTATCAGTCTACAAATTATGAATGTTTACTATAAATGCTGGAATGTAAAACATATATACAGTAGGAATGGTCAACTTCAGGCATCATTTCAATTCTCTTGCAGCTCTATTTCATGAAATTGTATCTGGGAACAAGTACTTCAACATTAGATCAACAACTCCAGGTTCCTTGCTGGGTTTAAAACGTAAAATAAAAAACATGCCGCTCAAGCAGTAGAGTTTGTTATAAAGAGCTTTCCGTAAGTGGAAGTAAATACTGACGTTGCTATCTCTACAGGCATAACCCCTTTCTGCCGTGCAGAAGCAGGGAGCAATTCTAGCTGTCCATAGCAGCCACCATGTACTAATGTTTTAATCACATAAGGGGTGGTTCTTGAGAAACATTAACATCTTTACCATGCAATGGCCACAAATGTTACTGCTGAGATATCTTCCTGTAATGATTTCCCATGATGCAGAACAGGAGATTTTGTATAGTTCAATAAACAGAATATTTGGTATAAAAATGTTTTGGAGTATTTCTTGGCAAAATAATCCCTGCACTAAAGAAGAATGCCTCAATAAACTCTATATTGAAACCATTGTTTTAGAATCCCTCAAAAGTTCTGTTCTTAGCCAGAAATATAATTTTAGATTTAACTCACCATCTCAACTTATAGGAGAAATCTAGACAAAACTTTTTTTTTTCTTCATAGCCTTGAAGTACTCATGGTTTAGAACCTATATCGTGTTTTCATTGCTGCCTGGGTCTTCACTAAGAAGATCTACCTCACTTCATAAATCAGGTATAACCAGTTATTTGGACAGGACGTGTGCTTGAAACCCCCCCACAAAAGTAAAAAACCTTGGGAAGTCTGTAACCCTTCCCTGTTCTACTAATAAGTGTGTTTAGATAGCATCAAACTAAGAGAACTCTCTGCTCCCCGGCACCACTCGAACCCCAGGTGCAGGAGGCAAGCTGAGTCTTCCACGCTCTATAGCCCCTTCACGATGGAAGGTAAAACAAATCTTAACATCGGAACACAGTTTTGCAACTTTGCATGTGTAAGTAGAATTGCACACGTCATCGCAACTACGTAGCGTGTCTAGGTGAAAATGTTCCCTGCTAATTAGGCTTTCATTTGGTGGTAAATGGTAATGGTTATCTCTTGACTTTTTTCCATAAAAAAAGTGCCCAAAATAGAAAAAAATATATATATATTGTTTTATTTCTCCTACTACTAATGATGGCAGCACTGCCACATATGGGTATGTTATTTGTTGTTTGTATCCATAGTAGGGCCCAGAAACAATAGTGTGCATTTACCTTTTTATATCCTACCTAAAACACACCGACACTTATATTAATGAAAAACGTTACATAAAACATGTCTAAAGCCAGGCATGTACTGGCCATCGGGACTACCGGGAGTTTCCCAGTAGGCCAATGGCTCAGTGGGCCGTTTTTTATGCAGAGTTCGGCGACAGCGGGAGCGTGGCAGCAAACAGTGGCGGGGATTTGGGGAAGGTGGTAAGCGAGAAGGGCATGTGAGAGCCGAGGAGGAAGAAGAGCTCCACCCCCTCCCTGACCACTGAGGAGGCGAACAGGAGTGGGCGCGGCCACCCCAGCGCTTCCAGAACCTCGATCCCCCACCTCCTCCCGGGCCAGAGGAAGAAAATAGGCAGGAGGTTGCCAAGGAGCCTCTCAAAGAAGCAGAGCAGCGAGCACACCAAATCAAGAGGGAGACTCGGCCCTGCGCTGCTGGTAATCAGGTACCCGGCATCCTACACATACATGCCCGCACACTGGGACAGGGGAGCAGAGGACAGACTGCAGATAGGGACAGTGCTATGTGGTCTGTCTAAGTCCCCTCCTCTGTCTCTCAGTCCCCCTCCTCTGTCTCTCAGTCCCCCTCCTCTGTCTCCCAGTCCCCCTCCTCTGTCTCCCAGTCCCCCTCCTCTGTCTCCCAGTCCCCCTCCTCTGTCTCCCAGTCCCCCTCCTCTGTCTCCCAGTCCCCCTCCTCTGTCTCCCAGTCCCCCTCCTCTGTCTCCCAGTCCCCCTCCTCTGTCTCCCAGTCCCCTCCTCTGTCTCCCAGTCCCCTCCTCTGTCTCCCAGTCCCCTCCTCTGTCTCTCAGTCCCCTCCTCTGTCTCTCATTCACACCCCGATTCTTAGGCTGCTTTCACCCTGGGGCGGGCGGGTGTTGACGGTAAAATGCCGCTAGTTTTAGGGGCGCTTTACCGTCGTTTTAGCGGCGCTATTTAGCCACTAGTGGGCGCTGTTAACCCCGCTAGCAACCGAATAAAGGCTTAAATGTGCCTGTGTAGCACCGCTGCTGAAGCGCTTTGCAGGCACTTCGGCAGCAGTACCCATTTATTTCAATGGGGAGGAGCGATGAAGGAGCGGTGTATACACCGCTCCTCCACCGCCCAAAAGATGCTGCTTGCAGGACTTTTTTTAACGTCCTGCCAGCACAGCGCCCCAGTGTGAAAGCCCTCAGGCTTTCACACGAACTGCAGGGGAGACGTTTTTCAGGCGCTTTACAAACACTATTTTTAAAGGGGTCTTACACTCAGCCCCTCTCTTACATTCATCCCCTCTCTCTTTCCCCCACCCCCTCTCCCTCAACCCCCCCTCTCTCTCACCCTCTCATGATATATAATAATGGATGTAGAGGTCTTTTGGTGGGTGTGAGGGGGGGAGGGGGGCAGCATTTTTTTTAATTAAAGTGGGCCAGTCTGGATGAAGTCCAGGGCCAAACTTTTGTCCCAGTCCAGCCCTGCCTAAAGCTGGCCATAGACAGAAAAAAAAAAGATTCCCCCATCAACACAAACAGTGTTGACAGGGGAATATCTACCGTGTTTCCCCGAAAATAAGCCCAGGTCTTATATTAATTTTGGCAACAAAAGACACAGTAGGGCTTATTTTTGGGGTAGGTCTTACCATGTAATGTGCTGTCTTCTCTCCCCTCTCTCTCCCTGCCTGACAGTAATCCCCAGTGTGAACCGAGTTAATATGCTTGTAAAATCCTATAATCCACTCTATTACAGTATTATATTATGTACAATGTGTGCGTTTCTGTAATATAATTGTGCCAAATACCTTCGTTATAGCGCCGCTCTGCGCTTCTGTGACCCGCCGGAGCTCTCTTCCCAAAAATTATATTGCAGAAACACACACATTGTACATTATATACTACTGTAATAGAGTGGATTTTAGGATTTTACAAGCATTTTAAACTAGGGCTTATTTTCGGGTTAGGGCTTATATTGCAGCCTTCCTGGAAAATAACGCTAGGTCTTATTTTCGGGGAAACACGGTACCACTGAGCCATTGTGTTCTCTGGGCGGGGGAAGCCATGCCTGTAAGAACACAGTGATTATTGCTAGCTAGCAATAATCGCATTTAAAATACAGCAGGCTGGTTGTACCCATACCTGGTTCGAATCTCAGCCAGTTCCTGCTGAACCAGCCGAGATTCGTACTGTCTATGGCTGGCTTACCCTGATTCTGACCTAGATCAGATCCTGAAATAGCTATTCTACCTTTTATTTTATTAATATATATTTTTTTGGTTGTTTTTTTGTTATATACAAAACTTTTTTGTTTACAATTTTCATTTCTAGCAAGGTGAAAATGATACATTGTATCTTGGAATAAGATCCACAAGGGAAACATGGGGTACAACCAAGGAACTTTGTGGTACCAGCGAAGTATGAGAGAAGTATATATATATATATATATAGAAGAAAACCGCGCTACTCAATAGTGGATAAACAAGCTGCAAGCTCTAGGTAGAATACACACCTCAAATAACAAATTGTAAAAAAGGAGCTGCGCTAATAGAATATACACAGGGGAAATAATGAAAAACACTTAGAAAACACATAAACCGTAAACCATCACAATATTGAGCATAAATAGTCCAATAAGCAGTGTAAATATGCCTTGATAGTTGAAATCAGTGAGAACATCACAAATGGCACCACAACACACAGAGTGCGTGCTTACCAGAAGGCAAGCATAACGCTCTTGCGGCTATCCACCCAGCCAGGGCCTTTATCCTGGAAATATGGGGAATTTCAGCTCTCAGAGGGGTACTTGAATGTTGCAAACTAGGATGTGCACCAGGAGCCAGTATACAATCTCTCCAAAGCTCATGAGCATGCATCAACCACATCTTTTTTTGCTGTGAAGAAATAACTCTTTGTTTCACCAGTATATTTTGATCTCTCAGCTTTGGAGAGATCTGTTGTGTCATTTGTGATGTTCTCACTGATTTCTAAGTGTTTTTCATTATTTCACCTGTGTATATTCTATTAGCGCAGCTCCTTTTTACAATATGAGATTTTAAGAATCACCCCCTTAGATTAAATTCTAGGGGAAATATAAAAATATCAAACACATTGAACAGAAGAAAGTAGTTTGTAAATTATGACACACCCTGATTGCATAAATCCAAAGCCCGGTGCGTTTTGACCCTTACGGTCTTCCTCAGGGGGGTGGCAGTGATTAGCAAATCAGCAAGCTCTCTAAATTAAAAAAATACAGTTAGTATACAAAAAAAGGAAAAAGAAACAACAAATACAATATATCATACTGTTACATTGCACTTACATGATTACAATTTACAAGAAAATACATCTTTCATGATGTTGGAGGTCCACAGGGGGACAAAAAGAGATGAAGGAGGGTGTTGAAGCCTAGCACCTTACATGTGTGTCCAAAACACAAGGGATAAAACCAGCCCCACTGCCTCGGGATTCCTGAAATGTAGAAAAGTTATATAACATCAGATATAAGCTAAAATAAAGGTCCTTATGTGTAAAGAGTCATGTAATCCAGCGGGAATTCCTACCTCAAAAGTTTAAATATATAGAACTCCCAGCTGACAAAAGAAAGACAAAAGACCCCCTCACATGTGGGGAGGAGCAAAGCTTGTGTGAACCACCATAGATCTAAGGCAAAAAACAGAGATGACCCAAATTACTATCAGTGTATGGAAAGACAAGGGAGACAGGAGTGTATCATTGCATAAAGCCTAATCTTACCGAGAATCAAGCCCTCAGTTTCACCAATTGTAGATCCAAAAAGGATATATGCGGGTCACCTCTCCACACCACCAGCCAGAGACAGGGCTGAAGTGGTGCGAGATATAAATGGGAAATTGGCTTGGTCATGTGTCACACAAGAGCCAATGGCAGTGGTGCAAAGCAGCACCAAACTCACTGCTTGCAGCTGGGGGTTAATTGTGGCGGCTGACAGGCTACTTTTTATGTATACTTACTGTATTTTTGTACTTTAGAGAGCTTGCTGATTTGCTAATCACTGCCATCCCCCTAAAGAAGGCTGTAAGGGTTGAAACGTGTCATGGCTCTGGATTTATGCAATCAAGACTACTGTGTCATAAATTACAAATTATTTTTATCTGTTAAACGTGTTTGATATTTTTATATTTCCCCTAGAATGTAGTCTAAGGGGGTCATTCTTAAAATGTTTCTAATAAATACTTGATTTTATCATCTATATACTTGTCTCATACTTCGTTGGTATCACAAAGTCCCTTGGTTGTACCTCATGTTTACCTTGTGGATCTTATTCCTTGATTTTGGGACTGATACCTAATATTGATGGGGTTTAGCCGCACAATTGATATCCAAATACAATGTATTTCTATCTTTTTATCCATTTACAAGGAGGGAAAAAAAAAACACAGGAGGGCTGTACAGTGACTGATCACTGTGATCACAGTCTATCACAGTGATTATGTGATCAGGAACTGATATTCTCAGCTCCTGATTGATAGTATGAGACCTAGGGTTGTCGATGACAGTTCAGTCTCTGTTCTGGAAGCACACTGTGCAGCACGCTCTCAGCACAAACACATATATGCGGCCCCACGGGCAGGGCCAATATCAGGGGAAGCAGTTCATATACATGTAGGGGGCTGGGGGCCCCAACAAAGGAGTTGTTGCTGCTGACTAGGGCCAGGACTAGAGTGGGCAGAAGTGGCACTTTCCCAGGGGAGAACATTAATATCTAGAGGCAGGGAGCTCACAGCAAAGGCTTACCAGCTTTGCTTTCCTCTGGATCCAACAACCACCAAGATCAACTGTCCTGAGGGAGGGGAGAATGGATGTGGCTAGCAGAGTGAGCAGTGGGAGCAGCAGGATAATACAGGATTTCCTCCTCCTGCTCCGGTACCCAGAGTCTTCCTCAATCTCCTCCGCAGCTCTCTGTGTCACTATCGCCATCACTGTGGGGGGGGGGGGGGCTGGCTGCAGCCCTTCTAGCTGTGGGTCTCCCTCTACTGGAGAAGGGTGGGCAGGTGGTTCTGTGTTGGGGGTCCCCTCTGATCACTCCCCTGCAGTCCTATTAACTGTGGGTCTCCTTCTCCTGGAGGGGGGGTCTGTTTTGGGATACCCACTGATCACCCCCCCTTGGCAACCCTCCTGGCTGGGGTCTCCTTCTCCTGGAGAGGGGTGGGAAGAGGGGGTCTATGTTGGGGTTCCCTCTGCTTGCCCAACTGCAGTCCATTTAGCTGTGAGCCTCCTTTAACTTCAGGGGGAGGGGGTTCTCCCTATCTTTGTCTGCATTGCTGGATGGAGGGGATCTTTTTTAATTGCCCCCCATGCACTCCTGTTCAGGGGTCCTATTCTCCAGAAGGGGTCAGTATTCCTGGATGGGAAAGAGGGGCCCCTCTGATCGCTCCCCTGCACTCCTTGGTGATGGGGGGATCTTTAGATATAGTGAGGGGTCTTATATAGAGGTAGGTAGGTAGGGGTCAGTGGGTCTTATATAGAGGAAGAAAAGTGTCAGAGGGCTGATGTAGAGGTAGGTGTCTGATATAGCAGTAGGTAGGTGTTAGGGGTCTTATAAAGATGTAAGTGGATCTTACATAGAGGTAGGTGTCAGGGGGTCTATTATAGAGTATGGTAAGTGGCAGGGGGGGTCATATATAGAGGTTGGTAGGTATTTGGAGGTTTTATATAATGGTCAGCAGGGCTTTATTTCTGCCAGAAAACCGTTCCGGCACCTTTGGCATCCCTCTCTTCTCCGACCTGTTATGTAACACATTAGCCAGTAGGGGAAGTTTTCTGCACAACTCACTTCCTCTACAGGCTTCTCTGTATTAGTGAGCCCTGATGAGTCCTGCCCTCGATCCCTAGTGTGCTGGGTCCCAGCACTGCAGCTGCTTGTGGTGATCCGAGAAGCAGCTAGCATCCCTGCGTGCCGCCACTACTCTGTGTGCAGAGAGACCTTCAAAAGTGGGATTTTGGGAAATTTGTACAGAGGAGAACTGGGGGGGGGGGGGAGAATCTGTGCAATGAAAAGAGCTGGGGTGGGATTTTACAGAGGAGAGTTGGGTGGGATTTTAGCAGAGGAGAGCTGGGGCGGGATTTTAGCAGAGTGGAGAGATGGGAGGGGGATTTGTGCACAGAGGAGAGCTGGGGGGGGTGGAGCAGAGAGAATAAGTGGGTTATTTGTGCACAGAGGGGAGCTGGGGGAAAGTTTAGCAGAGAGGGGAGCGGGGGGAGGATTTTAGCAGAGAGGAAAGGGGGGGGGAGTGATTTGTGGACAGATTAAGCGGGGGGAGTCTAGCAGAGAGGAGAGCTAGGGGGATTTTAGCAGAGAAGAGAATTGGGGGAATTTTAGCAGAGAGGAGAGCTGGGGGGGATTTTAGCAGAGAGGAGAGCTGGGGGGGGGGTTAGAACAGGGAAAGGGGGAGATTTGTGCACAGAGGAGAACTGGGAAAGTATGTGACTGTGTGTGTGGAGGTGGGGGAGGTTTATTCATATAGGGGAGCTGGGGGCAATTTTAATAGAGAGGAGAGCAGGTGGGTGGGATTTTATGCAGAGAGGAGAACTGGAAAAGGGGGATATTTTTGCAGAGAGAACTAGGAAAGGGGTTGATTTGTGCAGAGAAGAGAACTGGGAAAGGGGGAGATCTGTGCAGAGAGGAGAACTGGAAAAGTGTGTGTGTGGAGTTATGTAGATAGGGAGAGCTGGGGGCAATATTAGAGAAGAGAGCAGGTGGGTGGAGATTTGTGCAGAGAGAAGAACTAAGAAAGGGGGAGATTTGTGCAGAGAGGGGAACTGGTAAAGGGGGAGATTTGTGCAGAGAGGGGAACTGGTAAAGGGGGAGATTTGTGCAAAGGTGAGAGCTGCAAACGGCAGGTTGTGCAAACTGAGAGCTTTGCAGGGTGGAACAGATTGTGCAGAGGTGAGAGCTGTGGGGGACACCGGGGGGTGCAGAGGTGAAACATAGGGGTGCAGACAGGGGCAGAGATAGTGAGAATGGGGATGAAGAGGTGAGTTGTGGACTAGGGTTGTAAGCTGTGGTTGGAGGCGTGCAGAGGTGAGATTTTGAAAAGAGGGCAAAAGTGAATTGTGAAAGGGGTCGTGCTAAGGTTAACTGTTTATAGGAGTGCAGAGTTGAGCAGTGAACAGGGGAAAAAAAGAGGTGAGCTGTGAATGAGGGTCGCAGAGGCAAGCTGTGGATGGAGTACACAGAGGTAAGCAAAGAAGTGTGCAGAGGTGAGAATTTGATGGTTACTTTGAAGGGGAATACTTAAGGGAAGGGGCTTTTGCGTGGGAAAGACCAGGGAAATTTACTGCGGGACAGTAAAAGCATACAGAGTTCAGTGACCAAGAGTATGTAATGTATGGCACAGCATGCAGGGTGCAGTGGTGAGAATTTTGTAACATACCTTGTACAATACATATTCAAGGGGAAAAAAGCAAGGTGCGCCAGACTAAGTGCAGTATTAAAAGAAGCATTTAAAGGAGAAGTCCAGCCTGAGCTTTTTAGGCTGGGCTTCTCCTAGGGGTCACAATTAGTTTTGCACTCCTGTGACCCATTTTCAGCGGAGATCAGTCTAAAGTCTGCTCTCCGCTGACGTCACTGCCATCAGTCGGGGCAGCACGTCATCACGACTTCCAAGTCGGGATCCGCCAGCTGCCCCGATTGATGGCAGTCTCAGCGAGGTGCTGAGCCAGCCTCTCCCCGCCCCTCCACGGCTTAGAGCTCCAATGAGCGGGGAGAAGCAGAGAGGAAAAGACGCTGACTGACAGTCGGCGGCTTTCCTCTCAGGGATCTGTGAGAACCGAGCCAATGGCGATGTTCGGTGGCTCGGTTTTCAGTGCACAGACGGCGAGGGACAGATGGAGTATCGGTCTGATGCTCCATCTACCGAGGTAAGTATGAATCAAAAAAAAAAAAGTAAACCCATACTTCTCTTTTAATATAATATGACAAACAGCCAAATGGCTATGTACAAAAGGGATGAAGTATTCAGGCATGTAAAAAATAATAGTAATGGGGTCCCATGTCTGATCCGTTGCCGGTGACAGTCGGGCCCAACGATTCCGGTAAGCGTGTTTAAGTCATACCATTTGTTTGAAGGCATATTCCTTGTGATGGTTCATACAGCTTCTATAATATCTTCACGTGAGATTCATTCATTTGACGGACATTGTCACCATACAAGTTTCACTTGTGGACTTATTTTCTATTTATTTTTTGTTTTTCACCGTTTTTTTTCCTACCCTGTTGGGTTCATATTGTTAGTGATTATATACAAATTCCACTGTTGTATCACTTTTAGCGCTACATATTTACCTCCATATATGTTACATATCCCTGACCCCTGCACTCTGTACACAGGGCAATATGTTGCATATTCCTGAGCACAAGGGACACTTTGCATTGAATGTTAGTACTGTCCCTTTTGCTGATTTTTTTTCTTTCTGCGCCCTGTGTGATACACACTTCTCACAACTGCACAATACACACTTCCAGGCCCTGTGTGTTATGCACTCCTGAGTCCTGTACTTTGTGTGTTACATATTCCTGAACCATGTGTCTTGTGCAATACACAGTTCTTAGCCTTAACTTATTACCATTATTTGGTACTGCTGTACTTCTCTACCCCAGTGTTTCTCAACTCCAGTCCTCAAGGCGCCTCAACAGGTCATGTTTTCAGGATTTCCCTTCAGATGAAACAGCTGTGGTAATTACTAAGGCAGTAAACTGATCAAATCACCTGTGCAAAATAATGGAAATCCTGAAAGCACGACCTGTTGGGGCACCTTGAGGACTGTAGTTGAGAAACACAGCTCTACCCTAAGGAAGGTGTGGTTGGGGGTAGAGTTTGGGTTTGGGTGTGGTTGGGGTGGGTAGTTGGCTGGGGTGGGAGAGTTCCGGCACCTATTCTCTGAGAAAAAAAAGCCCTGGTGTTCAGTAGGTATAGTGGTCGGTAGGTGTCAAAGGCTCTTACAGTATATAGAGGACAGTAGGTTTCAGGTGGATCTTATATAGGGGTCGGTAGGTGTCAGGGGGACTTATATAGAGGTCATTGTGTTGGAGGGTCTTATATAGAGGTCGTTAGGTGTCAGGGGGTTTTATATAGAGATAGGTAGGTGTCGGGGGCATTGAAAAGGTAGTGCAGTTTGTGTTAGTGTAGTCTACCTTGTCATGGTGGCAGGCTTCATATTTTTTGGCCAAAATAGAACTCCTTGCTGTTAAATCTTGAAAGCACTGATGACTTGGAATACACTTCATTTTCATATATTGAGTTGTAAGAGTGTTAAAATAAAAGTGGGTGCACTAAAAGGACTTGGTGGGATGGCCAATGGGCGGATTTAGTGGGACGGCCAGTGAGTAGGCCCTGTGGAATGTTGGTGGTTAGGCCCAGGCCTAAAGCTGCGGTTTCTGATGGATGCCCTGCCCTCGGGTGGAGACGTGTATATGCATATCCTCTACGGCAGTGTTTCTGGGATTTCCATTGATTTGCACAGGTGATTTGAGCAGTTTCACTGCCTTAGTAATTACCATAGCTGTTTCATCTGCAGGAAATCCCAAAAACATGACCTGTTGGTGCGCCTTGAGGACTGGAGTTGAGAAACACTGCTCTACGGTAAGGAGTTAATTGGGAGTGGAGACAAGAGCCACCGCACACTGGATTGGCCAAAACGTTTATTGTAAAAATCATCCACAAACATGGCAAAGCCCATCCCCGCCTTAGTAACACCCCTCTAACGCGTATCACCCAATCAGGGCTTGTACACAGAAAAAAACCTGACAGATCATATAATTCTTCTCAAATTAAGTGCCTTTATATAAAATAAATATATAAGAAACGAACCCGAAATATATTATGTACCTTCAGCTTTGCAGGTAGAAGCTGGAAGATGTGGAAAACTACTAACAGAAGTCTGTTATCCAGAACAGTTAATGCGATACTATTGAAGTCAAATTGAGGCACTTGGTTGACATTTCTCAAAATTTCTATATATTCCTCTGAAAAATATCGGGAACCTTGGACTAGAAAAGTGTTTTGCTTATACTAAAATACAGGAACAATGGCTATAATAAAAAAAATAAAGTACCTTAGCTTCAAAAGGGGCCACGTATTTAAGTTCTGGAGGAGGTTTCATGTAACTCCTGTTTTACTGTTCCATGTATACTGTTAGGTCCCATGGTGACAAATGCACTTGGAAATTTGGCACATTTCTTGCACCATGTGTCAGGACACGGAAGGTAATCAATGCATGCGTGTAGCTATAACTCACTTGAAGAACAATCTCTAACAGACACAATAGGTGTTTTATCTTTTACAGGCCATTCCATTTCAACACAATGTGCTCTGTAACAAAGCACAAAAACACAGCCAAGCACAATGCTATTTTTTTTCAATACCCTATAAATCCTTTTCTAGTTCCTAGTGTCTAGTCTCTACCTATGAAAAATGCACCTGCTTCTTTTCTTGCCTCTGCAGAATGACCTTGACTTTTCCAGAACAGACATCTCTTTATTTGATCAGGGCAGAACACCCTCCAATCAAAGAACAAGTCTTCAGTTGCAATACTATGGAGAGGAGTATGGAGCCAAGATTTGTAGCCATCTTCTGATCAATCAATGGAATAACAATCTAGCTTCTCATTCTCTATCTTGATGATAAATCATGAAGGTGGAGCTTAAGTTCTGACAATGCAAGAAGCATGTGAGTATCTGCCTTAGACATTTGAGAAGGTTTTGAATCACTGCAACCTTTGTTTAACTGTCTTCATAAGCAGGAAGCAGATAGGGTAAAGAGGCAAATGAGAATTTCAAAACCAAAATGCTGTTGCCCAAGATTCATCTTACTTAAGCAATTGAGGCTTCAGTACTGGGACAGGTTTGCTCAGCGCCCTGGGCAGGGATGCAAAACTGCACCCTCTCCCCCACTCCTAGTGCATATCATAACGCCTTGTGGTTATTCACTGCCCCCTTCACCCCAGCTGTCCATGGTTTGCACTGGACATTCATGGCCATTTTCTTCATTTTTACATCTGTAGCTGTCAAAGTAAACATAAAGCTACAGCCTAGCCCTTTTTACTTATCACTGTTTTAGAACTTGGAAGCAGTAAGAGGGCCCCAGCTACTGTTCCCTCATGCCCAGCCCTTGTTCTGGCCCTGATAGGCATGACTCTTCCCCCCACCTTTTTTTTTTACACTTTGGTTTTTAAATGTAGGTAAGACAAGATTTTATACTCTTTATAAATATTAGAACCACAACATTCAATGGTTACAACCCAATGTGAGGTCATACATAACTGGCAGCCTAGACTTTATGGAAGTCAATGCTAAGAAGTCAGAAAACCATTGATCATCCTGCTCATGCTAGCAAATGACAGGTTGTTTAATCTAAGATCTGCAATGGTCTGACAGTGTCGAAGATCATGCGTCAGAAGGGAAAAAAAGCTTTTTCTTATAAAATAAAATTATTCTTAAAATAACTATGACAAATATTGGAACATGAGATCAAATCCTAAAATATCCGACCAAGGAAAGGACAAAAAGTTATGAATATAGTAACATTTTAGAAACAAATTTCTTCCAAGGTGATAATCATTAGTTAAACAAAAAGTGTAACTGTTGTTGGAGTAGTTGATGTGCAGCAAACTCAAAAGAACATAGAGGAAAGGTCTTAAAAAGTAATACTCTGTATTTATTAAGTCAAGTACAGACTGTGAATAATTTAAAATGAAACCCTGCATAGCATTGTAAACACTGTTTCAAACCATAGTTACTGAAGAGAGAACCTTTCTACCTTCGCCTACTGGAGAGCAATATACTGGGCTAGATTTAGTATTCCAGTTCACCTTTACCCTCACTGGGTTGTGTGCATGTCCCCACAAATATGATATTAAAAGGAATTCTGTTAGGAATCTAATCACAAAAGCGTTTTGCTTCTTATGACAGAAAACATTCCTCCTTGGGAAGTGACTGTACCAAAAATAGAAAAGTTGAATAAAGCCTCCTTGAGCCACATCATGGGACAAAGCTGAATACTGACAGGCCTGTTTTTATCACTGTGCACAGCATGAATACCTGAGAACAAAATATACCCTCGTGATATTCCCACCACCTGCCTCCTACAATACAGCTGGCATTGATGGACATGGCATGGCACATAGCCCTATCCTACTGCACAAGGAAATGTTCAGTTCTAGATGGTGGAAAATTTGGGAGTCATCACCTCCTCCACTACAGATGGCTAAAATACTAAAGAATATTTAAAAATCAGACCCTAATCTAGACACTTACTATTAATGAAGCATGCCAGCAGATGGTTTCATAAAGACTAATGTAGCTGCTCAGGTGTAACTGTACAGCTAGTATTATATCAGCAGAGTACAGAATCAATGTAGAGAGCTACACATAGCAACTGTAACGTAAATCCATGGTGTCAACAGAACCAGACAATACTATGGTGTAATGTAACAAGAGTTTTCTTTTTTTGGTGCATGGAGGTCCATGGTATCTAGCCTTCAGAAACTGCAATTCTGTTAACAGATGTGATTACAATAGGAAGAGGATGGTGGTATCACCCAAACCTCTGGAGAGCTTAGTGGTTAATATTCAGGTTGGTATTCCGCCTTCAACCCTGACCTACATAGCTGACCTACAAATTTGTACCCTGCTATAAATTATTTTATACTTTGTCAGGGAACAGATTTTATTAGCGAACAGATTGACCCATTCTATTTAGCCAAAGGTGACAAAGTAATCTGTTGGCACTAGCTAAAGAAGCAAAAAGTCATCGGAAAAATATTCTCTGTATATCCATAATATGGTAGCACTTCCTTTGCAAAAAAAAGGCAATGTCCATAGCCTCCAAGAAGTAATCAGTCGTCTCCTATAAATATTTACATCTTTCAGCAATTTAAAAAGTTTGAAGAAATATTTTGCACTGTAGTATCTGGTGTATTCTCCGTTGAAACTTACAGAGAGTACAAGAACTTTCAGCTTGCCTTGGCAATGCCAAGGATGTAAGGGACCCTTCAGACAAGTTAGACTCAGCAGGATCAAACCTATTAATATTTTCACTGAAACTGGAGAAAAACATTTTAGATTACTTTCATCCTTAAAGCTAAGATAAAGTCAGTGATAGGCAATGTCACACTTCTTCATTTCAGCTATAGCCAACACTGCACGCACAGGACATTGTACATTGCAACTAGACTGCTGGTACAGTAATAGCAAAAACATTGAGTGTAATCTGAGTGCAGGTGCGTGTACAGTACGTTCTCTTCCATAGTGAAATCTATGGAATTGGGTTCCATGTACAATAAAAACGAAACATTCAGCTGGTGTGTTTCATCCTGCAATCATTGAGAATCCACTCCTGGTCCTATGCGGATGTCTGTATCCACCTGTCAGTGTCTGCCTGGCAGGATTTTATGGATCTCTTAGTAGGACATACTGCTTGAAGATAATCAGACTGGATCCTTCTCTGTGACATGAACATCCTCAGCATGGACAGACAAGGTGGGAGTCTGGCAACAAAGGTGCTGGTGATCCTTCCAGTCCTTAAGCAAACAAAAAAAACAATGACTGATTCCAAAGTCAAACTAAATGAACTAGAATGAACATTAACATGAACATTGTAAATCAGTGCAGCCAAATTAAATATTTACTGGTAAAACTTGGGTAACTTTAAAAAAAATCATGTTAGTACTAAGGCATGCATCTCCAAAAGGTTTATTTTGCTATATCATACCCTGTATATTAATATTAATAATAATAATAATAATAATAATAATAATATCATGAAACAGATGTGCTTTTTTCACCCAAAAAAAACTACCATGATGGACCGTCATACTTCCCCCCTCCTCTTCCTGTTAAATGACTGTCTACCATTGCCCAACTGCTTTCTCAGAACAAGAAAGCTGGACTAGTTCTGACATTTGCATCATATGGACTAGCTGCACCATTATCCAGAAGTATATTTGTAGGAAACAATGACAGTTGTATAATGTAAAGTTTACCAGTCTTACTGAAATTAATTGCATCATGGGATTTTTTAAAGATTTAATGTAGAAGAGCTAAAATGCTTAGTCTTGCTAAATTAATACTCATTGGATTCCCTGTTTTTCATACAGCTAAATGCACATGACTCAGGTACTAGGGGTGTTGAAAATAATCGTATAATCAATGTAACGCGATTAAGCCAAAACGATTCTGCATCGCATCGATGCAGAGAACGGCTGAATCGCAATTGCATCAATGACATCATTCCAGCGCACCCTGTCAGACTCCTCCCCTCCCTCCATGCCTAAAAGTGTATGCGTGAATACACAGAGCGGGGATCGCCCGCTGTAACAAGGAGCTTGGCTCTGAAATGCCCGGCGACAGCTGTAACAAAGTCTCGCCTCCCAGACCGGCTCCTATGATAGACAGCACACTGATCCAATCCTGGGGAAATTAAATCAGTGTGACGTGTATCATAGGAGCCGGTCTAGGAGGCGGGACTTTATCAACAGCAGCCACCAGGCATTTCAGATCCAAGTTTCTAAAAGAATAAGCTGCGCATATACCTGAATTATTCTCTTTAAATTGTGTATGCATACAAATGGGGATGTGACCCCTCTGCATACAATAAATAAAAAATAAAAAAAGGGAGACGAAACCGTAATGAAACGTGACTGTTCAACTTCAAACAAGATGATTAAAGTGACCTAATGCATGCTTATATACCAAAGTCTCTTTCCCAAATGCCAAAATGGTGAACAAGAACAATAAAATGCTAATAAATAATAAAGTCTCTTCTCCCAAATTTCTGTAGTGATGGTTGATGAACACCCAAAGAGAGAAAAAGTGATGGTAGTATAGCAAAAAGAATCCTCCACCGATAATGTGCTGCCGCTTACCAGAAAGTAAGATCTCTTTTTAGGGAGATCATACACACTTGGGGCTATTTCCCCAGCCCTAGGTCTTTATATTATGGTGCCAAAAACTCTTCAGTGATGATAAACACCAAAAAAGTGATGGTATTGTGACAAAAAGAATCCTCCACCAACGATATGCTGCCGCTTACCAGAAGATGAGATCTCTTTTTAGGGAGATCGTATGCGCTTGAGGCCATTTCCCCAGCCCTGGGTCTTTACACTCTGGTGCTGGACAAACCGCAAAGTTCATAGGAGCATCCGTGTTCATTCTACAGGAAGGACCTGAGATAGAAAATCCAAAAGGCCAGCAGGGAAAAACGCCCCAAAGTCTCAATGGGAAAATCAGGCTGGTAGAACAAACTCCTCGGGAGGTGAGAGAGGCAAAGTCTCATTGGGTAACATCCACAGGAACGTCCGGAGGGAACTGGCATTTCAGATCCAAGCTCTGTGTCACAGCGGGAGATCCCCGCTCTGTGTGATTCAGGCACTGGTAGGCTGCACTGATAGGCTGCATTTGATGGGCACTGGTGAGGTTGCACTGATGGGCTGCATTGACAGAGCTGCACTGATGGACACTAATAGGCTACATTGATGGCCACCGATGAGGCTGCACTGATGGGCACAGATAAGGCTGCACTGATGGATAACGGAATCTACTTTAATCGAAGCATTGACAGGATAATCACAATCTAATTGAGAGTCAAGTGAAGATGTGCAGCTCTATCTGGTACACTATACAGACCCAGCTCTTCCCCAGTATATCATTATATCACGCCTGTGAATTTTTGCCTATATCTACTAGAATAATGTAAAATATGCAGCTGAGTGTTTCTGCACTTTATAAATTGTCAGTGCTCTTTACATTGCATCACTGAATAAGCTCAATTAGAATTCCTGTGATTCTTTTATCATGCAAATGTCCCACGCAATGGCACACATACTATATGCAGCAACTAGGCTCATAGATAGATGTATGCTAAATTAATTAAGGTTCAGAGGCATTACTGTAGGAATTTTTTGATTTGATTAATATTAATTCACTCAACCTCAAATTCACAATGACAAATAAACAAAAGTATGCTCACTTTTCTTGATGTTCAGATCTTTACCACTCCCTCTGAAAGGCTAGGCAGTATTCTGTTTCGAAAAGCTACCGCTGGAAACACGATACTACATGCCGCTAGCTTCCACCCCATGGCACTAAAGGATTCAATTCCATATGGGCAGTATCTGCGCCTTCGCAGAAACTGCTTCAATGAGGATACTTAAGGAAGAAGCGGGAAAACTACAAAACAGACTCCTGGAAAGGGGCTATAGTAGGTCCTGCTTAGGGAAGGCATATAACAAAGTGTCCATAAAATCTCGCAATGATCTCCATTTTAACACCCAGTCTAAACAGACTTCACAAAGTAACACCACTAAGATCATTATGCGCTTCTCTAGGCAAGAAAAACAAATCCGAGAAATCATTAAAACGACATTGGGTCAACTGTTAAGATGACCAAAGACAAATAAATTTGTTACCAGTTCTCCATCCATCACTTTCAAAAGAGCCATGTCATTGAAGGACAAACTAGTCCAGAGCGAATTTAAAGGGGTTCTCCCCAAGAAACACTGTCCGGCATGAGGCACTTTCCCGTGCAGCCACTGTTCCCATTGTCCCCTGATGCGAAAAGAGAAATTGTTTCTGCTCCCGAATGGTGAGACTTTCAGACCTCTCCACTTTGCAAACTGTCAGACTCGTGGTCTAGTATATCTGATGCTATGTGAATGAAACGCATTCTACATAGGGAAGACCAAACAAGAATTTTGGCGTTGCATCGCCAAACATGTTTACAGCCTGCAAATTGGCAATCGCTACTTATCCCTAGGCAGACACGTGGTCTTTAAAAAACACAACTATAAAACGCCCAAAATTTTATTTGTCGCCATCGATCGGGTACACATACCGATCAGGGGCGGCGATTGGAATAAATCTCTTCAATGTGAGCAGAAGTGGATTTTCAGGCTACAAGCTACCGCTACTAAATGAATCCATTTCATTTGCTCCTTTTCTAAAAGGGTTTGTATCGGGAAAATCACAATGACAAGGAGTGTAGTGGAAGTGTTCCTGTAAATACAGTGACCTTCCTCTTTTCCTACACTATCTTGTTATTTCCCGATGCATATCCCAAACTAGGTTGTGAGGTTATTCTGCTCAATTTTCTGGGTTCACTGACAATCTCTATTTTGCTTTTTGTCCTTTGTATTTAATTTAGTAATTATGTATTAATATGTTAACCATTTTGGGCTCTGAAACAATGTAATAGGGCAAACATCTGTATTCAATCAATCCGGTCAATGTAATTCTAAAGATGTTAAATTTAACTTGTCTATATGTTTACATTTTTACTCTTACAGGCAACTGTCGGTTCCTGGATGTGTGTGTCCCTCCTATGGCCACGCTGCTGGTCTTTTAAACACCCCGGGTCAGTACATGGTTCAGATGATTGTGGGGCTTTGGCTCCAGCCTCACGGCAGGCAGGGGGGTTCTTTTCCGAGCCTTGTCTCGGTCTTTTGCCCTTGCTCCCCGGCGGCCATATATTCTTTGGCCGCTAGGGGGAGCTCTCAGTCTGTCGACGGCGTCCCGCGATCATTGCAGGCTCAGTCCGCTGTGCCGCACGTCACGCGGTGACATCACGCCGTTTGACGGCAGCAGTGACCGCGGTTGCCGGAGATCTCGGTCCTTCCGGAACGCAGGGGAGGCCGCACAGTGGCCGACATTATGGCGTCCCCGCACGTGGGGGGGGGGGGTGCAGGCAATCCCGGTGAAGGGGGGGGTGGAGCTGGGATTTAAGCATGCCCACTTCATGATTTTTGCCCCTATATAATGCATAGCCCCAAGGGACTTGCTCACCAGAGCTCCTATGAAGGCTTGGACGGAGGGCTATGTGTACAGCTGGCCCAAAATAGTAAGTACTAGCCTGACCCTTTATATGGCTCTTCAAATGGACCCACAGCCCTGTCCTATAACTAATATGACTATATTCTCCTGTATTTTTGAATGCAGATCCCTGTGATTGCAGGCATCTTAAATTGCATCTCCACTCAAGGGAATCTTGTGAATCCCCATATACTATTAAAATTACCCTGTTGAGTGACTTATGCCATCTACCTCGATAGTCCAGGTAACCCCTTCCTTCACCTTACTTCCCTTTCCTCACCAGTATCCTCGCTCCTCCTTTTCACTGCATATTCTATTTTTTCTACCTTTCTCACACACATAATTCACCTCACCCTTTTTTTTTTATTTTGATATTTATTTATGCCCTCACCAGCACATCACCCCATCTTCTCTTCATTTTCCAGTGCACACCAGACATGTCAGTCACACACATCTATATTTATATTTTAATATTCCAACACATATTATAGTCATGCTCCCTGTCACTTCTCTCCACACTTCTATGGGTTCCTACATTGTTTTGCACTGTGCTGTTTTGTACCCAGACCGCACTACATCTTCCATTTTATTAGGTTTTAACTTGTTCACTGTCATTAAGTTTACTCACATATTTCTTTACATTGCCGCACCCCTTCACACCTCCCACTTCCTAGCTATTCATCCTCACTTCACCTTCGTGTTTGGGTTTTTCCTATCCTGTAGACTATCCCTTTGGAAATAAAAATTTTCATTATCGATATATATTTTACATGGCCATTTGTTTTTCATCTGGTGGTGTGCCTCCTTTCTTGGCTGGCCCGGCTTCCCTCCGTCTCTCTTCACCCTGCCTGCACCCCCCCCCTCAGCCCGCCCCCCCCCGTTTTTTGACCTAGTGTGGGGTCGTAGGCTGCAACCTCCCCTAGGCCTGGGGGTGGTCTTCTTTGCTCCACAACCTGGTCCATGATTTTCTCTTTCTCGTACATCACGGGACACAGAGCGACATAGTCATTACTAATGGGTTATATAGATACCGTCAGGTGCTGGCACTGGCAACTTCCAAAACCGGAAGTACCCTCCCCTATATAAGCCCCTCCCATCCGGAAGCACCTCAGTTTTTTGCCAGTGTCTAAGGTGTTGGCCAAGAAGAAACGTGTTTTTCACTGAGCTTGCGTACAGGTTCTTTTGGGCCTCAGTAAGCTATTCCGGATCCGACCAAAAAAGCTTCATAGCTAAACGGTCGGTACCCGGGCCTTGCAGAGAAGAGCAAGGTTTTGCCTGTAATGCTTCTCTTAGGAGAGCTGGACCCTGGGATCCAGAGCTCTGGTCATACCCACGACCAAGATGTTTTCTGTGCAGGGTGCTATACAGGTCCAGGGGAGTGGAATCCTTGGGAACCTG
This sequence comes from Rana muscosa, assembly GCA_029206835.1. Taxonomy (NCBI): domain Eukaryota; kingdom Metazoa; phylum Chordata; class Amphibia; order Anura; family Ranidae; genus Rana; species Rana muscosa. Next base: position 79,000,156 of record CM055119.1, on the reverse strand, counting down.
GTCCCTGAAGGTTTGATTACAATGCCTGCCGTGATAGGTGAAGTTTGGGCTTTTGTGGACCAAACAAAGTCCTGCGGCGGGGAACAGGTAAGTGGGGGCCCCCAGGAACTTGGTTCTATTGGGGGACCCCCAAGCCTAATTTGTCTGTCTGTTACCTAACGGTATTCCCGCTAATATTCTGTGTATGCCTGTTACTACTGAGAAAATGTAAAAATTTTAATAGTAGGCAAGAAAAAAAAAAAAAAATAAAAAATGTAAGACCGCGGTACCTGTGTTAGACACTAGAGGCCGCTATGGTTCTTTTTCTTGTAATGTGGATTTTTTTCTTCCAGAATCAAATCCAGGCAGTTGGTATGTTCTCTCCTGGGAAGCTGTCTCCTCTGCCCTGTTGCTGCGCTCATCCATCCCCGGGCCCTGCGGCAAAGGGACCCTGGCTCCCATCTAGCTCCTTGTTGTTTTCAAAAAAGGCGCCGAAGGCGCACGTGCCCGCGCGCGTGCACGCGCCTCTATGCATAGAGGCGATCTGGAAAAAGGGGCGGAGCGGGTGGATGACGCTCAGGTGTGCGCCGCGGCGCTACTGCGCATGTGCGGGCGTCCAGCGTGTTTTAAAGCACATTATAGCTGGCTGTTGAAGTGCACAGACAGAGCTAGCAACAATATAAAGGCACATAGAGGCGGTTGATGCAGGCATCCCCTAGAAAGGCACTTTAGTAGACACCAACTGTGATATAGCAGCAATTGTGCTAGACTATTCTCAGTAAAAGTGGTGTATTACGGCTGGAATACCTCAGCTTTAGGCTTAGGAATATGCCGTCCAGAAGCTCCGGAACTGAATCTTCCAGGAAGCGAAGGGGGTCTCATCGGGCTCTGAGGATCTTGGGCATACTTCTGCTGCACCAGTCTCCCCTGAAGTTCAGAGGTAAGTGACCGTAGAGACCCCGCAGGGGTACTTGGTACTGTGGCTGTCCTCAGTTCACCTGCTCCTGTGTATGTAACAGAGGAGGTTTTTTCCTCAGCTTTGGGAGGATTAGAGAGAGATTGTCAACATTGATCGCTGCCTCCCTGTCAGGGAAAGCACGCCCGATCTCCATCTCCTCCTTCAAAGTGCCTGTTAGCAGAGCAACAGTCCCATACAGGGATCGACCTGCCTGAAGGGGATCAGGATAAGGTTGATTCTGTTATAGAGGAGTCAACAGTGGGGGAACCTTTTCTCAGCATCTCAAGCTGAAAGATTATGGGTTCAGTCTCTGACTAACATGGTCCGATCAGCATTTAAAAATGCACCTTGCGGAACCATCAACCACTACTGTATCCTCGTTGGGGTCGCTAGAAGCCCCCAGACTGTCTGTTCTTTTCCACTTCACCCTTTACTGAAAGGGCTTATTTACCAGGATTGGGAACGTCCTGAGAAAATATTTATTCCCCCAAGAGATTTCCGGTGGTCTATCCCATGGAGGATAAGTTCATCAAAAAAAAAAAAAAAAAAAATGGAAGGTCCCTACAGTGGACGCAGCCATCTCTTGTATGTATAAATCACTGACATGTCCAATGGATAATGTCCAAATGTTCAAGAACCCAATAGATAAAAGATTGGAGTCCTTATGAAAGTCTGCTTCTTTCTACAGCAAGCTTGGTGACACAACCAGCAGTAGCAGCTATTGGGGTCTGCTAAGCAGTGAAGGATCAGTTGAAACAGGTCTTGAGGGACTTGACAGATCAGCAGGCTTTGCCCTAGCTGATCTACCTAGAGCCTTAGGCTTTGCGGTTGACGCCATAAAGGATTCAGTCCATCAGGCCTCCCGCCTTACGCTGTCTATAGTACATATGCGTAGGCTTCTATGGCTCAAAAACTGGTCTGCTGAAGCTCCCTGTAAAGAATGGCTGGTTAGCGTCCCATTTCATGGTGAACGCTTATTCAGGGAAAACCTGGACAAATATATCCAGAAAATTTCCAGCGGTAAAAATACGCTCTTGCCGGTTAAAAACAGAGTTAGAGGTCCCTCTTTAAGAGGCCTGTTTCTCCAGTCCCTGGGGCATCGGCTGTGTAACAGTTCCGACGGCCTCCTCGGTCAATTCCCGGGGGTAAAAAAACAGGGACAATAGCAGGGTAATGAGAAACCCTGGGTCAGGGGAGGTACAAGACCTCCCCCAAAGTTAAATTCATTGAAGGGTTGCCCCCACTCAGTCGGGTGGGGGGAGGACTCCAGTTGTTCGCAAGAGACCTGGCGGGACACGATCAAGACAGATAGGTGCTCTCCGCAGTATGTTTGGGATACAGTTTGGAGTTAAAAGACTCTCCTCCTTCCCATTTTTGAGGTCAAACGTGCCAAGGGATCCCCGGAAGAGAGAGTCCCTCCTGTTGGCACTAGAACAACTATTGCTCCAAGGAGTAATTATGGAGGTTCCCCTGGAAGAATGAGGGTTCGGGTTTTACTCAAACCTCTTTACAGTTCCGAAGCAAACGCGGACGGGAGGCCCATATTAATTCTAAAAAGGGCTATACAAATTCCTGTATATCAGGACTTTCCGATGGAGTCGATCCGATCGGTGGCCACTGCCCTACAAGGGGGAGGATTGGTTAGCCGCGGTCGACATCAAAGATGCTTATTTGCACATTCCCATCTTTCCAGTCCACTAAAAATTTCTACGCTTTGCAGTAGAAGGGCGCCATTTTCAGTTCAGAGCCTTACCCTTCGGTTTGGCCACAGCACCACGAGTGTTTACAAAAATTCTGGCCCTTTATTGGCCAATCTAAGAACACAAGGTGTAATGATAATAGCATATCTAGATGACTTGTTGCTGATAGACCACTCAGTGAAAAAACTAGACGTGGTCGTTCACAAGACAATCAAGTATCTGGAATCTCACGGTTGGATTATCAACCGAGACAAGTTAGCCCTAAAAACCAGTCAAAAGTCTGGAATACTTGGGGCTAAGGTTGGATTCAGGCCAGAGAAAAATATTCTTGCCTCGAGGAAAGGTGTTGTCTTTGAAAGATTTGATCCACTTAGTGGGTACAAAAAAGACAGCCATCCATACGCCTGTGCATGAGGCTGCTGGGAAAAATGGTGGCATCATTCGAAGCAGTACCCTACGGTCAATTCCATTCAAAGAATTTGCAAGGGGCCATACTGTCAGCCTGGAACAAAATAGTTCAGGCCCTAGACTTACAATGTCCTTGTCCCCTTCCGTTCGCAAGAGCCTCCGTTGGTGGTTGGTTCCCCAGAATCTGGAAAAAGGGAAATCCTTCAGTCCGATTTCTTGGAAGGTGGTCACTACAGATGCCAGCCTTATAGGCTGGGGAGATGTACTGGAGCAATAGTCTCTCCAGGGCAGATGGTCGGATGCAGAAAAGGCCCTGCCCATCAATCTCTTAGAGATACGAGCAGCCCGGTATGCCCTAGTAGCATGGACATCCAAACTCCAAGGGTCCCCTGTCAGAATTCAATCAGACAATGCCACAGCAGTGGCATATATATCAATCATCAGGGGGGCACCAGGAGTCGTGCAGCCCAGAGGGAAGTAAATTACATCCTGAAATGGGCAGAAAGATATGTCCCAGCCATATCTGCGGTATTCATTCCAGGAGTGGAGAATTGGAAGGCGGACTTTCTAAGTCGCCAGCAATTATGCCAGAGGAAGGGTCCCTTCACCCCGAGGTTTTCTGGACAATATGTCAGCGGTGGGGAACATCGGATGTAGATCTTCTAGCATCCAGATTCAACGCAAAGGTGGACAAGTTTGTCTCTCGGACAAGGGATCCCCTAGCTTGCGGCTCGGATGCCCTAGTGTTCCCTTGGGATCAGTTCAAGCTGATATATGCATTCCCACCGCCACAATTGTTACCTCGATTACTCCGCAGAATCAGGGTAGAAAAGAAACCAGTGATTCTGGTGGCTCCAGCGTGGCCCCGAAGAGCATGGTACGCGGAGATGGTAAAAATGTCTGTGGGGAGTCCTTGGACCCTCCCACATCGTCCGGACCTGCTTTCGCAAGGACCGATATACCACCCTTCCTTACCAGCCCTAGGTTTGACGGCCTGGCTATGGAAGCCCACATTCTAAAAAAGAGAGGGCTCTCTAATGCTGTGGTATCTACCATGATCAATGCCAGGAAGCCGGTATCCAGGCAGATCTACTATAGAATCTGGAAGGCGTACATCGCCTGGTGTGAGGCCAAGAAATGGCATCCACGTAAATACGTAATAGGTAGGATTCTGGACTTCCTACAATGGGCTGTAGATAGGAAGCTTGCCTTGAGTACTATCAAGGGTCAGATTTCGGCCTTGTCAATATTTTTTCAAAGGCCCTTGGCTTCGCATTCACTAGTCAAAGCCTTTATACAAGGAGTGATGCGTATTAGTCCTCCGGTTAATATTCCCATATGTCCATGGGATCTAAACTTGGTTCTGTCGGTTCTACAGAGACAACCATTTGAACCATTACAGCATATTTCCCTGGTTCTTCTCACCAGGAAATTGATTTTTCTAGTAGCCATTTATTCGGCTAAAAGAGTGTCGGAATTAGCAGCTATGTCCTGTAAGGAGACATATCTGGTTATCCATAAGGATAGAGTAGTGTTACGCCCTCATCCAGCCTTTCTTCCTAAGGTGGTATCGAGGTTTCATTTGAACCAAGATGTGGTTCTTCCTTCTTTTTTCCCCAAACCTACTTCGGTAGAGGAAAAGTTATTGCATTCTTTGGATGTAGTAAGAGCAGTTAAAGCTTATCTAAAAGCCACTGCTCAGATTCGCAGAACGGATACTTTGTTTATTCTGCCGGAAGGCCCCAGAAAGGGTCAGGCAGCGTCAAAATCTACTTTAGCCAAGTGGATTCGACAGGTCATAATACAAGCCTATGGCTTGAGAAGGAGACCGCCTCCGTTCAAAGTTAGAGCGCACTCCACGAGAGCAGTTGGAACTTCATGGGCAGTGCATCACCAGGCCTCCCTGGCTCAGATCTGTAAGGCCGCAACATGGTCTTCAGTTCACACGTTTACTAGGTTCTACCAGGTGGACGTTAGAAGTCAGGAGGATGTCGCCTTTGGGCGCAGTGTGTTGCAGGCCGCAAAAGATCCTCATGTCTGATAGCGCTCAGCTTATATATGGTGTATCCCCCCCCTCATTGGGCATTGCTTTAGGACATCCCATTAGTAATGACTATGTCGCTCTGTGTCCCGTGATGTACGAGAAAGAAAATAGGATTTTTATAACAGCTTACCTGTAAAATCCTTTTCTTGGGAGTACATCACGGGACACAGAGCTCCCGCCCCTCTTTGGGGACACTTATTGCTTTGCTACAAAACTGAGGTGCTCCCGGATGGGAGGGGCTTATATAGGGGAGGGTACTTCCGGTTTTGGAAGTTGCCAGTGCCAGCACCTGACGGTATCTATATAACCCATTAGTAATGACTATGTCGCTCTGTGTCCCGTGATGTACTCCCAAGAAAAGGATTTTACAGGTAAGCTGTTATAAAAATCCTATTTTATCTGACCTCCCCTCTCTCCTGTCTCGACACTTGAGAGGGCTTTCTCCTGGTGGCGGGGTCACTGGCTGACCTCTAGTCCCAGCTCTCGACATCCTCCTCGGTATGTAATTTACAACTGTCACCAATGATGACTGTATATACACAAGTGAAAATCATATATACATGTATGCGTATATGTTCCTTTCTTTGTTGGTTGTTTTTCTGTAACAAGTTTCATTGATATGCATATATTTTATTATAGAACCTATGTTCGCAAATCTTTTCTCTCCCTGAAGAAGACCACCATTACTACAAAGGTCGGAACGCGTTGGGGTTTTGCGTCTATAGTAAATATCTACAATGTTGTACAAATTTCCATTGGCTGTTTTTATACACATGTACTAGCTTTTATTGATGTTTCTTAGAACCATCTGATAGGAATCAGGACATGAGCTCCTTCTACTTTATATGATTTTTCATTTCAATAAACTTTATACTTTTTTACCAATTCCATTTTCATTATTATTTTTACCCATTGCTGCAATTCAAAGCCCCTAGGGGTATTTTTTCCTTTTTCAAAGTCTAATCAGGGGTGTGCAGCACTCTTATCCACAGCTAGTATCGCTTTCCCTTTGCAAAATTAATCTTACCTTGCGCTGGCAGAAGATGGAGCAGTAATTGACTTTGTGGCAGCCTGTACATTCATTAAGAGCTTCTCTTCCACAGTTCACACAGGACTGCTAAATACAGAGCAAGCCAAAACAATGTTAGAATGCCAAAGATACAATGTTATATGGAAGTCTTAAAACCATCATACCTATGCCTACTTTAATGGAGTACAAACACCACCCAGCAGCCCAACTGTGGGCAGTAAGTTTCATTGGGGCTGATTTACTAAAGACAAATAGACTGTGCACTTTTCAAGTGCAGTTGCACGCTGCAAGAGCATTTGCTCCAGAGCTTGGTAAATGACTTCCAACATCAAATCATGTGCAAGCAAAAATGCAGTTTTTTTTTTCATTTTTCTTGCACATGATTGGGTATTCTTTGCAAAGTGAAGCTTTACCTCATTTACTAAGCTCTGGTGTGAGTGGACAGTCTATTTGCCCTAAGTAAATAAACCCTATAGTCTCAAACTCTAAACCAATCCGATCAGGTGTGTAATGTAGTTCGGTCTTTTGTCGGCATACTTTAGTAACATCTTACCACTAATCTAAATAAATAAAAACAATCTAATATTTCCAATAGCATGGCGAAGACCGTAGGAGTAGCCCCGAACATAATATTCAGGTCTTGGGGAACCCTTCATAAAAGTAATCCTTTGGGTTGGTGGTCATACAGACAGCAACAAAAATCATTGGTGTCCTGCAGCTGGCTTTGCCACGTGGCATTGGCCCTTGAATTATGCAGGCAACATCAGCCACAGCTCCAGGAACCCCTGGCAACTTGTGGAGGAACCCTAATCTTCCACTGACTCCTGGTTAAAACATGGCTGCTGTAGAGGTTTTATCTTCTAATTTCAGTTGTTGAACTTCTTCCTCACCTCTCCTTCCAACACCTCACACCTGTTACCTTGAAAATTCCCTGTGTTGGGCTCTACTGATACTTCAGCACAGGCCTGGGTCTAGCCTGTCTAATCTGAGGTGAAAAAAAAAAACAAAAACACAGGGGGGCATACTCTCAACTGGTGCATTCTCCAGCTGAGAACCAGTGGATTGGGAGCTTGTATTAGTACCTGGGTCACAGGCAGCAGTGGCTGGTTTGCAAAATAAAAAAAATGATATTTAACAAATGGCTCATGTAATCTGACAAAGTCAGCGAGCTAGGCAACGTTAACCGAAGGAAGTACACTTGCATGTCTGCACAATCTTTTGCTGCCTCTCCAAAGTACAGCCCCCATCCCTTCTGTTTTTTTGTCTCTCTATCCAAAGTCCAGTCCCTCTCCCATTATTCTTTCTCTCCAAAGTGAACCCCCCCTCCATTTTTCTGTCTCTTCAAAGTCCAGCCCTCCAGTTTTCCTGTCTCTCCAAAGACCAGCCACACCCCCACTGTTTGACTCTACAAAGTTCAGCGTCCATCTTTCGGCCTCTCCACAGATCAGCATCTACCCTTTTTTCTGTCTCCCCATAGTCCCCCCCCCCCGTCATTTTTTCTACCTAATCCAGTCCATCGTTTTTGTCTCTCCGAAGTCCAGCCCACCCCCCAGCCCATATTTCTGTCACTCCAAAGTACAGCCCCCAAAATCAACCCTCCCTCAATATCTCGCACTCTTCAAAGTCCAGTCCTCCCCCATTTTTCTGTCTCTCCAAAGTCCAGACCCACCTTGGTTTTCTCTCTCCCCAAAATTCCAGCTCACGTCCCCCCTTTCTTTCTGCCTCACCCCAACAATAGTGGAGCTACAGTAGCTGGATCTGTGCTGGGCTTGGGAGAGGTGTGCAGAGCATCAACTTGCTACGGACTGCAAATATATAAGCCTACATTGCTATGGACTTTTAATATACAGACTGGAACTTAGGTTGCTTTGTGCTAACTCTATACATTTGTACAGATTGTATCTGTTAGGACTTGGGAAGCCCAGCGTGGCAGTGGAGGGAGGAGGAGCTCAGAGCATCAAGCACAGTGTCAATAGCAGCCTGTAGGGGAATACAATTGAATCGAGAAGGTGGGGGCACATACCTCCCCAGCACCCCCCTTGATCTAGCCGTGCTTCAGCAGTGCTTAAATCTTTTTCCCTCTAACATCTCTGGCCCCCAACAGACACCAAAGTTCTCAATTTCTACTATGACCCCATCAAATATAGCTTTTCTAACCTCTGCTCTGGCCCCCATAAGGCATTGATGTTTGCCCTCTATACATCTGCCACCAGCCATACACTAGTGCTCTCCCTTTCTGCTATGGCTTTGAACAGATACCAATGTTTCAGTTCTCTGCCCTGGCTTTTATTAGACATCCATGTTTCCTCTCTCTCTCATCCATGGTCACCCTAAATGCCCAGTTTCTCCTCGGAATCTTCCACTAATTTCTGATGTTTCTCCCTGTCCTCTAATCCTTTATCTGTGCTCACATCCAAGTGTCCTATTTAGCTCCTTTCCTATCTTGTGTAATGGTTGGTTTGGCAGTTCAGGTAAAGATAGCTCTGGTTGACACAGTTTTCATCCAGTAAGATACATGCAACTGTGCAGAAAAATATTGAGAGAAGGTAATGGCGGATTTTTCACCTGTAGCTCTCTTTCTTTTGAAAAAATAAATAAATGTTTCCCACCTCTTTTCCTGGATTCAGTGGAAAGATGTATATAAAGCTGATATAGTCAAATACTTACAATTTACAGACATTTATACATTTATCAGTAAGGTAGTTAATAATAATTGGTGAGTTACATGATAAACGAGGTACACGAGAATTGTACTTGCACAAGCAATTAAAATGGCATAACTAGAAAAGTAAGCAAAATGAGACAAACAATGTATAAAACAACACTAATGAATAAAATAAACCCAGCAGGCAGAAGTCAAAGGGTGGAGGAGAGAGTGTGAAGATGTGGAAGTAAAAATTCCTCAAAATAGCAAAACTTAATGAGATGCAGAGTGAGAGAGGAGGGAGGTGTGACTCTGTGTGACGATACATTCATAAACCTGTCACACTTCAAGTGTTTTCCTGTGTGAATGTATATTATATATATAGGACACACGCATTCCAAAGATCGTACTGTGCATTAATATTCAAAAACGTGTGTTTTAACGTGTAATTTTTCTGCGGAAATTTTTTCGCATATATAGAACAAGCAGACGTCATTGTGTAGAACCCAGGGGTCCAGCTGTATAATAAAATGTCACAATTGAATCTTCCACCACAGAACTCGCCATTCTCTAGAGACAGCGGAGGAAGAACAAGGCGGAGAGGAGAAAAACTGAAATATAGGCCTTACCCTAAGTAATATCTCATGCTTCCCATCTATTTCTTCTGTCTGCTGAAACAAATGACTTGGGAACTGCATGGAAATAAATGTTAATGTAATAAAGAAGTATAAATGGTACATCACATTAGACACTGCCCTACAGAATCTTTTAGCATTATGAAGTACTTGAATATTACCTTCAATTACATAGCTATACACTCTTATGATTACGCCTATGCTTTTCCCATTGTGATCAAAGAGCAGATCAGGGTAATGGGTGGTGGGACAGGGGAGTAAAAACACTTTTCCATTGCAGGTTGTGTTTTTTTTTTTAAATGATGATGAACAGTCGCTTTAACCCTTTCACTGCCAGGGCCATATTTGCAAACTCAAACCTTTTTTTGTTGGGCAGGAGGGATTTTAAGTACTTGGGTATAACTTTAATTTTTTACACTTTAAAAAAAAAAAAATCTAAACTTTTTTTTATCCCATAGGTGACAAAAAGTCCCCCAAGTCAGTGTTTTCTCAACTCCAGTCCTCAAGGCGCCCCAACAGGTCATGTTTTCAGGATTTCCCTCAGATGAAACAGCTGTGGTAATGACTTAGGCAGTGAAACTGATCAAATCACCTGTGCAAAATAATGGAAAGCCTGAAAACATGACCTGTTGGGGTGCCTTGGGGACTGGCGTAAGTGACCTGGAAGTGAGCATTCGCTGATCTCCCTCCCCTCTACCCAGCAGCATCCACCATGCCGGAGCTCTGGAAACATAGCGAGGGTGTTTGTTTCCAGGAGGGGGGACCATCAGTTACGGAGATGTGTGAAAGCCATCTGCCAGATAATTTCCATCTGACAGTCGGCTTGTTAGATGTACACACATTGCAGCCACCAGGACTGTAATAACCCCCCCCCCCCCCCGCCACCAATGTAATACATATGACATCGGCAGTAAAAAGGTTAAACTAGCAGAGGATGTTGGGGAGATGGGCAAAGGTACTAGTGATTAATTTTGGCCAACAGAAGGTGCCGAGTTCATAGTTGAGTGGGACAGGGGTTTACATTCACCAACAAATTTGCGTTAAATCTGTACTCCGAGATAAGAAAATATTGTCTAGATAGAAGAGCCATGTGTATTCTAGAAGAGCCATGTGTATTCTAAAGTCGATCTTGCTTTGCTTTGTGTATTTCTTTCAGATCTTTGCAGTATTCCAGCATGAAAAAGACCAGTCACTGCTACTCTCTTTTCCTTGTGCAGGATGACAGGTCTTGTATCCACCTCCTATTTTAATTTTACGACTCACAGCCTGTAGTTGGTGGGCTTGCTGGGTCCCTCCCACAGCTCTACTCTTATCACAGGACATGCATAGTTCAGTGATGTCACTGCCAATTTAAAAGGTAATATCTGGGTCTGCATAGGCATTTGGTAAACACAAAGTCTATTTACTGTATATAAATGAACTTGTGTCTGGAGTTCAGCTTTGAGCTCCCATTTATGAAGACAGAACTCCACCACTCACATTGTTGGCTGAACCTGAACACATACACATCAGTCCCACCCCCCCCCCCCCCCATTTTGAATGTTTTCAATAGACATTCATTCAAAATGTTGCTCTGCATGTTGCAAAAGATAAACCGAAAAGAGAAATATTCAATACACCACACATATACACTACAAACCCAAAGAAAACTATAGAAATTATTCCAACTTCTGCAAACCCTCCCTTTTCAATTCATCACGAGGAAATTGTTTTGAAGTGACCATAAATGCCAACAGACGTTAGGATTGTCATTTCAAAGTCATCAATTGCTAAAGATCGAATTGAAATGTGTGATCATCCGAAGATATTTAAGACAGTGCAAACTATCATAATAATACAGGACATCTGAAGTTCATAATATGGGGAAACTCAGGTTTTGAACAAAGCCAGAGCGCAGGAAACAATCTCTTCAGACACCAAGGATTTAAAGCAGGTCTCAGTCTCAATAGGACCTGTCTGTCCCCTAAGAGGATTACGATTTAATTACAGATCATCTCGCTGACCTGTGTCATGGCCATACTGAAGGGTGGGTGTTGCTGTGGTGAGAGCTGCTCTGAAACAGGGTTACAACCCTCTGACCCTTATGTCAACGCAAAATAATATAGTGTAGGTCAGTTTCTTAATTTATAATGATGGTTTTTGAGCACAGGTTCTACAGTACCTTTGTTTCACTTTACAATTATTTATTACAGGCTCTTAAATTGGTAATTTTGTATTACTCAGATTACATTCTGTATATTCCATTTATTTTATTTAGGGCTGCAACTAACAATTATTTTCATAATCGATTAGTTGGCCGATTATTGTTTCGATTAATCGGTTAAGAACCGTAAAAAAAAAAAAAAAAAAAAAAGTAATTTTGCTGCGATTTGCATTTTTTCATTTGGCCAATTTGTTGTTGGGCAGACTAAAAAAACACAAATTGCTGCAAAAACACATTATTACATGCTTTTCTGCAGCTTCTCTATTGAAGTATATTGAACCAAAAAAACAAAATAGCACCGTTTTGCGTTAAAAAAAGTACTTGCCCTTTACAAATACGCAGCAGCTGAAAAAATCATGGATATGAACGTGTCCCATAGGAAACCATGTAAATGACTTGTAGTGTATTTCTGCAAAAAGCACCAAAAAAAACAGAGGTGTGACCCAGGCCTGAGATGTTTAGTAACATAATGGTGTTAAAAAAAAAAAAAATTAGTACAAAAAGAGCAAACAATTTCTGTAAGGGGTTCATTTTTTACTGTGGGACAGTGAAAGTAATATTTACAGTAGCGATTTGCTCTTTTTGTACTGTAAAGGGCTAATTTTAGTTTTTTTTAACCCTATTATGTTACTGGCCGATTAATCGATTATGAAAATAGTAATCGATTCATTTCATAATCGATTAGTTGTTTCGGCCCTAATTTTATTTCAAAAGGGTAAAATAGAACCCTAAAGAAAATGTCATTAAATAGTGCTTAAAAGATAAAATTTAGAAAAAACCCTACTGCTTTAGTGACGTTACATACAGTGCCTTGCGAAAGTATTTGGCCCCCTTGAACTTTTCATCCTTTTGCCACATTTCAGGCTTCAAACATAAAGATATAAAATTTTAATTTTTTGTGAAGAATCACCAACAAGTGGGACACAATTGTGAAGTGGAACGAAATCTATTGGATTTTTGAAACTTTAACTAAGAAAAAAATGAAAAGTGGGGCGTGCAAAATTATTCGGCCCCCTTGCGTTAATACTTTGTAGAGCCACCTTTTGCTGCGATTACAGCTGCAAGTCGCTTGGGGTATGTCTCTATCAGTTTTGCACATCGAGAGACTGAAATTCTTGCCCATTCTTCCTTGCAAAACAGCTCGAGCTCAGTGAGGTTGGATGGAGAGCGTTTGTGAACAGCAGTTTTCAGCTCTTTCCACAGATTCTCGATTGGATTCAGGTCTGGACTTTGACTTGGCCATTCTAACACCTGGATACGTTTATTTGTGAACCATTCCTTTGTAGATTTTGCTGTATGTTTGGGATCATTGTCTTGTTGGAAGATAAATCTCTGTCCCAGTCTCAGGTCTTTTGCAGACTCCAACAGGTTTTCATCCAGAATGGTCCTGTATTTGGCTGCATCTATCTTCCCCTCAATTTTAACCATCTTCCCTGTCCCTGCTGAAGAAAAGCAGGCCCAAACCATGATGCTGCCACCACCATGTTTGACAGTGGGGATGGTGTGTTGAGGGTGATGAGCTGTGTTGCTTTTACGCCAAACATATCGTTTTGCATTGTGGCCAAAAAGTTCGATTTTGGTTTCATCGGACCAGAGCACCCTTCTTCCACATGTTTGGTGTGTCTCCCAGGTGGCTTGTGGCAAACTTTAGACAAGACTTTTTATGGATATCTTTGAGAAATGGCTTTCTTCTTGCCACTCTTCCATAAAGGCCAGATTTGTGCAGTGTACGACTGATTGTTGTCCTGTGGACAGACTCTCCCACCTCAGCTGTAGTTCTCTGCAGTTCATCCAGAGTGATCATGGGCCTCTTGGCTACATCTCTGATCAGTCTTCTCCTTGTCTGAGCTGAAAGTTTAGAGGGACAGCCAGGTCTTGGTAGATTTGCAGTGGTCTGATACTCCTTCCATTTCAAAATGATCGCTTGCACAGTGCTCCTTGGGATGTTTAAAGCTTGGGAAATCTTTTTGTATCCAAATCCGGCTTTAAACTTCTCCACAACAGTATTACGGACCTGCCTGGTGTGTTCCTTGGTCTTCATGATGCTCTCTGCGCTTTCAACAGAACCCTGAGACTATCACAGAGCAGGTGCATTTATACAGAGACTTGATTACACACAGGTGGATTCTATTTATCACCATCAGTCATTTAGGACAACATTGGATCATTAAGAGATCCTCGCTGAACTTCTGGAGTGAGTTTGCTGCACTGAAAGTAAAGGGGCCGAATAATTTTGCACACACCACTTTTCAGTTTTTTATTTGCTAAAAAAGTTTAAAATATCCAATAGATTTCGTTCCACTTCACAATTGTGTCCCACTTGTTGGTGATTCTTCACAAAAAATTTAAATTTTATATCTTTATGTTTGAAGCCTGAAATGTGGCAAAAGGATGAAAAGTTCAAGGGGGCCGAATACTTTCGCAAGGCACTGTACCTGTAGAGAAATCTGTACCTCCGGCACTGCAATAGTTAATCTACAGTGATGCTGGTCCAACGAGGCCATGCACCCTCCTCCTCCATTGAGAAAAGTTATTTTATTACTTACACTGCATGTAGCACAATCTCCGAATGGGGGAAATTCAGATGAATGACAGGATCCTCTCCCCCATTTAGAGATCATGTTACATGCAGTGTAGACTATGCACAGGCTTTTCTCAATGGAGGAGGAGGCAGGTCCCATCAGACCATCTTCACTGCAGACCCAAAGCAATTAACTATTAGCGCACCGGAAGTTGAGACAAAAGCGCAACCAGCAACCCTGCACAGAAAATATCTAGAAGATCCAGCTGCCCGCACGGCACGGGGCATACCTTACTTCATTACAGGTAGGTAATGTCATAATAGTTTTTTTTAGCTAAACTTCAGCTTTTAATATTCAAAAGCGAATCTTCAGTAGACCCAAACAGTACAGTAAGTAAATAGGAGAGAATTAAAATAAATAACAAACCACTGCCACATCCTCAATGCTGTAAATGAAAATTTTACTACTGCACAAATAGTTTGGTGCAAACACTCTAGGCTTAAGAACTTACAGCTAAAAACGTATCTAAACCCGGGGCATGGCCTGACGTAGCATGGAGTAGGTCGCACTGAGACGGCGCTTCGTCCATTGATCCTGGCATCTACTATATCCTGGGACCCTGAAATATCCTAAACCCACTTATTTTGCTTGGGAAGACCCCACAAGGCTACGGTGCTACGTCTCCAACTAAAGCCCAGAAAGCAGCCGCGGCTAAGCTTGCTCAATTCCGAATGCTGGGTGGAGAGAAGGCGGGGGAAGATTGCAGCGCCACGTGTGAAAACCCTCCTCAGGCACCTGTGGACGGTGCTGCACTCCTGGAGGCTATAACTCTTTGCCGAACCTCACTTACGGCCCAGATAGAAGAAGAGGTCAAAATAGACACCTCACTGATTCGCCAGGATCTCCAGAAGCTCCGTGACAGGGTCACGGAGGTGGAGAACCGCTTGGGCCTAGTAGAGGACGCCATCCCGCCCTTGCAATCCGGATCTGACCGCATGCAACTGCAGATTAACCCAATTTTGGCGAAACAGGATGACATGGAGAACCGCTTGAGGAGATGCAACCTCCGTTTCATCGGTCTTCCTGAGGGCGCAGAGGGTAAGGACCCGACCACCCTTCTGGAGCAACTCCTTATCACTACCTACGGCCGTGAGGCCTTATCCGCCATTTTGGCGGTGGAAAGAGCCCATCGTATGCCAGCTAGGCCTCCCCCATTGGGGGCTCCCCCTCGCACATTCATAGCCAAGTTTCTAAACTACAAGGACCGGGACACGGTTCTGCGGCTTGCCAGGGAGAAGGGCAACATACCCCACGGCAATGGCAGAGTGCCTATTTTTCCTGATTTTTCTGCGGATGTGCAGCCCCGCCGACAAAGCTTTATGGAGGTAAAGCGCAGGCTGCGCGTCAAACACCTGAAATATTCAATGCTCTTCCCAGCCAGACAACGAGTGGAAGCTGACAACCGGGCCATTTTCTTTGAGGATCCTGAGGAGGCGATAACCTGGCTGGAGCGCAGGGAGGCCCCTGGAGGGGGGGCACACTGATTACCTGACCGTTTGCCTGTGTCACTTGTCCATGCCGGCTGCTGAGACTAAAGGCCCGTTACAATCCTCATGCATGTTTTTCCTGTAAGTACTTATACTTTTAATATTTTCTATGGCGCACTCTTTCCCTGCTCTATCGATTTTCATTTCCCCCAGTGCTGGCATATGAGATGCGGGATTGCTGCAACAAACTATTAGAACATACCTTTGATAAAATGGTGGGACCTACCAGCATCACCCCCATAGCACCTGGCTGTTAACACACAGGGCCCTATTCATAATTTTTTTCTGATGCAACCAACTGCTTATTGTTTAACACTGAGACTCCAGATACCATGCTGACCTCTCCGGAAAGTGCGAGGTGCAGTGTGATTTCGCCCGACCCTCCTTTGGGACACAGGACTGTACCTGGGGGGGCTAGACTTGGAGCCCTGCCTGTTTTTAGCATGCTCCGGTTTTCATGGCTGACCTTGGAGACTGTCAGGACTGAATCACTGAGGACATGCTTTTTTCTATATTTCTTTTACTTTGCTTTTTATATTTTTCTACTCCAAATACTGCTGATTCATGTCTCTGATCGATATCCACCCGAGTTGGTTTCTAGTCCCTTTTCCTGAAGGATGGGTGCACAAAGTTTCGGTTCGATGCCCACACCAGTTTGGGAGGGTGTAGGGCGGGGTGGGGGAGTTATACGTTATGGTTTAGCAATGCAAGTCTATCTGTAGGTTTCTTATGGTTATGTTGCGCTCTGGTGCGTATTACTTACCTGGTGCAACCAGATTTCAGGGACACTATGTGGATGTTGTGCTTTCATGGGCTTTGGTGCTTTATTAATTACAGGTCCTTCTCAAAAAATTAGCATATTGTGATAAAGTTCATTATTTTCTGTAATGTACTGATAAACATTAGACTTTCATATATTTTAGATTCATTACACACAACTGAAGTAGTTCAAGCATTTTCTTGTTTTAATATTGATGATTTTGGCATACAGCTCATGAAAACCCAAAAATCCTATCTCAAAAAATTAGCATATTTCATCCGACCAATAAAAGAAAAGTGTTTTTAATACAAAAAAAGTCAACCTTTAAATAATTATGTTCAGTTATGCACTCAATACTTGGTCGGGAATCCTTTTGCAGAAATGACTGCTTCAATGCGGCGTGGCATGGAGGCAACCAGCCTGTGGCACTGCTGAGGTGTTATGGAGGCCCAGGATGCTTCGATAGCGGCCTTAAGCTCATCCAGAGTGTTGGGTCTTGCGTCTCTCAACTTTCTCTTCCCAATATCCCACAGATTCTCTATGGGGTTCAGGTCAGGAGAGTTGGCAGGCCAATTGAACACAGTAATACCATGGTCAGTAAACCATTTACCAGTGGTTTTGGCACTGTGAGCAGGTGCCAGGTCGTGCTGAAAAATGAAATCTTCATCTCCATAAAGCTTTTCAGCAGATGGAAGCATGAAGTGCTCCAAAATCTCCTGATAGCTAGCTGCATTGACCCTGCCCTTGATAAAACACAGTGGACCAACACCAGCAGCTGACATGGCACCCTAGACCATCACTGACTGTGGGTACTTGACACTGGACTTCAGGCATTTTGGCATTTCCCTCTCCCCAGTCTTCCTCCAGACTCTGGCACCTTGATTTCCGAATGACATGCAAAATTTGCTTTCATCCGAAAAAAGTACTTTGGACCACTGAGCAACAGTCCAGTGCTGCTTCTCTGTAGCCCAGGTCAGGCGCTTCTGCCGCTGTTTCTGGTTCAAAAGTGGCTTGACCTGGGGAATGCGGCACCTGTAGCCCATTTCCTGCACACGCCTGTTCACAGTGGCTCTGGATGTTTCTACTCCAGACTCAGTCCACTGCTTCCGCAGGTCCTCCAAGGTCTGGAATCGGTCCTTCTCCACAATCTTCTTCAGGGTCCGGTCACCTCTTCTCGTTGTGCAGCGTTTTCTGCCACACTTTTTCCTTCCCACAGACTTCCCACTGAGGTGCCTTGATACAGCACTCTGGGAACAGCCTATTCGTTCAGAAATTTCTTTCTGTGTCTTACCCTCTTGCTTGAGGGTGTCAATGATGGCCTTCTGGACAGCAGTCAGGTCGGCAGTCTTACCCATGATTGCGGTTTTGAGTAATGAACCAGGCTGGGAGTTTTTTAAAGCCTCAGGAATCTTTTGCAGGTGTTTAGAGTTAATTAGTTGATTCAGATGATTAGGTTAATAGCTCGTTTAGAGAACCTTTTCATGATATGCTAATTTTTTGAGATAGGAATTTTGGGTTGTCATGAGCTGTATGCCAAAATCATCAATATTAAAACAAGAAAAGGCTTGAACTACTTCAGTTGTGTGTAATGAATCTAAAATATATGAAAGTCTAATGTTTATCAGTACATTACAGAAAATAATGAACTTTATCACAATATGCTAATTTTTTGAGAAGGACCTGTATATGAGCTATGCATACAAGCTGACATCAATGTTATATCTTTATATGTACAATATGGCTACTATAAAAGTTCCTTACATGGAATGTGCGGGGGCCTCCGTGACAAAATTAAGCGGTCGGTGGCCCTCACCTTCCTTAAGAAACAGCAAGCAGATATTATTGTGGTGGTTGAGACGCACGTAGAGAGTCGTCTTCAGTTGGCACTCCGCCGACCATGGATTGGATAGGCTGTACACTCTACCCACACGTCCCATGCTCGTGGAGTCTCGATTTTAGTGGCCAAATCCTTACACTTTGAACTATGCGATATCTCCTCTGACCCCAAGGAGTGCTATGTTTTCTCATATGTTAAAATTTATGGTGAACCCTTCCTGGTGATGGCTTTTTATGTGCCCCCTCCCTTTAGTGCCAAGATTGTCACAGAGGGGTTCACATATGTCCCGATTCCCCACAGTGCAAACCATATGGCTGGGTGATTTTAATGAAACTCAATCATGGGTTGGATAGATTAAGGCCTAATGATCCACACACAGCACCCACACGGGATACTAGATTCTCCAGGCTCCTCACTAACTTCAATATGGTGGATACCTGGAGGCATCTAAACCCACATGTCAAGCAATACTCGTGTTTTTCAGACACACACAACACGATGTCCCGCATTGATTTTATCCTAATATGCCGGCCCCTTCTTCCTAGATGGAAAGAGGCGGCATTTGGTCCCAAACTGCTGTCTGATCACTGCCCCTACTGGGTCACTCTTGGTGTGCGCATTTCCAAACCGCCTAGAGCGTGGAGCCTTAATCCCTTTTGGCTCTCGCTGTTGCCAGAAGACGATAATCTCCTAGATATACTAAAACAATATTTCATTAGATAATGGCCCCTCGGCATCACCAGCAGCGGTATGGGACTCCTTTAAAATGCATGCTCGATCCTCCCTTAAGGCAGCCATTAATAAGATTAAGGGCAATTCTGCTGTTGCCTTTAAAAGGGCCGTGGCCGACTTGACCTCCACAGAACAACAATATACACTAGACCCTTCCCCTGCCCAAGCAGACCTCCTCAAACTACAAACTAGGGTGGTCAACCAACTACACTATGAGAAAGCCAGGCGCAAACCCTTTTTCTCCTGACAAAAGTTCTTTGAGCACGGAGATAAAGCTGGCAAACTCCTAGCGTATATGGTCCACAGTAAGGATCGTCCACTAGTGATCATCTCCTTGCATGGGCAGGGGGGTGAACACATCATGGATCCTCCTGAGGTCACTTCTCGATTCAGGGACTTCTTCACTGAGCTCTATACGTCTAGGGCGCCTCCGGACGAGACACCGATTCTGGATTTCCTAGCGGGCATTACGCTCCCAAAATTGTCAGAGGAACATGTGTCTTTGCTTGAGGCGCCTCTTACCACAGGGGAGAAAACACAGGCCATAGCCAGTTTTGCTAAATCCAAGGCCCCGGCCTCGGATGGTTTACCCATTGAGTTCTATGCACAATACTGCGAACTGCTGACACCTAAGCTACTGGCTCTATACAATTATCTGTTCAAAAATTTTGGTCTACCTCCTTCCATGAGAAAAGCAATTATTGTATATATCCCAAAGCCAGGCAAAGATCCAGGATACCCAGAATCCTATAGGCCCATATCACTACTTCAAGTGGATGTAAAAATCTTAGCGAAGGTCCTAGCCATCCGTCTTAACCAAGTAATTTTGTCCCTCATACACGAAGACCAGGCGGGTTTTATGCCTGGTCATAACACCTCCTTTAACCTTAGGAAACTAAACATTAATCTCCAGGACATACATGCTAATGTGGGGGAACGGGTAGTGGTGACACTAGATACGGCCAAAGCGTTCGACTCCGTGGAGTGGGGGTACCTCTGGAGTTGTTTGGAGGGCTATGGCTTTGGAGCCAGGTTAATTAAATGGATTCAACTCCTTTACCAGAATCCGTCAGCTAGAGTGGTAGCCAATGGATGGCCACCTGAGGCGTTTAACCTAACTAGAGGCACGAGTCAGAGATGACCACTTTCCCCACTATTGTATGCCCTTGCGGCAGAACCCCTGGCCATATCCATCCGAAGTAAGCCAGGAATAAAAGGCCTGACCAAGGGCACCTTAACCGAAAAAAAATCAGCATGTACGCTGACGATACTCTGCTATACCTGGCTGACTCGGGCCCCTGTCTACAACTCGCTCCCCGAATACAATTGAACATTTGGGATCTTTCTCGGGACTCAGGATCAACTGGGATAAATCCCAGATCCTCCCAATCGATAATTGCCCACCTTCAAGGACACAGGCTCAACTGCCCCTTATTAGAGCAAGCACCATCAAATACCTAGGGATTCTTATATCTAGATCCCCAGCAGACTATATTGCCCTCAATATTGAAGCCCTTTATGGATTAATTAAATCTAAAATACAAATATGGTCTCGGTTACCATTAGGAGTATGGGGACGTATCAACTTAATACAAATGGTTCTACTTCCCAAAATACTATAATTTGGCACTCCCCAATATACATCCCCCTTAAGCATTTTAAATGTTTTGAGGCTCTACTTAAACCCTTTATCTGGGGCAGTAACAGACACAAATTGACCTGGTGCTCCCTCAAAAACCCCACCGATTTTGGTGGAACAGCCCTCCCAGACCTCAATTTATACTACGTAGCGTCTTAATTATCCCAACTATTCCACATAGATAAAACAGACAAAGAAAGATTTACCGCCCTCAGCTGCCACACCTTGACACAGCCCTCATTAGACCCGATCAGTGAGATAGCGTTGGGCCTGCGGGGTACTGAGTCGGTCAGGAGAACCACCCTCTCATACCACTACCATCGCATTTGGGATGTTGCCATAGATAAGTTGGGAATCAGCCTGCCTGAACTGTCCCAGATTTCTGACTCAGGGATTTGGGACACACACGGGATCCATTACCTACACCACCGTATCTCAAATGGAGAGATCAAGTCCTTCCATGCCCTTCAGGAGGAATTTGCCCTCCCAAACTATATGTTGTATAGGTATCTGCAGGTACGACATGCCATGTCTGCACAGTTTCCGGATGCACCTCTGCAGTCCTCCCCTAACTCTGTTATAGCTATAGTCAAGAGTACAGATCCCCAAAAACTTATCTCCGAGTTCTATTCTATGCTACTTACCCTTTCTTCAACGAAACTGGCATATGACATTAAACCACGCTGGGAGAGGGAGGTGGGGGGGGGGGTATGGATGACGAGGAGTGGAGTGAGGCCCTGGACACCTGCAAAACTGTGTCCCCCAAATTGTCTGACAGACTGACGCAATTGTACATTCTACACCGGTCATACCTCACTCCTCTCCGAGTCTCCAGATTTAAGAGGGATCACCCCAATACTTGCCCGATGTGTATGAGCGGAACGGGCACGCTCTTCCATTTACTCTGGACATGCTCATAAATTCAGGGATTTTGAAAACAAATTGTTGATTTTCTACATGATACTATGGGGTCACCTCTCACTCTGAACCCCAAGCCCTGTCTCCTGGGGATATTCCCTGAAACGGACATGGACAAATTTACAAAGATTTTTCTCCACGAAACGATATTCTTGGCTAGGAAAGTTATTGCCAGGAAATGGATGAGGCCGACGCCCCCTACATTCGAAGAGTGGAAATCTAAAGTGAATAGTAGCCTTCCCTACAAAAAAGTTTTGTACATTAATTAGGGGCTGCCCATCTAAATACAACAAAGTGTGGGACTGTTGGTTGAATAATACGGCAACCCTTACTTGATGACCCCTAGACCGATTAGTGATGTCACGCGTGTCGTGTTTGCACCCATGGAATATATATGTTTAGATAGGAAGTTTACATTCCAATGTTCGCCCTGAATGTTTGTTACCGTTTTTTTCTTTTGTACGCTTTCATTCACGATTGACAGTGTAGTGCCCTTGTATCATGCATGTATGTACATATAGTTCAATAAAAATAAAAAAAATGTATCTAAACACAAAAATGTTGTATAATGAAGTTCACCAATCCTTAAATGTTGTGGCTGCATTTATTTTTATTTTTTTCCCACCTGGTGGTTCCAGCCAATAACAAACGCTGTCTTAGGGTACCTCCGATCTATGGAGGAGAAATGGAGCCACCTTTGGACAGCAGCATTGTCAGTCTGCAGGGAGTGTAGTGTCCCTCCCTACAGTCAACACTTTTTAAAAGCAGTAACAGAAATAGTTTGTTTTTCTTTTAATATTCAAATTTTAAATAAATGAATAGACTCTGAACTGTAAGCACCCCAGTCAGATAGTTTGTCTTAACCTACTGACACTTTGACTGGACAGCTTGGCCTGTTACAGGAATTCAAAAAACAGACTTACTGGCCAGTTTACAATGCAGCAAGAACATTTAAGGATTGGAAAGCCAAATTTTTTGCGTTTAGGTTTAGCTACACTTTAATGGGACTAAAACAAAACAATGATGCACTCACAGAGATAGACTTAATTAAAGTGAAACAACAGCAAAATCTTTTTTTTTTTCTTCGTCTTGAAAGAGAGTAGGAAAGAAACGCACCGCGACAGTTTTTCATTGCTGTCTGGGTCTCCATTGGGGAGATTTTCCCTCACTTTCTGTCCAGTTAGAGGTAGTGAGGAGAAATCCCCATTCTGATTTGGGGCGGTTTCTCTGCTAGAAAAAGGTACAGACCGAATTTGCCGCATTGAGAGGCCAATGGATGGGGCCATGTATTGAAAAATCTTGGATGAGAACCTTCTTCCCTCAGTCAGAACACGTAAGATGGGTCTTGGATGGGTCTTCCAGCATGATAATGACCCAATACATATCACCAAAGCAAGAAAGGAGTGGCTCAAGAAGAAGCACATTAAAGTCATGGAGTGGCCTAGCCCTCTCCAGACCCTAATCCTATAGAAAATTTATGGAGGGAACTGAAACTTTGAGTTGCCATGCGACAGCCAAGAAACCATAATGATTTAGAGAAGATCTGTAAAGAAGAGTGGACCAAAATCCCTCCTGAGATGTGTGTAAACCTGGTAACCAACTACAAGAAATGTCTTACCTCTGCTTGCCAACAAGAGTTTCTCCACCAAGTACTAAGTCATGTTTTGCTTGGGGATCAAATACTTATATTACTCACTGAACTGCAACTCAATTTCTAACATTTTTATCATGTGTTGTTTCTGAATTTTTGGTTGATATTCTGTCTCTATCATTTAAAATACACCTATGATAAAAATTATAGATCCTTCATTTATTTGTAAGTGGGTAAACTTACATAATCTGCAGGGGATCAAATAATTATTTTTCCCACTGTATATAGATATATCTATATACAGTGCCTTGCATTTTTCCTAATTTTGTCATGTTATTCTCTCTATAGCTCTTCCCTGGGCCAGTTGATAACCTCTCATGGCTTCCAATACCACCTCTATGCCGACGACACCCAGATCTATATCTCCACTCAACTCACCCCCTCGATCTCCTCACGGATCTCAAACTTACTGAATGACATATCAGTATGGATGTCGCACCACTTTCTCAAACTCAATCTTTCTAAAACGAAGCTTGTTATATTTCCTCCTTCCCGGTCCCCCCCATGACTTTACCATCAAGATCAACAGCACAACTATTTGTCCCTCCACACATACCAGGGTTCTGGGTGTAATCCTTGAATCTGACCTCTCCTTTAGCCCCCACATCCAATCACTGGCTAAATCTTACCGCCTGAACATCTCCAGAATTCGACCCTTCTTGACTAACTACACCCCAAAAGCAACTTATTCACTCCTTGGTTATTTCTCACCTCGACTACTGCAACTCTCTCCTTAATGGCCTACCCTTACACAGGCTCTCTCCTTCAGTCTATTATGAATGCTGCTGCTAGACTAATACACCTCACTAACCGATTCATGACTGGCGCTCCTCTCTGCCAATTCCTTCACTGGCTTCCCCTACCCCACCGTATAAAATTAAAAATACTAACCAAAACATACAAGGCCATCCATGACATTGCCCCCAGCTACATCACCAACCTCATCTGCAGATATCGCCCAAATTGTCCTCTCCGCTCCTCCCAGGACCGCATGCTCTCTAGCTCCCTTGTTACCTCCTCCTATGCTTGCATTCAGGACTTCTCCACAGCCTCTCCCATCCTCTGGAACTCCCTACCCCGGTATGTCCGATCAGCCCCTACCCTGTCCACCTTTAGGCAATCCCCGAAAACTCATTTATTCAGGGAAGCCTATCCCACACCCACCTAAGAACTGTACCCGAGCCACCCCCCCCCCATCAAATCATCCCCCACTGCTATTACCTTTTGTACCACCACCCCCTCCCTTTAGAATGTAAGCTCCATGAGCTGGGCCCTCCTGTCCCTTCTTTATTGAACTGTACTGCAATTGTGCTGTCCCCCCTCTACATTGTAAAGTGCTGCGTAAACAGTTGGCGCTATAATAAATCGTGAATAATAATAAAAAAATAATGTTGTTACAACCAAAAACATAAATGTTTTTTTATTGGGATTTTGGCCTCATGCCCACTGGCGTTTTTACAGCTGCGTTTTTTGCAGCTTAAAAACGCCTGTCCATGTTATTGTAAATATATTTTTTTTTTTTTTTGAAAAAAAAAAAAAAAAACGTCGGAGCTAAAAACGCGACCGTGCGTTAGTGCGCGTTTTTTGCGCGTTTTTTGACGCTCGCGTTTTTTCCTGCCTAATTCTGACGCTGAGGAACGCACTGGCCCTGGGTTTTTTTTACAGCTTACAAACGCCTATGCTCTTTACAGCTCAAAAACGCCTAGGTGGGCATGAAGCTATAGACTAACATGGACAGGCGTTTTTAAGCTGTAAAAAACGCTCAAAAACGCGGCTGAAAAAACGCCCGTGGGCATGAGGCCTAAATGTGAAAGACCAACACAAAGTGGCACATAATTGTGAAGTGGAAAAAAAGTGATAAATGTTTTTCAAAATTGTTTACAAATAAATATCTGAAAAAAAGTGTGGCATTTATATTTAGCCCACTTTACTCTGATACCCCTAACTAAAATATAGTGGAACCAATTTCCTTCAGAAATCACCTAATTAGTAAATAGAGTCCACCTGTGTAAAATTTAGTCTCAGTAAAAATAGGATTTTTATAACAGCTTACCTGTAAAATCCTTTTCTTGGAGTACACCACGGGACACAGAGCTAGTCATTACATAATGGGTTAAGGGTCACCAGCGGTGATTGGACACTGGCACAACCAATGGAAGACAGTTCCCCTCCATATAACCCCTCCCATCAGGGAAGTACCTCAGTTTTGTAGCAAAGCAGTAAGGTTCCCATAAGAAGGGTGGGACCTCTGTGTCCCGTGGTGTACTCCAAGAAAAGGATTTTACAGGTAAGCTGTTATAAAAATCCTATTTTCTTTATCGTACACCACGGGACACAGAGCTAGTCATTACATAATGGGACGTCCCAGAGCAATGCTCATATGAAGGGGGGGAGACACAGATCAAACCGACCGCTTACGGACCAGAAGCCCTATACTGCTGCCTGCAGCACACTTCGCCCGAAGGCGGAATCCTCATGTCCTTTCACATCTATTTGATAGAATTTGGAAAATGTATGGACTGAGGACCAAGTTGCAGCCTTACAGATCTGAGCCATCGAAGCCTGGTGGTGCACTGCCCATGAAGCACTTATCGCCCTGGTAGAGTGCGCCTTAACAGGAAAAGGAGGAGTCCTGTTCTTTAAACCATAAGCTTGAACAATTACTTGTCTAATCCACCTGGAAATGGTGGATTTTGATACCGCTTGGCCCTTCTTGGGACCATCTGGTAAAATAAACAAAACATCTGTTTTACGTATCTGAGCGGTTGCTTGCAGATACACCCTTACCGCTCTCACTAGATCTAGAGAGTGTAATAATTTTTCCCCCGCCGTCCGCGGGTTTGGAAAAAAGGAAGGCAGAACAATGTCTTGATTCAAGTGAAAAGCCGACACCACCTTAGGTAGAAAAGCCGGATGGGGTCGTAGTACGATCTTGTCCTTGTGACAAATTAGATAAGGCTCTTTACAAGAAAGAGCTGCTAGCTCTGATACTCTCCTAGCAGAAGCTATAGCAATCAGAAAGGCCAATTTCCTACTTAATATAATTAAAGGAATATGGCGAATAGGTTCAAAAGGTTGCTTTTGCAACACTGACAATACCAAATTCAAATCCCATGGACACAAGGGAGACCTGACTGGAGGATTTATCCTCAGTACCCCCTGAATGAATGTCCGAACTAGGGAGTGAGATGCCAATGGTCTCTGAAAGAAGACTGATAGAGCCGATATTTGCCCTTTGATGGTGCTAAGGGCTAATTTCATATCCACTCCTAACTGGCAAAAAGCAAGAATCCTACTTATTTCATATTTCAGAGGATTCCAACTTCTGGATTCACACCAGGAAACGTATGCTTTCCAGACTCTATGATAGATGAGTCTGGAGGCTGGCTTTCTAGCATTAATGAGCGTAGAAAGAACCAGGCCAGAGACCCCTCTCTTTTTCAAAATGTGGGTCTCAGCAGCCAGGCCGTCAAATTTAGCCTTTGTAAGGAAGGGTGGAATACTGGACCCTGTGACAACAGGTCGTGTCGAAGTGGAAGCTTCCAGGGCCTTCCTATCGCCATTTTTACGATCTCGGCATACCAAGGCCTCCTGGGCCAGTTTGGGGCCACTAGGATTACTGGTATTCCCTCCTCCTTGATCCTGCGAAGCAGTCTTTGTAGAAGAGGGATCGGAGGGAATGCATAGATCAGTGAGAACTGATTCCATGGAGTTATTAGAGCGTCTGTCCCGTAGGCTAGAGGATCTCTCGTTCTGGACACAAAGTTGTCCAATTTCTTGTTGAACCTGGAAGCTAGCAGGTCTACATCTGGGTTTCCCCATCTCAGACATATGGCCTGAAAGATCTCTGGGTGAAGAGACCACTCTCCTGGTAGCAGCTGCTGACGACTCAGGTAGTCTGCTTGCCAGTTTTCTATCCCTGGAATGAAGATTGCAGAGATGCAAGGTACATGCTCTTCTGCCCATGCCAAGATCCGGTTCACCTCTCTTTGGGCTGCCCGACTGTGGGTGCCTCCTTGGTGATTGATGTAAGCTACTGCCGTAGCATTGTCGGATTGAACCCGAACTGGGTAGCCCTGTAACCTGTATGTCCAGGTTTTGAGGGCTAGATATACCGCCCGGATCTCTAGCACATTGATGGGCAGGATCCCCTGAGTCTTGGCCCAGGTTCCCTGGGTAGAAGCCTCCTCGAATACTGCACCCCAGCCCGATAGACTGGCATCCGTAGATACCACCTTCCAGGCCACTGGGAGGAAGGACTTTCCCTTCCGTAAATTCCTGGCTTCTAGCCACCAATTGAAGCTGTGGCGTACTTGTGAGGACAGGCGCATGGGTATATCCAGAGCTTGGCTCTTCCTGTTCCAGGAGGCTAAAATATTGCCTTGAAGTAGTCTCGAATGAAACTGGGCGTAAGGGACCGCCTCGAAGGAGGCTACCATCTTTCCCAATAGTCTCATGCAAAGGCGAATAGACGGCCTCTTGTTTGCTTTGACCTTGTGGATCAGGTCTTTCAGAGACTGTATCTTTGGCTCTGGCAGGTATACCCTGTTTTGGGCTGTATCTATGATCATGCCCAGGTACACTATCCTTCTTTGGGCCTGGAGAGAGGATTTTTGTAAGTTTATAATCCATCCTAAATGCTCCAGGTATCCTACTGTAGTGTCTACAGCGTGATCCAATCCCTCCTTTGACTGATCTATTAATAGTAGATCGTCTAGATAGGCTGTTACCGCAATGCCCCGTGTTCTTAGGTTTGCTAACAGAGGAGCTAGCACCTTTGTGAATACTCTGGGCGCGGTGGCTACACCAAATGGCAGGGCCACAAATTGAAAGTGGCGATCTTCTACCGCAAACCTTAGGAATCTTTGGTGAGCGGGGAGGATTGGTATGTGTAGATATGCGTCTTTGATATCTATGGACGCAATGAATTCTCCGCCTTTTAAAGTAGCGACCACGGATCGAATCGTTTCCATTCGAAAATGGCGAACGTTCAGAAACTGGTTTAGATTTTTTAGATCCAGGATGGGTCTGACTTCTCCGTTCGGTTTTGGAATCACAAAGAGGTTTGAGTAAAAACCTGAACCTTGCTCCTTTTGGGGTACCTCTGTAACCACACCTTGAGCTATTAAGTGATTCAAACCTTTGAAGAAGGATCCTCTTTTTTGTGGATCCTTGGAGAGTCTTGAACTTCGGAATTGAGAAGATGGGATCTCTCGAAATTCCAGTCTGTACCCTGAGGATATTGTGGATACCACCCATTTGTCCTGGGTTTCTGTCCGCCAAGTCGCTGAGAACTGACGAAGCCTTCCCCCCACTCGGCCGAGCGGGGGCGCCCCTTCAATGAGAGGTTTTGGGGGCTTGCTTATTAGCTCTTGAACCCCACGGCTTCTTGTTCTTCTGAGCCTGTTCTTTGGCTTTTTTGGGCGGCTGAAAAGGCCGTCGCCACTGGCTGGAGTCCGATTTCCCGGGAGCTGGGGAGAGAGTGTGTTTAAAACAAGGTCTCTTGTTTTTCTTTCTCTCAGGTAAAAGTGTCGTTTTACCACTTGATATCTTTTGGATATATCTTTCTAAATCTTCCCCAAAAAGGCGTTCGCCATGGAACGGGAAACTTGCCAACAACTTTTTGCATGGGGCTTCCGCTGACCAATGCTTAAGCCAAAGTACTCTGCGCATCTGTACCAGCTGGAGTGTAAGGCGTGATGCCTGTATGATAGAATCTCTCATGGCATCCACTGTGAAGCATAAGGCTTTAGGTAAATTCTCCCAATTTTTAGCCTGCTCTGAAGGCAGCTCCTTCAGCCCCTGCTTTACCTGTTGGCTGACGACCTGACACATACCGACTGCTGCTACTGCAGGTTGGATAATTGAGCCGGCCAAAAGGAAGGAGGATTTCAGTAAGGATTCCAACTTCTTCTCAGAAGGATCTTTAAACACTTGTACATTATCCACTGGACATGTCAGGTTTTTATTTACACAAGAAATAGCCGCATCTACCGTAGGCAGGCTCCATTTCTTTAAAAATTTTTCCTCCATAGGATAAAGAATGTTAAACTTTTTTGGAGGTGAAAAACGCTTATCTGGATGTTGCCAGTCTGCGTACAATAGATCCTCTAGTAACGGATGAACCGGGAAGGAGCATGCACCTTGCAGGGATCTTAATGATCCTAGGGAGGAGACAGGTGATTCTGTTACCTCCAAAGAGGGTAACCTAAATGCAGCTCGCACGGCTCCTGCATAGCATTGCACCTGTGACTTTAAAATCTGGGATACCGAAAAAGGCTCATCCGATATCCCTGATCCGTCTGACTCCTCATCCTCTGCTGATGTAGCCTCCTCCTCATCCTCCTCCTCCTCAGGTACTTCTGAAGGGAGGTCCAATACTGGAGGAGATCTGCTTCGCTTATTGTCCTTTTTAGAGGATTTAGCGATTAAAGTAGCAATTTTCTCCTCCAGATTATTTAGGGCAGCTGATAAAGTGTCCTCAGTGACATATGCAGGCCCAGGCTTCACTGGGGAAGCCGCCATACCTGACAGAGGTAATGGCTCATCCTGTACAGGTGCTTTTGGCAACACAGGAGAGGAAGGTACCGAGTCAGCACAGCTAGAGCCCCCTGTCTCAGGCGGCGGTGCTCTTTTATCTCTTTTTGTCCGCATTACTTCCCCTGGAAGACTTACTGTTTAGACAAAATACAAGGTACCTAAATGCATATACTACCGTGTTCAGTTTAGCAAATACATTAAGTATGCAACTTTTAACACATAACTATGCATAACATGGATGTCTTCTAGGAAGTACCCAATCCAACCACATGGAGTCTTACGTCCCTGTATAGCTGCTGTGTTTCTCTGCCAGGAACAAGAGAACTAACGAGCTTGCTTGCTGCTGCAGTGCTTTTTACACTGACAGTCTTTTAAATTTGGCGCCGTTTCTGTGCCTGCGCGCGCCCGCGCACGCCTCGGCCCCCCCCCCCCTCCGATAAAGCGCGCTCCCGCGCGCGCGCGGCTTTTAGCGCTATGGTGGTGGCCATAGTGAGAGAGGACTCTCATCAGCCCCTGTCCCCACTTACCTGCATCTGCAGGTGTCTGTATCGGCCACCGGAAGGAGGAGCGGGGTGCTCAAGCAAGCTCAGCAGCGGAGGTGACGAGCAGTGTACTTCGCCGAAGCCGACACTGAACAGAGTGAGGTGAGTATATTCAGCTCTTTACTCCCCCCAGTGGTGGAAAAAAAGAAGACATCCACTTTTTGAAAAAGGTCCCAACCTAGTTATGGACCTTCTAATCTCACCTTATCCACGCCGCAGGTTTTTCTGCTGAAAGATTTCAGACAGATACCAAACTTCACCCTTCACGGTGGGCTATGTGTGCCAACCTTCAGGGATATGGGTTCCTATTTAAAGGATACCTCTCCCCTGGGCCTTGTACAAGACTCTTACCAGGACTTTATAGCGAAATAGCGAAAGTGCTGGATCTTAGAGCCCAGTCCTCCGAAGAGAGACATTACAGGCGACGCCTCATGGATGAGGCCCGGATCCCATCCAGATTCAGCTCATTTGTAGGCGTCTTGGATGGATCCGAAAGCATAGCTCTTTTACCCCCAGAGGGTCTCTTTGGTAGAGCTTTCCTTTAGCACCTCCTAACGCGTCCAACACCTTTCGACACTGGCGAAAAAACTGAGGTACTTCCCTGATGGGAGGGGTTATATGGAGGGGAACTGTCTTCCATTGGTTGTGCCAGTGTCCAATCACCGCTGGTGACCCTTAACCCATTATGTAATGACTAGCTCTGTGTCCCGTGGTGTACGATAAAGAAAATACAGCTGTTCTGTGAAGCCCTCAAAGGTTTGTTAGAGAACCTTAGTTCTTGAACTAACAGCATCATGAAGGCCAAGGAACACACCAGACAGGTCAGGGATAAAGATGTGGGAGAAGTTTAACCACTTAAGGACTGCCGTACGACGATGTATGTCGACAGAATGGCACGGACAGGCACAAGGGCGTACAGGTATGTCCCCTTTAAGAACCCGTCCGTGGGTCGCACGTGTGTTCGCGACCCGGTCCGAAGCTCCATGACCGCCGGTGTCCCGCGATCGGGTCACAGAGCTGAAGAACGGGGAGAGGTAAGTGTAAACAAACCTTTCCCCCGTTCTTCCTAGTGGCAGGTCAGTGATCATCTGTTCCCTGTCATAGGGAACGACGATCAGTGACGTCACATGACAAGCCACGCCCCCCCCCCCCCCCCACAGTAAGACTCACACATTAGGTCACTCTTAACCCCTACAGCGCCAACTAGAGGTTAAACCCTTCACTGCCAGTGTCATTTTTACAGTAATCAGTGCATATTTATAGCACTGATCGCTGTAAAAATGACAATGGTCACAAAAATGTGTCAAAAGTGTCCGACATAATGTCGCAGTCATGATTAAAAAAAAAAAAACACGTTGATCGCCGCCATTACTAGTAACAAAAAAAATTATTACTAAAAATGCCATAAAACTCCTATTTTGTAGACGCTATAACTTTTGCGCATACCAATCAATAAACGCTTATTGCGATTTTTTTTACCAAAAATATGTAGAAGAAGAATACGTATCGGCCTAAACTGAGGGAAAAAAAATGTTTTTTTATATATTTTTTGGGGATATTTATTATAGCAAAAAAAAATTTCATTTTTTTCAAGATTGTCGCTCTATTTTTGTTTATAGCGCAAAAAATAAAAACCGCAGAGGTGATCAAATACCACCAAAAGAAAGCTCTATCTGTGGGGAAAAAAAAAAAAAAAGAAGAAGGACGTCAATTTTGTTTATGAGGCACGACCGCGCAATTGTCAGTTAAAGCAACGCAGTGCCGAATCGCAAAAAGGGGCCTGGTCCTTTAGCAACAAAATGGTTTGGGGCTTAAGTTCTAAAAAAATATCCCAAGCTTTGAACATCTCATGGAGCACGGTTATATAATATTATATATATATATATATATATATATATATATATATATATATATATATATTATACACACACACTATCTCACAAAAGTGAGTACACCCCTCACATTTTTGTAAATATATTATATCTTTTTATGTGACAACACTGAAGAAATGACACTTTGCTACAATGTAAAGTAGTGAGTGTACAGCTTGTATAACAGTGTAAATTTGCTGTCCCCTCAAAATAACGCAACACACATTAATGTCTAAACCGCTGGTGAGTACACCCCTAAGTGAAAATGTCCAAATTGGGCTCAAAGTGTAAAATATTTTGTGTGGCCACCATTATTTTCCAGCACTGCCTTAACCATCTTGGGCATTGAGTTCACCAGAGCTTCACAGGTTACCACTGGAGTCCTCTTCCACTCCTCCATGATGACATCACGGACCTGGTGGATGTTAGAGACCTTGCGCTCCTCCACCTTCCGTTTGAGGATGCCCCACAGATGCTCAATAGGGTTTGGGTCTGGAGACATGCTTGGCCAGTCCATCATCTTTACCCTCAGCTTCTTTAGCAAGGCAGTGGTCATCATGGAGGTGTGTTTGGGGTCGTTATGTTGAAATACTGCCCTGCGGCCCAGTCTCCGAAGGGAGGGGGACCATGCTCTGCCTCAGTATGTCACAGTACATGTTGGCATTCATGGTTTCCTCAATGAACTGTAGCTCCCAGTGTCGGCAGCACTCATGCAGCCCCAAACCATGACACTCCCACCACCATGCTTCACTGTAGGCAAGGCACACTTGTCTTTGTACTCCTCACCTGGTTGCCGCCACACACGCTTGACACCATCTGAACCGAATACGTTTATCTTGGTCTCATCAGATCACAGGACATGGCTCCAGTAATCCATGTCCTTAGTGAGCTTGTCTTCAGCAAACTGTCTGTGGGCTTTCTTGTGCATCATCTTTAGAATAGGCTTCCTTCTGGGACAACAGCCATGCAGACCAATTTGATGCAGTGTGCAGCGTAGGGTCTGAGCACTGACAGGCTGACCCAATACCCCTTGAACTTCTGCTGCAATGCTGGCAGCACTCATATGTGTATTTCCCAAAGACAACCTCTGGATATGAAGCTGAGCACGTGCACTCAACTTCTTTGGTCGACCATGGCGAGGCCTGTTCTGAGTGGAACCTGTTCTGTTAAACCACTGTATGGTCTTGGCCACCGGGCTGCAGCTCAGTTTCAGGGTCTTGCAATCTTCTTATAGCCTAGGCCAGGGATATGCAATTAGCGGACCTCCAGCTGTTGCAAAACTACAAGTCCCATCATGCCTCTGCCTCTGGGTCTCATGCTTGCTGCTCCTCAGTCTCGCTATGCCTCATGAGACTTGTAGTTTGGCAACAGCTGGAGGTCCGCTAATTGCATATCCCTGGCCTAGGCCATCTTTATGTAGAGCGACAATTTTTTTTTTTCAGATCCTCAGAGTTCTTTGCCATGAGGTGCCATGTTGAACTTCCGGTGACCAGTATTAGAGAGAGAGCGATAACACAAAATTTAACACACCTGCTCCCCATTCACACCTGAGACTTTGTAACACTAAAGAGTCACATGACACTGGGGAGGGATGGACATTTTTACTAAGGCCCCTTTCACACTGGGGAGGTTTGCAGGCGTTATTTTGCTAAAAATAGCGCCTGCAAACCGAGCCTAAACAGCGGCTCCTTTCTCTCCAATGTGAAAGCCCTGAGGGCTTTCACACTGGAGCGGTGCGCTAACAGGACGTGAAAAAAAAGTCCTGCTAGCCGCATCTTTGGAGCGGTGAGAGGAGCGGTGTGTTTACCGCTCCTACACCGCTCCTTCCCATTGAAATGAATGGGATACGGCGGTAATACCGCCCGCAAACCGCGGCTGTAGCCGCGGTTTGCGGGTGGTATTAACCCTTTTTCGGCCGCTAGCAGGGGTTAAAACCGCACCGCTAGTGGCCGAATACCTCTGCAATCCCGACGGTGTAGCGCCGCTAAAAATAGCGGCGCTATACCGCCCCCACCGCCCCAGTGTGAAACCAGCCTTAGGGGTATACTCTGTCAGCGGTTTAGACATTAATGGCTGTGTGTGTGTTGAGTTATTTTTGAGGGGACAGCAAATTTACACTGTTATACAAGCTGTACACTCACTACTTTACATTGTAGCAAAGTGTAGTTTCTTCAGTGTTGTCACATGAAACAATATAATAAAATATTTACAAAAACGTGAGGGGTGTACTCACTTTTGCGAGATACTGTGTATATTATACACACACACACACACACACACACACACACACACACACACACACACGGCTGACCCTTTAAGAGGTGTATCCTCAAGCAGGATGGTGATGGCTTAAAGCGTTTGTTACCCCCCCCCCCCAAATATAAAGAAAAACAGATCCTGTTTCCTTAAAGCATGTTATACAGCACAGCGATTGTGCTGTGTCATTTGGCCCCCTGTAAAACCTGAAATACCTGACTCATCCTGCCTGGCTATACACTCCCACCTGTGCCCTGACCATGATATATCATGGCTAATGAGCCCTGACACCGTGGTTAGAGTGCGTGCCTTTGCTATCCGCAGCTCCGCTCTTCTGTGTCTCCTCTGTCCTCCTCCCCCCTCCCTGCCTGTCTGCTCGTACCAGTGCCCGCTCTCCCCCCCACACTAGCAAGTAGACCCCAGTGTTCTCTGGTGACTTTTTCAGTAAACCCCAGTAACCAGTTTCTGTCTGTCCAGTGATCCATAGTGTAAACGGCTTATCTTATGTGTGCCCCCAGACATCCATGGTGTTTCTAGTGTCCATTCTGCCAGCACCCTACTCCAGTGTGACCACATTTACTTCAGCTTGTACAATACTCCAGTGACCTTGTGTATGCCAGCCTGTACCCTGTGCACTCCAACTTGTACCCAGTTTCAGTGTCCCCTTACAATCCAGCTTGTACCGTGCTCCAGTGTGACCCCATGCACTGCAGCCTGTACCCTGTCCTAGTGACGCTGCACGCTCATGCATGGGTTCTGCTCCAGTGACTTTGAGTACTTCAGTCTACAACTTGCTTCAGTCCTATGTTCCCGGGATCCCTGTGCTTCAAGAGATTCGTCCCTGCCTATTTAAACTGAGTCAGAGTGCCACAACCTGGGAGCCATCAACAGCCAAACCAATCTCCACCATCAGCTCTGGCAAAGACCAACCTGCTCCTTAGATCCTATACCATGGCCATTCTAAGGGCTCTTACCTTCCCTATGCTAAGCTAAGCTGAGCTGTCTGTTTCCTCCATGGTATTCGCCACTGTGTGCCCCCGCTGCCATTAACCAAAACCTGGTTAGCCAGTCTGTTCTCTAGTGGGAATAGACTCCTGTCTGTGACAGTCTGACATTTATAGTTAAAAAAAAAAAAAAAAAAATCTAACTTCTGGACTTTACAAAAGATGTCTGGAGCTTTCCCCACCATACACCCGTCTATACCATATGCTTCCCATTTTACAGATATTACTCATTGGAGAGCTGTTGAAAAAGAAAATATACTCCTCAGTTTCCAGACCAGAGCCTTACAAAGACCCTTTAACCAAAACCAATACATCCATAAAGGCATAAAATCTGGTCACAAATGGAAAACTAAATATTGGAGATCAGCAATTCATGTATTTCAGTCTTACCTCCTTTCTCTCTGAGGCAGCTGCTACCTCATTTTTGGCTTGTTCCACATAGTTCTTCAGCTGCTGTGCAGTACTGAGCAAAGAATTCACCATCTCTTCAAGATACAGCCAGGATCTTTGCTGCTCAGATACCTCCAATCCATTCACCACACCAGGAGATGACTCCTTAGTGGGAGTACTGGGAGCAAGAGCGAGTGCTGGGAGAGAAGACAACACTGCAGGAAAACAAGAGAGAGCACCGAGTGTAAATGAAAAATCCACTTTTGTTTAAAAAATAAATAAAAAAAAACACAACACATAAATTACAATATAGCTTGTAGATGTTAATGCTTTTAAAAATGACCTTTATGTGGCAATTTACAACTGTTGTGATTTTAGAATTCTGTTAAAATATTCAGTGCCATATACAGTGGGTACAAAAAGTCTACACACCCCTTTTAAAATGTCAGGTTTCTGTGATGTTAAAAAAATGAGAAAGATAAATAATTTCAGAACTTTTTCCACCTTTAATGTGACCCATAAACTGTACAACTTGGTTGAACAACAAACTGAAATCTTTTAGGTGGAGGGAAGTAAAAATAAAAAAAAATGGTTGTATA
Source organism: Rana muscosa (assembly GCA_029206835.1). Classification (NCBI taxonomy): domain Eukaryota; kingdom Metazoa; phylum Chordata; class Amphibia; order Anura; family Ranidae; genus Rana; species Rana muscosa. The sequence goes on along the minus strand of CM055119.1, from coordinate 78,963,747 downwards.
AGTGTGCATACCCTTAACCACTTCAGCCCCGGAAGATTTGGCTGCTCAATGACCAGGCCATGTTTTGCGAGTCGGCACTGCGTCGCTTTAACGGACAATTGCGCAGTCGTGCTATGTTGTACCCAAACAAAATTGACGTCCTTTTTTTCCCACATATAAAGCTTTCTTTTGGTGGTATTTGATCACCTCTGCGTTTTTATTTTTTGCGCTATAAACAAAAAAAATAGCAAAAAAATAATATCTTTTACTTGTTGCTATAGTAAATATCCCAATTTAAAAAAATAAATAAATACATTTTTCCTCAGTTTAGTCCGATATGTATTCTACATTTTTTACCAAAAATATTGCAATAAGTGTATATTGATTGGTTTGCACAAAAGTTATAGCGTCTACAAAATATGGAAAAGATTTATGGGATTTTTTTTTTTTTTTTTTTTTACTAGTAATGGCGGCGATATGCGATTTTTTGCGGTATTGCGACGGACAGGTCGAACACTTGACACATTTTTGGGACCATTCACATTTACAGAGTGATCAGTGCTATTAATATGCCCTGACTACTATGTAAAAGTGACTGGCAGGGAAGGGGTTAACACTAGAGGGCAATCAAGCGGTTAACTGTGTTCCCTATTGCGTGTTATAACTGTGGGGGGGGGGGGGGGAAGGGGACTCACTATAGGAGATGACAGATCGTGGTTTCTACTTTGTAGAAACACACGATCTGTCTTCTCTCCTCTGATAGCTCGGGGATTTGTGTGTTTACACACACACACACAAACAAACCCCTGTGCTGCCGCTCGTGCACGCGATCGCGCGTGGCCAGCAACACACGCGCCCGCCGGTCACGCACATTGGGTTCCCCGCCTTGCAGCGGCGCTCCCGCGCCCTCTGGTGGCTCTCCTGGGAAAAGCCGTATATGTACGGGATTTCGCCCAGGAGAGCCATTCTGCCGCAGTATATCTGCGTGAGCCGGTCGGAAACTGGTTAAACTAATACTTTGTTGAAGCACCTTTTGATTTTATTACAGCAGTCAGTCTTTTTGGATATGAGTCTATCAGCATGATACATCTTGACTTGACAATATTTGCCCACTCTTCTGTGCAAAAACACTGCAAATCTGTCAGATTGCGAGGGCATCTCTTGTGCACAGCTCTCTTCAGATCACCCCACTGATTTTCAATGGGATTCAGGTCTGGGCTCTGGCTGGGCCATTCCAAAACTTTAATCTTCTTCTAGTGAAGCCATTCCTTTGTTGATTTGGATTTATGCTTTGGGTCGTTGTTATGCTGGAAGATGAAGTTCCTCTTCATGTTCAGGTTTTAGCAGAAGCCTGAAGGTTTTGTGCAAATATTGACTGCTATTTGGAACTGTTCATAATTCCCTCTACCTTGAGTAAAGCCCCTGTTCCAGCAGAAGAAAAACAGCCCCAAAGCATGATGCTTGTAGCAACCTGGAGGTATCCTTTGCAACATGACATGTATATTGTAGAACTGGGATGATTATGCTTATGTGGCAATGTCTTTTCCAATGAGTTATGCCAGTCCAACCTGCATTTTAGGGTGTGGCAGCCCACTTTTATTAAACATAATGAAAAGGTTTGCATAGAAATCAGCTGCCCATGCAGGGGTATCCATCTTCAACATTAAAAATTCAACTGAAGGGGGGCGTGGCCTGGATAGCAATGGGATAGGTCGCATGTGATGTGAGCTCCGTCTGCCCATACTCCTAACCTACCATCCTGTCTGTATCCTGCTCGGTTCCTGCCATCCCCTACATCCGAGGACATGTCCTGCTCTCCCTGTGGTTCCTGAAGCCTGTTAGCCCGCTGGTTTGCCGCCACTGCCGTCGCGGCGCTTCCCGGTCCTCTGCTTCAGGAAAGGCCCCGGCTTCGGCCTAGTTCGGCGGCCATCTTGGCCCTCCCGACGGCGGCCCTGGACACTTCTCCTTGCCTCCCTGGGCGCACTGGGCTCCATCCTCTCCTACATCGGCCCCCGGATTACCTGCTGCAGCTGCTGGGGTGCCTTTGCACTCTGCACCTGCTGTGAGAGCGGACCGCGGTCTCGGCCTGACTCCCGGAACGGCGGCCATCTTGCTCCACCCGGAGACATCCTTGGCAAGTATTACAGGCCTCCCTGACTCCCCTGAGCTCAGATTCCCCTGCATGCAGCCTGTTGCCAATACAGCTGCTTGAGAGTGAGTGACCTGCTGCTTGCGTTGGGCCACCCCTGGGCAGCGGGGGGGGGGGGGGGGGTTGTGGAGGACCCGGCCTCCTTAACAGCGGCCATATTGGTGCACCCAGGGATCTTCCCTGCCGCCCTACAGCATGTCTCCATCTAAAAATAATTCTGAAGCCATCGATAAACTGGCCAGATACCGCCAGCTTGAGGAGGGGGACCGGCAGGTCAGAGACGGCGCTGCTGCTTTCCTGGATGCGGATCACTCTGTGGTGGCTACTAACAAGTTACTGGATGCCATCGCCCTGTGCCAGAGCACGCTTACCACCAAGATCGAGGAGGTAAAAATTGATGTGTCCCTTATCCGGCAGGATCTTTCTACCCTCAGGGACCGCGTGACGGAGACGGAGACCCGTATTAGCAGAGCAGAGGATATCTTGCACCCTTTACAACATACCACTGATGAGGTGCGCCGCCAGTTACAACAGATTAGCGCAAAACAGGATGACATGGAAAATCGCCTTCGGAGATGTAACCTCCGCTTCATCGGCCTTCCTGAGTCTGCTGAGGGCACCGACCCGGAGAGCTTCCTTGAAAACCTCCTAACCTCAACCTTCGGCAGAGACGCATTCTCGGTAATGTTTGCAGTGGAGAGAGCTCATCGAATCCCTGGCCGTCCTCCTCCCCAAGGAGCTCCACCGCGTACCCTGATAGCGAAGTTCCTTAATTTCAGGGATCGCGACAAGATCCTCCGCCTAACCAGAGAGAAGGGGAATATCCCCCATACCAACGCACATGTTGCCGTCTTCCCGGACTTCTCCAATGGGGTGCAACGGCAGCGGTCCAGGTTCCAGGATGTTAAGAAGCGCCTCCGCACTCTACACCTCAAATACGCCATGCTGTACCCTGCAAAGCTTCGTGTGGAATGCGACGGTCGGACCCACTTTTTCGAGGACCCAGAGTCGGCATCCACTTGGATTGACCGGAGAAATCGGCGAGATTGAGCATGCCGCGCTGTCTGGGAGCTGTGAGTACTTTTCTTTTCTCTCCCCTGCTGCCCCCTGTGCCGGTGGCACTCCCTGTTCGTGCCCTGGTGATTCGCCTCACGGTTGCTCTGTTGCTAGTGGGTGCCCTCCGCCGGGACGGGGGAGACAGACCTAAAAGCCTTTTCCGCCCCTCCTCGGATCTCGCGGCATGCTCGCCACCTTTGGGTGACCTAACTGTTAATTCCCCGTTCTCCCCACACATGGGAGATTCTTGTAGAGGGCAGCTTACCGAACGTTGCTGGAACTTCCTATCCTACTTTACGTACCACCCTGATGGCAGGCGGGGCTCCCTTCTGCACGGCTGCAATGGTGTTGTGCTTTTGTGGCCCCTACACCCCATGCACTTCTCAGAAGAAGTCGCCCCCCTAGGTTCTCTATGGACTTTTTTCACTCCCCCCGTTTACCTGACTGTTTTTTCCTCCTTTTTTGCTTTCTGTTCATCACAGGTATCTATGTCCCTTTGAAATTAAGTCCCTCGCCTCCAATGCTTTTTTCACGTTGGATGTCCCCGGTTGATACCTGGTTTTGGGATACTATGTTCATGCCGAGTTGGGGTGGCACTGGACTGGGAGGGAAGGGAAATGTTTTGGCTGTTTTTTTATTTGCCACTATGTTCACAATTGTTTATTTCTGCTAAAGGTACTATGTCATTGTCATACATGCACTATCAATATTGGTTGCTGATGTGTTCTGTACTGTCTGATGTGTCCTTATCTGCTCTGCTGGTTCTGGTCTGGCTGCGGTCTATTATACACACCATATACCCACCATGAGTTCCCTGAAGTTCCTCACGTGGAATGTTAGAGGCTTGCGCAATAAGATCAAACGCACAGCGGTCCTGACATTTCTCAAATCTCAGAGAGCTGACATTATCACACTGGTCGAGACCCATGTCACGGGCCACTTGCAATCCTCCCTTAAAAAACCTTGGGTGGGGTGGGCTTACCATGCCACTCACACCTCATATTCCAGAGGAGTATCGGTCCTGGTTGCCAAACGGGTACCTTTTGAGCTAATACTGCGCCGCACGGATCAGCAGGGCAGATATGTGTTTATGCACGCCACCATTAATGGGTCTCCTATCCTGCTACTTGCCTGCTATATTCCCCCCCCGTACAACTCAGCTGTAATTCAGGAAGGCCTTGCCTTTATGACACAATACCCCTCCGTACCGGCAGTGTGGATGGGGGACTTCAATATGACCCTGATCCCCGCTCTGGACCGTCTGGGCACACTGGATCCCCCCCTTAACCCACCGACCCATACCAGACTGCACCGCATAATGACCGACTTTGCTCTTGTCGACACTTGGCGCCACAAACACCCGCACACTAAAGTCTTCTCATGCTTTTCAGCCAGTCATAACACAATGTCACAAATTGATTTTGTTTTTATCTCAATGTCCCTGCTGCCTAAGCTAGGAGATGTGGGCTTTGCTCCGAGAGTACTCTCGGATCACGCCCCCTACTGGGTCACGATCCAGCTCCTGAAGGCTTCCCCTGCTCCTTCTTGGCGGCTAAACCCGTTCTGGCTGACTGCCCTGCGGGACCAGGATGACATCCCCACAGAATTGCAATACTATTTTACGGCCAACAGGGACACTGCCACGCATGATGTGGTGTGGGAAATGTTTAAACTTCACGCTCGTTCCCTACTTTCCACACGTATTAACAGGCTTAAACGGTCATCAACACTTATTGTCCAGCAGGCTGCGGAGCACCTGCAGGTGCTGGAGGAGGCGTTCCACCGGGACCCCTCGCCTAGCGCGGCCAACAATCTAAAGATTCAGGCGCGCCAGGTCTCCCAATTGCACATAGAGAAGGCTAAACAACGTATCTTCTTCTGTAGACAGAGGGTGTTTGAGTATGGAGAGAGATCGGGCAAACTGCTCGCATATCTCGCCCACTTGGATATGCGTCCCCCTGTGGTGGTGTCCTTGACCGACCCACAGGGGAACGACATCACCGATCCGCAACTGGTGGCGGAGGAATTTGGGAGATTCTACCGTGCACTCTACACTTCCAGGGTCACCCACACTCCCCAAGACACCAGGGACTACCTAGCGGGAGTTCAATTCCCTAGACTGACAGACGACCAGCTTGAAAATCTGGAAGCCCCTATTACTGAGGAGGACATTTCCGAGGCCATTTCCTGTCTGGCCTCATCCAAGGCCCCAGGATTGGATGGCCTACCTCTTGAATTCTATGCCACCTACTCTGAAATCCTAATCCCTGAACTTAAGTACCTGTATAAATCCATATTTGACTCAGGAGTTCTACCCCCATCTATGGGAGAAGCCCAAATAGTCGTAATTCCCAAACCCGGAAAGGACCCTAAATACCCGGAGTCGTATAGGCCCATTTCCTTGTTACAGGTAGACATTAAAATATTAGCTAAGATTCTAGCCTCCCGCCTTAACCAGGTTATTCTGTCATTGATACACCCTGACCAAACTGGCTTTATGCCAGGGAAGAACACGGCCATGAATATTCGCCGCCTATTTATGAATATTCAGGGGTCCCATGATCAAATTGGCTCGAGGGTCGTGGTGGCGCTGGATGCCGCCAAGGCCTTCGACTCCGTGGAGTGGAACTACCTGTGGGAGTGCCTCTCAAGATTTGGATTTGGCCCCAGCTTTATTCGCTGGGTCCAACTCCTCTATCAGTCCCCAAGGGCCAGAGTATTTGTGAATGGTTGGCTTTCTGACCAGTTCCCGCTGGAGAGAGGGACCCGGCAGGGCTGCCCCCTTTCCCCCATGCTTTACGCATTGGCTGTGGAGCCATTGGCCATAATGGTCCGTGCGGACACTTGCATCCGAGGCCTCAGGATGGGGAACCTGGAAGAAAAGATTGGGATGTATGCCGACGACACACTTTTGTATCTGGCGGACTCCGGTCCTTCTCTTATAGCAGCCCTCCAGTCCATAGAACGTATGGGTGGCCATTCGGGTCTGAGTATTAATTGGTCTAAGTCCCAGATCCTTCCGATTGACCATTTCCCCCCCTCGTTCGCGTCCCCTCCTCTGGCTCTTCCAAGGGTCTCCCAGATTAAATACCTTGGCGTACAGGTCACCAGATCGCTCTCAGATTATAAACTACTGAACATTGAACCCCTGTTTGCTCTGATCAAGAACAAGACGCAGACTTGGGCCAGACTACCCCTGGGTGTTATGGGTCGCGTCAGCTTAGTTAAGATGATACTCCTTCCCAAGATACTCTATTTGGTCTGGCATGCTCCCCTCTATATACCACAAAAAATTTTCAGGACAATTGAATCCATCCTGAATTCATTTATTTGGGGTCATGGCAGACACAAATTATCTTGGAGAATTCTGAAGAACCCTGTGACGTTGGGAGGAGCTGCTCTCCCTGACTTTCAGGATTATTATTTTGCCTCCCAACTGTCCCACTTCTATTATTTTGATAAACATGAACTAACGAGATACCAGACACTACTCTGTGAGCACCCAGATGACTCGGCCCACACCCCACTTCAATCGGTCCTAAGAGCCCCATTGACAAGACGCCCCCCCCAACGCACAGCAGACATGTTGACTCACCACCGGAGGGTATGGCGGACGGCACTGCAAAGAACTGGGACCCCAAAAGTACACTCTCATACCCCTCTCTGGTACAATACATGCTTGCCAGAATTATTGTCCATTCCGGACCCCGCGGCGTGGATACGCCATGGGATCTTATGCATACACCAGATCATGACCGCTTCAGGCCTTAAACCATTCCAAATGCTGAAGGACGAATTTTCCCTCCCCAATTGCCTTTTCTTCAGGTATTTGCAACTCCGTCACGCCATACAGGCCCAGTTTTCTGGCTCTTACCCGTCCCTGGCAGTTCCCTCCATAGTGGACACAGTCACGGGTAATGTGCCTGCTAAGCTCATCTCCACTTTGTACTCCGCCATTCGTCTCCCTAGCACCACAGCATTGGCCTATACTGCTAAGACTAGATGGGAGGCGGATGTTGGACTTATAGAGGATGAGGACTGGGGCGAGATTTTGGAGGACGTGAAAAAGGTTTCCCCCAAGCTGTCGGACCGCCTCACACAGCTGTACATCATACATAGAACATATCTGACCCCTCAGAGAGTAGCACGTTTCAGGCCCACGTACAATCCAGGATGCCGCCTCTGTGACCATACCCCGGGCTCCTTCTACCACCTCATATGGTTCTGCCCTACCATTCAGGCATACTGGACACAGGTGATACGCTTCCTACACGATCAGATGGGCTCCCCTGCTACCCTTGACCCAAAGATGTGCCTACTTGGCCTGTTGCCAGACTTGGATGCCGACAAACCCCTCCGTACCTTTTTACATGAGACGCTATTCTTGGCAAGAAAAGTAGTGGCCCGTAATTGGATGCAGGCCCTGCCCCCTACAATTCAGTGCTGGAAAAAGGCGGTTAACGATGCTCTCCCATATAAAAAACTGATTTATGTACATAGAGGTTGTCCGCTAAAGTATGAGAAGGTCTGGGACAGATGGATGGCGGATGGTGAAACGTGTACTTGACATGTCGATTTTTTATTTTTGTTGTGTACCGGCTCTAATTTCACTGCTGTTATTATCTTTATGTCACACAGATGCTTCACTGTGTTCATGTATGCACTATTATATTGGCCATACTGGCTTATGTTGATTTATGTACCATGCATACTTTTCAATAAAGTTGGTTTCCAATTAAAAAAAAAAAAAAAATAGGATTTTTATAACAGCTTACCTGTAAAATCCTTTTCTTGGAGTACACCACGGGACACAGAGCTAGTCATTACATAATGGGTTAAGGGTCACCAGCGGTGATTGGACACTGGCACAACCAATGGAAGACAGTTCCCCTCCATATAACCCCTCCCATCAGGGAAGTACCTCAGTTTTGTAGCAAAGCAGTAAGGTTCCCATAAGAAGGGTGGGACCTCTGTGTCCCGTGGTGTACTCCAAGAAAAGGATTTTACAGGTAAGCTGTTATAAAAATCCTATTTTCTTTATCGTACACCACGGGACACAGAGCTAGTCATTACATAATGGGACGTCCCAGAGCAATGCTCATATGAAGGGGGGGAGACACAGATCAAACCGACCGCTTACGGACCAGAAGCCCTATACTGCTGCCTGCAGCACACTTCGCCCGAAGGCGGAATCCTCATGTCCTTTCACATCTATTTGATAGAATTTGGAAAATGTATGGACTGAGGACCAAGTTGCAGCCTTACAGATCTGAGCCATCGAAGCCTGGTGGTGCACTGCCCATGAAGCACTTATCGCCCTGGTAGAGTGCGCCTTAACAGGAAAAGGAGGAGTCCTGTTCTTTAAACCATAAGCTTGAACAATTACTTGTCTAATCCACCTGGAAATGGTGGATTTTGATACCGCTTGGCCCTTCTTGGGACCATCTGGTAAAATAAACAAAACATCTGTTTTACGTATCTGAGCGGTTGCTTGCAGATACACCCTTACCGCTCTCACTAGATCTAGAGAGTGTAATAATTTTTCCCCCGCCGTCCGCGGGTTTGGAAAAAAGGGAAGGCAGAACAATGTCTTGATTCAAGTGAAAAGCCGACACCACCTTAGGCAGAAAAGCCGGATGGGGTCGTAGTACGATCTTGTCCTTGTGACAAATTAGATAAGGCTCTTTACAAGAAAGAGCTGCTAGCTCTGATACTCTCCTAGCAGAAGCTATAGCAATCAGAAAGGCCAATTTCCTACTTAATATAATTAAAGGAATATGGCGAATAGGTTCAAAAGGTTGCTTTTGCAACACTGACAATACCAAATTCAAATCCCATGGACACAAGGGAGACCTGACTGGAGGATTTATCCTCAGTACCCCCTGAATGAATGTCCGAACTAGGGAGTGAGATGCCAATGGTCTCTGAAAGAAGACTGATAGAGCCGATATTTGCCCTTTGATGGTGCTAAGGGCTAATTTCATATCCACTCCTAACTGGCAAAAAGCAAGAATCCTACTTATTTCATATTTCAGAGGATTCCAACTTCTGGATTCACACCAGGAAACGTATGCTTTCCAGACTCTATGATAGATGAGTCTGGAGGCTGGCTTTCTAGCATTAATGAGCGTAGAAAGAACCAGGCCAGAGACCCCTCTCTTTTTCAAAATGTGGGTCTCAGCAGCCAGGCCGTCAAATATAGCCTTTGTAAGGAAGGGTGGAATACTGGACCCTGCGACAACAGGTCGTGTCGAAGTGGAAGCTTCCAGGGCCTTCCTATCGCCATTTTTACGATCTCGGCCTACCAAGGCCTCCTGGGCCAGTTTGGGGCCACTAGGATTACTGGTATTCCCTCCTCCTTGATCCTGCGAAGCAGTCTTTGTAGAAGAGGGATCGGAGGGAATGCATAGATCAGTGAGAACTGATTCCATGGAGTTATTAGAGCGTCTGTCCCGTAGGCTAGAGGATCTCTCGTTCTGGACACAAAGTTGTCCAATTTCTTGTTGAACCTGGAAGCTAGCAGGTCTACATCTGGGTTTCCCCATCTCAGACATATGGCCTGAAAGATCTCTGGGTGAAGAGACCACTCTCCTGGTAGCAGCTGCTGACGACTCAGGTAGTCTGCTTGCCAGTTTTCTATCCCTGGAATGAAGATTGCAGAGATGCAAGGTACATGCTCTTCTGCCCATGCCAAGATCCGGTTCACCTCTCTTTGGGCTGCCCGATTGTGGGTGCCTCCTTGGTGATTGATGTAAGCTACTGCCGTAGCATTGTCGGATTGAACCCGAACTGGGTAGCCCTGTAACCTGTATGTCCAGGTTTTGAGGGCTAGATATACCGCCCGGATCTCTAGCACATTGATGGGCAGGATCCCCTGAGTCTTGGCCCAGGTTCCCTGGGTAGAAGCCTCCTCGAATACTGCACCCCAGCCCGATAGGCTGGCATCCGTAGATACCACCTTCCAGGCCACTGGGAGGAAGGACTTTCCCTTCCGTAAATTCCTGGCTTCTAGCCACCAATTGAAGCTGTGGCGTACTTGTGAGGACAGGCGCATGGGTATATCCAGAGCTTGGCTCTTCCTGTTCCAGGAGGCTAAAATATTGCCTTGAAGTAGTCTCGAATGAAACTGGGCGTAAGGGACCGCCTCGAAGGAGGCTACCATCTTTCCCAATAGTCTCATGCAAAGGCGAATAGACGGCCTCTTGTTTGCTTTGACCTTGTGGATCAGGTCTTTCAGAGACTGTATCTTTGGCTCTGGCAGGTATACCCTGTTTTGGGCTGTATCTATGATCATGCCCAGGTACACTATCCTTCTTTGGGCCTGGAGAGAGGATTTTTGTAAGTTTATAATCCATCCTAAATGCTCCAGGTATCCTACTGTAGTGTCTACAGCGTGATCCAATCCCTCCTTTGACTGATCTATTAATAGTAGATCGTCTAGATAGGCTGTTACCGCAATGCCCCGTGTTCTTAGGTTTGCTAACAGAGGAGCTAGCACCTTTGTGAATACTCTGGGCGCGGTGGCTACACCAAATGGCAGGGCCACAAATTGAAAGTGGCGATCTTCTACCGCAAACCTTAGGAATCTTTGGTGAGCGGGGAGGATTGGTATGTGTAGATATGCGTCTTTGATATCTATGGACGCAATGAATTCTCCGCCTTTTAAAGTAGCGACCACGGATCGAATCGTTTCCATTCGAAAATGGCGAACGTTCAGAAACTGGTTTAGAGATTTTAGATCCAGGATGGGTCTGACTTCTCCGTTCGGTTTTGGAATCACAAAGAGGTTTGAGTAAAAACCTGAACCTTGCTCCTTTTGGGGTACCTCTGTAACCACACCTTGAGCTATTAAGTGATTCAAACCTTTGAAGAAGGATCCTCTTTTTTGTGGATCCTTGGAGAGTCTTGAACTTCGGAATTGAGAAGATGGGATCTCTCGAAATTCCAGTCTGTACCCTGAGGATATTGTGGATACCACCCATTTGTCCTGGGTTTCTGTCCGCCAAGTCGCTGAGAACTGACGAAGCCTTCCCCCACTCGGCCGAGCGGGGGCGCCCCTTCAATGAGAGGTTTTGGGGGCTTGCTTATTAGCTCTTGAACCCCACGGCTTCTTGTTCTTCTGAGCCTGTTCTTTGGCTTTTTTGGGCGGCTGAAAAGGCCGTCGCCACTGGCTGGAGTCAGATTTCCCGGGAGCTGGGGAGAGAGTGTGTTTAAAACAAGGTCTCTTGTTTTTCTTTCTCTCAGGTAAAAGTGTCGTTTTACCACTTGATATCTTTTGGATATATCTTTCTAAATCTTCCCCAAAAAGGCGTTCGCCATGGAACGGGAAACTTGCCAACAACTTTTTGCATGGGGCTTCCGCTGACCAATGCTTAAGCCAAAGTACTCTGCGCATCTGTACCAGCTGGAGTGTAAGGCGTGATGCCTGTATGATAGAATCTCTCATGGCATCCACTGTGAAGCATAAGACTTTAGGCAAATTCTCCCAATTTTTAGCCTGCTCTGAAGGCAGCTCCTTCAGCCCCTGCTTTACCTGTTGGCTGACGACCTGACACATACCGACTGCTGCTACTGCAGGTTGGATAATTGAGCCGGCCAAAAGGAAGGAGGATTTCAGTAAGGATTCCAACTTCTTCTCAGAAGGATCTTTAAACACTTGTACATTATCCACTGGACATGTCAGGTTTTTATTTACACAAGAAATAGCCGCATCTACCGTAGGCAGGCTCCATTTCTTTAAAAAATTTTCCTCCATAGGATAAAGAATGTTAAACTTTTTTGGAGGTGAAAAACGCTTATCTGGATGTTGCCAGTTTGCGTATATTAGATCCTCTAGTAACGGATGAACCGGGAAGGAGCATGCACCTTGCAGGGATCTTAATGATCCTCGGGAGGAGACAGGTGATTCTGTTACCTCCAAAGAGGGTAACCTAAATGCAGCTCGCACGGCTCCTGCATAGCATTGCACCTGTGACTTTAAAATCTGGGATACCGAAAAAGGCTCATCCGATATCCCTGATCCGTCTGACTCCTCATCCTCTGCTGATGTAGCCTCCTCCTCATCCTCCTCCTCCTCAGGTACTTCTGAAGGGAGGTCCAATACTGGAGGAGATCTGCTTCGCTTATTGTCCTTTTTAGAGGATTTAGCGATTAAAGTAGCAATTTTCTCCTCCAGATTATTTAGGGCAGCTGATAAAGTGTCCTCAGTGACATATGCAGGCCCAGGCTTCACTGGGGAAGCCGCCATACCTGACAGAGGTAATGGCTCATCCTGTACAGGTGCTTTTGGCAACACAGGAGAGGAAGGTACCGAGTCAGCACAGCTAGAGCCCCCTGTCTCAGGCGGCGGTGCTCTTTTATCTCTTTTTGTCCGCATTACTTCCCCTGGAAGGCTTACTGTTTAGACAAAATACAAGGTACCTAAATGCATATACTACCGTGTTCAGTTTAGCAAATACATTAAGTATGCAACTTTTAACACATAACTATGCATAACATGGATGTCTTCTAGGAAGTACCCAATCCAACCACATGGAGTCTTACGTCCCTGTATAGCTGCTGTGTTTCTCTGCCAGGAACAAGAGAACTAACGAGCTTGCTTGCTGCTGCAGTGCTTTTTACACTGACAGTCTTTTAAATTTGGCGCCGTTTCTGTGCCTGCGCGCGCCACGTGCCCGCGCACGCCTCGGCCCCCCCCCCTCCGATAAAGCGCGCTCCCGCACGCGCGCGGCCTTTAGCGCTATGGTGGTGGCCATAGTGAGAGAGGACTCTCATCAGCCCCTGTCCCCACTTACCTGCATCTGCAGGTGTCTGTATCGGCCACCGGAAGGAGGAGCGGGGTGCTCAAGCAAGCTCAGCAGCGGAGGTGACGAGCAGTGTACTTCGCCGAAGCCGACACTGAACAGAGTGAGGTGAGTATATTCAGCTCTTTACTCCCCCCAGTGGTGGAAAAAAAGAAGACATCCACTTTTTGAAAAAGGTCCCAACCTAGTTATGGACCTTCTAATCTCACCTTATCCACGCCGCAGGTTTTTCTGCTGAAAGTTTTCAGACAGATACCAAACTTCACCCTTCACGGTGGGCTATGTGTGCCAACCTTCAGGGATATGGGTTCCTATTTAAAGGATACCTCTCCCCTGGGCCTTGTACAAGACTCTTACCAGGACTTTATAGCGAAATAGCGAAAGTGCTGGATCTTAGAGCCCAGTCCTCCGAAGAGAGACATTACAGGCGACGCCTCATGGATGAGGCCCGGATCCCATCCAGATTCAGCTCATTTGTAGGCGTCTTGGATGGATCCGAAAGCATAGCTCTTTTACCCCCAGAGGGTCTCTTTGGTAGAGCTTTCCTTTAGCACCTCCTAACGCGTCCAACACCTTTCGACACTGGCGAAAAAACTGAGGTACTTCCCTGATGGGAGGGGTTATATGGAGGGGAACTGTCTTCCATTGGTTGTGCCAGTGTCCAATCACCGCTGGTGACCCTTAACCCATTATGTAATGACTAGCTCTGTGTCCCGTGGTGTACGATAAAGAAATTCAACTGAAAGTTCCAAGCCACTTGGCTTTCTTTGTCAGCAGTACCGCTGTTCTCTTTACCAGTCCCTCCGACTGTGATGCCCAGCACTTTTGGTTCACCTGGTTTACTTAGCCTTTAGTCCCAACGCCCTGCTGCATGGCCCACTCCTGGCCCCTGCATAAGGGTTCTTCTGACACCCCGATAGGAGCCCACCTGACTCCTGGGACAAGACCTGTTGTCTCCAATATGGGAGCCAATTCCAAACTGGGAGCCCTGAGCTATCTTGAAGCTTGAGTGCATAACGCCCCTGCACACCTGTGTACTCACACATACTGCAGGCATCCAATAAAATCCAGACACATGATTGAAGGTTCTGTCCCACCCACAACACTTTGGAACCTTTAAGCTCCAGGCCCCAATCCAGGACTACAGAATCCAGAAAACACAGCCTTCCGTACTTAGAAACGATAGCCTGGAACTTCACATGCGAATCCTGTCTCATATTCTATTACATTTCCACAGTGGCAGGGCCTCGCACTGTCACACTATGTATGTCATATCCTGCTTGTGCAAGTGGCTCACTGCTTTTCCTAGAAACCTGCACTGAGCTACAACTTAAATTAGAGGCAACCCCTGCAATAGGAGCTTCATTTTTGCTGAGATACTCTCTGATGGCCCATTTGAATCTTCGTGTTGCAGAAATGCGTGCATTACTACAACATGTAAGTGTACATACCGCAGTGCCCTTCGCTTAGAATGGCTTCCCAACACATGCCTCTCTTAAGCACCCAAACTGCCGTACATTATGGTGCCCTACAAAAAAAAAAAAAAAAAATGGGGAGGCAGGTCATTTTTTTTATAGATCAAGGGCGCCATGTTTTTTGGTAGTAGACAGTTTGAATCACATTACGCAATCCCAATGCAAACTAAGAGGCTCAACTACAATTTTGTTGTAAAAGCAATAATCACTTTCAATAATTCCAATTTATTTGGCTACAGTTTTACTTCTAGATATGCACATTTAATAGTATTAAGTATTGTGAGAAATGATGCATGGCTTCTGCTTCTTCAGCATGCTGTAGATGATCAGATCTGGCTTAAGCCTGGCTTAAAAATGATTTAATTTGCATAGTAGCAGCTCCCAGTTTTACAAATTTCAATTGTTTATTAACAGTTTAAGATCTAAATATGAGTGTCAACAGAAGCTGCAAAAAACTTTCTGCTTAGATCAAAGTTCTTATTTCTAAAACCACAGAGGATAATAAACCAGAAAGGACACATGAAAGACAGAAAAAAAAAGTTTAAAAACCGCCACGCCGACGTTCAAGGATAAGCAGTCAAGGGTGACAGAGCAGAGAACTTTATCCTGCTAAGTCTCTGATACTTCTCGTGCCAATTTGCACCTCTGGGTGGCAGAGCTCCAAGCACTATACTGAGGGATATATATTTAGCCCAGTGAGATCTCACATCAGAGGTTATGTACTGCCAGAATGATGTCATTTAATGAAAGAAGCCAAAACGTTAAAATTCAGACAGCGTACCAAAAACAAAAGAAACTGGGGAACATGAGGAAGTGCATGACAACAAAGATTAGAAGGGAAAATAAATGATCTCAAAGAACGCACACCTTTTGATGAAAAGAATGCGGAATATCACAAACAGAATATGAATAAATCAACAAATAAATACCTCGCCTGGAGAAATGTGTGCGTTTCCATGTCAAATTTCCTCTCATCAGAATAGTAGCCTTAAGATGTGATTAACTCATTATTGGAAACAGCAGAATTGTATTAAAGCGGAGTTCCACCCAAATTTGGAACTTCCGCTTAATCCACTCCTCGCCCCCTTACATGCCAGATTTGGCATGTCATTTTTTTTGGGGGGGGGGCTTCAGTAGGAGTGGGACTTTGTCTCACTTCCTCTTTCTGCCCTGGGGCCGCCTAGGCGATTTGTCATATCGCCTTTTGGCGGCCCCTCCCTGTAGACGATCACCTGGGACGTGACAGGTCCCAGGCGATCGCCTGTCCACTCAGAGAGCGCTGCGCCGTTCGCGCATGTGCAGTGAGTGCCCGGCCGTGAAGTCGAAAGCTGTCACGGCCGGGTGCCCACACTATGAACGGAGGCGCCGGCGGAGAAGGGGGGGGGGGGAGAGGAGCGGAGCTCCAGGCGTTGCGTCGCTGGACAGTGGAACAGGTAAGTGTATGTTTATTAAAAGCCAGCAGCTACACTTTTTGTAGCTGCTGACTTTTAATAAACATAAAAAAAGGCTGGAACTCCCCTTTAAACATGTCTCCTATCTCTGCTAAACAGACCATCAGTGAGGAAAGAAGATGTCAGGTTTGCTACCCTGATTGACATGATCCACACTGAAAACTGTGGGAGCAGGATGATATCCAGTCCATGTTTAGCAAAAACTTTTTCTTTAGTTTTGGATAAAAAAAAAAAAAAAAAAAAAAAAAAAAAAAGCTTCAATCCATGAAACTGGACAGAGAATTGCTGGCAAAACAGAGGCTTAATCCAATCACATGCAGCTGCTGTTTTGGTTTTCTGACTGCTGAAGTCGACTGACAGAATAGAATAACCAGAGGGTAGGGATGAGCCGAACACCCCCGGGTTCGGTTCGCACCAGAACCTTCGAACGGACCGAAAGTTCGCGTGAATTTTCGAACCCTATTCGTTATAATGGACGCGAACGTTCGAAATCAAAATTGCTAATTACAACGGCCAATATGCATGTTAATGTTATAAAACAGGTTTGGGGACCCGGGTCCTGCCCCAGGGGACATATATCAATGCAAAAAGAAATTTTAAAAACTAAAGTTTTTTCGGGAGCAGTCATTTTAATGATGCATAAAGTGAAAAAAAAAAAAGTGAAATTTTCCTTTAAATACGGTACCTGGGGGGTGTCTAAAGTATGCCTGTGAAGTGGCATGTGTTTCCCGTGTTTAGAACTGTCCTTGCACAAAATGACATTTGTAAAGGAAAAAAAGAAGCCATTTAAAACCACTTGCGGCTTCAATGTCATGTCTTGTCCTGGCCGCCATATGGCTGAAAATCCTTGAGAAAAATGGCATGGCTACCCCATCACCCCCCCCCCCACCCCAGCCCCTTTGGGTCTTGTATGGATACTAAGGGGGACCCCGCACCCAAAATAAAACCCTATACCTACAACCCTATATACTCTGAACAGCAGTATATAGGTGGTGCAAACAAGACATGGACTGTAGGTTTGTTCTTAAGTAGAATCTGAACAGGTACATTATGAAGTGTAGCTACATCCCAAAAAAATCAATTTTTAAGCTTTTTGGAGAACATAGGGAGGGGTTATCACCCCTGTAACATTTGCTGTCTTTGCACATCTGTTCAGAACATGTCACCTCACTTTCCGTCCCAATGACAAATGTTTTTGGAAAAGTGGGGTTTTAATTGAAACAAGGATTGGTGATAAAGCATCAGTAGAGAGGAGATACCTTTTTCCCAAATTAAATCTAACAGGATAGAATTTTCCTTCCTAGGGGTAGATTTCCTCTCACTTCCTGTTTTCTCTTGCCGTTTGCAAGTAGGAGTCGTTTGTAAGTTGGATGTTTGAAAGTAGGGGCCTGCCGTATATACTCTGCAGAAATTTGCCCTATTAGATGTTGGTGTAGCCACAAGACTGGTGGGCACAGGAATGGGCCCTGCTGTGAGTTAATAGATCAAGATTTGTACTTGCATGCACCTGTTGAACCGGGCAGAAAAATTGGGCCTTTGGTGGTGGTGGTGGTGGACGGTGTTGCCACAAGACTGTAAGCCCTCACATTTACTCTTGGTGGGTGCAGGAATGGGCCCTGCTGTGAGTTATTAGATCAAGATTTGTAATTGCATGCACCTGTTGAACAGGGCAGAAAAATTGGGCCTTTGGTGGTGGTGGTGGTGGTGGACGGTGTTGCCACAAGACTGTAGGCCCTCATAGTTACTCTTGGTGGGCGCAGGAATGGGCCCTGCTGTGAACTATTAGATCAAGATTTGTAATTACACGCCCCTGTTAAACAGGGGCTGAAAAATTGTGCCTTAGGCATTGGTGCTGGTGCCACAACACTGCAACCCCTCACAGATACTGTACTTGGAGCACAGCAGTCACACCTGTTGCGAAGCATCTTTTTAAAAAATTGTAATTACACGCCCCTGTTATACAGGGGCTGAAAAATTGTGCCTTAGGCACTGGTGCTGGTGCCACAACACTGCAACCCCTCACAGATACTGTACTCTGAGCACAGCAATGAGACCTGTTGCAAACAATTGCCTAAAAATTGTAATTACACGCCCCAACAGGGGCTGAAAAATTGTGCCTTAGGCAATGGTGCTGGTGCCACAACACTGCAACCCCTCACAGATACTGTACTCTGAGCACAGCAGTCACACCTGTTGCGAAGCATCTTTTTAAAAAATTGTAATTACACGCCCCTGTTATACAGGGGCTGAAAAATTGTGCCTTAGGCACTGGTGTGGTGGCATGGATCATTGAGGAGGAGGAAGAGGATAGTCAGTGAACATAACAGGACAGTCACTCAGCATCAGCATAGGCAGTCTTGAAGGGATGTGACATTATAAATTATTCCGTTATATCCGCTTCAGGTGTCTGGTAGCTGGTGGTGATCCAAGACTGATTCATTTTTATGAAGGTCAGTCGATCAACCGAGTCGGTGGACAGGCGCACCCTATGATCGGTGACAAATCCTCCAGCAGCACTGAATGTGCGTTCGGAAAGAACGCTGGATGCAGGACAGGCCAGTAGCTCAATTGCATACTGTGCAAGCTCTGGCCAGTGATCCATCCTCAGGACCCAGTAAGCCAGAGGATTTTCGGTGGGAAAGGTGTCCAAGTCTGACCTTGCCCCTAGGTATTCCTGCACCATGTATATCAGACGCTGGCGATGGTTGCTGGAACCGATCATACCTTGGGGCT
The DNA here is from genome assembly GCA_029206835.1 of Rana muscosa. Lineage (NCBI taxonomy): Eukaryota > Metazoa > Chordata > Amphibia > Anura > Ranidae > Rana > Rana muscosa. The sequence continues at coordinate 78,945,101 of CM055119.1, read as the reverse complement.
GCGGACTAAAAAATTGTCTGAACGCATCGGTCAGACGTCCACCTTCCCCACCGCTCCTTCTGCTACTGACCGAAGCCTCAGCAACTCGTCGTCCAGGACCAGGAGTTTGTAACCTCCCAGTTTCTGGGAACGCGTTGCACAGACCTTTCTGCAAGGCCTCCCTGAGATGTCTCATCCTCTGCTCCCTCTGCGACGGCAAGATAAGGTCCGCAACCTTACCCTTGTACCGTGGATCAAGGAGAGTGGCCAGCCAGTAATGGTCACTCTCCTTGATCCGAAGAACACGAGGATCCTTCCGCAGGCTTTGCAGGATCAGGGAGGCCATGCAGCGTAGGTTAGCTGAGGCATTCGGTCCGGAGTCTTCTGGGTCACTGAGGATGACATGATCGCCAGCCACCTCCTCCCAGCCACGTACAAGTCCACTGGTTTGTTGGGACTGTACATCATCCCTAAAAGACTGCTGCTGCTGAGTGCCAGGCTCCACCTCCATGCTCACACAATCCTCCTCCTCCTCCTCCTCTTCCTGTGTGATGGGTGGGACAGAAGGAACATTGTCTGGATAAAGGGGGCCTTGAGAGACAAGGAAGTCCTCCTCTTCCTGCCTCTGTTCTGCCTCAAGTGCCCTGTCCATTATCCCACGCAGCGTATGCTCCAACAGGTGGACAAGAGGTACAGTGTCACTGATGCATGCACTGTCACTGCTCACCATCCTCGTGGCCTCCTCAAATGGTGAGAGGACAGTGCATGCATCCCTGATCATGCTCCACTGGCGTGGGGAAAAAAAGCCAAGCTCCCCTGACCCTGTCCTGGTGCCGTAGTCGCAAAGGTACTCATTGATGGCCCTCTGCTGCGTGTGCAGTCGCTGCAGCATGGCCAACGTTGAGTTCCACCTGGTGGGCATGTCACATATTAGGCGGTTCTTGGGCAGGTTCAGCTCCTTTTGCAGCTCAGTCAGCCGAGCACTGGCATTATAAGATCGGCGGAAATGCACACAGACTTTCCTGGCCTGCCTCAGGACATCCTGTAAGCCTGGGAACCTGCCCAAGAACCGCTGCACCACCAGGTTGAGGACGTGAGCCATACAGGGCACATGGGTGAGCTGCCCCTGTCGCAGGGCGGAGAGGAGGTTGGTGCCATTATCAGAAACGACCATTCCTGGCTTAAGCTGGCGTGGCGTCAACCACCTCTCGGCCTGCCCCTGCAGAGCTGCCAGAACCTCTGGCCCAGTGTGGCTCCTGTCCCCCAAACACACCAGCGCAAGCACGGCATGGCATCTTTTTGCCTGCGTACTCGCGTAGCCCCTTGTACGCCTACGGAGCACCGCTGGTTCCGAGGACAGAGCACTCGAAGAGGACATGGAGGAAGAAGAAGAGGAGGGGGTGGAGGAGAGAGGTGTGTCACAACCAGTAGTAGCATTTTGGAGGCGTGGTGGCGGAACAACCTCCAACACTACTGCACCTTGTCCTGCATCCCTCCCAGCTACCAATAGAGTGACCCAATGGGCCGTAAAAGAAAGAAAACGTCCCTGTCCATGCCTGCTGGACCATGAGTCAGCGGTAATATGCACCTTACCGCTGACCGCCCTGTCCAGCGAGGCATGGACATTGCCTTCCACATGCCAGTAGAGAGACGGAATTGCCTTCCGTGAGAAAAAGTGGCGTTTGGGAACCTGCCACTGAGGAATCGCACATTGAACAAACTCACGGAAGGGGGCCGAGTCTATCAACTGAAAAGGCAGCAGTTGAAGTGCTAGCAATTTAGCCAAGCTAGCATTCAACCGCTGGGCATGTGGATGGCTGGGAGTATACTTATTTCGACGGTCCAGCAGCTGGGGCAGGGAAATTTGCCTGCTACAATCGGACGTCGGTGTACTGCAAGTACTTGGTTGTGACACACCTAATTCTACACCTTCAGTCCTCTCAGAGCAGCTTTCAGAGAGGACTGAAGATATAGTGGGGATGGAGATCCCAGCTGATGAGGAGCAAGGAGAGGTCCGCTTTGTTCTTTGGTGTGGGTCTTTTATGTGTGCTTGCCAACGAGCTGCATGGCAGGTCGACATATGTCTGCTCATGCTTGTGGTGCCCAAGCGGCTGATGTTTTGGCCACGCGAGATACGCTTGAGACAAATATTGCAAATAGCAGTGGTGCGATCTGATGCACTCGTCTCAAAAAAGGCCCACACCAAAGAACTTTTGTGATAACGTGCAGAGGCAGCGCCCTGCACAGGCGGAGCTCTGCGGTGTGGTACAGTTGCTGTGCTGGCCTCTAGCTGGCCTCCAGGGGGCATCCTGCCTCGTTGGACATGTGACGCTGCATCCTCCTCCTCCTCCTCCTCTCTCCCTTCAGGCACCCACGTGGAGTCAGTGACCTCATCATCCCCTCCCTCTTCACCACTAGAGCAAACCTGGCAGTAAGCTGCAGCTGGTGGAACACTACTGCCAGATTGCTGTCCTTCAGCATCCCCTTTCTCTGCGCGCACACTACTGACTTCCTCAAGCTGGGTATCATCATCCGAGCCTTCGAATCGTTGGGCATCCTCCTGGAGCATGTACCCAACACTGTGCTCAAACAGTTCGGGGGACTCCTCAGGAGGACATGGTGGGTCTAGGGAAGGGGTGGCTGATGATGCCATTGAGTACGCGTTGGCAGCTGCTCTGCCAGTACCCTGAGCCTGGGTGAGAGAGGATGAGGAGGATGAGGAGGGCTTGGTCATCCATTCTACCAAGCCTTCGGCATGATGCGGCTCCACATGTCCAGCTGCCGAAAACAAAGACAAGCGTGTCCCATGGCCACGCGCTGATGACGATGCACGACCACGTCCACGGCCAGCACTGTTGTCTCTAGAAACAGAGCCTGCCTGCCCTGTGTTCTTGCCTCGGCACGCTCTGCCTCTCCTTGGCGGTCTTCCAGCCATTGTAGTCGGTAGTGTATATAGTATAAAAAATAGAACTCCTATGTGTGCTCACAACACACTGTAGGTCCTATGGGTGCTGACACTAACACACTATAGGTACTATGTGTGCTGCTGACAAGAAAATATAGGAGCTCTGTTTGCTGCCACTAACACACTAGAAGTCCTATGGGTGCTGCTGAGAAGAAAATATAGGAGCTCTGTGTGATGCCACTAACACACTAGAAGTCCTATGGGTGCTGCTGAGCAGAAAATATAGGAGCTCTGTTTGCTGCCACTAACACACTAGAAGTCCTATGGGTGCTGCTGAGAAGAAAATATAGGAGCTCTGTTTGCTGCCACTAACACACTAGAAGTCCTATGGGTGCTGCTGAGAAGAAAATATAGGAGCTCTGTTTGCTGCCACTAACACACTAGAAGTCCTATGGGTGCTGCTGAGAAGAAAATATAGGAGCTCTGTGTGATGCCACTAACACACTAGAAGTCCTATGGGTGCTGCTGAGAAGAAAATATAGGAGCTCTGTTTGCTGCCACTAACACACTAGAAGTCCTATGGGTGCTGCTGAGAAGAAAATATAGGAGCTCTGTGTGATGCCACTAACACACTAGAAGTCCTATGGGTGCTGCTGAGAAGAAAATATAGGAGCTCTGTTTGCTGCCACTAACACACTAGAAGTCCTATGGGTGCTGCTGAGAAGAAAATATAGGAGCTCTGTTTGCTGCCACTAACACACTAGAAGTCCTATGGGTGCTGCTGAGAAGAAAATATAGGAGCTCTGTTTCCTGCCACTAACACACTAGAAGTCCTATGGGTGCTGCTGAGAAGAAAATATAGGAGCTCTGTTTGCTGCCACTAACACACTAGAAGTCCTATGGGTGCTGCTGAGAAGAAAATATAGGAGCTCTGTGTGATGCCACTAACACACTAGAAGTCCTATGGGTGCTGCTGAGAAGAAAATATAGGAGCTCTGTTTGCTGCCACTAACACACTAGAAGTCCTATGGGTGCTGCTGAGAAGAAAATATAGGAGCTCTGTGTGATGCCACTAACACACTAGAAGTCCTATGGGTGCTGCTGAGATGAAAATATAGGAACTCTGTGTGATGCCACTAACACACTAGAAGTCCTATGGGTGCTGCTGAGAAGAAAATATAGGAGCTCTGTTTGCTGCCACTAACACACTAGAAGTCCTATGGGTGCTGCTGAGAAGAAAATATAGGAGCTCTGTTTGCTGCCACTAACACACTAGAAGTCCTATGGGTGCTGCTGAGAAGAAAATATAGGAGCTCTGTGTGATGCCACTAACACACTAGAAGTCCTATGGGTGCTGCTGAGAAGAAAATATAGGAGCTCTGTTTGCTGCCACTAACACACTAGAAGTCCTATGGGTGCTGTTGGGGTGCAATGCTGTGCTAACAGCACTGCGGTTGGTACTACTGCAATACTGTACTAACAGTAAGCACGCACCAGACTAATCCCCAGCAGCAGCTAATAACACACTAACTGTGCAATCAGCAGCAATGAACGATCAATGACTTAGGTAGCAATGGTTTAGCAAAGAAATAGCCAATGGTTTAGCAAAGAAGAGCAAATCTTTCAGTATCAAGCAAAGACAGAATCAGCAGACTAATCTCTCCTAAAGCCGGAACTCATGTGACCGGGGCCGATGGCGTGGCGGCCTTTTAAATGGTGGGGCGTGTACTAAAGCCCCTGAGCTGTAATTGGCTACAGGCGTCCTGCCTGTAGCCAATTATTGCTCTCCGAGTTTCGGGCGCTGTGATTGGCCAAGCATGCGGGGTCACAGTGCATGCTTGGCCAATCATCAGCCAGCAATGCACTGCGCCGGCCGCGCCGGCCGCAATGCATTGCGGGGCCGCTCGCATCACACGAATGTGATGCGAACGGCCCAAATAGTTCTGGGCTCGACGAGCGAGCGAACGCCCGATGCTCGATTCGAACATGGGTTCGAATCGAGCACCGGGCCCATCCCTACCAGAGGGAGATTCATTGTGCTATATAATGTGAATGAAGGAAACCAGACCCAACTACAGTTCTGCCACCAAAGCTTCAGAGGTGACATCACCATCACAGGCTGCCGGAAAGTACTTTTTTTTGAAGAAAGAAGCAGCAGTCATTTATCTAACTGGTTCTCAGGCCCCATGTACACGGGACGCTGCTAAACGCACATTGAGAGGCAGTTGGACACTTTTTTCAACTGCCCCTGAACTCAATGTTAGCCTATGTGACCATGTACACTGTCTCATTTATTGCCGTTTTTAGGCAGGTGCGTTTAACAGCGTTTCTTTGAAAGCAAAAAAAATGGGTTCAGACGTCGAAGATTTCCAAGTTTCAGACGCCAAATGCGACTAAACGCGGTAACCCGCATTTAGCAGCATTTCGTTTATAGGCTTTTTTCCCTTTTTACATTTTTTTTTAAACGCTTCTAAGCGCAAACGTGGCAAAACGCCGCTGAACGTGGCATGTAAACGCGGCAAAACAGACGTTTAAAAAGTGGGTTACTATCTGCCAAGTTAAATCGTTCAGGAGCAGTTGTAAAAACGTCCCGTGTACATGAAGCCTTAGTGAATGCCCCAATAAAGTTTTTTATCCACACTTCAGCCCTGGTTCCCACTGATGTGATGCGATACAATTTGAGCCACGCATTTTGCACTGCACAGACATTGCATGTGATGTGCACAGGAATGCGGTGCGAACCTAGGCTCACACTTCAATCACACCATCATGCAGCACTATCAATCAGCCTGCACCCTGACTGTCTGAGGGGACTGCAGGATCATGCTACACTTAGCCCTGGTTCACATTGGTACGATTTGACATCTCAAATCGCATGTCAAAACGTCAGGAATTGGCGGTGTCTTGTCCAGCTGGTTCCCCTATCGATATGGTTCCCCCCTTCACTGCGCAGGCGCTGCCGAACAGCTGTTAAAGCTTGGAGATTTCCGTCGGCTCGGCTTGCGCAGTCAAGAGGGAACCAGATCGATAGGAGGAACCATATGTTCGGCAGCTGGGGACGCGCTCGCCCCCCCCCCCATGCTTCATTACACACGCCGCTTTATTATTCACGCCGCTCTATACAGCAAGGGGTGGATCAGATGTCATATTGAGCAGTGCGATTTGTTTGTTTATACACGCCGCTCTTTACAGCAAGGGATGCATTTAAACCTATTAGTAATGGATCTGTTAAACAGCGGATATCAGCCCCTTGCTGTATAGAGCGGCGTGTATAAACAAACAAATCGCACTGCTCAATATCACATCTGATCCGCCCCTTGCTGTATACAGCGGCATGAATAATAATGCGGCGTGTGTAACTAATCAACCGGAGCGAGAGCGTCTGCAGCTGCCGAACAGCTGTTAAACCTCGGACATTTCCGTCGCCTCGGATTGCGCCTGTGCAGTCAAGAGGGGAACCATATTGATGGTAGGAACCAGATCGTCAGAACACCGGGAATGGCACTGCACCGATTTCAAAAAGTAGTTTCTGTACTACCTTTTTGCAATTTCGGGCTGCAATTTACATTGACATCTGTGCAGAAACCTGCACAGATGTCTCTGAAATCGCATCCGAAATCGGGACGGACATGCGGGGGTGAAATCGTGCGAGTTTAGCTGAACTCGCACGGCTTCATTCCCACAGCTCAGTGTGAACCTGAGCTTAAGGGCTGATTTACTAAAACTGGACAGTTAAAAATCTGGTGCAGCTGTGCATGGTAGCCAATCAGCTTCTAACTTCATAAAAGTGAAAATTCTGGATGGCTGCACTCCCATAAAATCACCTTTATTGATCCATGATAGAAAAACTTCAATCCATACAGCAATGCGGGTACAAATACAGCACAGCTAACATGTTTCACACCTTCCCTGGTGCTTAGCCAGAACTTCAGCTTTGACAAAAAATAAATAAAAAAAACCTGGAAGTTGATTGGTTTTCATGCACTGCTGCCCTAGATTTTGCACTCTACAATTTTAGTAAAATCAACCCCTTAGCTTCATTTTCCAGTACACAATTACTAGACCGATGTCGTCCTCTCTACAATTTTTTTTCTTTTTTTAACTCATGGTAGGCAAGTACAATAAAACAAGTTTTACTACTGTACATATGGTAGGGTAATTTTAGGTAAGGCTTTCCCACACCAGACAGGTTTACTATAAGTTGTGCCTCACCTGTGGCTCCAGTGTACACATCTCCCTGTGTAGGACTATCGGTGAGGATAGCGCTTCCCTCTGTAGTGGCCTCTCTCTCAAAGGTCAGCGAATCTGTAGCTGTGATCTGCCCAGATGAAGACACAGTGACTGCAGTGGGGAGACCATAATGATACTTTTCTTAGAATTTATATAAAAGGTGCAGTCAAACTGCTCAACAATAACATATATGTAAGAAAAGTTGCGCTACTGATGGAAAAATGTGGTAGCAGCCAGCATCAACAATAAGACATATTGTAAACAAGAAAAAAAAAAAAAAAAAACAGATGCAGCGCTATAAAATAAATCCAAATCTCAAACTGTTAAAGTAAAGAAAAAGCGAATAAGTGTATAAATCCACTCCAAATCATGCATCAATATATATCAATGCATATAGAGCAGGTGAAGTGAACATCATGTTCTCAACATGAGCAGAGACAGAAACATCTGTGAAATGCATGTGTGAAAACAAAACATAATGATGAAAAAAAAAATAGTCCATAAGACAATATTGTGAATCAAACACTCATCAAAACACAGAAGGAAGAGTATTGCATAAAAAGTTCATATAGACATTCAGTGTTGCAGACATCCAATGTGGAACAGTGTGATATTGACATTCCCGTCACCAAAGGAGGTATTCAGTCAAAACGACACCCAGGGCTGTGACTGCGACACCGGGGATGGGGGGGGGGGGAGAAGATTAAATACTCTTACCCCATATCGTGGAGACACACGCCAGCGGCGGTGGGTCAAGCAGGCAACGATTACCGTATATACTTGAGTATAAGCCGACCCGAATACAAGCCGAGGCACCCAATTTTACCACAAAAAAAAAAGAAGGGGAAAACGTATTGGCTCGAGTATAAGCCTATGATCTATATCCGTGCTTGGGTTCCTGGAGCTTCCTTACACCGGAACTTGTGATGCCACAGTCTTCCATACTTCGTCTTGTCTGGCATAGACACAGGAAGCCATTTTACACAGGAGTTCCAATCTGCGTGTGTGCCTGAGAAGATTACCGTATATACTCAAGTATAAGCCGAGTTTTTCAGCACATTTTTTTGTGCTGAAAATGCCCCCCTCGGCTTATACTCGAGTCACCTTTTTGCGCCTGATCTCCCGGACTTTGGGGACCCGGTACCTATGCAATACTCATCCTTCTGTGATTTGATGAGCGTTTGATTCACAATATTGTCTTATGGACTATTTTTTTTCATCATTATATGTTTTGTTTTCACACATGCATTTCACAGATGTTTCTGTCTCGCTGCTCATGTTGAGAACATGATGTTCCCTTCACCTGCTCTATATGCATTGATATATATTGATGCATGATTTGGAGTGGATTTATACACTTATTCGCTTTTTCTTTCACAGTTTGAGATTTGGATTTATTTTATAGCGCTGCATCTGTTTGGTTTTTTACAACAATAACATATGCAGGTTGCCATGCTGCTCTCATCTAAGCTTATAGAAATGTAAATCATTAAAATCTCACCTAAACTTAAACATGTAACCACAAAATTCCTTTTCAATGCTTTTTTTAAAATGATAGGAATTTTCTCTTACAGGTCAACTATTAATACCCGAACTCTATGGTAAAACTTCAATACCCCTTTGGTTTAGGTAGCTTTTGTTATATAAATCAACAAATAGGGAAAATAAAACAAAAATTCCTCCGTAGAAGCACTTTCTCCTTTGAAACCTTATAGAGTGTAATTGAAGTGATCACAACTACATGGACACTTGTTTGTGGACTCAATGGGGTTGATTTACTAAAAGTGGCGAGTGCAAAATCTGGTGCAGCTGTCCATAGAAACCAATCAGCTTCCAGTTTGTTTTTTTGTCAAAGCTTAAAGCGGAAGTAAACCCAGCCTTAAAACAGTTTCATTTCCAGCACGTGCCGGAAATGTAAACACTTCTTGTTCTCTCAACCAAACTGTCAAACCATCCAATGGCTGATGTCATAACGGATCACATGTGCAGCAGCATGGCAGTTGTAGATTAAACAGGGGCGAAGATGGCAGCTTCCTTGGCTGAAAATGATAGGAGGGTTTACTTAAAGTTTAATTGAACAAGCTAAAGTTAGAAGCTGATTGGCTACCATGCACAGCTACACCAGAGTTTACACTATCCACTTTTAGTAAATTAACCCCTATGTGGCATTTCTGCACTTCTATTTTATGTGATTTATAGGCAGCGATGTTCTTTTTCTTTTTTTTTTACTTCCTCTTATAGGAGGACAACACTCTTGTCCCAGTCTCACAATTGTGCTCTTGCATTGTCACTCTGTCACACACTCTCCCTCCCGTACTACACACATGCACATTCCAAAAGTTGGCACTATGAAAAAAAAATCAAAGCAGATTTAATCATCCATGCTATACACAGCACAGATGGACAAACCTGCAGTGCTGGCTATTGTACTCTGAGGCCGCGTACACACGACCGGTTTTCTCGGCAAAAAACGACAAGAAAACTGCCGGGAGAGTTTTCTTGCCGAGAAAACCGGCTGTGTGTACGCGGGTTTCAGTTTTCTCGTAGAGAAAACTGGCCAGATTCCCAGACGAGAAAAAAAAAAGACGACCTGCAGTCTTTTTTCTCGTCGAGAATCTCGTCGGCCTGTTTCTCGACGGGAAACCCGAGCGTGTGTACACTTACCTGTCGCCGTGGAAACCCGCGCATGCTCGAAATTACTTTGACGCATGCGCGGTAGCTTCCTAGGCATAGGGTGTAGCAAGATGGTGGCGATGGCATTGAATGTGACGAGCGCACGCTCGTTGTAGTCGATGACATCACCACGTGCGTGCCATTCAGAAGAACGGCGGTTCTTTTGAATCGTACGTGTGTACACTCGGCCGGGACAAGTTTCTTTTCAAAATTCTCGTCAGGAAAAACAATGTTTTTTTCCTGACGATAATCTCAGCCGTGTGTACGAGGCTTGACAGCCAGCGGCAGAGGTTGTCAGAATACCCAATGAGTGGATGCAGCTGCTGTTTGGCTTATAGTTTGCAGCCTGGTACCATTTATTTTTCAATTGAAGAATGTCAGGCATGAGGATGCCAACATGACCACCTACAAAGTGCATTTTGACCATTTCATCAGAAACCAGCCAAAATTCACAGTATATGGCTAGTTTAAGAATATTTATCCCCACACTCAGACATACTATCAGTAATTTAACCCAAGGGATACTGAACTATTAAAGTCTGAATTAGTATTGTACTTCTATCTAAATTTTCCTGCTCTCAATAAGACACCTCATAGTACTTCACAATTATCATCAGGCAGGGATGACCTGTGCAATAACCTTTAATGAACTGCACCCCGTGGCCTAATGCTTTGGCTCTTACAGGTGGTTTCGGCTGTCGCTGGCAGAAGACCGATATCCTTTGTTGGGACTTTTTTGGCTGAAACTGTAGACATCTCTATCTCCTTCTTCCGACGTTTGTAAGGAATGAACAGACGGATTGGACCGCTCTAATAAGAAAAAATCATGATGAGTATTACAATACAGATATGTATCTTGTGAAGGAGTGAAGTATACTAGTTTTTTTTTTTTTTGTGTGGACCAGCACATAACAAGCAAAAATCATTACCCATCAAAGTAAACAGTTATTTTAGGATTTATTCAAGTTGTGTTATTGTTTTAAAAACTTTATTCTGTGCATATATTGTAATTATAAAATGTACAAGGAGGCAGCCATATATTCTGATTATATCTTGAGGGTCTGATTCCTCATTTGCAGTGCTACACAAAGGTTGTGCTTTACCACTCTTCTCACAATGCAAGTCTATGGGGTTGGTTTATTAAAAGGCAAACAGACTAGGGTATGCCCCCAGTCCATGATTCACCCACACTGCCCAGGTTTTGAATCATGAAACCAGGTCTGAAAATCAGATACATTATTCAGACCGAACAGTGTTCTTTCATAACTGAAGCATAGTAAACTGTCCTCCAGCCCCTATGGCAGTGATATGCAATTAGCGGACCTCCAGCTGTTGCAGAACTACAAGTCCTATGAGGCATAGCAAGACTCTGACAGCCACAAGCATGACACCCAGAGGCAGAGGCATGATGGGACTTGTAGTTTTGCAACATCTGGGAGGTCCGCTAATTGCATATCCCTGCCCTATGGCCTACAGTGTCTCAGAAAATTTGAAGCCCTGTAGCCAGCAGATACATCGTGGATGAAAGGGGCCTATGTCTGAGCCTCCATCCTCAGGTGAGTGAGCTCACCATCCACTGTCTGTGACTAAAGCCTCCCCCCTCCCTCCATTCTCTCTCCTGCCTCCGAACAAGCGAGTACATGAAAGCGGAGTTCCACCCAAAAGTGGAACTTCCGCTTTAAGCACTCCTCACCCCCTTACATGCCAAATTTGTCATGTAATTTTTTTTGGTGGGGGGGGGGGGGCGGGGGGGAGTGGGGTCTTAGGCGGCCCCTCCCTCTAGGCGATCTCCTGGGACACGTGACAGGTCCCAGGCGATCGTCTGTCCACTCGGAGTGCAGCGCCGCAGTGGGTGCCCGGCCGTGAAGCCGAAAGCTGTCACGGCCGGGTACCCACAATGTGAATGGAGGCGCTAGCGGAGAGGGGGAGAGGAGCGACGCTCCGGGTGGCCGTATCGCTGGACCGTGGAGCAGGTAAGTGTCTGTTTATTAAAAGTCAGCAGCTACACTTTTTTGTAGCTGCGGACTTTTAATAAACCTAAAAAGGCTTGAACTCCCCTTTAACAGCTTCAATACAGAGCACTTTCCCCCCTTCCTGCCCAGGACAATTTTCAGCTGTCACACTTTGAATGACAATTGCGCTGTCATAGAACACTGTACCCAAACAACATTTTTATAATTTTCTTCCCATAAATAGGGCTTTCTTTTGGTGGTATTTGATTACCACTGGATTTACATTTTTTGCTAAACAAACTAAAACAGACCAAAATTTTTGAAAAAATTAAATAAAAAAGTTTTTTGTTGTTTTTGTTATACATTTTGTTTTCACAGACGGGCACGCATGAGGCTGCACTGACAAGGTGGCACTGATGTGGAGGCACCAATATGTAGAATTGATGGGCACTGATAGGCCACACTGATGGGCACCTATAGGTGGCACTGACAGGCACTAATAGATGGCACTGATGATGATGATGAGGTACTGACAGTCATTACTGATGGGCACTGACTGGCATCTGTGGTGGACACCTCTGATGGGGGCTGTGCTGATAATCACACCCCCCCCTCTGACAGGAGAGCCACCGACCAGCTGTCTTTGTCAGCGCAAATCGAGGAAAGCCGTTTACCGGCACTTCCTGGTTACACGCTGTGATCAGCTGTGATTGGTCTCAGCTGATAACATGGTGAAGAGCCTACATCATAGGCTCTTTACCATGACCAGAGATGCGGTGTGACACACCACTAATCGCTGCGCTGTGAACGGGTGCATGATCGCTGCTTGTCCTGCTGGACGTCATACGATGCCCAGGTCAGGATAACAGAACCACTTTCCAGCCGTCATTTTGCTATATAGCGGGCAGTGGTTAACCGCATCAGACCCGGAAGGCTTTACCCCCTTAACAACCAGGCCATTATTTGCGATAAGGCACTGCGTCGCTTTAACTGACAATTCCGTGGTCGTACGACGTTGTACCCTTTTTTCCCCACAAATAGAGCTTTTTTTTTTGGTGGTATTTGAACACCTCTGCGGTTATAACTTTCTGCTATAATACATATCCCAAAAACAAATTACAATTTTTTGTCAGCAGTTTAGGTCAATATGTAATTTTCTACATATTTTTGATAAAAAAAAAAAAAAATCCCCGTAGTGGGGTTTCCCTAAGTTGCAAGGGTCAAATCCTAATTGAAGCTCCAGCAGACTTCCTACACGATGTACAACAGGCCCACAAAGATTTTCTTCTCCTTTTCTCTCAGGCACTCCAGCGGGTGATTGCACTAGGATATCATCACATACAATGCAGGACCAGCAAGCAGAGGCGTAGCTTGAAGCTTGTGGGCCCCGATGCAAAAGTTGACCTGGGCTTCCACTGTGCATGCATATACACCCACCACACGCCAAGATACTCAAAGTGGCTTAAGAGTTTTGAGTCCCCAGAGTTCTTCCTTACATCACAGGACAGGGATCGCCGCTGGAGAATCAGAGGACAGGGATCGCCGCTAGAGTATCAGCTCCTTTCCCATCCCAGCACTCTATACAGCTCCTCCCCACACAACACATTGCTGAAATCACATTCCCTTACACACAGTCTGTCAGGCACGAACTTCACAGGGTGTATCTGGCTCTTATGTTGCAGTTCTGACCTGTGAAATGCTCTGGTCGAAACGGCAGTGTAGCTGCAGTAGGAAGATACACCATGTGCAGATTGCGGCTGTGTTGTAAAGGAATATTATTTCAGCCCTGCGGAGGAGCAGTATAGAGTGCTGTAATGGGAAAGGAGCTTAGCAGCTGGGCATAGCATCCAGGGCAAAGGGGGTGGGGCGGCAACTTAGATCTGGGGGGGGGGCAAAGCCATGTGACATAAAATCTGGAGCCTGCAGCCCCCCAGGGGCCCCTCAGGAGGTGTTAGGGGATTTGTTTTAGCAATTTCTGAAGGTTTCTCTGTCAGTGTTGGCAGGTGCCCGGGAGAAGGTCACCTCTCAGAGGAGTATGTCTTTTCCCCAGTTGTCAGGGAAGTGGGGTAAGCAGATATCCCCGGGTTGGGGGGACAGAGAATTCCAACTGGTGACTAGGAGACACTGAGCGGTGTCTTACCTCACCAGTCACAGCGGTCTCATCGTGGCTACAGGACGGCACTCTCCTCCTCTTGCCTTGCTTAGTTCGGTTACCATTCCATTTGCCAGCACACAGCACAGACACTTCCCCATCCTGGGGTGTTCTCACCCTGTGCTCCTCTCCATTCAGGAAATGGCTCACAGCTTCTCCCCAGCCAATGAGAACGAAGCGGTGTGGACTGTGGAAGACAAAGTGGAAGCCCAGTACTGGAGCGTGGCTGTGGGGCCCTAGGGCAGATCGGAGCTGGACTTTGTAAAGGATATGATACTATGACAGGGAGGCTGCACGGGCCCCCTGGAGCTAGGTGCGGGGGTGCGAATGTGACCCCTGAAACCCCTTATGCTATGCCCATGACAGCAAGGACAACACATAGTGACAGAGAGGATTGGTAAGTGTCAGAAGCCTGTTGAAATGAGGAATAAGGGAACTATTACAGCTTATTACTTTATCGTTTACCGCTAGACCTAATAAGCATTTAACCTTTGCAGTGGGGGGAGTTCAGTTTTACCATCCTGTCATATGATGTCCTTCACACCGCGCCGCTCAGCGCATCGATCGGTGGTGAGCTGGTGACTCAGCCCATCACTGATCAGGGTAAAGAGCCGATGACGTAGGGCTCTTTACCATGTGATCAGCTGTGTCCAATCAGCGTTGTCAGTGTCTGAGGAAAGGAAAGCTGATAGCCGGCTTTCCAGTTACAGAGAACATTTAGGCCTCTTTCACACGGGGCGGATCCGTGAAGATCCGCCCCGTGAAGCTCTGCTTGCTCAGCGGGGATCGCTCTGTTGATCCCCGCTGAGCCGACGGATGACTGGGCGGTCCCTGCACACTGTGCAGGGACCGCCCTGTCAGAGCGCCGCTCTCCCCTATGGGGAATCGGATGACGACGGACCGTAGAGTCCGTTGTCATCCGATCCGCTCCGCAGACGGAAGGAAAAATAGGATTTTCCTCCGTCACACTTTTTCGGAGCGGAGCGGATGTCAGCGGACATGTCACCGCTGACATCCGTGCTTCCATAGGAGTACATGGAGGATCCGTTTCAGGTCCGCCTAAAAAACTGACAGGCGGACCTGAACGGACTTCCGTGTGAAAGAGCCCTAACACTGATTATCAGGACACTGATGATCAGTTTAGCCCCATTAGTGCAGCATATAAGTGCCCATCAGTGCAGCCTCATCAGAGCACATCAGTGAAGAAGATAAATCACTTATTTGCAAAATTGTATAACAGAAACAAAGAAAACGTTTTTTGTTTTTCAGAATTTTTGGTTGTTTTTTGTTGTTTAGCAAAAAATAAAAAAACCCAGTGGTGATTAAAGCGGAGGTCCACCCGAATTATTATTATTTTTTTAAAAGCCAGCAGCTACAAAAATACTGCAGCTGCTGACTTTTAATAAATGGACACTTACCTGTCCAGCGCGCCCGCGATGTCGGCAGCTGAGGCCGAGCAATCACTCGTCTCTCCACCGTCATCCTCTGTGAGGGAATCAGGAAGTGAAGCGTTACGGCTTCACTGCCCGGTTCCGTGCTGCGCATGAGCGAGCCGCATCCTCACTGGTCCCCGCTGTCTCCTGGGACCAGTGTGTTTCCCAGAAGACAGCGGGGGGGGGGGGGGAGAGAGAGGAGTGACTCCCGTGGGAGTCCATTATACAGGTATCTGCACCCCCTTCCCCCCTGAAAGGTGCCAAATGTGACACCGGAGGGGGGGGGGGGTTCCGAAAAGCAGAGGTTCACTTTTTGTGTGGACCTCCGCTTTAAATACCACCAAAAGAAAGCTCAGTTTCAAAAAATTATTAAAGTGCCCTGTATTGCAGTGGTTAATACAACAAAAATATGGATGTGAGCAAAAATTTTGTCATGCCTTTCAAAATACTTTAAAAAATAAATAAAAAAATAACACTTCTAGAATACCTCGATATACATTATTACTTCCCTTACAAGCTCATTGTGAAATCAGAAGGCATTGTGGAGTTTTGCAATTATTGTATGCCAAGGACTATTTGAATGTCAGTGGGTGACAGGAAAGGAAAGTTCCTCCGGCACAAAAGCAATTGGCTATCAAGGGTTTCATGTCACCTGATTAAAATGAAGTGACGGTGTTGCCACAAGACTGTAGGCCCTCATAGTTACTCTTGGTGGGCGCAGGAATGGGCCCTGCTGTGAACTATTAGATCAAGATTTGTAATTACACGCCCCTGTTAAACAGGGGCTGAAAAATTGTGCCTTAGGCATTGGTGCGGGTGCCACAACACTGCAACCCCTCACAGATACTGTACTTGGAGCACAGCAGTCACACCTGTTGCGAAGCATCTTTTTAAAAAATTGTAATTACACGCCCCTGTTATACAGGGGCTGAAAAATTGTGCCTTAGGCACTGGTGCTGGTGCATCAGAAGTCATTCCTTGTTACTAGGGAATACATAAGCAAGGAAGACTGGAACTGTAGCTGGTCCCTTCATTGCAGAAAGAGAACAGAAGTCTGAAAAGCATAGACTTATGAAATCTCCAGAATGATGACACCAATTCCAGTATGATGGACAAACTGAACCTGGAGTCTAAAACGCACCTCCTCCTTTCTAAAAAGCATTAAAAACCTGAACTGTGCACTGAATTCATGAGCAGTGGAGCATCATTAGGTGGACTTCACTGGCAGGATCAAACGGTGTTTGTGAGACTTTGAAAGGGGACTAAGAAAAAACGAATGCAGGTGCACATACAGTTAATATGGTTCTAAAGGCAGGGAATTCATTAAAGTAAAAAAGGTTTTGCAATTTGCTGTGCCCATCCCCTTTAAAATACCTGAGGCCTGTATCAATCCAGCGCTGTGCCTGTCTGCCAGTCTTCCCTCCTCTCACAGGCTTGGCTGAAAGCAGGAGCCACTGACATTACCTAGGGTGTTCTTTAGCCAAATGCAGTCTGCCTAGCAACTCCCACTCCTCCAGACTGACTACATTTTTACTAAAACTGGAGCACACAGAATCTGGTGCAGCTGTGCATAGTTAGCAATCAGCTTCTAACTTCAGCTTGTTCAATTAAGCTCTAACAATTAGGGCTCTTTCACACGGAGGTCCGTTCAGGTCCGCCTGTCAGTTTTTTAGGCGGACCTGAAACGGATCCTCCATGCACCCCTATGGAAGCACGGATGTCAGCGGAGACATGTCCGCTGACATCCGCTCCGCTCCGAAAAAGTGTGACGGAGGAAAATCCTATTTTTCCTTCCGTCTGCGGAGCGGATGACAACGGACTCTACGGTCCGTCGTCATTCGATTCCCCATAGGGGAGAGCGGCGCTCTGACAGGGCGGTCCCTGCACAGTGTGCGGGGACCGCCCAGTCATCCGTCGACTCAGCGGGGATCAACGGAGCGATCCCCGCTGAGCAAGCGGAGCTTCACGGGGCGGATCTTCACGGATCCGCCCCGTGTGAAAGAGGCCTTAGGCTCCATGTACACAGAAGCTGATAAACTGCAGTTTATCAGCGTTTTTTTAAAAAGCCCATTAACTGCACTCTATGTTAGCCTATGTGTTCATGTACACAACGTTTTTTAGCTTTAATGAGCAGTGGAGTTAATGGGCTTTTTTCTGAACGCAAGAAATTTGCGTTCAAAGTGCAGTTTTTCGGCAGAAAAAAAAACGCAAAACGCAGAAAAACGCTCATAAACGCTGGCCGCGAGCGTTTAGCGTTTTTTTGGTCCATTGAAAAAAAAAAAAAAAAAAAAACCGCTACACTGAAAAACGCTAATAAAAGCTAGTAAAAAACGCTGATAAAAGCTAGCTTTTTCTGCTGCTTTAAAAACGACCGTTTTTGAGCTTCTGTGTACATGGAGCCTAAGCCCTCGTTCACATTGGGCCAAATTGGCATGCGATTTCACATGTCAAATCGCATTTCAAATCGGCGGCTATTGCCGGCAATGGCATCATCTGCATCGGTGCGACGCCGTAAAGTACGGCGCCACACTGATTCCCAAAAGTAGTTTATGTACTACTTTTGCCAACTTTGGGGGCGATTTGAATAGACATCTGTGCATGAACCCGCACAGATGTCTGTCAAATCGCCCCCGAAGTCAAACTGCAATGCCGGCTGAACTCGCACGATTTCTAACCCACAGTAGTGTGAATCTAGGCTAAGCCCAGGTTCACACTGGGCTGCGGGAATGAAGCCGTGTGAGTTCAGCTGAACTCGCACGATTCCACTCCCGCCTGTCAGTCCTGATTTCGGCCGCGATTACAGGGACATCTGTGCAGGTTTCTGCACAGATGTCAATGTAAATTGCGGCCCGAAACAGAAACAGTACAGAAACAACTTTTTGAAATCGGTGCAGCACCGCAGATAATGCGTCGCAACCGATTAGGACGGTGCCATTGCCGGCAAATGCCGCCGTTGTGACATGCGATTTGACATGTCAAACCGCACCAGTGTGAACCAGGGCTAAAACTTGGAAGCTGATTGGTTTCTATGCACGGCTGCACCAGATTCTGTGTGCTCCAGTTTTAGTAAATCTCCCCCTTTGAGAACCGAGTCAGGGTGATGTTTGCAGAAAGCTATGTACAGCTCCTCCCACCAGCCATGATCTGCCAGCTCTGCACAGAGACCCAGTGATGTAATGAATACAGAAAGGTTTTATTAACCACTTGACAACCAGCGACATAGCGGTACATTACTAGGCTTCAAGTGGTCATACCGAGATGATGCCTGCAGCTAAACGCTTTGTTCGTCTTTATGATATAGGGAACTGGAAGCGATCACCTTATTTCACTTCCGTTTTACCTGGATGCAAACTGCGCCATTTTTAACCACTTCCCCACCGCCCATAGTCATGACATCCACAGATGGGATCTCCCATCCTGGGTGGACGTCATATGACGTCCTCGGCTTTGAGGGGGGATATCTGAATGATGCCTGCAGCTAGAGGCATCATTCAGATATCCTTTTCTTGTGCCGGCGATTCTACGCACCATAAGAACGATCATAGCGGCGGGAGGGGACATCCGGTGCTTCTCCGGGCTCTCCCGTGCCACCGGGGACCCGGAGAGAATCGTCCGGCGCCGGTGGTGGGTCACGTGACGAGCATAGAGATGACTGGTGACCAGATGGTCACCAGTCATCTCTATGATCGTCGGAGGCCCTGGCGCGATGTGATGACGTCACGTCCGGGTCCTCATATGTAAACATTGCGGCTAGTAAGTATGAGATCAGTGAAAAAAAAATTCACGATCTCATGCTTTCCAGCCTGGAGGAGAGATGTGGGGTCTTATTGACCCCGCATCTCTCAATAAAGAGGACCTGTCACACACATTCCTATTACAAGGGATGTTTACATTCCTTGTAATAGGAATAAAAGTGATAAAAAATAAATAAATAAATAATAATAATAAAAAAATTTAAACGCCACTGTCCCCAGTAGCTCGCGATCAGAAAACAAACGCACACGTAAGTCCCGCCCACATATGTAAACGCCGTTCAAACCACATGTGTGAGGTATCGCCGCATGCATTAGAGCGCGTGCAACAATTCTAGCACTAGACCTCCTCTGTAACTCTAACCTGGTAACCTGTAAAAAAAATTAAAGCGTCGCCTATGGAGATTTTTAAGTACCGAAGTTTGGTGCCATTCCATGAGTGTGCGCAATTTTAAAGCGTGACATGTTAGGTATCTATTTACTCGGCGTAACATCATCTTTCATATTTTCACAAAAAATTGGGCTAACTTTACTGTTTTGTTATTTTTTAATTCATGAAACTATTTTATTTCCCAAAAAAAGGAGTTTGAAAAATTATTGCGCAAATACCGTGCAAGAAAAAAAAGTTGCAATGACCGTCATTTTATTCCCTAGGGTGTCTGCTAAAAAAACATATATAATGTTTGGGGGTTCTGAGTAATTTTCTAGCAAAAGAATGAGGATTTGTACATGTAGGAGAGAAGTGCCAGAATAGGCCCGGTATTGATGTGGCAAAAAAAGCCCGGGGTTGAAGTGGTTAAAAATGAAAAAGCAGTCCATCACATCAATTGGTGTGATCAAATGCTTTTAAGGGAAGAGGAGGGATCTGGGGTCTTATTGGCCCAGATCTCTCCATAAAGAGTACCTGTCACAAGGGATGTTTACACCTTGTGACAGCTAAAAAGTGATGATAAAAATGGTTTAAAAGCGAGTGTAAAAATGTATAAATAATAAAATAAACAACAACATTTATAAAGTGCCCCCATTCCCCCCGTGATCACATGCAAAGGTGACTTGGACCCGAACACATGCAGAACAGCAATCGTCATGTGAGGTATCACCGCGAACGTCAGATCATGGGCAGTAATTTTAGCGCCTGACCCTTGGTGTAAGTCTTAAGTGGTAACCTGTAAAGGTTTTAAAAGCATCGCCTATGGAAAGTAAAATGTACGTCGTTTGTCGCGGTTGCATGGGCATGCGCATTTTTAAAGCGTGACATGTTTGGTATCTATTTACTTGGTGTAACATCATCTTTTATATTTCACCTAAAAATTTGCTTATGTATTGTGTTTTTTTTTTTTAAAAGTGTCTTTTTTTCCCCAAAAAAATGCGTTTAAAAAAACACTGCGTAAATACCGTGTGACATAAAAAAGTAGGATTTTTAAAACAGCTTACCTGTAAAATCCTTTTCTTGGAGTACATCACGGGACACAGAGCAGCATAGTCATTACTATGTGGGTTATATAGAATTACCTTCAGGTGCTGGCACTGGCAACTTCCAAAACAGGAAGTACCCTCCCCTATATAAGCCCCTCCCATCCGGGAGTACCTCAGTTTTGTAGCAAAGCAATACGTGTCCCCAAAAGAGGGGTGGGAGCTCTGTGTCCCGTGATGTACTCCAAGAAAAGGATTTTACAGGTAAGCTGTTTTAAAAATCCTACTTTCTTGTTCATACATCACGGGACACAGAGCAGCATAGTCATTACTATGTGGGACGTCCCAAAGCAATGCCACATGAGGGGGGGGATACACCATACATAAGCTGGGCGCCATCAGGCATGAGGATCTTTTGCGGCCTGCAACACACTGCGCCCAAAGGCGACATCCTCCTGACTTCTAACGTCCACCTGGTAGAACCTAGTAAACGTGTGTACTGAAGACCATGTTGCGGCCTTACAAATTTGCGCCAGGGAGGCCTGGTGATGCACTGCCCATGAAGTTCCAACTGCTCTCGTGGAGTGCGCCCTAACTTTGAACGGAGGCGGTCTACTTCTCAAGCCATAGGCTTGTATTATGACCTGTCGAATCCACTTGGCTAAAGTAGATTTTGATGCTGCCTGACCCTTTCTGGGGCCTTCCGGCAGAACAAACAAAGAATCCGTTCTACGAATCTGAGCAGTGGCTTTTAGATAAGCTTTAACTGCTCTTACTACATCCAAAGAATGCAATAACTTTTCCTCTACCGAGCTTGGTTTGGGGAAAAAAGAAGGAAGAACCACATCCTGGTTCAAGTGAAACCTCGATACCACCTTAGGAAGAAAGGCTGGGTGAGGACGTAATACTACTCTGTCCTTATGGATAACCAGATATGGCTCTTTACAGGACATGGCGGCTAATTCCGACACTCTTCTAGCCGAGCATATGGCTACTAAAAATATCAATTTCCTGGTGAGTAGAACCAAGGAAATGTGCCGCAAAGGTTCAAATGGCTGCTTCTGCAGAACCGACAGAACCAAATTTAGATCCCATGGGCATATGGGAGCCTTAATCGGTGGAATAATACGAGTCACACCTTGCATAAAGGATTTGACAAGTGAATGCATAGCCAGGGGCCTTTGAAATAGTATTGACAAGGCCGAAACCTGGCCCTTGATAGTACTTAAGGCAAACTTCCTGTCTACAGCCCACTGCAGGAAGTCCAGAATTCTGCCTATAACGTACTTACGTGGATGCCATTTTCTGGCCTTGCACCAAGTGATGTACGCCTTCCAAACTCTATAGTAGATCTGCCTGGATACAGGCTTCCTGGCATTGATTATAGTTGATACCACAGAGTTAGAGAGACCTCTCTTCTTTAGGATGTGGGATTCAATAGCCAGGCCGTTAAACTTAGAGTTAGTAAGGAAGGGTAGTATATCGGTCCTTGCGAAAGCAGGTCCGGACGACGTGGAAGGGTCCAAGGACTCCCCACAGACATTTTGATGATCTCCGCGTACCAGGCCCTTCGGGGCCACGCTGGAGCCACCAGGATCACCGGCTTTCTTCTCCAACCTGACTCTGCGAAGGAGTCGAGGCAACAATTGTAGCGGAGGGAATGCATATATCAGTCTGAACTGATCCCAAGGGAACACCAGAGCATCCGAGCCGCAAGCAAGGGGATCCCTTGTCCGGGAGACAAATCTGTCCACCTTTGCGTTGAATCTGGATGCTAGCAGATCTACATCCGGTGTTCCCCACCGCTGACATATTGCTCGGAAGACCTCGGGATGAAGGGACCATTCCCCTGGGCATAACTGTTGGCGACTCAGAAAGTCCGCCTTCCAATTCTCCACCCCTGGAATGAAGACAGCTGATATACATGGGACATGCTTTTCTGCCCATTCCAGGATGTGACTTACTTCCCTCTGGGCTGCACGACTCCTGGTGCCTCCCTGATGATTGATATATGCCACTGCTGTGGCATTGTCTGATTGAATTCTGACAGGGGACCCTTGGAGTCTGGATGTCCAGGCTACTAGGGCGTACCGGGCTGCTCGTATCTCTAAGAGATTGATGGGCAGGGTTTTTACTACATTTGACCATCTGCCCTGGAGAGACCATTGCTCCAGTACTGCCCCCCAGCCTATAAGGCTGGCATCTGTAGTGACCACCTTCCAAGATATCGGGCTGAAGGGTTTTCCCTTCTGGAGATTCTGGGGGATCAACCACCAGCAGAGACTCTTCCGAACGGAAGGGGACAAAGCCATCGGGAAGTCTAGAGCCTGAACTTTTCCGTTCCAGGCTGACAATATGGCCCTTTGTAAATTCCTTGAGTGGAATTGGGCGTATGGCACAGCTTCGAATGATGCTACCATCTTTCCTAGCAGCCTCATGCACAGGCGTATGGACGGCTGTCTTTTTGCACAAAGCAGACGGACCAAGGCCCTCAAAGAGGATACCTTGTCTAGAGGTAAGAAAATCTTCCTCTGGTCTGAATCCAGCCGTAGCCCTAGATATACCAGGTTTTTCACTGGCTGTAGGGCTGACTTGTCCAGGTTGATGACCCAACCGTGAGACTCTAGATACTTGATTGTATCAACAATTACCACTTCTAGCTTGGCAACTGAGTGGTCCATCAACAACAGGTCGTCTAGGTATGCCATTATCGTTACACCCCGTGTTCTTAGATCGGCCAACAGTGGGGCCAGAATTTTTGTGAACACTCGTGGTGCTGTGGCCAGACCGAATGGTAAGGCTCTGAACTGAAAATGGCGCCCTTCTACTGCAAAGCGTAGGAATTTTTGATGACCTGGAAAGATGGGAACATGCAAGTAAGCATCTTTGATGTCGATCGAGGCTAACCATTCCTCCCCTTGTAGGGCAGCGGTGACCGATCGGATCGACTCCATCCGGAAAGACCGGACGTTTAGAAAATAGGATTTTTATAACAGCTTACCTGTAAAATCCTTTTCTTGGAGTACACCACGGGACACAGAGCTAGTCATTACATAATGGGTTAAGGGTCACCAGCGGTGATTGGACACTGGCACAACCAATGGAAGACAGTTCCCCTCCATATAACCCCTCCCATCAGGGAAGTACCTCAGTTTTGTAGCAAAGCAGTAAGGTTCCCATAAGAAGGGGGGGACCTCTGTGTCCCGTGGTGTACTCCAAGAAAAGGATTTTACAGGTAAGCTGTTATAAAAATCCTATTTTCTTTATCGTACACCACGGGACACAGAGCTAGTCATTACATAATGGGACGTCCCAGAGCAATGCTCATATGAAGGGGGGGAGACACAGATCAAAACAGGCCGCTTGCGGACCAGAAGCCCTATACTGCTGCCTGCAGCACACTTCGCCCAAAGGCGGAATCCTCATGTCCTTTCACATCTATTTGATAGAATTTGGAAAATGTATGGACTGAAGACCAAGTTGCAGCTTTACAGATCTGAGCCATCGAAGCCTGGTGGTGCACTGCCCATGAAGCACTTATCGCCCTGGTAGAGTGCACCTTAACAGGAAAAGGAGGAGTCCTGTTCTTTAAACCATAAGCTTGAACAATTACTTGTCTAATCCACCTGGAAATGGTGGATTTTGATACCGCTTGGCCCTTCTTGGGCCCATCTGGTAAAATAAACAAAACATCTGTTTTACGTATCTGAGCGGTTGCTTGCAGATACACCCTTACCGCTCTCACTAGATCTAGAGAGTGTAATAATTTTCCCCCCGCCGTCCGCGGGTTTGGAAAAAAGGAAGGCAGAACAATGTCTTGATTCAAGTGAAAAGCCGACACCACCTTAGGTAGAAAAGCCGGATGGGGTCGTAGTACGATTTTGTCCTTGTGACAAATTAGATAAGGCTCTTTACAAGAAAGAGCTGCTAGCTCTGATACTCTCCTAGCAGAAGCTATAGCAATCAGAAAGGCCAACTTCCTACTCAATATAATTAAAGGAATATGGCGAATAGGTTCAAAAGGTTGCTTTTGCAACACTGACAATACCAAATTCAAATCCCATGGACACAAGGGAGTCCTAACTGGAGGATTTATCCTCAGTACCCCCTTAATGAATGTCTAAACTAGGGAGTGAGATGCCAATGGTCTCTGAAAGAAGACGGATAGAGCCGATATTTGCCCTTTGATGGTGCTAAGGGCTAAATTCATATCCACTCCTAACTGGCAAAAAGCAAGAATCCTACTTATTTCATATTTCTGAGGATTCCAACATCTGGATTCACACCAGGAAACGTATGCTCTCCAGACTCTCTGATAGATGAGTCTGGAGGCTGGCTTTCTAGCATTAATGAGCGTAGAAAGAGCCGGACCAGAGACCCCTCTCTTTTTCAAAATGTGGGTCTCAGCAGCCAGGCCGTCAACTTTAGCCTTTGTAAGGAAGGGTGGAATACTGGACCCTGTGACAGCAGGTCGTGTCGAAGTGGAAACTTCCAGGGCCTTCCTATCGCCATTTTTACAATCTCGGCGTACCAAGGCCTCCTGGGCCAGTTTGGGGCCACTAGGATTACTGGTATTCCCTCCTCCTTGATCCTGCGAAGCAGTCTTTGTAGAAGAGGGATCGGAGGGAATGCATAGATCAGTGAGAACTGATTCCATGGAGTTATTAGAGCGTCTGTATTATTAGAGCGTCTGTCCCGTAGGCTAGAGGATCTCTCGTTCTGGACACAAAGTTGTCCAATTTCTTGTTGAACCTGGCAGCTAGCAGGTCTACATCTGGGTTTCCCCATCTCAGACATATGGCCTGAAAGATCTCGGGGTGAAGAGACCACTCTCCTGGTAGCAGCTGCTGACGACTCAGGTAGTCTGCTTGCCAATTTTCTATCCCTGGAATGAAGATTGCAGAAAGGCAAGGTACATGCTCTTCTGCCCATGCCAGGATCCGGTTCACCTCTCTTTGGGCTGCCCGACTGTGGGTGCCTCCTTGGTGATTGATGTAAGCTACTGCAGTAGCATTGTCGGATTGAACCCGAACTGGGTAGCCCTGTAACCTGTATGTCCAGGTTTTGAGGGCTAGATATACCGCCCGGATCTCTAGCACATTGATGGGCAGGATCCCTTGAGTCTTGGCCCAGGTTCCCTGGGTAGAAGCCTCCTCGAATACTGCACCCCAGCCCGATAGGCTGGCATCCCTAGATACCACCTTCCAGGCCACTGGGAGGAAGGACTTTCCCTTCCGTAAATTCCTGGCTTCTAGCCACCAATCGAAGCTGTGGCGTACGTGAGGACAGGCGCATGGGTATATCCAGAGCTTGGCTCTTCCTGTTCCAGGAAGCTAAAATATTGCCTTGAAGTAGTCTCGAATGAAACTGGGCGTAAGGGACCGCCTCGAAGGAGGCTACCATCTTTCCCAATAGTCTCATGCAAAGGCGAATAGACGGCCTCTTGTTTGCTTTGACCTTGTGGATCAGGTCTTTCAGAGACTGTATCTTCGGTTCTGGCAGGTATACCCCGTTTTGGGCTGTATCTATGATCATGCCCAGGTACACTATCCTTCTTTGGGCCTGGAGAGAGGATTTTTGTAAATTTATAATCCATCCTAAATGCTCCAGGTATCCTACTGTAGTGTGTACAGCGTGACCCAATCCCTCCTTTGACTGATCTATTACTAGTAGATCGTCCAGATAGGCTGTTACCGCAATGCCCCGTGTTCTTAGGTTTGCTAACAGAGGAGCTAGCACCTTTGTGAATACTATGGGCGCGGTGGCTACACCAAACGGCTGAGCCACAAATTGAAAGTGGCGATCTTCTACCGCAAACCTTAGGAATCTTTGGTGAGCGGGGAGGATGGGTATGTGTAAATGTGCGTCCTTGATATCTATGGGCGCCATGAATTTTCCGCCCTTTAAAGTGGCGGCCACGAATCGGATCGTTTCCATTCGAAAATGGCGATCGTTCAGGAACCGATTTAGGGATTTTAGATCCAGGATGGGTCTGACATCTCCATTTGGCTTTGGAATCACAAAGAGGTTTGAGTAAAAACCTGCACCTCGCTCTTTTTGGGGTACGTCTGTAACTACCCCTTGAGCCATTAAGTGATTCAAACCTTTGAAGAAGGATTCTCTTTTTTGTGGATCCTTGGAGAGTCTTGAACCTCGGAATTGAGAAGGTGGGATCTCTCGAAATTCCAGTTTGTACCCTGAGGATATTGTGGATACTACCCAATTGTCCTGGATTTCTGACCCCCAAGTCGCTCAGAACTGATAAAGCCTTCCTCCCACTCGGCCGAGCGGGGGCGCCCCTTCACTGAGAGGCTTTGGGGGCTTGCTTATTAGCTCTCGCACCCCACGGCTTCTTGTTCTTCTGAGCTTGCCCCTTGGCTTTTGTGGGCGGCTAAAACAGGCCGCCGCCACTGGTTGGAGTCAGATTTCCCGGGAGCTGGGGAGAGAGCGTTTAAAACAAGATCTCTTGTTTTTCTTTCTCTCAGGTAAAAGTCGTTTTACCACTTGATATCTTCTGTATATATTTTTCTAAATCTTCCCCAAATAGGCGTTCGCCATGGTACGGGAACTTGCCAACAGCTTTTTGCATGGGGTTTCCGCTGACCAATGCTTAAGCCAAAGTACTCTGCGCATCTGTACCAGCTGGAGTGTAAGGCGTGATGCCTGTATGATAGAATCTCTCATGGCATCCACTGTGAAGCATCAGGCTTTAGGCAAATTTTCCCAATTTCTAGCCTGCTCTGAAGGCAGTTCCTTCAGCCCCTGCTTTACCTGTTGGCTGATGACCTGACACATACCAACTGCTGCTACTGCAGGTTGGGTAATTGAGCCGGCCAAAAGGAAGGAGGATTTCAACTTCCTCTCAGAAGGATCTTTTAAACCCTTGTACATTATCCACCGGACATGTCAGGTTTTTATTTACACAAGAAATAGCCGCAACTACCGCAGGCAGGCTCCATTTCTTTAAAAAAATTTCCCCCATAGGATAAAGAATGTTAAACCTTTTTGGAGGTGAGAAACGCTTATCTGGATGTTGCCAGTTTGCGTATATTAGATCCTCTAGTAACTGATGAACCGGGAAGGAGCATGCACCTTGCAGGGATCTTAATGACCCTAGGGAGGAGACAGGTAATTCCGTTACCTCCGCAGAGGTTAACTTAAATGCACTGCTATAGCATTGTACCTGTGACCTTAAAATCTGGCTCCTCATCCTCTGCTGATGTAGCCTCCTCCTCCTCATCCTCCTCCCTCAGGTACTTCTGAAGGGAGGTCCAATACTGGAAGAGACCTGCTTCGCTTATTGTCCTTTTTAGAGGACTTAGCGATTAAGGTAGCAATTTTTTCCTCCAGATTATTTAGGGCAGCTGATAAAGTGTCCTCAGTGACATATACAGGCCCAGGCTTCACTGGGGAAGCCGCCATACCTGACAGAGGTAATGGCTCATCCTGTACAGGTGCATTTGGCAACACAGGAGAGGAAGGTACCGAGTCAGCACAGCTAGAGCCTCCTCTCAGGCGGTGGTGCTTTCTTATCTCTTTTTGTCCGTATTACTTCCCCTGGAAGGCTTACTGTTTAGACAAAATACAAGGTACCTAAATGCATATACTACCGTGTTCAGTTTAGCAAATACATTAAGTATGCAACTTTTAACACATAACTATGCATAACATGGATGTCTTCTAGGAAGTACCCAATCCAACCACATGGAGTCTTACGTCCCTGTATAGCTGCTGTGTTTCTCTGCCAGGAACAAGAGAACTAACGAGCTTGCTTGCTGCTGCAGTGCTTCTCACACTGACAGTCTTTTAAATTTGGCGCCGTTTCTGTGCCTGCGCGCGCCACGTGCCCGCGCACGCCTTCGCCCCCCCCTCCGATAAAGCGCGCTCCCGCGCGCGCGGCCCTTAGCGCTATGGCGGTGGCCATAGTGAGAGAGGACTCTCATCAGCCCTTGTTCCCACTTACCTGCATCTGCAGGTGTCTGGTCTGCCACCGAAAGGAGGATCGGGGTGCCCCAGCAAGCTCAGCAGCGGAGGTGACAAGCAGTGTACTTCGCCGAAGCCGACACTGAACAGAGTGAGGTGAGTATATTCAGCTCTTTACTCCCCCCAGTGGTGGAAAAAAAGAAGACATCCATTTTTTGAAAAAGGTCCCAACCTAGTTATGGACCTTCTAATCTCACCTTATCCACGCCGCAGGTTTTTCTGCTGAAAGATTTCAGACAGATACCAAACTTCACCCTTCACGGTGGGCTATGTGTGCCAACCTTCAGGGATATGGGTTCCTATTTAAAGGATACCTCTCCCCTGGGCCTTGTACAAGACTCTTACCAGGACTTTATAGCGAAATAGCGAAAGTGCTGGATCTTAGAGCCCAGTCCTCCGAAGAGAGACATTACAGGCGACGCCTCATGGATGAGGCCCGGATCCCATCCAGATTCAGCTCATTTGTAGGCGTCTTGGATGGATCCGAAAGCATAGCTCTTTTACCCCCAGAGGGTCTCTTTGGTAGAGCTTTCCTTTAGCACCTCCTAACGCGTCCAACACCTTTCGACACTGGCGAAAAAACTGAGGTACTTCCCTGATGGGAGGGGTTATATGGAGGGGAACTGTCTTCCATTGGTTGTGCCAGTGTCCAATCACCGCTGGTGACCCTTAACCCATTATGTAATGACTAGCTCTGTGTCCCGTGGTGTACGATAAAGAAATTTGTTTAGACTCTTTAGGTCCAATATGGGTCTTATGTCCCCGTTTGGCTTCGGGACTGTGAAAAGGTTTGAGTAGAAAACCAACCCCCACTCTTCCATAGGAACCTCCATAATTACTCCTTGGAGCAATAGTTGTTCTAACGCCAATAGGAGAGACCCTCTTTTCAGAGGGTCTCTTGGCATGCCTGACCACATAAAATGGGACGGAGGAGACTCTTTTAACTCCAACTTGTATCCCAGAGTTACTGCGGAGAGCACCCATCTGTCTTTGATCGTCTCCCGCCAGGTCTCTGCGAACAACTGAAGTCTTCCCCCCAGCCCTTCATAGGCTTGACTTGGAGGCTGGTTTAGTACCTCTTCGGATCCAGGGCTTTTTATTACCCTGTGGCTGTCCCTGATTTTTACCTCCTGAGTTTGACCGAGGAGGCCGTCGGAACTGCTTAGTAGCAGACGTCGCAGGGATAGGAGAGGTAGTCCTCTTAAAAGATGGACCCCTAGACCTCTTTTTACTCGGTAAGAGAGTACTTTTACCACTGGAAATCTTCTGGATATACTTATCCAGGTCTTCGCCAAAAAGGCGTTCCCCATGAAATGGGAAGCTAACTAAGAGCTTCTTACAGGGAGCTTCAGCAGACCAGTTTTTGAGCCACAGAAGCCTACGCATGTGTACCAAAGACAGCGTGAGGCGGGAGGCCTGATGGATAGAATCCTTGATGGCGTCAAACGCAAAGCATAATGCTCTAGGCAGATCAGCCAGAGCCTGGGCCTGCTGGTCTGGCAAATCCCTCAGGACCATTTTCATTTGATCCTTTAAAGCTTGGCAGACCCCAATAGCTGCCACTGCTGGCTGTGTAACAGCCCCTGCTGTGGAAAAAGCAGATTTTAATAAAGATTCCAATTTTTTATCCACTGGATCTTTGAACATTTGAACATTATCTACTGGACATGTCAGTGATTTGTTCACAGAAGAGATGGCTGCATCCACCGTAGGAACATTCCATCTCTGGGTGAACTTTTCCTCCATGGGATAGATCACCGGAAACCTTTTAGGCGGAACAAATAGTTTATCAGGATGTTCCCAGTCCTGGTATATAAGTCCTTCCAATAATGGATGTATTGGAAAGGAGCAATTAACCTGGGGAGCTTTTAGCGACCCCAATGAGGAGACAGCAGTAGTTGATGGTTCAACAAGAGGCATTTTAAATGCAGATCGAACCATATCAGTTAGGGTCTGGACCCACAATCTTTCAGTCTGTGATGCTGAAAATGGTTCATCTACTGTCGATTCCTCAAAAACAGAGCTAACCTCCTCCTGATCCCCTTCAGGTAGGTCGGTCCCTTCCTGGGACTGTTGCTCTGCCAACAGGCACTCTAATGGAGGTGATGGAGATCTGGCGCGCTTTCTTTCCTGTAGAGAAGAAGCGATCAATGCAGCCAATCTCTGCTCCAATCCCTCCAGAGTTGAGGAAAAAACCTCCTCTGTTATATATGCAGGAGCAGGTGGACTGAGGACAGCCGCAGTACCTGGCACTCCCGGGGGTTCCTTATGGGTATTAACCTCTGATTTCTCAGGGGAGGAGGGTGCAGATGACTGCTCCAGATCCTCAGAGCCCGATGGAGACCACCTACACTTCCTGAGAGGTATATCTCGGAGTTTTTTAGGCGGCATATTCCTTAGTTCAAAGCTGAGGTATTCCAGCCGCAATACACCCCTTACTGAAATAGTCTAATGCAATTTGCTGCTATGTACATCAGTGGGTGTCTACTAATGCGTCTTTCTGGGGATGCCTGTATCAACCGCCCGCTGTAAGCCCCTATACCATGCTACCAGCTCCTTTTCATGCTCTGTGTCCATAGCAAGCAGCGTGGACTGAGTCCTTTTATCTTGCTGGGACGCCCGCACATGCGCAGAAGCGCTGGGCGCACAGAGCGCGTCATCCGCCAGGCTCCGCCCCCTTTTTTGAAGCTAAACCTTATAAAAGGAAAGCATGTGTGCGCGCGCGTGTGCGCGCGCGCGTGCACGTGTGCGCTCTTGGCGCCATGTAGGGAGAGGAGCCAGGGTCCCTGTTTCACCAGGACTCGGGGATGGAAGGAAACTACTTGGCAGCATGACAGAGGAATGCAGCTTCCCTGATAGAGAGCTCACTCATCTGCCTGGACTTTCACCATGGAAGGAATAGTCCCAAGAAAAAAGACGTTCCACAGCGGCCTCTAGTGGACAAACACAGGTACCGCACTTTTGTCTTTTTTTTTTTTTTTTTTTTAAACCTCCTTTATGAAAAAACATTTCCAGGTTTACAGTTTTTTTAAAACTTCCCTTATGAAAAAACATTTCTAGGATTTCTTAGGCATATACAGCTATTAGCGGGAATACCCTTTAGGTAACAGGCAGAAAGACATATTAGGCTTGGGGGTCCCCTCAATAGAACCAAGTTCCTGAGGGGCCCCCACTTACCTTTTCCCCGCCGCAGGACTTTGTTTGGTCCACAGAAGCCCAAACTTCACCTCTCACGGCAGGCATTGTACTAGACCTTCAGGGACCGGGTTCCCAAGGATTCCACTCCCCTGGACCTGTATAGCACCCTGCACAGATAGCCTCTTGGTTTTGGGTATGACCAGAGCTCTGGATCCCAGGGTCCAGCCCTCCTAAGAGAGGCATTACAGGCAAAACCCTGCTCTTCTCTGCAAGGCCCGGGTACCGACCGTTTAGCTATGAAGCTTTTTTGGTCGGATCCGGAATAGCTTGCTAAGGCCCAGAGAACCTGTACACAAGCCCAGATGAATACATGTTAACCTTGGCCAACACCTTAGACACTGGCAAAAAACTGAGGTACTCCCGGATGGGAGGGGCTTATATAGGGGAGGGTACTTCCTGTTTTGGAAGTTGCCAGTGCCAGCACCTGATGGTAATTCTATATAACCCACATAGTAATGACTATGCTGCTCTGTGTCCCGTGATGTATGAACAAGAAATTGCAACACCCACCAGTTTATTTTCTAGGGCCTCTACTTTAAAACAAATATATATATATAATGTTTGGGGGTTATAAGAAATTTACTAGCAAAAAATACTGAATGTTACATGTAAACAAAAGTGGAAGAAAGTGCCTGGGGGTCAAGTGGTTAAAAAAAAAAAAATGTTATTAGTTAATGAGGGGAGGGGTACCTGGCAAAGTAATATAAAAGCAGAACAAACAATAGCATACCTCCCAACTTTTCTGAGATGGAAACGAGGAACACCTATTAGCAAAAGTATGTAGGCATAGGACACACCCCCTGCCACGCCCCCTTAAAAGGAGAATTATACAAAAAAACTGTTAGTTAAACCCACAAGTCCTTTTTTTAACCACTACTATTCCTTTATATTGGCTTTTGACATTTACAAATGCAGCAATTTAGAAATTGGATGAAAGATTTAGCACTGGGAAACAAAGATAAGTAGTGCATTTTATATACAACTATATAGATCAGATCAAAATGAGGGACACATGAGGGGGGGGGGGGAGGGACACAGGGACTTTCTTCTTTCTTCCAAATTAGGGATAGTCCCTAGAAATCAGGGACAGTTGGGAGCTATGCAACAGGTTAAACAAATATTGAAAAACAGGGATGGTTCTCTTGAAAGCAATGTTAAATAATAATTTTACGTAATTAAACATAGAAACAGCTATTTGTGTGTGTTGTTGTTAATTAATGTGACCCTTTAAACACATGGATATCATCGACGCAATATATTCCCACTTACAAGACTGAGGTCGTCACAGCAGGCCGCACATGTACAGGATGCAGCATGAGGGGTCAGCAGGCCATCCTGCAAATACAAACACACAGTTTAGCCGACGGATTACAGCAAACTAAAATGTACAATCCTTATGGCAATAAGATTACAGCACTGGTGACGCCATTTTCAGTCTATGTTACTGCAGAGGGAGAGATCCTAGACCGATTATGCTCTTTAGTACAAATAGGGTTTGCAAACATGAGCACATTATATTGTGCCTGGGGCTATTATAGGATTGTGATGCTTAACACTCAATGGTGCATTGTGTAAAGATATATACCGAGTGTTCTGTACAATATACACAGCCACTAATATGTGTGCGGTCACCGCTCAGACAGAGTCTTGGAAAGTTAACAGCTTCTTCTACCTTAGAGAACAACTGCTGCTGAGAAGGATATTCTTTAAAAGGGATTGTAAAGATTCCTTTTTTTTTTTTTTTTTTTTAATGTAGCGGCACCCACCCGCCCCCCTCCTGCATTAAACTCGGCTCCTCGCAGGGGGAGACAGGCACACCGAACCACTAACCCATACCCTCCTGTGTAAAGAGGTTAAGCGGTATTGTTTTTGGGCCTTGTCTGCAGCCAGAGTCCAAAGTCCTCCTGAGAATGATTCTCACCTCTACAGTGTGTAGATGCAAGTCCTTGACTTCCCCAGTAATTTAAATGTCCACACCAGCTGAAAGTCCAACTCAATATTTATTCTCACTCGAATAGCAAATAGTCTCTTGGATAGAAGAAAGGTTGGAGCAAAGACACAGGACAGCTTAAGGTGTGGAGGAGGTCCAGGCACAAACGTAGCTCAAACTCTTAGGACTGTTCAGGTTTCTCAAACAGTTTTGGCGCACAGTCTCTGCCACTGACCTGGAGAACAAGGTCACTGCCACTGACCTGGAGAACAAGGTCACTGCCACTGACCTGGAGAACAAGGGTTTCTTCCTAGGACATGGCCCCTTTCAGGGAGAAGTCTCCCCGGAGAGTCAACAGACCCTTCCTTCACCGTGACCACAGCACCGGTCCCTCGGAACAGATCCTCCCTTCTCTTAGGGTGCGGGTCCCCTCGCAAGGCGGCACCCTGGACTCCTCGATCCCTAGTGGACCCCAGCCGAAGATTGCTGGGCCCCGGGCCGTTGCTGCAGCTCCTGGGCCTCCATACCCAGGCAGTCAGAAATGGTGAGGTAGTACCTCACCCCAGGCTAAAGGTGCCTGAGGTGGAACCGGAACACGGCCTCCGGGCTGAGGGCACCCAGAGATGAGCCACACGCACTCCCAGGCTGAAGGTTCCTGGGGGTGGAACCAGAACACGGCCTCCGGGCCGAGGGCACCCGGAGATGAGCCAGACGCACTCCCAGGGTAGAACCCCGATCAGAAGATGTCCGCCCCTTTTAAATCCTCTCCCGGTATGCACAGCAGGTTCCCCTCCCCACTGTACGGCTGCCGAGAGGGGTCACAAAAGGCACAGTACTGTATTGATAGTTCAACCCTGGCCCAATATGGCAGCGCCACCAATAGGCCACAGGGAACTCCACACCAATACTATCTCCTGAGGACAAAAAAAACTTAGTTAGACTTACCGGTGACGGTATTTCTAAGAGCCTTTCAGGACAACCTTGGAGAGAGCGTAGCTCCGTCTCTTTAACAGGAAACACTTTCAGCCTTTAAATCCCTCCTCTTCCACCATGGCCTCAGTTATTGTGGTCTCCGACAGACTGGAAGACAAAGCACAGAAGAACCACAAACAACCATGATAGACACTTTATCAATACTTCTAAGATATATTAGGGAAGAAATAGCGGTTGTCCTGAAAGGCTCTTAGAAATACCGTCACCAGTAAGTCTAAGTTTTTCTCAAATCGCCTTTCAGGACAACCTTGGAGAGGATAACCGAGTAACTTACCCTAGGGTGGGACTACTGCCTGCAGTACCTTCCTGCCGAAGGCTTGATCTGCGGCAGACAGCAAGTCCAACCTATAGTGCCGGAGAAAAGTTGAGTAGTTGGACCAAGTGGCAGCCTTGCAAATCTGATCAGGCATAGCACCGGCCCTCTCGGCCCAGGAAACTGCTGTTGATCTCGTTGAATGAGCAGCAATACCTGAGGGAGGTATTTCTCCTTTAGCTTGATAAGCCTCTGTAATTGCTTGTCTAAGCCATCTGCCTAATGTACTTTTGGAAGCTTTCTCCCCTTTGCGGGGACCTGAAAATACTACAAAGAGGGCATTTGTTTTTCTAAACTCTTTGGTAACTGCTAGGAATTGGAGCAGGCATCTTCTCACATCTAGTGTATGGAAAGCTTCCTCTCCTGCATTGTTAGGAACTGAGGAAAAAGTAGGTAAGGTTATCTCTTGCGACCTATGGAAGGTTGATGAAACTTTTAGTAGGAAGGCTGGATCCGTCTGAAGGATCACCCGGTCTGAAAAGACCCTCAAAAAAGGTTCTGTGACTGCCAGAGCCTGGAGTTCACTAACTCTCCTTGCCGATGTGATGGCAACTAAAAATATTGTTTTCAAAACTAAATTTCTTAAGGAAGTCTCTTGAAGGGGTTCAAACGGAGCTCCCGTGAGACCCTGTAAAACAATAGATAAATCCCAACTGGGAAAAACTTTAAGGACTACAGGTCTGTTCCGAGCCAGAGCCCTAAAAAACCTGGAAATTAAAGTTTCTTTGGACAGAGTTTTTTCAAAGTAAACTGAAAGAGCCGCAACCTGGGTTTTCAAGGTGCTGGCTGCCAATCCTTTCTCCATTCCTTCATGGAGAAATTCTAAAACTGAAACGACACTCTTGATTATAAAGTTTTTGGAAGAACACCAGGAATTGAATTTCTTCCATACTTTAAGGTAGATGGCCCTAGTTACCTCCTTTCTACTGAACAGTAGGGTCCTTACTACTTTATCTGAAAGACCTTTGGCTTTTAGGAGGTCTTCTTCAGAAGCCAGGTGTAATCGGTCTGCTTCTGGATGGTTCACAGAGCCCTGTGTTAGTAAGTCCTTCCTGAGTGGTAGCCTCAATGGAGGATTTGCGGCTAGGTTTAGAAGTGTTGCAAACCAAGGCCTTTTTGGCCAATATGGAGCAATCAGGATAAGGTTGGTGTTCTCTTCCCTGAATTTCCTCAATACCAGTGGGATTAGAGGAAAGGGGGGAAAGGCGTAACACAGCTGGTAATGCCATGGGTGTGCTAGAGCATCTATTTCTACTGCCTGATCCCCTCTGTGGAGAGAAAAGAATTCTCAGACTTTTGTGTTTTGCTGACTGGCAAATAAATCTACTTGGGGTTTCCCCCACTCTTTGGAGATCATGGTGAAAACCTCCTGGTTCAGACTCCACTCTGCTTCCACCACCCTCCTTCTGCTTAGCAGATCTGCCAACAGATTCTGGGATCCCTTTAGGTGAATCGCTGATAAGGAGGTCACATTTAGTTCTGCCCAGGACAACAACTGACTGGCTAACTCCATGAGACCTGAGCTCCTGGTTCCCCCTTGCTTGTGCACATAAGCTATCGCTGTCGTGTTGTCTGACAGAATCTGAACATGATGTCCTTTGACTGTCTGTTGAAAGGCAAGGAGGCCCAGAAATATGGCTTTTAATTTCCGCCAGTTTGATGATTTTTTTGTTTCCCATTTGGACCAAGTCCCTTGAGCGGTTTGCCCTTCCAGGTGAGCTCCCCAACCCCAAGCACTTGCGTCTGTTGTCAGACGTTTGTCCGGGGGAAAGACCCACGAGAGACCCTTTGTTAGGTTCCTCGGGTCTCTCCACCACCAGAGTGCTCGTTTTACGTTTGATTTTAGTTTGAAGCACTTTTCCAGAGACTCCTGGTGTGACCAAACTTGTAAAATGTTCCTCTGGAGGAGTCTGGAGTGCAGCCTTGCCCACTGTACGGCTGGGATTGAGGCCGTGAGGAGGCCCAAAACTGCCATAGCTGATCGGACAGATGTTGGGAGATTTGTCTGGATCTGACTCACTGCAGAGTAGATCTTTTCTATATTTTCTTGAGGGAAAAAAACCTTTTGAAGAACTGAATTGATGGTGTAGCCCAGAAACCTCATCTCCTGAGTTGGATCTAGATTTGATTTGTCTAGATTTAAGAGCCAACCCAGACTTTTTAGATGAGTTTGTGACACTTGAAGGTTTGTCACAACCTGATCCCTGGAATCTGCAAAAAACAGTAGGTCGTCCAAATATGGAATGACCGAGATCCCCCTCAGTTTCAGAGGTTCTAGGGCTTCTGCCATGACCTTTGTGAATATCCTGGGTGAGGATGAAAGTCCGAACGGCAGGGCTGTGAATTGGAGATGCCATATAGATGTCCCTAGGTTGATGGCTAGGCGGAGAAACCGTTGGGAAGCCAGAGCTATCGGCACATGTAGATAGGCGT
This sequence comes from Rana muscosa, assembly GCA_029206835.1. Classification (NCBI taxonomy): domain Eukaryota; kingdom Metazoa; phylum Chordata; class Amphibia; order Anura; family Ranidae; genus Rana; species Rana muscosa. The sequence goes on along the minus strand of CM055119.1, from coordinate 78,907,762 downwards.
CCCTCAGGTCCAGGGATGCCATGAAGCAACCAGGAGTCAACAGCTTTGTTATGGAGTGAATTGTGTCCATGCAAAAGTGCTTGTACCTTACTGCTCTGTTTAGGATCTTCAGATTCAGAACCAGTCGGTATTTGCCTGATGGTTTTTTTACCAGAAATATATGGGAGTAAAACCCCCAGCCCTCCTGATGTTTTGGGACTTGAACAATCACTTCCTGTTGTATCAGATCCTGTAAGAGGGTCATCATAGCGGAAGCTTTTTCCTGATCCCGTGGTAGGGCTGTGATATAAAACCTGCTTGGGGGGCATTCCAAGAATTCTAGACTGTATCCCTGCGCAATGATGTTCCTTACGAAGGAACTTTTGGATACTTGGTCCCATTGAGGGAGAAAAGCTGACAGTCTTCCCCCCACTGGAGTAACGTTGTCACTTGATTTTAGAGGTTTGGTCTGGGGGAGATCTAAAGAGAACTCCACCCCTTCCTCTACCTTTTTGGGAAAACCAAGGTTTTTTTGTTGTCTTCTTTTTTGAAGGATCGCTGAACAGCACGAAAATTCTTTTTAAACGGCAGCTTCTTTTTAGAAGGGAAAGCCTTCTTTTTGTCAGCTGTTCTGTCCAAAACAGTTTCTAGCTCTGGACCAAACAGCAAATCCCCCGAGAAGGGTAGACCACAGAGTTTGATTTTAGAGGCTGTGTCACCCGACCATGTTTTTAGCCAGACTGCACGCCTAACTGAATTCACCAACGCTGCTGATTAAGCAGCCATCTTGATTGATTCAGCGGATGCATCTGCCATGTATTTTACTGCTTTCAATATTAGAGGGAAGGACTCCAACAGATCTTTCCTTGGACTACCTGCCTCCACATGGTTCATCAGCTTCTCTATTCAACACTCCAGGTTCCTTGCCACCACTTTGGAGGCCATAGCTGGTTTGAGGCTGGCTGATGTGAAGTCCCAAGCTTTTTTCAGCAGGGAGTCTGCCCTTTTATCCATCGCATCTTTCAACACTCCCATGTCCTCAAAAGCGAGGTCCATGCGACGAGAGACTTGCGAGAAGGCAGCATCCACTCTTGTTTTTTTATTCCAAACCTCTGAGTCTTTGTTTTCAAAGGGAAAATGCTTTTTGAGGGTCTTGGATAGGAAGGGACCTTTTTCAGGATCCTTCCACTCTTTTTTAATCATGTCCGATATGACCCTATGGACTGGGAACACTCTGTGCTTAGTATCATCCAGACCCTGGTACATTCTATCATGAACTGATAGTTGTACTTTTTCCTCCTGGATATCCAGGGTAGTGTAGATTGCTCTTAGGAGATCATCCACGTCTTCCAAAGATAGTTTATATCTCGAGGTTTTGCTATCATCTTCCTCTTCCTCCTCATCGGAGTCCTTGAGAGAGGGGAGAGTACTTGCCCCTTCATCCCCAGAGTCCATACTCTCTGCTGGTCTAGAGGTGGAGGCTCTTGGGCTGGACGGTGATTGCTGGGGTTCGGCTAAGACTGCTGGACTTTTCAGTAGAGATTTAACCGAACTACTCTTACTGAGGAAAATAAATCCTTGTATTGCTGGGATGTTTCCTCTTCCACTAAGTCCTTAATGCAAGACCTGCACATAGCTTTTTGCCATGAATCCTTCAAAGGATTTTTGCAGGAGGGACACTTCCTCTGTCTTGGTGGGTTCACATGTTTGGTTTTCTCTACAGCTTTCTCCTGAAAAGAGACAAACAAGATATACACCTAATGTCCTAACACACCTAAACAAACTAGTGCTTTTAGGCCACCACCAAAATAGAGAAAGAAGTGTCCCAGTGAAACAACCATGTCCAAGCTGTAGCAGGTCAGAGAGAAGTAACCTCCGACCGAACAGCAGCAGGCTCCCTTCAGGGAGGAAAACAAGAGCACACAGCAAAATAGACTCATTTGGATAAGAATAAAAGGCACCATTGTACCCCTCTTACCTGAGCCTAACCGGAGCTTAGGGCGCCTGCTTTCGCCATCGCTGACTGTCTCTCTTCCATCTTGCCGAGAGTGCAGCTGGGCTATACACACAGCGTGTGTTTTTAAATTTTCTCGGGTCCCGCGTCATCCACGTGGGTCGGAAACGGAAGCTCCGGTCGAAAGACCTGCCCCCTAGTCTCTGCGTTCCAAGCGCTGGGAACCACTAGCGCCGCGCCCCCACAGGAAGCCGCATCGCCGGACATGACGTCACCCGCCAACCGGGACCCGGAACCGTCATGCAATTCGCGCCGCTGACCTGCAGCGGCAACCGCTCGGCTCCCGGAGCCTTACCGCGGATTCCGGGCACAAGATGCTGCGCCTCCTGTGGGTCCTTTACTCCGCTGAGCAGGCGAGACTGGGGACTCCGGAACATCCCCCGCTTGCGGTGGAGGGGGTGCTGGGATGGTCACAAGAACACAAACTGCACACCAGGCAGAGAAGACAGGGTAAGCCTTACTCTTCCCCCTTTGGAAAGAGCGTAGCTCCCTGGTTCCCACCTGTTGCTTCCACCATGGCGGAGGAAACACAATAACTGAGGCCATGGTGGAAGAGGAGGGATTTAAAGGCTGAAAGTGTTTCCTGTTAAAGAGGCGGAGCTACGCTCTCTCCAAGGTTGTCCTGAAAGGCGATTTGAGAAATGGTCCATGAATCCTAACAATTTAATGTGTCTGAGCCTGGTTACCACTCAGACACTTCCCCTAAATTGAACACCCCGCTACATAAATAACAAACATGTCATACTTACTTCCGCTGTGCAAGGTTTTTTCACATAGTGGCCCCGATCCTCCTCTTCTGGGGTCCCTCAGTGGCACACCTGGCTCCTCCTCTTCTCAAGTGCCCCCCTTTTCATGGGGACACCCGTGTGGGCACGCCCCCGAGTCCTGCTGCTGCGTCTATTGACACAGACAGCAGGACTCGGCCCCGCTCCCCGGCTCCCGTGTCACTGGATTTGATTGACAGCAGCAGGAGCCAATGGCTCCTGCTGCTATCAATCTATCCAACGAGGATCCGAGCCAGTGGCTGGAGCTGCGGTGCTCATCCCCATCGCCAGAACGATCGGGTTCAGGTAGGAAAAAGGGGAGGGGGGGCAGCTGCAGTACAGAAGGTTTTTCACCTTAGAGCATAGAATGCATTAAGGTGAAAAACCTTGAGGGTTTAAAACCCCTTTAGACCTCTTTCACACTGGGGCTAAAAATAGAGCCCTGAAAGAGCCGCTTCTGTCTCTCCAGTGTGAAAGCCCGAGGGCTTTCACACTGGATCAGTGCGCTGGCAGGACGCTAAAAAAAATCCTACTAGCAGCATCTTTGGAGCAGTGAAGGAGCGGTGTGTATACCGCTCCTCCACCGCTCCTAACCATTGAAATCAATGGGGCAGCGTGGCTATACCGCCGGCAAAGGGCTGCTGCAGCAGCAATTTGCGGGCGGTTTTAACCCTTTTTCGGCCACTAGCGGGGGTTAAAAGCACCCCGCTAGCGGTCGAATGCCTAAAAATAGCGGCACTTTACCGCCGACGCCCCCACAGCCCCAGTGTGAAAGCAGCCTAAAGGGCCAAATCACACTATGCCATGCGTTAACGAGTCAAAGATTTTGGAAGGGCCTGCATCACATCTTAACAAACGCAAAAAACAGACCTGACCCACAGCACACAGCTTTGTGTATTTGGGTATGCTGCAGTCCAGATGCATTGTCAGCTACTTTTAAAGTGTAAAACTATTCAAAATGAATTGCACCACAACGTACAGCACCAAACCGCTATCCATTACAGGTATGTGCAGTTTTAACAAGCATTTTACCATCCCTTACTGCAAAGAATGAGTGTGAATAGGCTCTTGAGCAGTATAACCGGGAGTAGTAATGCTCAGCAATGAGACATCCAGCACAGTAAAAGATCCCTTTCACACTGGGGCAGTTTTCAGGCGCTTTAGCGCTAGGAAAAGCCCCTGAAAAGCGCCTGAAAACTTTTCACACTGGCGGTGTGCTTGCGGGACATTCCAAAAAGTCCTGCAAACAGCATCTTTGGGGTGGGTTGGGAGCGCTGTATTTAGTGCTCCCCAAAACGCCCTGCCCATTGGAATCAATTACCAGCGCTTTAAAAACGCTGTAAAACTGGAGTTTTTAACCTTTTTTGGGTTAAAAGCACCCCACTAACGGCCGAAAAAACGAGCAGCGCTTTAAGTGTGAAAGCAGGCTAAAGCATTAATGGGAACAAGAGTCAGCAGCTACACTAAAAACACATCAACACACACACACAGCTGTCATGACAGATTACCTCTATTAGAAAATGCTAATTGCCTGGTCAAAGCTATGGCCACTTTCTAAATTTAACAACCCACAAAAATTCAAATCAGGAAAGTAATACAGAAGTTTTAAGCCCTTATTTGCACACTTTTTCTGGGTTAGTGACCTTAAATAATGAAGAAATAGGATCAGAATGACAGCCAAGCAACTAGCATTTTCATAGGAGGAAGAAAGCAGTAGCAGCCACCATAAAAAAAAAACGGAGTTGACTTCCTCGGTTAATCAGATTCAAGCTGCCTGCTTGTAGTGCAGACTAGATAACGAATGGAAAAAATAACTGGCTGCTTGGAGCAACATGGGTATTTTTTCCCTCCCAATTATGCACACTTTTGGTGATTTAAGAGGAGCGCCTGAGGTCCTAAAAAAAGGTCTCACTTGATGAATATTATAGTTATAAAAATAACTATAAAATTCATCAAGTGAGACCTTTCTTTTTGACATCAGGCGCTCCTCTCCAATCACCCAAGTGTTCACCGCGGGAACAGCTTCATTGTCGTTAACAAAAAGGTAGCAGCCCTAGACCCCAACGAGTCTATCACTTACCACCTAAAATTGGGATACAGCCCATTGGAAGCAATTCCTTCTATACTCTCCACACAGTAACCTACCACTAGGTAGCCTCGAGCGGCACCAGTGCAGCACTGTCTTCCACCCAAACCTGATTCCTAATTATTAAGTCCTCTGGGCTCACCTGTATAAGGCACTGTAGGGGTCTTCCTGCATATCGAATACTTCTTTTCCAGTCTTTGCTGCTGGCTCTGCCCGCCATGGCTTCAAACTCAGTTGGTGTGTACCACCCATCTCCATGCTTCAAACAGCGCCCACGACCTCCTGTCAGAGTACAACCATAAATTAGCCATATATTATTCAGCTGAGATTCAAGTAAACTGAAAGCTGACAGTTGTTGATAGCTACTGCCATTTACACACTGTCAATCCAGTTTGTGTCCAGGCAGGTATAAAAAAGGATTTAAGCCAATTCATAGTCATTAAAAAAAAATAAAAATAAAATAATAATAATAACTGTATTCTTTTATACAACCCTGCCCAGGAGAAGAGGTGACCTGATCTTTCTCTGCTGCAGTTTCACTTTCATTTACAGGTCTATTTCCCAACCCCACCTTTTGACCGGACATTAAAAGAAGTAGCACACTGATAAGCTCATCACTCTACTCTCTCCTCCTTTCAGCATGCTCCCTGCATCACACCTGATTGGCTTGTGCCGCTTCTCCCAACCCCCCATGGCGGCTGGTGGTTTCTTGTTTGGGGGGGCGGCAAACAAGCTAACCCCCCCCCCCCCGCTGTCTGCCAGTCCACCGGCACATGCAGCGGCAGAGGGGACCAGGCATCGGCGGGGACCGGGCAGTTCTTCTCCTCCTCGCTTCCGCTGTGCTTCTCCTCCCCTCCTCCTAGGCGTCCAATAGGATCGACTGTCCTTTCAGCCAATCGGGTGACGGGTATCAGTCCCGTTTCCCGATTGGCCGGGAGAAGGATCAGTGTTGCAACAGCAAATATGCATTCGTTGTTGTAACACACCTGGGGGTGGGTCCTGGATGCATTCTCAGCATCCCAAGCCCACCCGATTTTGAAGCCTATTAGAGTCTATGGCTCTAATCAGGTGCTTCAAAAAAAAAAAAAAAACTGGCCACTGTAATTCATGCACCCAGTGACCCGAAAGGGGCCGGACGCATGAACAGGGGGCGGCCGCAGCAGCCATGGATAGATTTATGCTATGCATGAATCTATCCATTACCATATAGGGGGTGGCAAAGAGAAAGGGGGCGGCGCCCGGGCGCCCCTAATGGATGGGCCACCCCTGCCTCCCCCTCTGTGAGCTCTGTTGCACAATAGACTGCAGGGGGCTGATATCAGGTCTAATGCACTGGCTGCATAAAATGAGTACAGAGTGGCATTTATGTGTGCCTTTTATATCTCCCTGGAGTTTCGGTTTTAAGAAAGTTATAGTCATAGTTTACCTGATCCGAGTCTGTTCTTGTACAAGATGCCACTTATATTACGACACCGTACTGGTAGTTCATTATCATAGGCAGACTGATCCCAGTTGTATTTTGTGTCATCTTTCTCTGGTTCTGGCGACTGAGAGCTTGGTGACCTTTCAGATCCTATACGAAATGCAAAGATTAGTTAAGCAGGGGAAAACAAATGGTCTTGTTTCGTAGGGCAAAGAGCAGTACTCAAAGTGTAATCATTTCAATCAAACTCAACTTTTACCAATATGGTCCTGGTAAAGAGAAACTGGTTACTCATAGTTACTAAACGTTACATATTGTCAATGCTTATTGTACTACCCTAATAAATAAACTCTCATATTAGGATGGGACTACACTGTGTGTGTATACATAAACTGAGATACTAAGCTAAAAGTGGTTCTAAAGGCCAAAGTTTTTTACCTTAATGCATTCCTGCATGAAGGAAAAAAAAAACATGTGTTCAGCTCCCACCCTCCAGCCCCCCCCTATACTTATCTGAGCCCGACCTTGACCATCTCTCTCTCTTCTCACTGGACATGGAGGCAGGAGCCAATCACAGCCTGTGAGGAGAGAGCGGCGGGCGAGATGCACTGTGTGCATCAATAGACACACAGAGCGGCTCAGAATGGAGCCTGCATGAGTGTCCCCATATCAAGGGGCTTGCTATGAGGGCACTCAGAAGATGGGAAGGAGCCAGGAGTGCCAGTGGGGGAACCGGGAAGAGGAGGATCATTGCTGCTCTGTGCAAAACCATTACACGTTTGTTACTTTAAAAAAAAAACCTTTACAATCACTTTAAGCCCTTCATTACAAAACAGTGAGAATATATGGAGATACAGAATTAGTTACATGTCAGTGGCTCACAAAGTTGAAGTCCTAGCCATCCGAGTACAGGCGGTCCCCGGCTTACAAACAAGACAGGGACTGTAGGTTTGTTGTTACGTAGAATCTGTTTGTAAGTTGGAACAGGTACATTTTTTAAGTGTAGCTCCTGCCCAAAAAATCTATTTTTAAGCTTTTTGGAAAACATAGGGAAGGGTTATCACCCCTGTAACATTTGTTTTGCTGTCTGTGCCCCAGTTCAGAACATTTCACCTCACTTTCCGTCCCAATGACAAATGTTTTTGGAAAATTTGGGTTTTTTATTGAAACAAGGATTGGTGATAAAGCATCAGTAGAGAGGAGACACTTGTTCCCATATTAACTCTTACAGGAGAGAATTTCGCTTCCTAGGGGTAGATTTCTTCTCACTTCCTGTTGTCTCCTTCCGTTTGTAAGTAGGAGTCGCTTGTAAGTCGGATGTTTGTAAGAAGGGGACCTCCTTTATCTAGAATGTTCAGCAGAAGGTCAGCAATGGCATCTTATGTATTTCCCATGTCAGGTTTCCGTTTGATAATTATTTTCAGCAGTTTACAAAAAAAAAGTGTGAGAGGTGTACAGGTCTCACCAGGCGTCATGGAGGATGTTGGCACTTTGATGTTCTGTGTTTCCATAATGCTGCCATCAGTATGGACGACTATCAGAGTGGCTTTCTCAGTGCTGAGACTGTCTCCAATTTGTAGCGAAGCTCTCTCGGCCTGCAGTTACAAACAGTATGAAGGAAGAGAAGCATTATGACATCTCAAAAGTGTACTAGACATGATTATCAGAAGTGTTACAATATAATACACTCACCAGGACATGATCAGAGAGGGAGCCTGTGCTGGCCACTGAAGTGGTGAAAACATTCTCTCCTGGCGCTCCAACACTGGACACTGTGACCTCTGAAAGATGGAAAGACGTTATTCAAAATTCAGTTCGACACATTAAACTACAGACATCTAATGCTAAAAATTCAACATTTTTTCATCTTTAGTAAGAAACAAGAATGAATGCCTACTATATCCAACTGTAATATTTACCCCACCATTAGTATATCTCTGATTGCCAACACTTTAAGTGGAGCTCCACCCAAAAGGGGAAGTTCTGCTTTAAGGCCTTCTCTTCTCCAAATGGCACTTTTTTTTTTGGGGGGGGGGGCAGGTAACTGTTTTTCTGAGTGGAAGTTCTCCATTGTGAATGGTGGTCCTGCAGTCATCTGGGCAGTAGTGGCCCGTCCATTAGGTGCGCACGGGCGCCGCCCCCCCTCCCCCTATCCATGCATCCGTCCCCCCCGATCTACATGCAGGGCCCAGGACACATGGATTCCAATGGTCGGCAGCGTTTTGTTTTTTTTAAGCGCGTGATTACAGCCAGAGGCTCAAATAGGCTTAAAAAACGGATGGGCTCGGGGGGCAGAGCACTGCATTCTGAGCCCACCCAGTTTTGTGACAATAGCGAATGAATAGTCACTATTTTCACACTGATCCTTCTCCTGGTCAATCAGGAAGCAGGTCATGAGACCCGTCACCCGACTGGCTAAAAGGACGATCCTACTGGATGCTTAGGAGGTGGAGGGAAGCCGATGTGATGCAGAAGAGGAGAAGATGCCCGCCGCTCGCGGCCCACTTGCAACCTAGATGGGGTAAGTGTGGGGCTGGACGACTGACCACGAGACCCCCGGGGGTGTGCCGATGAACCGACCGAGTGGGAAGGGGTCAGCCGGTGGCACCAACAGGTCCCAGGAGACTGCGGGACCATTCACAATGCGCAGCGTGGCTCGCATATGTGCACTGGGCACCCGGCTGTGAAGCTTCAAGCCAGGTACCTACAGTTTAGATGCCGATCCCAGGGACAGAAGGCCGAGGGAAGGGGCGGTTCGGGTAAACACATTGCTGGATTGTGGGACAAGTGAGTGTGTGTTTATTAAAAGTCAGCAGCTACAGTTTTTGTAGCTGCTGGCTTTTAATAAACGAACAATGACTGGAGATCCACTGACTGTGTTGATGGGTTAATCCTACCCACAGAGCCATTGTATTCTCCTGGCAAGGGGGTGGTGAGCTGCACATTTGGGCATTAACAGGCATATTTGTAGAGGAGTGTTTACAGACCGGAAAAAAAAATAGGATTTTTATAACAGCTTACCTGTAAAATCCTTTTCTTGGAGTACATCACGGGACACAGAGCGACATAGTCATTACTAATGGGTTATATAGATACCTTCAGGTGCTGGCACTGGCAACTTCCAAAACCGGAAGTACCCTCCCCTATATAAGCCCCTCCCATCCGGGAGCACCTCAGTTTTGTAGCAAAGCAATAAGTGTCCCTAAAGAGGGGTGGGAGCTCTGTGTCCCGTGATGTACTCCAAGAAAAGGATTTTACAGGTAAGCTGTTATAAAAATCCTATTTTCTTTCTCGTACATCACGGGACACAGAGTGACATAGTCATTACTAATGGGATGTCCTAAAGCAATGCCCAACGAGGGGGGGGGGATACACCATACATAAGCTGAGCGCTATCAGACATGAGGATCTTTTGCGGCCTGCAACACACTGCGCCCAAAGGCGACATCCTCCTGACTTCTAACGTCCACCTGGTAGACCTAGTAAACATGTGTACTGAAGACCATGTTGCGGCCTTACAGATTTGAGCCAGGGAGGCCTGGTGATGCGCTGCCCATGAAGTTCCAACTGCTCTCGTGGAGTGCGCTCTAACTTTGAACGGAGGCGGTCTCCTTCTCAAGCCATAGGCTTGCATAATGACCTGTTGAATCCACTTGGCTAAAGTAGATTTTGACGCTGCCTGACCCTTTCTGGGGCCTTCCGGCAGAATAAACAAAGTATCCGTTCAGCGAATCTGAGCAGTGGCTTTTAGATAAGCTTTAACTGCTCTTACTACATCCAAAGAATGCAATAACTTTTCCTCTACCGAACTAGGTTTGGGGAAAAAAGAAGGCAGAACCACATCTTGGTTCAAATGAAAACCTTGATACCACCTTAGGAAGAAAGGCTGGATGAGGACGTAGCACTACTCTGTCCTTATGGATAACCAGATATGGCTCCCTACAGGACATAGCTGCTAATTCCGACACTTTTAGCCGAACAAATGGCTACTAGAAAAAACAATTTCCTGGTGAGAAGAACCAAGGAAATATGCTGTAATGGTTCAAATGGTTGTTTCTGTAGAACCGACAGAACCAGGTTTAGATCCCATGGACATATGGGAATATTAACCGGAGGACTAATACGCATCACTCCTTATCTAAAGGCTTTGACTAGTGAATGCGAAGCCAAGGGCCTTTGAAAAAATATTGACAAGGCCGAAAACTGACCTTTGATAGTACTCAAGGCAAGCTTCCTATCTACAGCCCACTGTAGGAATTCCAGACTCCTACCTATTACGTACTTATGTGGATGCCATTTCTTGGCCTCACACCTTGCGATGTACGCCTTCCAGATTCTATAGTAGATCTGCCTGGATACCGGCTTCCTGGCATTGATCATGGTAGATACCACAGGATTAGAGAGCCCTCTCTTTTTTAGAATGTGGGCTTCAATAGCCAGGCCGTCAAACCTAGGGCTGGTAAGGAAGGGTGGTATATCGGTCCTTGCGAAAGCAGGTCCGGACGACGTGGGAGAGTCCAAGGACTCCCCACTGACATTTTACAATCTCCGCGTACCACGCTCTTCGGGGCCACGCTGGAGCCACCAGAATCACTGGTTTCTTTTCTACCCTGATTCTGCGGAGTAATCGAGGTAACCATTGTGGCGGTGTGAATGCATATATCAGCTTGAACTGATCCCAAGGGAACACTAGGGCATCCGAGCCGCAAGCTAGGGGATCCCTTGTCCGAGAGACAAACCTGTCCACCTTTGCGTTGAATCTGGATGCTAGAAGATCTACATCCGATGTTCCCCACCGCTGACATATTGTCCAGAAAACCTCGGGGTGAAGGGACCATTCCTCTGGGCATAATTGCTGGCGACTTAGAAAGTCCGCCTTCCAATTCTCCACTCCTGGAATGAATACCGCAGATATGGCTGGGACATATATCTTTCTGCCCATTTCAGGATGTAATTTACTTCCCTCTGGGCTGCACGACTCCTGGTGCCCCCCTGATGATTGATATATATGCCACTGCTGTGGCATTGTCTGATTGAATTCTGACAGGGGACCCTTGGAGTCTGGATGTCCATGCTACTAGGGCATACCGGGCTGCTCGTATCTCTAAGAGATTGATGGGCAGGGCCTTTTCTGCATCCGACCATCTGCCCTGGAGAGACCATTGCTCCAGTACTGCTCCCCAGCCTATAAGGCTGGCATCTGTAGTGACCACCTTCCAAGAAATCGGACTGAAGGATTTCCCTTTTTCCAGATTCTGGGGAACCAACCACCAACGGAGGCTCTTGCGAACGGAAGGGGACAAGGACATTGTAAGTCTAGGGCCTGAACTTTGTTGTTCCAGGCTGACAGTATGGCCCCTTGCAAATTCCTTGAATGGAATTGACCGTAGGGTACTGCTTCGAATGATGCCACCATTTTTCCCAGCAGCCTCATGCACAGGCGTATGGACGGCTGTCTTTTTTGTACCCACTAAGTGGATCAAATCTTTCAAAGACAACACCTTTCCTCGAGGCAAGAATATTTTTCTCTGGCCTGAATCCAACCTTAGCCCCAAGTATTCCAGACTTTTGACTGGTTTTTAGGGCTGACTTGTCTCGGTTGATAATCTAACCGTGAGATTCCAGATACTTGATTGTCTTGTGAACGACCACGTCTAGTTTTTTCACTGAGTGGTCTATCAGCAACAAGTCATCTAGATATGCCATTATCATTACACCTTGTGTTCTTAGATTGGCCAATAAAGGGCCAGAATTTTTGTAAACACTCGTGGTGCTGTGGCCAAACCGAAGGGTAAGGCTCTGAACTGAAAATGGTGCCCTTCTACTGCAAAGCGTAGAAATTTTTGGTGGACTGGAAAGATGGGAATGTGCAAATAAGCATCTTTGATGTCGATCGCGGCTAACCAATCCTCCCCTTGTAGGGCAGTGGCCACCGATCGGATCGACTACATCGGAAAGTCCTGATATACAGGAATTTGTATAGCCCTTTTAGAATTAATATGGGCCTCCCGTTCGCGTTTGCTTCGGGACTGTAAAGAGGTTTGAGTAAAACCCGAACCCTCATTCTTCCAGGGGAACCTCCATAATTACTCCTTGGAGCAATAGTTGTTCTAGTGCCAACAGGAGGGACTCTCTCTTCCGGGGATCCCTTGGCACGTTTGACCTCAAAAATGGGAAGGAGGAGAGTCTTTTAACTCCAAACTGTATCCCAAACATACTGCGGAGAGCACCCATCTGTTTTGATCGTGTCCCGCCAGGTCTCTTGCGAACAACTGGAGTCCTCCCCCGACCCGACTGAGTGGGGGCAACCCTTCAATGAATTTAACTTTGGGGGAGGTTTTGTACCTCCCATGACCCAGGGTTTCTCATTACCCTGCTATTGTCCCTGTTTTTTACCCCCGGGAATTGACCGAGGAGGCCGTCGGAACTGTTACACAGCCGATGCCCCAGGGACTGGAGAAGCAGGCCTCTTAAAGAGGGACCTCTAACTCTGTTTTTAACCGGCAAGAGCGTATTTTTACCGCTGGAAATTTTCTGGATATATTTGTCCAGGTTTTCCCTGAATAAGCGTTCACCATGAAATGGGACGCTAACCAGCCATTCTATACAGGGAGCTTCAGCAGACCAGTTTTTGAGCCATAGAAGCCTACGCATATGTACTATAGACAGCGTAAGGCGGGAGGCCTGAATCCTTTATGGCGTCAACCGCAAAGCCTAAGGCTCTAGGTAGATCAGCTAGGGCAAGGCCTGCTGATCTGTCAAGTCCCTCAAGACCTGTTTCAACTGATCCTTCACTGCTTAGCAGACCTCACTGCTGGTTGTGTCACCAAGCTTGCTGTAGAAAGAAGCAGACTTTCATAAGGACTCCAATCTTTTATCTATTGGGTTCTTGAACATTTGGACATTATCCACTGGACATGTCAGTGATTTATACATACAAGAGATGGCTGCGTCCACTGTAGGGACCTTCCATTTTTTGATGAACTTATCCTCCATGGGATAGACCACCGGAAATCTCTTGGGGGAATAAATATTTTCTCAGGACGTTCCCAATCCTGGTAAATGAGCCCTTTCAGTAAAGGGTGAAGTGGAAAAAGAACAGACAGTCTGGGGGCTTCTAGCGACCCCAACGAGGATACAGTAGTGGTTGATGGTTCCGCAAGGTGCATTTTTAAATGCTGATCGGACCATGTTAGTCAGAGACTGAACCCATAATCTTTCAGCTTGAGATGCTGAGAAAAGGTTCCCCCACTGTTGATTCCTCTATAACAGAATCAACCTCATCCTGATCCCCTTCAGGCAGGTCGATCCCTGTATGGGACTGTTGCTCTGCTAACAGGCACTCTGAAGGAGGAGACGGAGATCAGGCGTGCTTTCCCTGACAGGGAGGCAGCGATCAATGTTGACAATCTCTCTCTAATCCTCCCAGAGCTGAGGAAAAAACCTCCTCTGTTACATACACAGGAGCAGGTGAACTGAGGACAGCCACAGTACCAAGTACCCCTGCGGGGTCTCTACGGTCACTTACCTCTGAACTTCAGGGGAGACTGGTGCAGCAGAAGCATGCCCAAGATCCTCAGAGCCCGATGAGACCCCCTTCGCTTCCTGGAAGATTCAGTTCCGGAGCTTCTGGACGGCATATTCCTAAGCCTAAAGCTGAGGTATTCCAGCCGTAATACACCACTTTTACCGAGAATAGTCTAGCACAATTGCTGCTATATCACAGTTGGTGTCTACTAAAGTGCCTTTCTAGGGGATGCCTGCATCAACCGCCTCTGTGTGCCTTTATACTGTTGCTAGCTCTGTCTGTGCACTTCAATAGCCAGCTATAATGTGCTTTAAAACACGCTGGACGACCGCACATGCGCAGTAGCGCCGCGGCGCACACCTGAGCGTCATCCACCCGCTCCGCCCCTTTTCCAGAACGCCTCTATATATAGAGGCGCGTGCCCGCGCACGTGCGCCTTCGGCGCCTTTTTTGAAAACAATAAGGAGCTAGATGGGAGCCAGGGTCCCTTTGCCGCAGGGCCCAGGGATGGATGAGCGCAGCAACAGGGCAGAGGAGACAGCTTCCCAGCAGAGAACATACCAACTGCCTGGATTTGATTCTGGAAGAAAAAAATCCACATTACAAGAAAAAGAACCATAGCGGCCTCTAGTGTCTAACACAGGTACCGCGGTCTTACATTTTTTTTTTTTTTTTTTCTTGCCTACTATTAAAATTTTTACATTTTCTCAGTAGTAACAGGCATACACAGAATATTAGCGGGAATACCTTAGGTAACAGGCAGAAAGACAAAATAGGCTTGGGGGTCCCTCAATAGAACCAAGTTCCCGAGGGCCCCCACTTACCTTTTCCTCGCCGCAGGACTCTGTTTGGTCCACAGAAGCCCAAACTTCACCTATCACGGCAGGCATTGTAATCAAACCTTCAGGGACCAGGTTCCCAAGGATTCCACTCCCCTGGACCTGTATAGCACCCTGCACAGAAAACATCTTGGTCGTGGGTATGACCAGAGCTCTGGATCCCAGGGTCCAGCCCTCCTAAGAGAGGCATTACAGGCAAAACCTTGCTCTTCTCTTGCAAGGCCCGGGTACCGACCTTTTAGCTATGAAGCTTTTTTGGTCGGATCCGGAATAGCTTACTGAGGCCCAAAAGAACCTGTATGCAAGCTCAGTGAAAAACACATGTTTCTTTTTTGGCCAACACCTTAGACACTGGCAAAAAACTGAGGTGCTCCCGGATGGGAGGGGCTTATATAGGGGAGGGTACTTCCGGTTTTGGAAGTTGCCAGTGCCAGCACCTGAAGGTATCTATATAACCCATTAGTAATGACTATGTCGCTCTGTGTCCCGTGATGTACGAGAAAGAAAAAACATTTACAGTGCGTATTTGACATAATATTTTGCCAGAGAAAAAAAAAAAACACTTGACACATTAGGTTAGGCATGTTTTAAGTGTACATTTTTGGTGTTTTAAGTGTACTTTTTTTTGTGCTTTGGGGAAAAACACTTATAAACAAAAAAACGTGCATAAGTGCACCTAAACGTGCCTAAACGAGTATACAATATTCGTGGGAGCGTTTTTTTTCTGCTGCTTTTTTCTATGTCATTTTTTCTGCTTCCTAGTGTGCATGGACCTTAAATGTGCTCTGTAGATTAAAGCGGAGCTCCACCCGATTTCAACACATGAGCTCATTAATATTGCACCCTTTAATATATGTGAAAACTGAGTTGTTTTTTTTGTGTACAGTACCTGAGTATTCCGACTGCTTCCTGTCTCTCCTAAGTGCGGGTAGTCTGTGGGAAGTTCGTCCCTTCCTGTAACCGCTCCGTTTCCTGGGAGCTTTTGTCATTGCTCCCAGGAGTCATTGCGGTGCCTTGTTGTTAGCAATCGCGGGATTTGGTTAGCAGTAGGTGATACGATCACAACATAATACAATACAAATGACGGCGCAAAGAAAAGAAACAAAAAACTCACTGGTGGATAAGTGAAACAAAAGGAATTACATGATATGTGATGTATAAAACCTCACACACCATGCAAAGGCATTACACAATACCACCATAGTCATAAAAAAATGGAAAGTATTTTCTGAAAACATTGGTCTATTTTACAACAAGATCCCCATCTGACAAATATACACCAGCAGAGAGATTCCAACGCCTGTGCAAACAGGAGACATATTGGATATATATCTTGAACACTCTCACGCTCTTTGGACTTAACGAGGAGATTGAGGTCAATACGGTCATGTAATAACGGTAGACATAAGTACACACGTGCACATACAGTTTGTATGTGTGTACTTGTCTACACATGCCTCCATCTCCCCATTTCATTTCCTTTCACTTCAAAAGTGAAAGGATTCTTTTCAAAGGATCCTTTTTCTAATAGAGAGAGATTTCTTACTTGTATCTATCTCTTCCCTACTGATCATAATCGTTATATATGGATTCGTGTACATGTATCATCTTTTTTAGTATTCATATAACTATTTTTGTATTAATCTTCAGATTACCTGCCATTCTACACATTAGTTTTCTCTATGGTGAGCACCATACCCATATGCAGGCATGCATGTACTTTTGTACATATATGCATGTTTTATATTGATAATGTGATAGTTGTTGTATATTCATTACTAATATTCTCTTTCACCAATAAAATACATTAATATGAATATCTTTTGATATTTTTCCATTCAATATTTTAATACACTAATATGTTATGGACACCTTTATTATAAAGGGCCAGTCTTCCAAAAGCTACAGCACAGCAAATTACATATTTTAAATTTATAGCCTCATAGCGACTTTTTTGTTTACATACGTTTCCTTTTATTTTTTTTACTTATTTTTCTACATATTATACGTCATTATTATTTTGATTATATGTCCCCAGTGAATATTAAAACTCCTAAATGTAGTTCGTTCCATGCACAAACTTCTTCTAGTTTATTATATTATATCTTCCGGATGCCCCTGATATAAAGCACAGGCTTAATAGGACATTCCACTCATGGTTCCACTTTTTGGAACGCATATAAGACTGACAGCCCCTTCTGCCAATCAGATCCGAGGAAAATGCGGAAGCATTGAAACGCGTCATCAGTCATCGCCTGCCATTGACGTCACATCCTGTTGCCTAAGCCTGCTGCGCTCCAGCGTGAACCGCACGCCGCGGTGTATTGACTTTCCACACCGAGGATGCCAACAAGCCTCAGCACGCCATCCACCGCTTGTCTGCCATCCATCCACCGCTGCAGTACATCATACAGTGCGATCCTAACATCGAGGCTGCTCTGCACCACTGGGATACCGCAGACACACGGAGTGACTCATGCCCTCTGCAGACCACCATCGATAGATACCTATGCCTGTACTTCATTTTCACTTTGTGAGTAGCCACTTGGCTGTAATTTTAATTTTTAAAAATAAATCAATACTAAACATACTGCACTTAGTAGGCGCATTGTTTTTCTTCTGATACGATCACAACAAACTGCGGAGGGCGGAGGAGCATGCGCGTGAACGAGCGGTGAATGCTGGGAGATCAGCATTCACTGCAATGAGGAAATGAGTGCTTGTGGGCTTCTCATGCCCACAAGCAAAATGTAAACCGCGGGACGACAAGAATATAAGTTATTGTTCTAGATTAAATCGGAAAGCGGCGGACTTGAGACATCAAATCAGTGAGTACTATTTATGTTAGCCATAAATATATTAATGACGGAAAAAAAAAACAGAAAAAAAAAAAAAAACAATATGGCCGTGGGAGATCCGCTTTAATATAATGACTTGCGGCTTGCTGATCATTTGTAGTGTGCGGTGGTAATAGCTAGGATTCCAAATGTCTGAAACGTAAGTGACAGCATGTAGTCATGGGTTTGAAGAAATTGCTTAACGTGCATCCTCACAGGGTGACACTGTGGATGCACAGGTATAAATGTGCCAACGTCCCGGTATGGCAGGAAGAATATGAATAGACTAAAGAATGGACTTTAGGCAGCACATGGATAAATATTGTAAAAAGCTAAGGGTATTTATTTTAGAAAAAGTCATAAGAAAATACATATAAACATTCAAAAAATATGACAGTCTATTCGTATTTGGATACAAGGCTCAGGCTAATGTTCTACAGTGCTTCAGAATTATATTTGTACAACATATATGCACTCCATCCTCAATGAAAATACATAACCAGCAGCCACAGGCTAGTGAAACAGTAAACATGTGAAGCAGGTGGTGTTAGCCATGGGTCCAATGTATCGGGTGTAATCTTGGATTGCTCTACCAGTTTCGTGAATTAACGCTTCTTCAGGAGCATAATAGTAGGTCGAATGTGCTGCGAGTGCAGCACATACCTTGGTAAAGTTAGATTGGCAATTTTGTGGCAAATGACCAATAATGGTAAAAAATCACAATAAACGACAGCTGGGTAAACTGCTAGGTAGAGGCTACTGATAAGCAGCAACAGGTAATGTCCTCCAGAAAGCCACGGCTGACTGCTAGGATTCCTCTGGACTATTGGAAGCTTTCCTCTTTTTAAGGCGCAGGCTGACAGCCGGCCCACCTACCATAGGCTTTCTGGGGTCAGATACCCTCTGCCCTGAATGTGCACCAGGGTCTACTATGGTGCATATATAGCCCCTTTCTTTTATGCTCTGGTATCTACAGTTTCCAAAGTCCTGGAGGACATTACCTGTTGCTGCTTATCAGTAGCCTCTACCTAGCAGTTTACCCAGCTGTCGTCGTTTATTGTGATTTTTTACCATTATTGGTCATTTGCCACAAACAAATTGCCAATCTAACTTTACCAAGGTGTGTGCTGCACTCGCAGCACATTCGACCTACTATTATGCTCCTGAAGAAGCGTTAATTCGCGAAACTGGTAGAGCAATCCAAGATTACACCCGATACATTGGACCCATGGCTAACACCACCTGCTTCACATGTTTACTGTTTCACTAGCCTGTGGCTGCTGGTTATGTATTTTCATTGACGATGGAGTGCATATATGTTGTACAAATATAATTCTGAAGCACTGTAGAACATTAGCCTGAGCCTTGTATCCAAATACGAATAGACTGTCAATTTTTTTGAATGTTTATATGTATTTTCTTATGACTTTTTCTAAAATAAATACCCTTAGCTTTTTACAATATTTATCCATGTGCCGCCTAAAGTCCATTCTTTAGTCTATTCATATTCTTCTAGTCATGGGTTTGACCAAATTATAAATTCAAAAGAGCGGCGCTATAACTATTACTGGTGGTTCATCA
Source organism: Rana muscosa (assembly GCA_029206835.1). Lineage (NCBI taxonomy): Eukaryota > Metazoa > Chordata > Amphibia > Anura > Ranidae > Rana > Rana muscosa. The sequence goes on along the minus strand of CM055119.1, from coordinate 78,888,711 downwards.
AATCCTAAAAAGTGCAACTGCAGTATAATAAGTGTATCATAATAAATAATAATATAATATATAAATAATTAAATAAATATAAAAAAAATAATACCAAATATATAAACCCAAATCACAAAATACTCATAAAGTGCCTTGTGAAAAGTGCCGACTGTGCAATCAAAACATGTCCTATACTCCACTTTTTTTTAAATGAAATGAAAAGTCAGGTATACTGTATTTATTGTGGTGTCCTGCAGATGGCAAAATCATAATTGCTTGGACTTCCAAGAAAACAATTACATTTTTTTCATATACATCGATAAGCCATAACTTTATGGCCACCATAGGTGTGTGCAGCCTATTACATTAGGGTGTGCACCCCAAAGCTCAAACACACATGAGCGTGTGTGTGTGCGCATGTGTATATATATACTGACGGTGTCAGTAGAGCAGTGGGCGGTGTCAGTAGGGTGGAGATCGGTGTCATATTTAATTTTTTATTGATTTTTTTTACAATTTTATTAAAAATGTTTACAATTTTTTTTTTTTTAGGAGCCCCATTAGGGGGCTTTTGTCAAATATCAGTGGTCTAACAGGGGGAACCTGCACCACACAGGGTGATTAGGGTGTGCCCAGGCACACCCTGTGCACACACCTATGATGGCCACCCACCTAATATTGAGTAGTACTAGTCCCTTTTTGCTGCCAAAACAGCCTTGACCCTTTGATGCATGGACGTCACTATATCGCTGAAGGTAATCTGTGGTATCAGGCACCAAGCGGTCAGTAGCAGATCCCATAAATCCTGTAAATTGCGAGGTGGGTCCTCCATAGATCAGACTTGTTGTGTTCCTCAAACCATTCTTGAACTATTTTTGCAGTGTGGCAGAGCTCATTATGTTTCCATGAAGGGGTGTACTTGGTCACAAGAATGTTTAGGTAGGTGGTACGTGTCAAGTAACATCCACATGAATGGCAGGGCTGAAGGTTTCCCAGCAGAACATTGCCCAAAGCATCACACTGCCTCCACCGTCTTTCCTTCTTCCCATACTGCATCCATCTCTTCCCCAGGTAAGTTACGCACACACCCCCGGCCATCCACATGATGTAAAAGAAAATGTGATTTATCAGACCAGGCCACCTTATTCCATTGCTCATAATTTTTCCTCCCCCATGTACCCCTTCCCCTGATCTCTATGTCAAGATCGATGGCACAACTATCAGCCCATCCCCGCATGCCAAGGTTTTGGTGTAATCCTGGATTCTGATCTTTCCTTTTGACCCCACGTCAAACCACTGCCCAAATCTTGCCACGTCAAACTACTGCCCAAATCTTGCCACGTCAAACCACTGCCCAAATCTTGCCACGTCAACTTCTCCAAAGTACACCCCTTTCTAACCAATGACACCACAAAGCTCCTAGTTAGTTCACTCCCTTGTCATCTCGCGTCTTGACTACTCCAACTCCCTCCTCACAGGAGTACCTTTACATAGGCTATCCTCCCTTTACTCCATCATAAATGCTGCTGCCAGGTTCATCCATTTTACCTTACCAACCGCTCTGTCTCCGCTACTCCTCTCTGTCAATCCCTCCACTGGCTTTCGCTCACCCAACTAATTAAATTCAAGATACTAACAACTACCGTATATACTCGAGTATAAGCCAAGTTTTTCAGCCCTTTTTTTAGGGCTGAAAGTATACCTCTCGGCTTATACTCGAGTCAGTGTACCTGAAAATCTTCTTATTCCGCGACCGGCGTCCATTGTTTAAATCTCGCGGCTTTCTTCTGGTCCCTTCCGTGATAGGCGTTTCCAGAAAACACTGTGTTGAGTGTTGCGCCTATTATGGACGTTCTCTTGTCCGACGTCCGTGATTGGCGGAACACTGAACACAGTGCCTGCTGGGAAACGGAGTCCGAGAATGAGAGGAGGTCTGTGATAGGCGCTACACTCAACACAGTGTTTGCTGGAAACGCCTATCCCGGAAGGGACCAGAAGAAGAAAGCCGTGAGATTTAAACAATGGACGCCGGCCGCGAAATAAGATTTGTAGGTACTGACTGACTCGGGCACAGGGAGGCTGCAATGGACACAGTAAGGTGGCAATGGGCACAGTGAGGTTGGGCAATTGGCACATTTCCCCCCCTAGGCTTACACTCAAGTCAATAAGTTTTCCCAGTTTTTTGTGGTAAAATTAGGTGCCTCGGCTTATACTCAAATATATACGGTACTTAAAAAGCCATCCACAACATGGCCCCCGGTTACATCACTAACCTAATCTTAAAATACCAACGTAATTGTTCTCTTCGTGCCATCCAAGACCTCCTGTTCTATAGCTCCCTTGTCACCTCCAGGGCTTTTCCAGAGCCTCTCCCATTCTATTGAACTCTCTACCCCAATCTGTCCAGTTATCTCCTACTCTGTTTGCTTTGAGACGATCCCTAGAAACCCTCCTCTTCAGAGAAGCAACCCTGCCTTCACCGAACAACTGTACTTTAATTTTCTCCATCTGATCATCCCCCACAATTATTACCTTTTGTATCACTTGACCCTCCCTCCTAGATCGTAAGCTTTAACCGGCAGAGCCCTCTGATTCCTCCGGTATTGAATTGTATCTGTACTGTCTGCCCTCATGTTGTAAAGCGCTGTGTAAACTGTTGACGCCATATAAATCTTGTATAATAATAATTGCTCTGTGGTCCAGTTCTGATGCTCACATGCCCATTGTAGGCACCTTTGGCTGTGGACATGGGTCAGCACGGGCATCCTGACCGGTCTGCGGCTACACAGCCCTGTATGCAACAAACTGTGACGACCATTTTTTATGCTTTCAACGCCTCAACTTCAGGGACAACATGTTCCCTTGCTGCCTAATACAGTACAGTTGAACCTCGGATTACGAGCATAATCTGTTCCAGGAGAATGCTCGTAATCCAAAGAACTTGCATATCAAAGCGAGTTTCCCCATTGAAGTCAATGGAAACAAAAAAAAAAAAAATCCGCATTGACTTCAATGCATTGCAAGACCGCATGCGGCCAGAGGTGGGGGCGCCGGAGAGCCTCGGACACGGTCGGAAAGGCCCGAGGACATGTCGGCTGACCTCGGCAAACCTTGGAAACGGAGTATTTCCTGACTTTCCGAGCATTGTCGAACGGCGGCGATCGTCGCTGTTCGGCTCCGGCGCCCCCCCCACCTCAGGCCAAATGCGGTACTGCAGGCCCTATTAGCTTGAATTCTGCTCGTCTTGCGAGACACTCGCAAACCGAGTCAGAATTAAAAAAAATGAAAGTTGCTCGTAAATCAAAACACTCGTTAACCGCGTTACTCTTAAACCGAGGTTCCACTGTATATCCCACCGACTTTCAGATGTCATTGTAATCAGATAATTAATGTTATCCACTTAACCTGTCAGTGGTCATAAAGTCATGGCTGGTCGGTTGTATATCAGGAATATAGCACATATTGTCCCTTTTAGGGACTAGTAGGACCTCTAGAAGGCAATAAAATAAATTACAGTTCCAAATTTATAACACTTATGCCAACAGCCCCATCTAATGGTCATCAAAGGACATTACACTCAGAATTGAAGATACCTGGATCCACCTAGCGGCACATTGCGGTATCACATGACACCTTACCTGTATAGCCGCTTCCCGCAGCGCTTCTCCCATCAGGCCCAGTCATGACAGTGACCGAGGCAACTTCTGGTCCGTCCCGTACAGCAGCAGCTGCCACCGCAGCCACTGCTGCCGCTGCCTCTGATAACCCGAGTCGAGATGCTTGAGCCTCGTCCATCTCTCCGGAAACAGCCGAACACACTTCCGGAAACACACGAAAGTGGCCCTCGGCAACACCCGATCACCCTCTCCGGAAAGTAAAAGGAATGAATGGGATAGCGCGGAAAGACCCGACAGGTTACGGAAATTCCCGAGCTCTCCACGATTTCCAGCGGCTTTGACCCGCTCACGGAAACCACCGAGAAAAGCCGATTGTCACCGAAGATGGCTCCGGGGCCGAGTGTACACACCCGAGCGCCAGAGACCCAGTGTGCATGCGCGAGATACTCATTCCCAATTGGAGGAGCTCTGGCTTCCGTAATGGCACCTTTTTGAATACCAGTCTTTTATGTATTCTCTTTGCCATACTGTATTGCATTTCCATGGACACTGTATCCTCTTATGTCCGCATAATCCTGCGCAATACTATAGAAACTTTTATTCTGACACAGGTGCAGTATTATGTACACGGGGAGCCTTTTAAATCTGGAAAAAAAACGAGTTTTCCATTAACAAAGATGACTGCCCTCGAGTTCATTAGGAGTCCCTGGCGCTTTAGTGGCGGAAATAGCCGAGAATCTCCGATCTCAGCAGAAAGATGGCGCTGTACAGGAGAGGTATGTGAGAGACGCGTTACCATAGTGACGGCAGATCCCCCAAACCAGGCGAGGACCCCCATTCTGGTGTCTGGTGAGGTGTTGGAGGCAGGATAGATAAATACATAGAACATTATTATGGAGTGTCTGTGTTCTGCATTGAAGAGCTATGTGTCCATGCTTCATAATAGCTGTGTCCACATTAATGAATGCTAAAATCAATAGCCCAAGTAATAGGTGTGTATTATTATATCTGATCCACATAAATACTAAAATCAATAGCCCAAGTAATAGGTGTGTATTATTGTATCTCCCATATCCACATTGATAAATACTAAAATCAATAGCCCAAGTAATAGGTGTGTATTATTATATCTACCATATCCACATTGATAAATACTAAAATCAATAGCCCAAGTAATAGGTGTGTATTATTATATCTGCCATATCCACATTGTGCTATCATCAATATCACAAGTAATGGGGCCGGTGGATTTACTAAAGGTAAACTCACTGTGTACTCTGCCAGTGTAGTCACATTCATTTTCTTAGTAAATGAGGTGAAGCTTCACTTTGCAAAAACCCAATCAGGTGCAAGGAGAAAAAAAAACAGCATTTGTGCTCACACGATTGGATGATGGAAATCAGCTGAACTTTACCATACTTACTAAGCCCTGGGCAACTTTACTTGCAAAGTACTATTTGCCTTTAGTAAATCCACCCCGATGTCCATTCAGAATGCAGAGCGGTGTATAAAAGACATTATATCTGCCTATTCTGCATTTTAGGCCTCGATCACATGGGGTGTACTGCAGCGTATGCCTATGTGAGGGCCGTGTTTGCCTGCATGGGGTGCTCCATGCATCCTTTGCACGCAGTCCCATTCATGTCAATTGGGATGCAGCAGCTGCAGGGACATGCTGCCACTGATCCCAGCTTGGCAGCGGTGCAAAGTCAAAGTGGCTCTAAAGGAAGAAGGTTTTTCTATCCTAATACTTTCTATGCATTAAGATAAAAAAAACTTCTGTGTGCAGCAGCCCCCCTTAATACTTACCTGAGCCCCCTCTCGATCCAGCGATGGTGCACAAGAGACTCATCTGTCTCTTCTGATTGGCTGAGACACACAGCGGTTCCCATTGGCTCCCACTGCTGTCAATCAAAGTCAGTGGGGGGCGGGACCGAGGCATGGCTCCGTGACTGAGGCTGGGTTCACACTATTGCGAATTGGATGCAGGTTTTTCCACATCTAATTCGCATGTCAGGAGATTGTGAACGGCTCTCTAAGGAGCCGGTTTGCACATCTCCAGAGTGGCTCCGGTACGAATTGCACAGGGGCCCTGTGCATCTTCTGGCCCACTTCAGGTCCGAATTCAGCCAAAAATTCGTACTGAATTCAGGCCTGAAATGGTGAACAAGGACGCACTGGACCCCCTGCTGTGAGCTGATCCAAGCATCAATGTAAATTCAGCCTTAATGGACATAGAGCAGCAGCTCGGCTCGGGTGCCCCCATAGCAAGCTGCTCCTACCTCCAACCCAATCCACTAAACAAAACGGAAAATAATCCGTTCCCCTCCATCTAGCGGATCGGATTGGAGGGCAGTTGTGTGTAAACAAACAGCCAGTTTGTTTACACCAGCCACCCTTAGAGCAGAGTGGGCTGTGTCCATGTCCACTCTGCATAAGCTGAGTGGGTACAGACTTGTCATCTGCCCACGCCGCTCAGCCGGGCATCAGCGTACAGATCCCCCGCTGAATAAGTGGATTGAGCCCCACGTGAAAGAAGCCTTATAATAACATACAGCACAGCTTAAGATCATCAGCATTATGATAACACATACAGGCAGCAGTCATCAGGTGCTCTATCATGGCTGGCTCTGTCACAGTGTGTCACATGACATGGCTGTTGGGTGCTGACCTTGTTAGCTTATGACCAATAAGTTAACAAAATCAGCACCCAACAGCCATGTCATGTGAAACACTGTGACAGAGCTATTACAAAGAACCTACTGACTGCTGCCTGTGTGTTATATCTGCATAGTAATGTACAGTATCTGTATATCTCCATATTCACTCAGGCACCCCTGTGCTGCAGGCAGCCACAATGAAGACCGGCTCCTTCTGCTCCCTGTCAGCTGTCTGCTGCCACCGCCACTCACCAGCCTCACACAAGCCCCTCGCTCTCGGCTACTGAGTGTAGAGCTGAGTGGAGGAAGATCACTCCACCAGGGAAGGCAATGGGCAGCCACAGCGTTAGGCAGGCAGCTGGGACTTGAGCAGAGCAGCCAGCAATATGCAGAGCGGGTGTGGAATGCACATGTACCCAAAACTGAAAAAAAAGTCCCTTGACTGCTCTATTATCACGTTGTCAGAGAGGCGCCAGGGAAATAGTAGTAATACACCAAACCCGTAAGCTAGTAGGAGTGGTCGAGTGGGGGTGAAACTTAAAAAGCCCTTTTTTTTCTGCACATAACTGTCTGTGATGCTGCCCGGGCCCCCCAATGCTGAGCTGATGATGCCAGGTAACAGGGTCGGTTGTACTGGCTTATCAGTGGCCCTGTCCTGCCCCCGGCCTTAAGATTAAGTGAAAGGGCTGAGATGGGTGGGAAGGGGTTAATGATGTCAAGAGGTGCCCATGCCTTACTTTGTAAGCTTAGACTGTTTATTTATATGCATTATATTAAATTATGCCAGAAGATATAGATACAGATATGTAGGCTCACACAAGTGATTTGCTACATGACAGGGTCTCTTAAAGAATGACTTATTTACTTAGGACCCCCCCTCTATGCAACAATGCTGCAGTACAGTAAAAAAAAACAAAAACACAAAAACCTGTGGGCAAAACAAAGTTTATTAATTTGCTTAAAAATTGTACTAAACCCGCAGCTTATACGTGTTCCTCCACCCACGAAAAATCTGGTTCCTTCTGCTCCCTGCCACTGCCGCCCGCCTCTCTCGTTCTCGGCTGCTGAGCATGGAGCTGAGCGGAGGAAGATCACTCCACCAGGGAAGGCAATAGGCTGCCGGGACTTAACCTGTCAGCAGAGCATGCCAGAAACCTGCAGAGCAGGCGCCTGGCATGTAATAGACATGCGCCCGCAATTTTAAAAAAAGTCCCTCGACTGTTCCTCCTCCACCATCAAAGAGGGCCCCTGGAAATCATATTAATACAACACCCCCTAAACTAGTAGCAGCGGCTTAGCAGGGCGGGAAATTAGAAAGCCGTATTTTTTTCTCCACTAAACAGTCTGTGAAGCTGCCCAGGCCCCCCCTGCTGGCCGGGCCCGGTACAACAGGGCCAGTTGTACTGGCTAATCAGTGGCCCTGCTGCAGCTGCTGCATCCCAATAGATGAAAATGGGACTGCCTCCATAAAGATGCATGGATGTTGGAATACAGAATTTTATTTTGTGTAACTGCTTTATATCAGTATTTAGTAGAGATATATTCTTCAACCAGTAGATGGCAGTTATAAGTTTGTAGATGCTCCATGGTAAACTCTGTCTTTTCCCTGAATAAAGTTCTTGTTTCCTGTCTGCAGTTAAAGCGGAGCGCCTCCCAAAAGGGGAAGCTCTGCTTGTTTGCACCCTCCACTGCCACATTTGGCATTTTTTTGGGGGGAACAGGTACCTGGTGTTGACAGGTAACCGCTCCCATGTCCGGCTCAGATAGCCTCAGCAAACTGAGCCAGAAGTTCATACCCCCCCCCTCCTTCTGCTGCAATCTTCTGGGACACAACATCACAGGTCCCAGAAGACTACGGTACCATTCACAAAGCACAGCGTGACTTGCGCATGCACAGTAGCAAATCGGCTGTGTCACTTCCTGTTTCCCTTACTAGAGATGACAGCACCTGCACCCGAAGCCAATTGAAGAATCAGCTCGGATGAGGACATTGCGGGATCCCTGGACAGGTAAGTGTCCTTATATTAAAAGTCAGCAGCTACAATATTTGTAGCTGCTAACCTTAATTTTTTCTGAAGCCTGGAGCTCATCTTTAAGCAGCAAAGCCCATGTGGACTGTGTGCAATGTCTGTTTGTTGTGTAGCGGCCTCACCCCTCTCACCCCTTCTTCTCGGCTTGTTGTCTGGTCTAGGGGGATCAGGGAGGAGGGGTGCGGTACACTACGGCCTATGTCCTCTAATGTGTAGAGGTGAAAGCCAACACCTGTTTACCTTCGGGTCGTGTGCATAACCCAGAGCCAAGTCCGTTCTGCAGATGACCCCCCTTTGCTCCCAGTAACTGAAGTTCCACACCACTGAAAAGGTCCAACTCTTATTTATTCTCTGACAGCAATAAATCGTCCTTTAACAGCAGACAGGTTGTGACCCAAAGAACAGTTCAGTATAGGTGGGGAGTAGGTCAAGGCACAATCCTCAAATAGAACTAACCATTGTAGTGTCACCCACGGTTATGGCGCACAGCCGCTGCCACCGACCGTGTAGAACAGGAACAGAATTACCTTCGCTAAGTGCAGCCCCTGTCAGAGGGAAGATATCCTTCCAAGAGAGTTACCAGAGGCCCCGCCGTCACCGGCAAATGCTGCAACGGACTGTTCGGAGAGGTTACGCTCCCTGGCATCCTCGTCTCAGATTCGGGTACCCAACACCTTAGGGCCCCTCGGACTCTTCCACCCCTGCGGAACCCAGTCGAAGGTACTGGGCCCCGGGCCTCCTCCGTAGTACCTCACCCCAGGCTGAAGATGCCTGGGATGGACTCCATCTCCCGCTCCGGCCAGGTCAAGGGCACCTGGGCCCGGAACTCTGGAACACCAGCACCCAGGCTGAAGGTGCCTGGGCGCGGCTGTGACCTCTGACTCTGAACCTCATGTTGAGGGCGTCTCTCCCCTTTTTCTCCCTCTCCGACAGGCACAGCAGGTTCCCCGCCCCGCTGCACGGCTGCCGAAACAGGACAAAAAGGGCACAGCACTGCAGTGATGGTTCAACCCCCGGCCCAGAGCGACAGCGCCACCCACAGGCCACAAGGAACTGCACACCACTGGAGTCCTCCACGAACAGAAAATGGTCCCAAATTCCCTAACAATCAGTGCATCTGGGTCATACTACCACCCAGATGCTCCCCCTAAATTTAAATACCCGCTACAGTTGTGTAGGGCTATATACAGAATTTCTAACAATGGAACACCTGTGCACTCCCCTAACAGACAAACACAGTACTCACACTGCATACTCTGTAGTACACCCATGTGAACAAGGCCTTAGGGTTCCTTCACACATAGGGGTTGATCAAACTTTTACACACGTTACAAGTGCAATTGGTCATCCAATCATGTGCAAGCAAAATTGCTGTTTTTATATTTTCCTTGCATGTGATTGGGTATTTTTTGCAAAGTTAAACTTCACCTTGTTTACTAAACTCTGTTATCTCATCAGTAGAACCCCAGAAATATATAAGAAATCATCAGGTGGTTTTAACTCTCCAACATCTACCAACATAACAGCTGAAACAAGGCTAACTATAAACCCAAAATACTTACTAAAAATAAATTACAAAAGCAAAAAGTTGTTTAGTGAATTACAATCTTTATCTGTTTAGAAGTCTCATAACATTTTCTTTAACTGGTATTTTTTTTTTTTTTTTACAGGAAAGAGCTCCTTGGTTGTATCCTTCAGACTTTGTATATCATCATGTTATTTGGTTTTATTTTGCTTGCAGCTTGTATTTTTTTTAAAACACTCTACGTTTTGTAGCACCATGCACCATTTTCCCCACATACAGTGCCTTGAAAAAGTATTCATACCCCTTGAAATTTCCCACATTTCGTCATGTTACAACCAAAAACGTTAATGTATTTTATTGGGATTTTATGTGATAGACCAACACAAAAGCCGTGTACACACGATCGGTTTTACCGATGAAAACAGTCCGATGGACTGTTTTTATCGGACAAACCGATCGTGTATGGGCCCCATCGGTCTTTTTTCCATCAGTGTGAAAAAATAGAACATGTTTTAAATTTATCCGATTGGAAAAAAAACGATCCGATCGTCTGTGTGGAACTCCATCGGAGAAAAAACCCACGCATGCTCAGAATCAAGTCGACGCATGCTCAGAAGCATTGAACTTAATTTTTCTCGGCTCATCGGAGTGTTTTACATCACAGTGTTTGGGACTGTCAAATTTTTGACTGATGGTGTGTAGGCAAGACTGATGGAAGTCAGCTTCATCGGATTTCCGATGGAAAAATTCATCGGATTAAAATCCATAGGAAATCCGATCGTGTGTATAGGGCTAAAGTGGCACATAATTGTGCAGTGGAAGGAAAATTATGAATAGTTTTCAAGTTTTTTTTACAAATACATATGCATTTGTATTCAGCCCCCCCTGGTTTGTAGACCCACCTTTCACTGCAATTACAGCTGCAAGTCTTTTTGGGGATGTCTCTAACAGCTTTGCACATCTACAGAGTGACATTTTTTCCCATTCTTCTTTGCAAAAGTCTTGCCACAGATTCTCAATTGGATTTAGGTCTGGACTTTGACTGGGCCATTCTAACACATGAATATGCTTTGATCTAAACCATTCCATTGTAGCTCTGGCTGTATTTTTGGGGTCGTTGTCCACTTCACAATTATGTGCCACTTTGTGTTGGTCTATCACATAAAATCCCAATAAAATGCATTTCATGTTTTGGTTGTAACATGACAAAATGTGGAAAGTTTCAAGGGGTATGAATACTCTTTCAAGGCACTGTACATCTATTGATACCCTGACTGTACCAAGCAGTGCACATTTTATGCACCTTTAATGTGATAGATCTGGCAGTATAAGGTCACCCAGTGCTGAGCCAGGAATACCTAAAGTAATCTAAATGCAATGTGCTGATGTACAACAGCAGACCTGCCATATTTTCCCCATGTCCTGATGTGTACATAGAAAATTTTTTTTTTTTCTCTCTCTCTCTCTTTTTTTTGGGGAGGGTGAATTATGGAGATTAAAGGGTATGGGTATAGGGATATTGGAGAGAATTTGGGATAAGGGGAAGATAACAGGGTAAGATGAGAATATAGGTATAGGTAGATAAATACCGTATTTATCGGCGTATAACACGCACCGGCGTATAACACGCACCCCAAGTTTAGGAGGGAATTTTAAGGAAAAAAACTTTTAGGAGGGAAATTCAAGGAAAAAAAACTTACATTTAAATGCAGCATGCAGCCTTGCCCAGTGTCCATCTGCAGCCTTGCCCAGTGTCCATCTGTCCATCTGCAGCCGTGCCCAGTGTCCATCTGTCCATCTGCAGCCGTGCCCAGTGTCCATCTGTCCATCTGCAGCCTTGCCCAGTGTCCATCTGTCCATCTGCAGCCTTGCCCAGTGTCCATCTGTCCATCTGCAGCCGTGCCCAGTGTCCATCTGTAGCCTTGCCCAGTGTCCATCTGTCCATCTGCAGCCGTGCCCAGTGTCCATCTGTCCATCTGCAGCCGTGCCCAGTGTTCATCTGTCCATCTGCAGCCGTGCCCAGTGCCTTTGCGATCGTGTCAGTCCCGGCGGTTTTTAAAATTTGGCGCCGATTTCTGTGGAGAGGAGCGAGCGGGGCCGAGTGTACTTCGGCTGGACTCGGCTCCTCTCGCAGTTCCGCCCATCTCCACTGACTGCGCCGCTGACGGAGAAAGCCGAGTGTACTTCGCCTAGACTCGGCTCTGCTCACAGTCACAGGCAGGACTGCGAGAGGAGCCGAGACTAGGCGAAGTACACTCGGCTTTCTCCGTCAGCGGCGCAGTCAGAGATGGGCGGGACTGCGAGAGGAGCCGAGTAAAGCCGATTGTACTTCGGCTTCGGCTCCGCTCGCTCCTCTCGCTCGTTTTCAGCAGGGGAATTCGGAGTATCGGCGTATAACACGCACCCACGATTTTCCCCTGATTTTAAGGGGAAAAAAGTGCGTGTTATACGCCGATAAATACGGTAATTAGATAAGAGATTAAGGAATTAAGATAGATAAAGATAAAGTAAGATTGTATGAAGGAATAAATACGGTCTTGTTGAAGTTATATATATATATACTAAATGAATATACTATGGACAATGCATAGATTTAATTTTTGAAAGAAATAAGGTAAAGAAATAGGTCTTGAATTAAAATTAGAAATTTCATAGTTATAATATAGAAGCATAGACTGAAAATAATTAACTTAGTTTGCCTTTTTACCTTTTCTTTTATCTCATTTAACCTATAATTTAAGATATAAGTATATATGTATGAACTCTGTTGTTGAAAATAAATAAATAAAGAATTTATAAAAAAGAAAGAGAATTCCATAGTTAATCAATAACTGCCTGGATAGTGTTATGAGGTCTTAATACATCCCCAGCACATGTAATCTGGGTGTAAACTCAGTTTCGGTGCTGTAACATTATATTGCAGGGGACTATAGCAAAATCATTAGACTTCCTGCCATAACATCTTCCTTTTTTATGGTATATTCTTGGTATAATGTAAGTGTAATAGGTCAAAGAAAAATCCCTAGGAGTCCACAGTCTTTATTGTTCATCTGTTTACAATAATCAGGGAAAAAGACAGCCAACACAACCCTCCTTCACTGGGGCTGGGTGAAGTGGGAGAAATGCATTGGCTGCATTGGCTGTCTTTGCCCTGCTTGTAACCAGCTGAACAATTCAAATTTTGGTCTCCTAAGGATTTTTTCTTTGGCTCGCTCTGAGCCATGACACATGGATTTCTCAACTCAGGTAAATATTCCTCTCCTGGGGTCCCAGTCTTTGTGATGAGCTGTTGAATGCAGGATAGTTGGGCTCAAGTAATGACTTTATACACATTTTAAAAACCTGTGAAGACTTGTGTCCGGTGTTTCTCTACCACTACCTCTTGACCATAGTATAATCTGGCCATAGTTCTGTATTTAGTCAGGAGGCATTGTTTTCCTGTGTTTGATGTGCTTTTGGAACATACCTCAAACACAGGTCATCAAAATCCCATTGACTTTACCTAAGCAATACACATGGCAGTTCAGAGGCTGCATTTGACCCAATTTGTGTTTTGGGTGCAGCTTGCAAACTGCAGCATTTGCTTGTAAAATGCTCCACTTTCCATTTGAACACAGCTGTGTGCATTTGTATTAAAGGAGTTGTAAAGGTACATTTTTTATTTTCTAAATAGGTTCCTTTAAGCTAGTGCATTGTTGCTTCACTTACCTTTTCCTTAGATTTCCCTTCTAAATATTTTTTTTCTTTGTTTTCTTTGTCTGAATTTCTCACTTCCTGTTTATCCTCAGTAAGCTGTTCAGTAAGCTGTTCTGGATGACTCCACACCACTCGGATGATGGTGTGGAGTTTAGTGAGGAGAAACAGGAAGTGAGAAATTCTGACAAAGAAAACAAACCTTTAGAAGGTAAATCAAAGGAAAAGGTAAGTGAAGCAACAATGCACTAGCTTAAAGGAACCTATTTAGAAAATAAAAAATGTACCTTTACAACTCCTTTAAGGATGAATTCCAGGGATTCAGCTCCCTTTGTAAAAAGTGAATACACATTATGAGTTAAGTCCAAGGAGGTGCATGACATCTCCTGGACTTCTCTCTATTATTTATGTCTGCAAGATTTTTTGTACTCGCTGATCCTTCTGATCTCTGCGTCGCTGCAGCTGCTATGCCCACCCCTCCACCTATCCAATCACAGATGCCATGGTATTATGTGAACTCATTCACAAATTACAAAGGCTTCTGTGAATGGGCATCAGAGGGGGGGGGCGGCATAGCTGCCCTGTGAGCTTCTCTCCTCTCAGATCCCAGAGTGTCTCTCTGGCAGAGCAGTAAGCCTGTAAGATGTAAATAATAGAGAGGAGTCTAGGAGATGACATGCACCTAGTTGGACATAAAGCAGTGAGAAACTGGACAAAAAAAAATAACAGGTTCCTTGAAAGTTTATGCCATATGCACCGCATACTAGAACATTATGACATACCATTCCAACGAAGCCCTTCAGCGGTGCGCTGTCACCTCTGCCGGGGCTTCCATCTTCACCCAGTCTTCCTATTTGATTTGCGGGCTATGGCCGTTTATATGGGCAGTGCCACGATGACATCACTCCCGCTGCGGCACGCTGCCTTGCATTCCACGGCATACTGTGTGCCCTGAATGCAGAGCGTCAGTGCGCATGTGCGGGTAACATCGTCAGCTATTGCTGATGTGAATATCTCCTAAACGGTACACATTTAGGAGATATTCATTGTACCTACAGGTTAGACTGATTGTAAGCTTACCTGTAGGTACAATTTAACCACTTCGCGCCCGGCCTATAGCAGAATGACAGCCAGGCGGTGGTTCAGTTATCCTGACTGGACATCATATGACGTCCAGCAGGATAACAGCCGCCGGGGCGCACATCGCGGCGATCGGTGGTGCGATGTGTCAGTCTGACGGAGGCTCTTTGCCAAGTGATCAGCTGTGTCCAATCACGGCTGATCGCGATGTAAACAGGAAGAGCCGTTGATCGGCTTTTCCTCACTCGCGTCTGACAAACAAGAGTAGAGGAGAGCCAATCGGCTGCTCTCCTGACAGGGGGGGGTCTGTGCTGATTGTTTATCAGCGCAGCCCCCCCTCAAGTGTCCGCCCAGGACCACCAGGATGCCGCCAGGACCACCAGGGAAGACCACAACACTGGACCACCAGGTATGCCACCCTAGACCACCAGGGAAATACCAATCAGTGCCCAGGGAGCTGCCAATCAGTGCCCATCCAAAATGCCTGCCAGTGCCATAAGTGATGCCTATCAGTGCCATTTATCAGTGCCCAGCAGTGCCGCCCATCAGTTCCGCCTATCAGTGCCACTCATAAGTACCCATCAGTGCAGCCTTTCAGTGCCCATCATTGTCGCCTATCAGTCCCCTCCAGTGCCACCCATGAGTGCCCATCAGTGCCGTCTATCAATGCCCATCAGTGCCGCCTACCAGTGCCCATCAGTGCCACCTCGTTTGTGCCACCTCATCAGTGCCCGTCAGTGCCACCTTATCAGTGCCCATCAGTTAAGGAGGAAACATACTTATTTACAACATTTTATAACAGAAATAAAAGAAAAAAAAATGTTTTTCTTAATTTTCGGTCTTTTTTATTTGTTTAGCAAAAAATAAAAACCGCAGAGGTGATCAAATACCACCAAAAGAAAGCTAATTTAAACAGCGACAGCGCTGAAAGCTGAAAATTGGCTTGGGCAGGAAGGGGGTGTAAGTGCCTGGTATTGAAGTGGTTAAGATGGAGAGTTTACTAGCACTTTAACTCATAGTGTGCCTTCACTTTTTACAAAGTGGCTGCATTCCTGAAATTCAGCTTTAAAAACAAAGCTTTTGGCTAGAACACCCACCAACATGAGCCCTAAATATGCTGCAAAACAGATGTTTTATCATTTACTTGATAGTGCTCATGTGAAATTATGAAGTATGTTCCAAGCCTTTCTCAGAGGAAAACCCATCACATTTCAAGTACAAAATTCTCATATTTGCTAATTTCAGAGTTCCTTAACACAATTTTAAACAGCTGTCATCTGTTCCTCTACAGATCCTACTTTATGTCAATGTTGTGTATTATGTGTTTTATTTTCTTGCTACACTACTAATGATTATTTATAAAAGTAAGTAAGCATTGGGTCTCATGGAAAATTCCTAGTCAATTCCAAGTACAAACATAAGAAATTAATGTGTGATAACATGTAAAACAACTGGAAAAGTATCAAATAAATTATTATATTTGTTTTACATTATATAACCTTTACAATGTGTGTGATTTACTGGAGGGCTAGAGCATGTTCACTTTGCAAAATTACATTTTTACTTAAATGTGTTTAAAATTCACTTTGCAAATAATACCCAATTGTGCTAGGGAAATTAAAAAATAGGGATTTCTTTTTAATCCATTGACGGACACATTAAGTCTTTCACCTTTGGGTTATACTGCCACCTGCGGCAGGATTGGACATTGTACCCTGGCATCCAAAAACATTGGCCAGCCCTGTATAACCCCTCCTACTTATCAGTCTTCATTTTTTTTTTTACAAATTTTCTAAGAGGATGGATTTTTTTTTCTTCAGCTCTGCTGTGTTAATGCATCACATACTAGCAAATTATGAAATACCAGTACTTTCCTTAGAATGAAGCCCTCCAGTGAGCACTGTCACCGCTGACATCTTCATGTCTCCTTTCCGGGTTTGCGGACTACAGCTGTATGAGTTGCCAGGGCAATGATATCACTCCTGCGCATGCGTGCGGGAGCCCTAGGCTCCCGGCGTGGAGTTCGGAAGAGCACATGCGCCGGTGACATCACTGGTGGCATCCAGTGTGAATATCTCCTAAATGGTGCACCTTTAGGAGATATTCATTTTACCTACAGGAAGCCTTAAAAATCACAAAGCACACTTTACTACTGTTTTAAACTTGCCTATAGTTTTGTTTGTTTTTTTTGGTTTGCAAGTGTCCATTCCTTCTGTAGGTGCCAATGTAACCCAAAGGTAAAATATATGTCTTGTGTGTCTCAGTGGACTCCAGGAAAAAAATTAATAATTCTTGCACGAGTGGATAATAAAAGTCAGCAAAGCACACCTTGCTGGCTAGGTAAAAAATCCCCTTACACAATGAACATGCTTTAGTGAAATTAGCCACAATATGTTTTTTTTTTCCTCCTGAAATACTTATCAGTATCCAGGAGTGGGCTTCTCCTCGGTTTGACCGACCTTTGTGATAATCCCACTTCTCCGCCCTGGCACAGAGCAGGTTCTGTGCGAGGTCGAGGCACTAGATAGCTGTCAGAGTTCGGTCAGACTCAGAGACAGCCCTTACCAAGTATTTCAGAGAAAATATACTGTACTTTTATCATAGGTGCACAAGGGAACTAAAATACAGTACATAATATAATTAGGAAGGAAAAGGGAGATGATTCACTTTAATATTGTCACAGCCAAGTAATGCTCTATTGAGTGCTGACTTGTAACGTGCCTCGTATTCACCACTCTTTACACTGTATGTCTTATTTGCAGGTCAGGTGTTTAGTTATCCAGACTCCAACTTGGCTTTAGATCTTGGTCTTCTATTCCTCATGGTAATCCTTGAGTCTGTGCGGTTGTACTTGGGTAAGTATCAATGCATCTTTCTCTTGAAACCTATTTTCTGGAAGAAGACAAAGCAATCAAAAAAAGCTTCAAAAAATGAAAATCCCTCAGATAATTTCAATGCCTCTTCCCATAGCCTTCCTGT
Source organism: Rana muscosa (assembly GCA_029206835.1). Taxonomy (NCBI): domain Eukaryota; kingdom Metazoa; phylum Chordata; class Amphibia; order Anura; family Ranidae; genus Rana; species Rana muscosa. The sequence continues at coordinate 78,871,145 of CM055119.1, read as the reverse complement.
GAAACTGTTTTTATCTGCATGTCCCAGTGGGCAGCTTTAATATTTAGTTTAATTTAGGGGTGCACCGAATGTTATTTTTTTTGGTGAAACTGAAAATGAAAAATACACTAGGCCGAAAACCAAAATTGATACCGAAAATGACCGATACCGAAAATGACTGTTTTAAATTTTTCTTTATATATATTTTAAATAAAATGTATACAATTTTATATAACACATTGCTAATAGTATTAGCAAAATTTCCATGCGGTGCACCTCTAGCAGATATGATGCAGGAGATGGTCAGAGACTGCAGACATAGTACAGGAGATGGTCAGAGAATGGGGACATGGTACAGGAGATGGTCAGAGACTGGGGACATGGTACAGGAGATGGTCAGAGACTGGGGAGATGGTCAGAGACTGGGGACATGGTACAGGAGATGGTCAGAGACTGCAGACATAGTCCTGGAGAGGATCAGAGACTGTGGACATGGTACAGGAGATGGTCAGAGACTGCGGACATGGTACAGGAGATGGACAGAGACTGGGTACATGTTACAGGAGATGGTCAGAGACTGGGGACATGGTACAGGAGATGGTCAGAGACTGGGGACATGGTACAGGAGATGGTCAGAGACTGGGGACATGGTACAGGAGATAGTCAGAGACTGGGGACATGGTACAGGAGATGGTCAGAGACTGCGGACATGGTTCAGGAGATGGTCAGAGACTGGGGACATGGTACAGGAGATGGTCAGAGACTGGGGACATGGTACAGGAGATGGTCAGAGACTGGGGACATGGTACAGGAGATGGTCAGAGACTGGGGACATGGTACAGGAGATGGTCAGAGACTGGGGACATGGTACAGGTAAGTATGTGAGCCCAGGGGGACATGGGGTTGTGATTCAGTGCCAGGAGACACAAGTCAGTGCAAAATCAAGTTGGTGCCACGAGATATGGCAAAGTGGGTTAGAACAGGTAAACACAGGTCAGTGCAGAGAGATGTGGGAATGTAGGTCAGTGCTGGGAAATGAGGGTCAGGGTTGAGAGACAAGGGTCAGAGGAGGGGGACACAGGTCAGGGGAGGGGGATACAGGTCAGAGCTGGAAGACGAAGGTTGGTACTGGGAGACATGGGTCAAGAGAAGAGTCGGTGCTGGGAGATTTGGGGATGAGGGTCAGTGCTGAGAAATTAGGGTCAGGGTCGGGAGACAAGGGTCAGAGGAGGGGGACATGAGGGTCCAGAGGTGTGGGGTCAGAACAGGGGGGTCATAGGTCAGCATTAGGAGACGAGGGCTGGGGTCACAGGTCAGTGTTGGGAGATGTGGGGTCACAGGTCAGTGTTGGGAGATTTGGGGTCACAGGTCAGTGTTGGGAAATGTGGGGTCACAGGTCAGTGTTGGGAGATGTGGGGTCACAGGTCAGTGTTTGGAGATGTGGGGTCACAGGTCAGCACTAGGCACAGCTCACACCCCCCCAGGCCGCCTCTCACCGTCCTCTTCCCGAACACATCCAGCCTCTGTTGCTTCACATTGAAAGCGGCACCAACAGGAGCCCAGCCGGTACTGACAGAGCGATGCCCAGATGCCCCCCGGACCTGCCGGGACAGGCTGTAGAGGAGGCGCCGCAGGGACAGGATGCTGCCTGATGACACCCGGCTCCGTGTGACCCGCTAGAGGGGAGGAGGAACCGCGGCCATGTGGCCGGGGTGAGAGCTGACGTCGTGGTACCATGTGACCTCCGGAGAGAGGGCAGGAATGACGAATTTGTGGTGGGGAGGGAGGACAGGACACTCAGTGTGATATTGGAGGGGAGGGGAGCAAGAGAGGAGAGGACTGCGGCGCGCCGCGCCAGAAGGACACCCCCGTAATGGGCAGGCCCCGCCCCATTTTCGGCTCAATTATCGGCAAGATCTCTCTTTCGGCAAATTGCCAAAAAAGGCAATTTTCGCCCGATATGTTTCGGCAGCTGGAATTTTGGTGCATTCCTAGTTTCATTGTATAGTCTGTAATATACACCGATATGGCTGTCTTTATGACCACTGACAGGTTAAGTGAATAACACTGATTATCTTGTTACAATGGCATCTGAAAGTCAGTGAGATTTATAAGGCAATATGTAAACATGTTGTCTCTGAAGTCGATGTGTGTAACCACTTGCCGACCAACGACGTACCTGTTTGTCGCTAGACCTCAACTGGTTATACCGGGATGATGCCTGCAGCTGCAGGCATCATGCCAGTAACGTTTTTTTTAGAACTAGTGGTCGGCTCTCTTGTAAAAGCAAGTCCAATCCATGGAGGCAACTTACAGAGTGACGGCTTGGTGCCAGATACCACAGACCTTCAGAGGTCTACTGGCGTCCATGCCTCGATGGGTCAGGGCTGTCTTGGCAGCAAAAGGAGGAATTTTATGTTAAATCTAAGTTTATTGAAAAAACAGAAAGTATGCCCTCCTAAATTGGGACATACAAAAAGGGAGGTACATACATAAAACACAGTAAAAATAAATCAAATAAACGATTAAATCAAAAGAAAAGTGCCCAAAATCCACCAAAGGAACTAGGAAAGCTAACCAGCCTTTACCCAACAAGTAGGCCCCAAAGCTCAGAGGATTCTCTGTATATGTTCCAGGGGAGCGTTCGTGTGTCCCATTTCTTCTTCCAGGAACGATTCCATGCATTCGATATGGTCCATCAACCAATTTTTAATTTTCAAAGTTTAACTGAACAAGCTGAAGATAGAAGTTGATCGGTTTCCATGCACAACTTCCAGATTCCGTCTGCTTCAGTTTAAAAAAATTCCCCCAGATATATGCTTTTTGCCTTACACTACTGCACAATGACTGTTCTCCACTCTCGGGGTAATACTGTGGAGTTGGTATGACCTTGCTGAAAACATAGCCCTCTACAGGCTATGAACATATGGACACTATAGGCTCTAAGGCTGGCCACAAATGGGGCAGTATTTCAGATTAGACAAAAGTACAATAAATAATCAGATCACAGCCCTCGGGCTTACACATTGAGAATGCTGGGGCAGGATTATTTCAGGCGTTATTTATGCGCTATTTTTAGCGCTAAAACGCCTGAAATACGCCTCAGTGTGAAAGGGGCCTAAGTGAGGGAAAGCCCCAAATTTTTAGTTGTCACCAGAGGAGGAATAGAGGGGACAACTTCCAATAAGGACATTTTCCTCCGGTGGCAACCGTGTAAGAAGTGAGGAGAGATTTCCTTACACTTCCTATTGTGTCTACAGGACAGGAAGATAAGGGAAGTCTCCTGAATAGGCCCAGGAAAAGGAATAGAAATTCTAACCATAGTCTCCTCTATCTAAAATGACAAAAATGTTTTCAATGTATTTTAAAGTAAACTGGTAAAAGAGAAATACGGAGGTTGCAATTGCACATCTACTTCTAAAAATACTAATTACTGGCTGTGTCCAGCTTCAACACTTCTGAATCAATGACACAGAGCAAGTGTGCATCAAATGAAAATCAGAGAAATGTCATAATTCTTATACTTGTTTAGGATCATTAATTCAATCTATTGAAGCCAACGCCTTACCCCGACAGCCATGCAACTAGCATTTTCAGCTGCGGTATCCTACATATTTTCCAAATGTCACATTTCCTTCCTAATCACATTCCATGATATATATATATATGACCACTAGATGGAGCATTTACACATCTGTATACGAGAAACGATCAAAATAGGGAACATCAAGAAAGTAAAAATGAATAAGACACATTAAAAATTACTTTTATATAAATAGAAAGTAGAAAATTTGGTTTGGTGTGTCTATGACTAACATGGTATGGTGATGTTCTAGTGTAGCCAAACACACAAGAGACTTAAATAATCAAAATCAAGACATTTGTTGGCGGCACTTATTAGCGTGCCAATATGTTGCCAGGGAATGGAATTCCCAGGAATCATGCTTTGTCAGTAATTGACACTCTTGGCTTCTGGGCAGTTCTGTGATCCAATAAAAACTACTGTTGCATCTATAGCATCATTAGATCTGTTGGACTGAGGCAGGATATCATCTATTGTAGTGATACATTTGACTTTTGTAATTTAGGCATCTATTATACTTTCTCTATATAGTAGTTATAAGTAGTTAACTCTTTTTCACAAGAATATTTTAAAATATAGACTCTTGTCACATAAGCCATTTTGTAATTAAATGTTATAAAACATTTTCTTTCTTTTTTATTTTGCAGCCATCTTATACTGTATCGTTTCCAATCCTTGTCCATCTAAATTCTAGATACATTGAGGCTGAAATATACAAATATGAGTAGATGAAACATATCCCTGTTTCCTACAGCAATAGGGTTTCATCTGTTATTTTTTTAACCTGCTGTGGAAAACTGCTGCAATCTGATTGGTTGTTATGGGCAGCCATGCCTTTCTCATTACCTGTTTTGTATAAATTAGCCCACCCTTGTTCTGAAAGCTTGGGTTTAGAACATTAGTAATTGATGCAACAAAAGAAAATAATGGGTCATTTTATAACTGTCACACATTTTTTTTAATTACAGGAACAATGGGGAATTTAACAGAAGAAGAGCTTCCCTTAGGATCCAGTCTGATTTTGACTATTGGCAATGTCTTCCTGTCTGTATATTTCCTGGTGTGGGAGACGTACATCCTAAGAGCAGATCTCATCATAAATGGTATCCTGTTGGTTCTTTATGGACTGGAAGCAATCCTAGAAATGTTCACCATTGCCACATTTTTCCGTTAACATTAACAGCACATTGTAGAATATATATTTAAGACTCTGATGTTCAGAGAAGAATACTAAATAACACTATGGTCAAAAGACAAACAAATAAAATATTTGGCAAGTAGTAAAGGGCATGTTTTACAAAGAAAGTCTATTAAAGCACTGTGGAACCTCAGTGCAGGGACTGTGGGGATTAAGCGCAGATTGCATCACCAAGAAGTTAAGTATCCAGTTTTATTTTAGTGGTAAGTTAAAGCAGTAGTAAACTGCACCAATTTAATTGTTTTGTATTCCTGCAAGGTGAAGGCATAATGTGCTAGTATGCATCGCATACTAGCACATTATGAAATACCTCAGAACAAAGCCCTCCAGCACTGCGCTGTCACCGCTGAGAGGCACTTCCATCTTCACCCAGTCTTCCTTCCGGGTTCCGTCCCCTGGCCCTCTGATTGGCTGCGCCACAATTATGTCTCTCCCGCACATGTGTGGGAGAGTCCCGGAGCGCGGCGCGGGGCTCTGAAGGGACAGCACGGGTATAACGTCCCTTCAGAGCACATGCGCCGGTGACATCAGCAGCTGCATGCAGTATGAAAAGCTACTAAACTGTGCATGTTTAGAAGATTTTCACTGCACCTACAGGTAGGTCTTATTATAGGCTTACCTGTAGGTACACGTGCCAAAAAAGGGCTTACTACCGCTTTAAAGGTTTAGGGGAGGATTAGGGTTAAGACTTATTAAAGTGTTAAAGCTATAGAGAAACAATAATAGTTTGGGATAAAGGATCTTTTTTTTTTTTTTTTTTGCGTTTATACAATTTTAAGCTATGAATTCCCAGAGCACTAGCGGTTAGCCAGTGAGACAAAACAGTTAGAGCTCCATCTGCTGGCTGCATAACAGACTACATAATGCTCACAGATCATAAAACTGACAAACAACAAAAATTTTACTTTTTGAGTCTTTTTTTTTTTTAACATTATAAACAAAAAGAAGATACTATACTTTACTTTTACGGGCTCATTTAGGCCTTGTTCACACGTGCTAAAAACACTGACACAGAATAAAAGCGCCTATAGCATTAATGCACATTGTTCATTGCGTTTGACATGCGTTTTAGAGGCATTAAAAAATGCTCTATGCACATTTGATGTGTGTTTAAACAGGAGTTTGTGGACATGAATTTGTGGAGCTTCAAAAACACTCGTGAGACGCCTGCTTTTGAAAGTAGTGTAAACTTAGCCAAAGTGTTAGAAATTAAGCTTTTAAGTGTTACTAAACACACAACAGTACAATCAGTCTGTATATGCAGCATAGCATGCTTGTTATTAAGGGGTTAATCCTCTGCGTTGTGTAAAAAGGCTGTTTTATCCTGTATGCACAGATCCTCCCCCTCCTGCAATGTCTATCTGGGGAAAGCCAGCTAACACACAGGCAAAAGCCAACCTGCACATGCTCAGTTGTGTCTTTTATGCTGGAGAGAACATTTACTTGTTCTCAGAGATAGCCAGGTCGCATGATATCGACATCACACATGTGGGCGTGTAAACAGGCTGCAGTGAGAAAATTTCCATCTTCCTGAACTCTCAGCACTGAAGAAACTGTTCAGTTTATGATGTAACCGTGGTATACAGATCATACAAAAGGGTATATAGTGGCAGTATTTTATTGTAAAAAGAAGGTTTATAAGCTGTGGGCATTGTGGGGGGGTGAACTATTTTCATATTACTCGGATTAGTAACACTTTAAAAGGGACCATGCCGTTCAGTGTAATTTTACTGCTTCTTGGTGGGGAAAAGCAAGCAGGGGTGATTTGCAAAGATATACAAATCTAGGAACCAGATCTTCATAGCTTTTAGCCTGACAATCTAGGAAATTCTCTACCTGTCCAAAAATGCACAACTGGGTATAGAAAGTATAGCAATGCATTTATTTTACTTTTTAAGTCTTGACCATTATAAACAAAGAAGAAGTTAGGATTTCTAAAGTGTTAAGAACTGAGTACTGTTTATATCTAATGTCCTGTGTATAGACAGTTCTTTCCTGTACGGTTATCAACATTTTTATTCATCACTGGAAGAAATTACTTTACACAGTGGGGTTGATTTAATAAAGGCAAATAGACTGTGCAGTTGCACTCTGCTCCAGAGCTTAGTAAATTAGGTGAAGCTTCACTTTGCAAAGAATACCCAATCACATGCAAGGAAAGTAAAAAATAAAAAAAAGCAGCATTTATGCTTGCACATGATTGGATGATGGAAGTCAGCTGAGCTTCCCTCATTTAGCAAGTTATGGAGTAAATGCCCTTGCAAAGTGCACAGTCTATTTGCCTTTAGTAATCCAACTCCACTGTCATATTATTATTCTAAGCCAAGGTAGGACCATTAAAACAAGAAAATGTTCTATTGGAAATCCTAGCACAGGAATGTATAGTAAGAGCAAAAGGCAGTGTGTCTAAAATCTGGTGCTTTGATGTTCCATGCTTCTGTGATCTAGATATTCAAAGATTTTCACTTTTCCATCTATATTACATCATTCCTCATGGTCTGAACCAGAACAAGCACTCTGGACCTATGATGTAATATGAGCACCCACTATTTTGCTCCATGCATTTGGGGTTAATTTACTAAAGGCACATAGACTTTGCAAGTTTCCCAGAGCTTAGTAAATGCGGTGAATCTCATCCAATTATGTGCAAGCAAAAATGATTTTCTTTTTTTATTTTCTGTGAACCTGATGCCGCGTACACACGATCATTATTCACGGCGGTTAAAAAACCGCCGTGAATAATGACAGGAAAAACGAGGGAACCGCTTGGTTCCCTACACACGGTCGTTTTTCCCGTAATTTTTTCTCTTGACGAGAAAAACGACAGTCTGTGGGCTCCGCGGCAGTGTTTCCCTATGGGAAAACTGCAGCGGAAAAAAATGCTGGAAAAAACGACGAGAAAATTTAGAACATGTTCTAATTTTTCTCGTCGTTTTTTATGCCGTTTTTCTCGACGAGAAAAACGACATAAAGCCCACAGACGATCGTTTTTCTCGGCGAAAAGAAAAAATGCCGTTTTTCTCGTCGAGAAAAGCGGTCGTGTGTACGCGGCATGATTGTGTATAAAGCTTTACCACATTTCCCAAGCTCTGGGGAAAATGAGTGCAACTGTACTTGCAAAGTGCACAGTCTATTTTCCTTTAGTAAGTCCACTTCAATGATTACCTTTCAATATGTTTTCCTACACTAATTGTCTTTAACATTAATGTATGTGTCTTAACAAACTGTTTAAAATATATGGAATTCTGAAATGTATTTTTCTACCGAAATTTGTATTCCACTTTTTTTAAATTATAATCCATTTATAATTGTGTAGTGAATTTTTCTATAAATAAATGACCTAATTGCAGTTTGAAACAATACCTTAGGTGTGGATGCATTATTACAGCTTAGTAGTTGTGTACAGAAACTGCATAATTTGTTATAAAGTCATTAAGAAAAATAATAATAATAATACATTTAAAAATTCACTGGCAAAAATGTGAGATTCGCTTAGATGAACTATGAATGGAACTATTTGTCCTTTTGGAGAACTTTCAGAGAAAGAAAAAAAACATCTGAGCTTATGTTGGCCAAGTCTTCAAATGCATCAACCATTAAAACTGTTACAAATCTGATGTTGACACAAGGTGATGTGAACAATGGTACCAATGTAGCTAATAGTGGACAAAGTTGTGTTTTGAGCTCTAGGTATCAAGGCTTTTGTTCAAGAAAAGCCGGAATAAACAAACCCATTGTCTAAGGATGAGATCGTCTCTTAGAGAAGGACCACAATGTTTACTCCCCAATGTTAAATAAACGCCTGGTTAATTCTACAACCAAAGTCCGATTTTAACAACAAGAGAAACATCCAAGTTTTGTAAAAAAATCTTATATATCTGTATATATAGATATAGGACCATAAGTGACATTTTAAGAAAACCTCTGTATACATGTTGCATTATAAATACACGATATTAGAAATATATAAGAAGTGTGATTTTATAAATAGAAGTGTTTTGAAAAGCTAATTAGCATAATGAAAGACATCAAATTGATTATAAAAACATAAATTAACCTGCATTTAGAGATTAACACATATTCAAAATATATAGATAATTATTTTTGTGTGCTATTGATTGATATTAGGGATGAGCCGAACACCCCCCTGTTCGGTTCGCACCAGAACCTGCGAACAGACAGAAAGTTTGCGCGAACTTTAGAACCCTATTAAATACAATGGACTCGAACGTTCGAAATTAAAAGTGCTAATTATAAAGGCTAATATGCAAGTTATTGTCCTAAAAAGTGTTTGGGGACCCGGGTCAATGTATCAATGCAAAAAAAAGTTTTAAAAACGGCCGTTTTTTCGGGAGCAGTGATTTTAATAATGCTTAAAGTGAAACAATAAAAGTAAAATATTCCTTTAAATTTCGTACCTAGGGTGTGTGTATAGTATGCCTGTAAAGTCGCGCTTGTTTCCCGTGCTTAGAACTGCCCCTGCACAAAGTGCATTTCTGAAGGAAATAAAGTCATTTAAAATTCACTCATAAGTGACATTTTAAGAAAACCTCTATATAATGAATTGTCGGCTCCCGGCAATACATAGAAAAGTCATTGGTAAAAAAAAAAAAATATGCGTGAGGGTCCCCCCAAATTCAATTACCAGGCCCTTCAGGTCCGGTATGAATATTAAGGTGAACCCTGCCGCAAATTAAAAAAAAAATGCGTGGGGTTCCCCCAAATATCCATACCAGGCCCTTCAGGTCTGGTATGGATTTTAAGGGGAACTCCACCCCAATTTTTTTTTTTTAAATGGCGTAGAGTTCCCCCAAAAATCCATACCAGACCCTTTATCCGAGCACGCAACCTGGCAGGCCACAGGAAAAGAGGGGGGACGAGAGAGCGCCCCCCCTCCTGAACCGTACCAGGCCACATGCCCTCAACATGGGGAGGATGTCCCCATGTTGATGGGGACAAGGGCCTCATCCCCACAACCCTTGCCCGGTGGTTGTGGGGGTCTGCGGGCAGGGGGCTTATTGGAATCTGGAAGACCCCTTTAACAAAGGGGACCCCCAGATCCCGCCCCCCCATGTGAATTGGTAATGGGGTACATTGTACCCCTACCATTTCACAAAGAAAGTGTAAAAAATTGTAAAAAAAAACACAGACACGGTCAACATTATGTCCAACATATGTCCAATAAACACTATGGGGTTGATTTACTAAAATCAGAGAGTGCAATATCTGGTGCAGCTCTGCATAGAAACGAATCAGCTTCCAGGTTTTTTTGTCAAACCCTAATTGAACAAGCTGAAGTTAGAAGTTGATTGGCCACCATGCACAACTGCACCAGATTTTGCACTCTCCAGTTTTAGTAAATCAACCCCATAGTGTTTATTGGACATATGTTGGACATAATGTTGACCACTGTATTCAGCTTGTTCTTCTTCATACCCACAATGCGAATTGTTTAATCTGTACAGCTTGTTTAAATCAATAAATAGATTGAACTAGAAATGTTGAGGTGTGAAAGGGGCCTAATGCCTGGTTCACACTAGTGCGATTTGAGTCACACAGTGTCAGGAAAGGTTCCATCCGCTGGGGATATTTATTATTTGGCTTGCAGTACTGTGGTCCACCAGCAGGTGTCTCCTGGCAGTGTGGAACTGTCAGGAGAATTTCTCCCTGCTGGTATTATATTATCCTTTGGACGCAGTACTGGTCTCCACCAGTGGATGGATCCTGGCAGTGTGGAGCGAACTGCTCTTCCTGCGCTCAGGTGTGACTTGAAGCCAATTACAAGCCTTCCTATTTATATCCGGCAAGTACAAACATACCTTGCCCTGGTATCTCTCTCCCTGACTTAGAACCTGCGATCCTGACTTTGAGCCTGCATCCTACCTGACCCGATCCCTATCCTGAGTCCATCCTGCACCTGCCCCTCCTGTCTCCTGAGAACCATGGTCACCTGTCCTCCTGTTACCTGAGTACTTTGGATCCCTGCTCTGCAGCCTACCCATCCGTCCCCTCCCTGTTCCTGTTTGTCTCCCGTCCTTACCCATCTGCTGACATCCCCTTGTGTATGACCTCGGCCTGGCTTTACTACGATTCTGGTATCTCCCATTATTGTACATATTGTCTATAGTCACTGTTTATTGGTTGATTTATTGCACAGTGTTCTGTTGGAGGTGGTTGTGTGTTTGTTCATTGATCTTAATAAATTATTATATTTTCACCTACATCCGTTTGGTCTCCTCTGTGCGGTCACACAGTCTGGTCTACTAGCTTCTCTGACACACAAAATGACATGACAAGGGAATTCACTTTGTTTTTAATGGTGTCTGTTCACATCAATGCGACTCAGTATGGGGAGAATTTTGAAAAGGTTCCTGTACTACTTTGGGGCCATTCCAGTGCAATTCTGGCCTCACAGAATATACAAGCCTTATCAAAGTTTCACTTTCAAAAAGCGAAAGCCCTATGAATCACCTACTCAATGAACCCATGTGTGGGACCATATAACCTCCATAATCTGAGAAGAGACCTGCAGTTTATTATAGAATATGAAAATGAAAACTATGACTACAAGAGGAGCTTTGAACTCTACTTCCTACCTGACAACTGTCTTAAGCCTCGTACACACGATCAGATATCCTATGGATTCTAATCCGATGGTTTTGTCCATCGGAAATCCGATAAAGCTGACTTCCATCAGTCTTGCCTACACACCATCAGTCAAAAAACCGACCGTTCCAAACGCGGTGACGTAAAACACTCCGATGAGCCGAGAAAAATTAAGTTCAATGCTTCTGAGCATGCGTCGACTTGATTCTGAGCATGCGTGGGTTTTTTATCCAATGGACTTGCCCATAGACGATCGGAATTTGCTATCGGTTTTTGATCCATCGAAAAAATTTAAAACATGTTCTATTTTTTAAAACTGATGGAAAAAAGACAGATGGGTCCCATACACGATCGGTTTGTCCAATGAAAACAGTCCATCGGACTGTTTTCATCGGTAAAACGGATCGCGTGTACAGGGCTTTAGTCGTACAGAACAGGATGAAGAAGACCGAAGAAAAATGGTGCGCAGCCTTATCAAATCACACTCAAAGCACTCCCTGAGCTTGGAGTCCCTGTGCCTGGCCATAAACTACCTGGACAGGCTCCTACCTAACCTCCATGGTGGAGAGGTGCACCTACAACATCATGGCCATCACCTCAATGGTATTTGCCTTGAAAATATCAGAAAAATATAGCAAAGAATTGCACCAGTTAATTCTGAGTTTTCGTAGGTATTACACCAACACCACGATGTGGACTATGGAAGCAATGATCTTGAATGAACTCAGGTACCGCCTAATTGCTCCAACCACCAACTTTTTCTTGAAGCATCTTATCATGAAGCGGATGGTCAGTGCAGAGCTCAGCGCACAGATAGTGGAGGCGAACCATATTCTGATGGGATGTGCAAAAGCAGCCGTTAAACTCTGCCTGACAGAGTACTATTACTGCTCTATCCCTCCATCACTGCAGGCCATCTGCTGTGTCAAAGCTGCTGAATGGGTGCTCTGCCCAGACAAGACTGTCACCATCACTGATGTACTAGGATACCCAAATGAAAAAGTGCAGGAGGTGCTAGAGTACATGATTACTCTAATTAAAGACAACTCTGACTACTTCAGCAGCCTCACAAAATTTGAAGATACCATCTACCTATATCAGTGATGGCGAACCTTGGCACCTCAGATGTTTTGGAACTACATTTTCCATGATGCTCAACTACACTGCAGAGTGCATGAGCATCATGGGAAATGTAGTTCCAAAACATCTGGGGAGCCAAGGTTCGCCATCACTGACCTATATCAATACTGAGTGCTCCATGCTTAGCAATTCGAACACCACCAAAAAGAGGAAGCTGTAAACTAACACCACCACCAAAGGCATATCCCCATAAAAATATTAACATTTACCAACATACCAAAGAAAAGAAGTCCCTTCATCCTGATGGAGCCACTAACTCTCAGGTGAACACTCCAGACTTCTACCAAAGAAAAAGAGTCCCTTCATTCTGATGGAGCCACCAACTCTCAGGTGAGCACACTCAAATTATGGCCACGCCCCCATCCGGCATCTTCAAGAGGCATGTGAGGAGCTGTATTTATGGGGGGGGGGGACAGAGGGGTGTACTGTGTGTGGGGGGAGGGGTATAGGGCTGTATTTTTGTGTGTTAGGGGGTGTATTTTATATATATATATGTGTGTGGGGGAGGGGTGTGTTATCTGTATATGAAGGGGTATTATATATGTGGGGGAGGAGTGTATTATATGTATATGAGGGGGGTGTATTATATTTTTGTAGCGGGGGTCCCAATTTAGGGGGCTGCTATATTAAATTTAGGGGTGATTCGAGTGGTAGTTGGCTCGGATCTTCCAATTTGTTGGACTCTGCCTTGCTGCTGTTTTCACCTGGCGTGCAGTTCCTCTTAGAAGTATGGGTGGCGCTGTCACTTGTACTCGGGGTTGAACCACAGGTGATGGAGTGGCGATTGGGTGTCCTCTCTCGGCAGCTGTGCAGTGGGCGTGGTCTACCCGCTGTGCATGCCGGGAGAGGGTACAAAAGGGGCAGACACCATTGGTCAGGGTGGACTTACTACCCCAGGGACCTGTACCCGGGGGAACCTATGGTTCTGGAATCCAAGTTAAAGTGCATGGCCCTCCAGGCCATGGGGCCACGTGCGCCTCAGTCCCAGGCACCTTTAGTCCTGGGACTGCAACTTCAGCCCTGGGCCCAACACCTTTAGCTGGAGCCCACTTCGGGGAGGAAGAATCCCAGGGTGCCGCCTTGCGAGGGGACCCGCATCTGGAAGAGGAGGCTGGGGGAGGACCGTTCCGAAGGACTGGTGAGAAATCACAGTGAAGGAAGGGGCCCAGTAACTCTCTGGAGGGATGTCATCCATCCGAAAAGGGATCTAACAGCGTAACCATTAGGAGGTTCGGGACAATATAGATTCTGTGGCAGGGGATCTCCCGATGGCATCTATCAAGGGAATCTGATTGACTGTTCGAGCTACATGCCGGCTGCTAGTGCCATTGGGTGACTATCCGGGTGAGCTATACCCACTCGGGATCGAGTGGCGAAGAACCCAGGAGTGTCTGAATCTGATCTGCCCTTTCTAACAAATTTCTCTCTTCTCAACTTTGTGGTTATTCATGCATAAGGAAAATAAACTCTACGTTGGAGTTGCTACTGGTGTGGACCTTGGAGTTACTTGGGGGTATAGAGACGTGTCCTTTACATTCTAGGGGACGAGAACCAACTTTTAGGAGAACCTTGCTGCAAGACCCATAAGTTACAAGTCTGCTTAACCTCTGCAAACCAGACGGTACGGGCATGGTGGCATGGTGTGCCTTTTCCTCCTGTGAGTGAGCCAAAGACGGGAGTAAAAGGGCTGTGTGCTACATTTTTATATATATATATCTAGCGCACCCACCTATCCCCCTCCTGCATTTAACTTGGCTCCTTGCAGGGGGAGACAGGCACACCACACCACAAGCCCACACCCTCCTGTGCAACCAGAGCCAAAATCCTCCTGAGCATGATTCTCACCTCTACTATGGGTAGATGCAAGTCCTTGACTTCCTCAGTAATGTAAATGTCCACACCAGCTGAAACTCCAACTCAGTATTTGTTCTCACTTTGCAATAAACAGTCTCTTGGATAGGAAAGGGTTGGAGCAAAGGCAACAGAACAGCCTAAGGTGTGGAGGAGGTCCAGGCACAAACGTAGCTCAAACTCTTCGCTGTTCAGATTCTCAAACAGTTTTAGGCGCACAGTCTCTGCCACAGACCGTTAAGTTGGTCTCTGCCACAGACCTGGTGAATAAGGCCACTGCCACGGACCTGGCTAAACTATTGGTCTCTGCCACAGACCTGGTGAATAAGGCCTCTGCCACTGACCTGATGAACTTGAACTTCCTTCTTAGAACATAGCCCTTGTCAAGGAGAAGATGTCCCCCTAGAGAGTCAACAGACCCTTCCTTCACCGTGACTCTCGCATCGGTCCTTCGGAATAATCCTCCCTTCTCTTAGGATGCGGGTCCCCTTGCAAGGCAACACCCTGGACTCCTCAATCCCTAGCAGGCCCCAGCCGAAGGCGCTGGGCCCCGAGCCGTCGCTGCAGCTCCCGGGTCTCCATACCCAGGCGGACAGGAACGATGAGGTAGTACCTCACCCCAGGCTAAAGGTGCCTGAGGTGGAACTGGAACACAGCCTCCGGGCCGAGGGCACCGGGAGATGAGCCACATGCACGCCCAGGCTGAAGGTGCCTGGGGGTGAACCCCAATCAAGAGATGTCTGCCCTTTTTATATCCTCTCCCGGCATGCACAGCAGGTTCCCCGCCCCGCTGTACGGCTGTCGAGAGGGGACACAAAAAGCACAGCACTACGCTCGTGGTTCAACCCCGGCCCAGAATGGCAGCGCCACCCGCAGGCCACAGGGAACTCATCACCAGAATTATCCCCTGAGGACAAAAATTGGTCCATAGCCACTAACAATCAAGGTGTCTGAGCCTAATTACCACTCAGAGACTTCCCTTAAATTGAACACCCCGCTACACACGCATATATATATATATATATATATATATATATATATATATATACACACACAGTATATACATATATATATATATATATATATATATATATATATATATATATATTCTGTTGCCTTATGGGTGATGGGAAATCTCCATTAACAGCTGTAAATAAAATTGCATATAGATATATATATTTCAGGTAGAAGGAAATATATTTAAAGTATTGAGTGCTGTGTATTTCTTACGGTAATTAGCTAAAACTTCAAAGGGTGGCCTTTTGTTTTCCTATTTACATTGGACATGGGCTGTAAACAAAAGCCTGCTGTGACTCATCCAACCATGCTATGCCCAAAAAATTTACTAGACCAATCAGGGAGAATTATATTAGCCACTAGTGATGAGCCGAACACCCCCGGGTTCGGTTCGCACCAGAACCCGCGAACGGACCGAAAGTTCGCACGAACTTTAGAACCCTATTAAATACAATGGATGCGAACGTTCGAAATCTAAAGTGCTATTTATAACGACTAATATGCATGTTATTGTCCTAAAAAGGGTTTGGGAACCCGGGTTCTGCACCAGGGGACATGTATCAATCCCAAAAAAAGTTTTAAAAACTGCCGTTTTTCTGGAGCAGTCATTTTAATGATGCATAAAGTGAAAAAAAAAAGTCAAATATTCCTTTAAATATCGTACCTGGGGGGTGTCTAAAGTATGCCTGTGAAGTGCCACGTGTTTCCCGTGTTTAGAACTGTCCCTGCACAAAATTACATTTCTAAAGGAAAAAAAGCCATTTAAAACTGCTTGCGGCTTTAATGTAATGTCTGGTCCCGGTAATATGGATGAAAATCTTTAAGAAAAATGGCATAGCTACCCCATCACAGCCCCCCCCCCCCCTACCCCAGCCCATTACCAGCCCCTTTGGGTCTTGTATGGATATTAAGCGGAACCCCGCACACAAAATAAAAAAGGCCCTATATACTCTGAACAGCCGTATACAGGCGGTGCATACAAGACAGGGACTGTAGGTTTGTTCTTATGTAGAATCTGTTTGTAATTTTGAACAGGTGCATTGTTTAAGTGTAGCTCCAGCCAAAAAATCTATTTTTAAGTTTTTTGGAAAACATAGGGAAGGGTTATCACCCCTGTAACATTTGTTTTGCTGTCTGTGCAGTGTGCACCTGTTCAGAACAGTTCACCTCACTTTCCGTCCTAATGACAAATGTGTTTTGAAAATTTGGGGTTTTTATTGAAACAAGAATTGGTGATAAAGCATCAGTGGAGAGGAGACACTTTTTTTCCCATATTAACTCTTACAGGAGAGAATTTGCCTTCCTAGGGGTAGATTTCCTCTCACTTCCTGTTGTATCCTTCCGTTTGCAAGGAGGAGTCGTTTGTAAGTTGGATGTTTGAAAGTAGGGGCCTGCCGTAGATACTCAGCTGAAATTTGCCCCTTACATGTTGGTGTTGCCACAACACTGTGAGCTCTCACAGTTACTCTTGGTGGGCGCATGAATGGGCCCTGCTGTAAATTATTATATCAAGAATTGTAATTGCATGCCCCTGTTGAACAGGGGCTGAAAAATTGGGCCTTTGGTGGTGGTGGTGGTGGTGGTGTTGACACAACACTGTAAGACCTCACAGTTAGTCTTGGTGGGCGCAGGAATGGGCCCTGCTGTGAATTATTAGATCAAGAATTGTAATTACATGCCCCTGTTAAACAGGGGCAGAAAAATTGGGCCTTAGGCACTGGTGCCACAACACTGCAACCCCTCACAGATACTGTACTTGGAGCACAGCAATGAGCCCTGTTGCAAAGTATTGCATCAAAAATTGTAATTACACGCCCCTGTTAAACAGGGGCTGAAAAATTGGGCCTTAGCCACTGGTGCTGGTGCCACGACACTGCAACCTCTCCCAGATACTCTAGTTGGAGTGCAGGAATGAGCCCTGCTGCAAAGCATTGCATAAAAAAATTTAATAACACGCCCCTGTTAAACAGGGGCTGAAAAATTGGGCCTTAGCCACTGGTGGCGGCACCAAGAAACAAAAATGTTCTTCCAAGCTATCATCATCAATCGGATCATTGAGGAGGAGGAGGATAGTCAGTCAACATAACAGGACAGTCTCTCAGCATCAGCATCAGTCTTGAAGGGATGTGACATTTGAAAATAAATTTGTCTGTTATATCAGCTTCAGGTGTTTGGTAGCTGGTGGTGATCCAAGACTGGTTCATCTTTATGAAGGTCAGTCGATCAACAGAGTCGGTGGACAGGCGCACCCTGTGATCCGTGACAAATCCTCCAGCAGCACTGAATGTGCGTTCTGAAAGAACGCTGGATGCAGGACAGGCCAGTAGCTCAATTGCATACTGTGCAAGCTCTGGCCAGTGATCCATCCTCAAGACCCAGTAAGCCAGAGGATTTTCGGTGGGGAAGGTGTCCAAGTCTGACCTTGCCCCTAGGTATTCCTGCACCATGTATATCAGACGCTGGCAATGGTTGCTGGAACCGATCATACCTTGGGGCTGCGGACTAAAGAATTGTCTGAACGCATCGGTCAGACAGCCACCTTCCCCACCGCTCCTTCTTTGACTGACCGAAGCCTCAGCAACTCGCTGTCCAGGACTAGTGATGAGCCGAACACCCCCGGGTTCGGTTCGCACCAGAACCCGCGAACGGACCGAAAGTTCGAACGAACATTAGAACCCTATTAAATACAATGGATGCGAACGTTCGAATTCTAAAGTGCTAATTATAACAACTATTATGCATGTTATTGTCATAAATAGGGTTTGGGAACCCGGGTTGTGCACCAGGGGACATGTATCAATGCAAAAAGAAGTTTTAAAAACGGTCGTTTTTCGGGAGCAGTCATTTTAATGATGCATAAAGTGAAAAAAAAAAAGTCAAATATTCCTTTAAATATCGTACCTGGGGGGTGTCTAAAGTATGCCTGTGAAGTGCCACGTGTTTCCCGTGTTTAGAACTGTCCCTGCACAAAATGACACTTCTAAAGGAAAAAAAAGCCATTTAAAACTGCTTGCGGCTTTAATGTAATGTCTGGTCCCGGTAATATGGATGAAATTCTTTAAGAAAAATGGCATAGCTACCCCATGACCCCCCCCCTACCCCAGCCCATTACCAGCCCCTTTGGGTCTTGTATGGATATTAAGGGGAACCCCGCACATAAAATAAAAAAGGCCCTATATACTCTGAACAGCCGTATACAGGCGGTGCATACAAGACAGGGACTGTAGGTTTGTTCTTATGTAGAATCTGTTTGTAATTTTGAACAGGTACATTGTTGAAGTGTAGCTCCAGCCCAAAAATCTATTTTTAAACTTTTTGGGAAACATAGGTAAGGGTTATCACCCCTGTAACATTTGTTTTGCTGTCTGTGCCCCTGTTCAGAACATTTCACCTCACTTTCCGTCCCAATGACAACTGTTTTTGAAATGTGGTGTTTTTCTTGAAACAAGGATTGCTGATAAAGCATCAGTACAGATGAGACCCCTTTCTCCCATATTTATTCTTACAGGAGAGAATTTTCCTTTCTAGGGGTAGATTTCCTCTCACTTCCTGTTGTCTTCTTTCGTTTGCAAGTAGGAGTCGTTTGTAAGTTGGATGTTTGAAAGTAGGGACCTGCCGTATATACTCTGCAGAAATAGGCCCCTTAGTTGTTGGTGTTGGCACAACACTGTAAGCACTCAGTTACTCTTGGTTGGTGCTGGAACGCCCTGCTGTCAACTATTATATCAGGAATTTTAATTACATATAATTGTTGAACAGTGGTAGTAAAAATTGGGGCTTTGATGGTGGTGCTGGTGCCACAACACTGTAAGCCCTGACAGTTACTCTTGGTGGGTGCAGCAATGGGCCCTGCTGTGAATTATTAGATCAAGAATTGTAATTACATGCCCCTTTTGAACAGGGGCTGAAAAATTGGGCCTTTCGTGGTGGTGGTGGTGGTGGCGTTGCCACAAGACTGTAAGCCCTCAGAGTTACTCTTGGTGGGTGCAGCAATGGACCCTGCTGTGAATTATTAGATCAAGAATTGTAATTGCATGCCCCTGTTGAACAGGGGCTGAAAAATTGGGCCTTAGGCACTGGTGGCACAACACTACAACCCCTCACAGATACTGTACTTGGAGCACAGCAATGAGCCCTGTTGCAAAGTATTGCTTCAAAAATTGTAATGACACGCCCCTGTTAAACAGGGGCTGAAAAATTGGGCCTTAGGCACTGGTGCCACAACACTCCAACCCCTCACAGATACTGTACTTGGAGCACAGCAATGAGCCCTATGGCAAATTATTGCTAAAAAAATTTTAATTACACGCCCCTGTAAAACAGGGGCTGAAAAATTGGGCCTTAGCCACTGGTGGCGGCACCCATAAACAAAAATGATCTTCCAAGCTATCATCATCAATCGTATCATTGAGGACTCGGAGGAGGAGGATAGCCAGTCAACATAACAGCACAGGCACTCAGCATCAGCATCAGTCTTGAAGGGATGTGACATGTTAAAATCAATTAGTCTGTTATATCAGCATCAGGTGTGTGGTAGCTGGTGGTGATCCAAGACTGGTTCATCTTGATGAAAGTCAGTCGATCAACCGAGTCGGTGGACAGGCGCACCCTGTGATCCGTGACAAATCCTCCAGCAGCACTGAATGTGCGTTCCGAAAGAACGCTGGATGCAGGACAGGCCAGTAGCTCAATTGCATACTGTGCAAGCTCTGGCCAGTGATCCATCCTCAAGACCCAGTAAGCCAGAGGATTTTCGGTGGGGAAGGTGTCCAAGTCTGACCTTGCCCCTAGATATTCCTGCACCATGTTTATCAGACGCTGGCGATGGTTGCTGGAACCGATCATACTTTGGGGCTGCGGACTAAAGAATTGTCTGAACGCATCGGTCAGACGGCCACCTTCCCCACCGCTCCTTCTTTGACTGGCCGAAGCCTCAGCAACTCGTTGTCCAGGACCAGGAGTTTGTAACCTCCCAGTCTCTGGGAACGCGTTGCACAGACCTTTCTGCAAGGCCTCCCGGAGTTGTCTCATCCTCTGCTCCCTCTGCGACGGTAACATAAGGTCCGCAACCTTACCCTTGTACCGTGGATCAAGGAGAGTGGCCAGCCAGTAATGGTCCCTCTCCTTGATCCGAAGAATACGAGGATCCTTCCGCAGACTTTGCAGGATCAGGGAGGCCATGCAGCGTAGGTTTGCTGAGGCATTCGCTCCGGAGTCCTCTGGGTCACTAAGGACGACATGATCCGCAGCCACCTCCTCCCAGCCACGTACAAGTCCACTGGTTTCTTGGGACTGTAAATCATCCCTAAAAGACTGCTGCTGATGATGCTGAGTGCCAGCCTCCACCTCCATGCTGACACAATCCTCCTCCTCCTCCTCCTCCTCCTCCTCTTCCTGTGCGATGGGTGGGACAGAAGGAACACTGTCTGGGTAAAGGGGGCCTTGAGAGGCAAGGAAGTCCTCCTCTTCCTGCCTCTGTTCTGCCTCAAGTGCCCTGTCCATTATTCCACGCAGCGTGTGCTCCAACAGGTGGACAAGAGGTACAGTGTCACTGATGCATGCGCTGTCACTGCTCACCATCCTCGTGGCCTCCTCAAATGGTGCCAGGACAGTGCATGCATCCCTGATCATGCCCCACTGGCGTGGAGAAAAAAAACCAAGCTCCCCTGACCCTGTCCTGGTGCCGTAGTCGCACAGGTACTCATTGATGGCCCTCTGCTGCGTGTGCAGCCGCTGCAGCATGGCCAACGTTGAGTTCCACCTGGTGGGCATGTCACATATAAGGCGGTTCTTGGGCAGGTTCAACTCCTTTTGCAGCTCAGCCAGGCGAGCACTGGCATTATAAGATCTGCGGAAATGCACACAGACTTTCCTGGCCTGCCTCAGGACATCCTGTAAGCCCGGGTACCTGCCCAAGAACCGCTGCACCACCAGGTTAAGGACGTGAGCCACACAGGGCACATGGGTCAGTTGTCCCTGTCGGAGGGCGGAGAGGAGGTTGGTGCCATTGTCGCAAACCACCATTCCTGGCTTAAGCTGGCGTGGCGTCAACCACCTCTCGGCCTGGCCCTGCAGAGCAGACAGGACCTCTGCCCCAGTGTGGCTTCTGTCCCCCAAACACACCAGCGCAAGCACGGCATGGCATCTTTTTGCCTGCGTACTTGCGTAGCCCCGTGAACGGCTACGGAGCACCGCTGGTTCATAGGACAAACCACAGGAAGAGGCCATGGAGGAAGAAGAAGAGGAGGGGGTGGAGGAGAGAGGTGTGTCACAACCAGTAGTAGCATTTTGGAGGCGTGGCGGTGGGACAACCTCCAACACTACTGCACCTTGTCCTGCATCCTTCCCAGCTGCCAAAAGAGTGACCCAATGGGCCGTGAAAGAAAGGTAACGTCCCTGTCCATGCCTGCTGGACCATGAGTCAGCGGTAATATGCACCTTACCACTGACCGCCCTGTCCAGCGAGGCCAAGACATTGCCTTCCACATGCCGGTAGAGAGCCGGAATAGCCTTCCGTGAGAAAAAGTGGCGTTTGGGAACCTGCCACTGAGGAACCGCACATTGCACAAACTCACGGAAGGGGGCCGAGTCTACCAACTGAAAAGGCAGCAGTTGAAGCGCTAGCAATTTAGCCAAGCTAGCATTCAACCGCTGGGCATGTGGATGGCTAGGAGTGAACTTCTTTCGACGGTCCAGCAGCTGGGGCAGGGAAATTTGCCTGCTAGAATCGGACGTCGGTGTACTGCTAGCAGAGTGGCCGCAAGTACTTGGCTGTGACACACCTAATTCTACACCTTCATTCCTCTCAGTGCATGTTTCAGAGAGGACTGAAGTTATAGTGGGGTTGGAGATCCCAGCTGATGCGGTGCAAGGAGAGGTCCGCTTTGTTCTTTGGTGTGGGTCTTTGAGGTAGGCTTGCCAACGAGCTGCATGGCAGGTCAAGATATGTCTGGTCAGGCATGTGGTACCCAAGCGGCTGATGTTTTGGCCACGCGATATACGCTTGAGACATATGTTGCAAACAGCAGCTGTGCGATCTGATGCACTAGCCTCAAAAAAGGCCCACACCAAAGAACTTTTTGAATGACGGGCAGAGGCAGCGCCCTGCACAGGCGGAGCTCTGCGGTGTGATTCCGTCGGTGTACTGCCCTTACGCTGGCCACCAAAGGGCATCCTGCCTCGTTGGAGATGTGCCTCCTCCTCATCCTCCTCCTCCTCCTCTCTCCTATTAGGCACCCACGTGGAGTCAGTGACCTCATCATCACCTCCCTCCTCATCACTGGAGCCAATCTGGCAGTATGCTGCAGCTGCTGGAACATGACTGCCAGATTGGTGTCCTTCTTGAGCATCCCCTCTGTCTGCTCTCACGCTACTGCCTTCCTCTAGCTGGGTTTCATCATCAGACCCTTCGAAACGCTGGGCATCCTCCTGGAGCATGTACCCAACACTGTGCTGAAACAGTTCGGGGGACTCCTCAGGAGGAGGACATGGTGGGTCTAGGGAAGGAGTGACTGATGATGAGTCTGACATTGATACCAGGGAAGAGGACGCTTTGGCAGCTGCTTTTCCAGTACCCTGAGCCTGGGTGAGAGAGGATGAGGAGGAGGAGGAGGGCTTGGTCATCCACTCTACCAAGTCTTCGGCATGATGTGGCTCAACATGTCCAGCTGCCGAAAAGAAGGACAAGCGTGTCCCATGGCCATGTGCTGATGACAATGCACCGCGTCCACGACCAGCACTGTTGCCCCCAGACACAGAGCCTGCTTGCCCTCTTTTATTGCCTCCTGACTGTCTGCCTCTCCTTGTTTGCCTTCCAGACATTCTAATAGATGGCCTGCAGGGAGATGGGAAAAAAGCAATAAGGGCTACCTTCAGGTGTCCTTCTCTGTCCCTTGAAACAAGGACTTTGACAGTGAAAGAAACTGACACACTCTCCCTACCTACAGTTTTCTGTCCCTAGAAAAAATGTTTTTTTTAAGCACAATTTAGCACAAGGAGAATTACCTCACTGTCCTTCCAGGTCCCTGGAAACAAGGACTTTGACAGTGAAAGAAACTGACACACTCTCCCTACCTACAGTTTTCTGTCCCTAGAAAAAATGTTTTTTTTAAGCACAATTTAGCACAAGGAGAATTACCTCACTGTCCTTCCAGGTCCCTGGAAACAAGGACTTTGACAGTGAAAGAAACTGACACACTCTCCCTACCTACAGTTTTCTGTCCCTAGAAAAAATGTTTTTTTTAAGCACAATTTAGCACAAGGAGAATTACCTCACTGTCCTTCCAGGTCCCTGGAAACAAGGACTTTGACAGTGAAAGAAACTGACACACTCTCCCTACCTACAGTTTTCTGTCCCTAGAAAAAATGTTTTTTTTAAGCACAATTTAGCACAAGGAGAATTCACTCACTGTCCTTCCAGGTCCCTGGAAACAAGGACTTTGACAGTGAAAGAAACTGACACACTCTCCCTACCTACAGTTTTCTGTCCCTAGAAAAAATGTTTTTTTTAAGCACAATTTAGCACAAGGAGAATTACCTCACTGTCCTTCCAGGTCCCTGGAAACAAGGACTTTGACAGTGAAAGAAACTGACACACTCTCCCTACCTACAGTTTTCTGTCCCTAGAAAAAATGTTTTTTTTAAGCACAATTTAGCACAAGGAGAATTACCTCACTGTCCTTCCAGGTCCCTGGAAACAAGGACTTTGACAGTGAAAGAAACTGACACACTCTCCCTACCTACAGTTTTCTGTCCCTAGAAAAAATGTTTTTTTTAAGCACAATATAGCACAAGGAGAATTCACTCACTGTCCTTCCAGGTCCCTGGAAACAAGGACTTTGACAGTGAAAGAAACTGACACACTCTCCCTACCTACAGTTTTCTGTCCCTAGAAAAAATGTTTTTTTTAAGCACAATTTAGCACAAGGAGAATTACCTCACTGTCCTTCCAGGTCCCTGGAAACAAGGACTTTGACAGTGAAAGAAACTGACACACTCTCCCTACCTACAGTTTTCTGTCCCTAGAAAAAATGTTTTTTTTAAGCACAATTTAGCACAAGGAGAATTCACTCACTGTCCTTCCAGGTCCCTGGAAACAAGGACTTTGACAGTGAAAGAAACTGACACACTCTCTCTACCTACAGTTTTCTGTCCCTAGAAAAAATGTTTTTTTTAAGCACAATTTAGCACAAGGAGAATTACCTCACTGTCCTTCCAGGTCCCTGGAAACAAGGACTTTGACAGTGAAAGAAACTGACACACTCTCCCTACCTACAGTTTTCTGTCCCTAGAAAAAATGTTTTTTTTAAGCACAATTTAGCACAAGGAGAATTACCTCACTGTCCTTCCAGGTCCCTGGAAACAAGGACTTTGACAGTGAAAGAAACTGACACACTCTCCCTACCTACAGTTTTCTGTCCCTAGAAAAAATGTTTTTTTTAAGCACAATTTAGCACAAGGAGAATTCACTCACTGTCCTTCCAGGTCCCTGGAAACAAGGACTTTGACAGTGAAAGAAACTGACACACTCTCCCTACCTACAGTTTTCTGTCCCTAGAAAAAATGTTTTTTTTAAGCACAATTTAGCACAAGGAGAATTACCTCACTGTCCTTCCAGGTCCCTGGAAACAAGGACTTTGACAGTGAAAGAAACTGACACACTCTCCCTACCTACAGTTTTCTGTCCCTAGAAAAAATGTTTTTTTTAAGCACAATTTAGCACAAGGAGAATTACCTCACTGTCCTTCCAGGTCCCTGGAAACAAGGACTTTGACAGTGAAAGAAACTGACACACTCTCCCTACCTACAGTTTTCTGTCCCTAGAAAAAATGTTTTTTTTAAGCACAATTTAGCACAAGGAGAATTCACTTACTGTCCTTCCAGGTCCCTGGAAACAAGGACTTTGACAGTGAAAGAAACTGACACACTCTCCCTACCTACAGTTTTCTGTCCCTAGAAAAAATGTTTTTTTTAAGCACAATTTAGCACAAGGAGAATTACCTCACTGTCCTTCCAGGTCCCTGGAAACAAGGACTTTGACAGTGAAAGAAACTGACACACTCTCCCTACCTACAGTTTTCTGTCCCTAGAAAAAATGTTTTTTTTAAGCACAATTTAGCACAAGGAGAATTACCTCACTGTCCTTCCAGGTCCCTGGAAACAAGGACTTTGACAGTGAAAGAAACTGACACACTCTCCCTACCTACAGTTTTCTGTCCCTAGAAAAAATGTTTTTTTTAAGCACAATTTAGCACAAGGAGAATTCACTCACTGTCCTTCCAGGTCCCTGGAAACAAGGACTTTGACAGTGAAAGAAACTGACACACTCTCCCTACCTACAGTTTTCTGTCCCTAGAAAAAATGTTTTTTTTAAGCACAATTTAGCACAAGGAGAATTCACTCACTGTCCTTCCAGGTCCCTGGAAACAAGGACTTTGACAGTGAAAGAAACTGACACACTCTCCCTACCTACAGTTTTCTGTCCCTAGAAAAAATGTTTTTTTTAAGCACAATTTAGCACAAGGAGAATTCACTCACTGTCCTTCCAGGTCCCTGGAAACAAGGACTTTGACAGTGAAAGAAACTGACACACTCTCCCTACCTACAGTTTTCTGTCCCTAGAAAAAATGTTTTTTTTAAGCACAATATAGCACAAGCACAAAACACACTGACACTCTCCCTACCTATCCTTCTCTTTCCCTAAACTAAAGGAATCCAGGTTAAGAAAGAAAGAAATAAAAGTCACTGTCCCTGCCTATGCTGCTCTATCCCTGCTCCGGAACACACTACACTAGGCCGCCGTGCTGGCGGCCTTTTATAGTGTGGGGCGTGTACTAAACCCCCTCAGCAATAATTGGCCACAGGCATCCTGCCTGTGGCCAATCATTGCTCTCCTCGCTGCCGGCGCTGTGATTGGCCAAGCATGCGGGGTCACAGTGCATGCTTGGCCAATCACAGCGCCTGGATGACACTGCGATGGCGTAGTGCATTGTGGGCCGTTCGCGTCACTCGAATTTGGCGCGAACGGCCCAAATCGTTCGATCTTCGTCGAACGATCGAACAGCCGATGTTCGAGTCGAACGTATGTTCGACTCGAACACGAAGCTCATCCCTATCCAGGACCAGGAGTTTGTAACCTCCCAGTCTCTGGGAACGCGTTGCACAGACCTTTCTGCAAGGCCTCCCGGAGTTGTCTCATCCTCTGCTCCCTCTGCGACGGTAACATAAGGTCCGCAACCTTACCCTTGTACCGTGGATCAAGGAGAGTGGCCAGCCAGTAATGGTCCCTCTCCTTGATCCGAAGAATACGAGGATCCTTCTGCAGACTTTGCAGGATCAGGGAGGCCATGCAGCGTAGGTTAGCTGAGGCATTCGGTCCGGAGTCCTCTGGGTCACTAAGGACGACATGATCCGCAGCCACCTCCTCCCAGCCACGTACAAGTCCACTGGTTTCTTGGGACTGTAAATCATCCCTAAAAGACTGCTGCTGATGATGCTGAGTGCCAGGCTCCACCTCCATGCTGACACAATCCTCCTCCTCCTCCTCCTCTTCTTCCTGTGCGATGGGTGGGACAGAAGGAACACTGTCTGGGTAAAGGGGGCCTTGAGAGGCAAGGAAGTCCTCCTCTTCCTGCCTCTGTTCTGCCTCAAGTGCCCTGTCCATTATTCCACGCAGCGTATGTTCCAACAGGTGGACAAGAGGTACAGTGTCACTGATGCATGCACTGTCACTGCTCACCATCCTCGTGGCCTCCTCAAATGGTGCCAGGACAGTGCATGCATCCCTGATCATGCCCCACTGGCGTGGTGAAAAAAACCCGAGCTCCCCTGACCCTGTCCTGGTGCCGTAGTCGCACAGGTACTCATTGATGGCCCTCTGCTGCGTGTGCAGCCGCTGCAGCATGGCCAACGTTGAGTTCCACCTGGTGGGCATGTCACATATAAGGCGGTTCTTGGGCAGGTTCAACTCCTTTTGCAGCTCAGCCAGGCGAGCACTGGCATTATAAGATCTGCGGAAATGCACACAGACTTTCCTGGCCTGCCTCAGGACATCCTGTAAGCCCGGGTACCTGCCCAAGAACCGCTGCACCACCAGGTTAAGGACGTAAGCCACACAGGGCACATGGGTCAGTTGTCCCTGTCGGAGAGCGGAGAGGAGGTTGGTGCCATTGTCGCAAACTACCATTCCTGGCTTAAGCTGGCGTGGCGTCAACCACCTCTCGGCCTGCCCCTGCAGAGCAGACAGAACCTCTGCCCCAGTGTGGCTCCTGTCCCCCAAACACACCAGCGCAAGCACGGCATGGCATCTTTTTGCCTGCGTACTTGCGTAGCCCCTTGAACGCCTACGGAGCACCGCTGGTTCCGAGGACAAAGCACAGGAAGAGGCCACGGAGGAAGAAGAAGAGGAGGGGGTGGAGGACAGAGGTGTGTCACAACCAGTAGTAGCATTTTGGAGGCGTGGCGGTGGAATAACCTCCAACACTACTGCACCTTGTCCTGCATCCTTCCCAGCTGCCAAAAGAGTGACCCAATGGGCCGTGAAAGAAAGGTAACGTCCCTGTCCATGCCTGCTGGACCATGAGTCAGCGGTAATATGCACCTTACCACTGACCGCCCTGTCCAGCGAGGCCAAGACATTGCCTTCCACATGCCGGTAGAGAGCCGGAATCGCCTTCCGTGAGAAAAAGTGGCGTTTGGGAACCTGCCACTGAGGAACCGCACATTGCACAAACTCACGGAAGGGGGCCGAGTCTACCAACTGAAAAGGCAGCAGTTGAAGCGCTATCAATTTAGCCAAGCTAGCATTCAACCGCTGGGCATGTGGATGGCTGGGAGTGAACTTCTTTCAACGGTCCAGCAGCTGGGGCAGGGAAATTTGCCTGCTAGAATCGGACGTCGGTGTACTGCTAGCAGAGTGCCCGCAAGTACTTGGCTGTGACACACCTAATTCTACACCTTCATTCCTCTCAGAGCAGGTTTCAGAGAGGACTGAAGGTATAGTGGGGTTGGAGATCCCAGCTGATGCGGTGCAAGAAGAGGTCTGCTTTGTTCTTTGGTGTGGGTCTTTAAGGTAGGCTTGCCAACGAGCTGCATGGCAGGTCAACATATGTCTGGTCAAGCATGTGGTGCTCAAGCGGGTGATGTTTTGGCCACGCGATATACGCTTGAGACATATGTTGCAAACAGCAGCTGTGCGATCTGATGCACTCGACTCAAAAAAGGCCCACACCAAAGAACTTTTTGAATAATGGGCAGAGGCAGCGCCCTGCACAGGCGGAGCTCTGCGGTGTGATTCCGTCGGTGTGCTGCCCTTACGCTGGCCCCCCGAGGGCATCCTGCCTCGTTGGAGATGTGCCTCCTCCTCATTCTCCTCCTCCTCCTCCTCTCTCCTATTAGGCACCCACGTGGAGTCAGTGACCTCATCATCCCCTCCCTCCTCATCACTGGAGCCAATCTGGCAGTATGCTGCAGCTGCTGGAACATGACTGCCAGATTGGTGTCCTTCTTGAGCATCCCCTCTCTCTGCTCTCACGCTACTGCCTTCCTCTAGCTGGGTATCATCATCAGACCCTTCGAAACGCTGGCCATCCTCCTGGAGCATGTACCCAACACTGTGCTCAAACAGTTCGGGGGACTCCTCAGGAGGACATGGTTGGTCTAGGGAAGGAGTGACTGATGATGACATTGATACCAGGGAAGAGGACGCTTTGGCAGCTGCTTTGCCAGTACCCTGAGCCTGGGTGAGAGAGGATGAGGAGGATGAGGAGGGCTTGGTCATCCACTCTACCAAGTCTTCGGCATGATGCGGCTCAACACGTCCAGCTGCCGAAAAGAAGGACAAGCGTGTCCCATGGCCACGTGCTGATCACCGCGTCCACGACCAGCACTGTTGTCTCTAGTCTAAACACAGAGCCTGCTTGCCCTCTTTTATTGGCTCCTGACTGTCTGCCTCTCCTTGTTTGCCTTACAGACATTCTAATGGCCTGCAGGGAAATGGGAAAACCAGCAATAAGGCCTAGCTTCAGGAGTATATTTTGCAGGAATCACACTACGCCTGCTGTAGGTGCTGCAAATGCCTGTTGGTGTAACACACCAGGAAAAAGCAGCAATACAGGCTAACTTCAGGTGTAATATGGTCAGAAGGCACACTCCGCCCGCTATAAGTGCCGCAAATGTCTGTTGGTGTAACACACCAGGAAAAAGCAGCAATACAGGCTAACTTCAGGTGTAATATGGTCAGGAGGCACACTCCGCCCGCTGTAAGTGCCACAAAATCCTGTTGGTGTAACACACCAGGAAAAAGCAGCAATACGGGCTAAGTTCAGGTGTAATATGGTCAGGAGGCACACTCCGCCCGCTGTAAGTGCCGCAAAATCCTGTTGGTGTAACACACCAGGAAAAAGCAGCATTACAGGCTAAGTTCAGGTGTAATATGGTCAGGAGGCACACTCCGCCCGCTGTAAGTGCCGCAAAATCCTGTTGGTGTAACACACCAGGAAAAAGCAGCAATACAGGCTAAGTTCAGGTGTAATATGGTCAGGAGGCACACTCCGCCCACTGTAAGTGCCGCAAAATCCTGTTGGTGTAACACACCAGGAAAAAGCAGCAATACAGGCTAAGTTCAGGTGTAATATGGTCAGGAGGCACACTCCGCCCGCTGTAAGTGCCGCAAAATCCTGTTGGTGTAACACACCAGGAAAAAGCAGCAATACAGGCTAAGTTCAGGTGTAATATGATCAGGAGGCACACTCCCTGCCTATCCTTCTCTCTCCCTACACACAATGTTTAGCAAAGAATATGACACTGACACTCTCCCTGCCTATCCTTCTCTGTCCCTACACACAAGGTTTAGCAAAGAATGGATTTGACACTGTCCCTGCCTATCCTTCACTTTCCCTGCTCTGGAACACACTACACGAGGCCGCCGCGCTGGCGGCCTTTTATAGTGTGGGGCGTGTACTAAACCCCCTCAGCTATAATTGGCCACAGGCATCCTGCATGTGGCCAATCATTGCTCTCCTCGCTGCCGGCGCTGTGATTGGCCAAGCATGCAGGGTCACAGTGCATGCTTGGCCAATCACAGTGCCGGGATTACACTGCGATGGTGCAGTGTATTGTGGGCCGTTCGCGTCACTCGAATTTGGCGCGAACGGCCCAAATCGTTCGTTGTTCGCCGAATGCGCGAACAGCCGATGTTCGAGTCGAACCTATGTTCGACTCGAACACCGAGCTCATCCCTATTAGCCACCTTACAGAAAGGAGGGGGGGTATATAATGCTTTTGTGAGCAAGCTAAGGGCGTTTTGCTTTTGGTGTGTGGGAACAGACAGCAGCTACGATGGGCTGACCGGAAGTTAACAGGTAATCTAACTATACTTGTAGCTTATATAGTATTATAAATATGGGCGTTGTGGGTAATTTGTAAATACCATGTAAGCCAGGGGACCTACACTGTACATTGTGTTGTAAATACTGTCTGGTGTGTAATTTGTATATATTATGTAACCCTTACCCTATCAATAAATGTGTATTGCGGATAGAACTACCTCTTTTTGTATAAGATCTCTCAGAGCAACAAATGGCGACCACGAAGGGACAGTGAAAATTTGGTGGTCTCTTTCAGCAATACCTCAAGGGGTTGCTATATCTACAAAAGGCACACTAAGAAAAGGTTTTTCATTTGAAGGCTAAAAATTAACATTGGGTGCTCTATGGGCTCAATAAAGGAAAGGGGCTATAAGAAATAGCTGTGTTGTACAGTGTGGAATCAATAGGGAGAATACTGTAAGTATACTGAGGAGTAGGGATGAGCTTCGTGTTCGAGTCGAACATACGTTCGACTCGAACATCGGCTGTTCGATCGTTCGACGAAGATCGAACGATTTGGGCCGTTCGCGCCAAATTCGAGTGACGCGAACGGCCCACAATGCACTACGCCATCGCAGTGTCATCCAGGCGCTGTGATTGGCCAAGCATGCACTGTGACCCCGCATGCTTGGCCAATCACAGCGCCGGCAGCGAGGAGAGCAATGATTGGCCACAGGCAGGATGCCTGTGGCCAATTATTGCTGAGGGGGTTTAGTACACGCCCCACACTATAAAAGGCCGCCAGCACGGCGGCCTAGTGTAGTGTGTTCCGGAGCAGGGATAGAGCAGCATAGGCAGGGACAGTGACTTTTATTTCTTTCTTTCTTAACCTGGATTCCTTTAGTTTAGGGAAAGAGAAGGATAGGTAGGGAGAGTGTCAGTGTGTTTTGTGCTTGTGCTATATTGTGCTTAAAAAAAACATTTTTTCTAGGGACAGAAAACTGTAGGTAGGGAGAGTGTGTCAGTTTCTTTCACTGTCAAAGTCCTTGTTTCCAGGGACCTGGAAGGACAGTGAGGTAATTCTCCTTGTGCTAAATTGTGCTTAAAAAAAACATTTTTTCTAGGGACAGAAAACTGTAGGTAGGGAGAGTGTATCAGTTTCTTTCACTGTCAAAGTCCTTGTTTCCAGGGACCTGGAAGGACAGTGAGTGAATTCTCCTTGTGCTATATTGTGCTTAAAAAAAAACATTTTTTCTAGGGACAGAAAACTGTAGGTAGGGAGAGTGTGTCAGTTTCTTTCACTGTCAAAGTCCTTGTTTCCAGGGACCTGGAAGGACAGTGAGGTAATTCTCCTTGTGCTAAATTGTGCTTAAAAAAAAACATTTTTTCTAGGGACAGAAAACTGTAGGTAGGGAGAGTGTGTCAGTTTCTTTCACTGTCAAAGTCCTTGTTTCCAGGGACCTGGAAGGACAGTGAGTGAATTCTCCTTGTGCTATATTGTGCTTAAAAAAAACATTTTTTCTAGGGACAGAAAACTGTAGGTAGGGAGAGTGTGTCAGTTTCTTTCACTGTCAAAGTCCTTGTTTCCAGGGACCTGGAAGGACAGTGAGGTAATTCTCCTTGTGCTAAATTGTGCTTAAAAAAAACATTTTTTCTAGGGACAGAAAACTGTAGGTAGGGAGAGTGTTTCAGTTTCTTTCACTGTCAAAGTCCTTGTTTCCAGGGACCTGGAAGGACAGTGAGGTAATTCTCCTTGTGCTAAATTGTGCTTAAAAAAAACATTTTTTCTAGGGACAGAAAACTGTAGGTAGGGAGAGTGTGTCAGTTTCTTTCACTGTCAAAGTCCTTGTTTCCAGGGACCTGGAAGGACAGTGAGGTAATTCTCCTTGTGCTAAATTGTGCTTAAAAAAAACATTTTTTCTAGGGACAGAAAACTGTAGGTAGGGAGAGTGTGTCAGTTTCTTTCACTGTCAAAGTCCTTGTTTCCAGGGACCTGGAAGGACAGTGAGTGAATTCTCCTTGTGCTAAATTGTGCTTAAAAAAAAACATTTTTTCTAGGGACAGAAAACTGTAGGTAGGGAGAGTGTGTCAGTTTCTTTCACTGTCATGGTCCTTGTTTCCAGGGACCTGGAAGGACAGTGAGGTAATTCTCCTTGTGCTAAATTGTGCTTAAAAAAAACATTTTTTCTAGGGACAGAAAACTGTAGGTAGGGAGAGTGTGTCAGTTTCTTTCACTGTCAAAGTCCTTGTTTCCAGGGACCTGGAAGGACAGTGAGGTAATTCTCCTTGTGCTAAATTGTGCTTAAAAAAACATTTTTTCTAGGGACAGAAAACTGTAGGTAGGGAGAGTGTGTCAGTTTCTTTCACTGTCAAAGTCCTTGTTTCCAGGGACCTGGAAGGACAGTGAGGTAATTCTCCTTGTGCTAAATTGTGCTTAAAAAAAACATTTTTTCTAGGGACAGAAAACTGTAGGTAGGGAGAGTGTGTCAGTTTCTTTCACTGTCAAAGTCCTTGTTTCCAGGGACCTGGAAGGACAGTGAGGTAATTCTCCTTGTGCTAAATTGTGCTTAAAAAAAACATTTTTTCTAGGGACAGAAAACTGTAGGTAGGGAGAGTGTGTCAGTTTCTTTCACTGTCAAAGTCCTTGTTTCCAGGGACCTGGAAGGACAGTGAGTGAATTCTCCTTGTGCTAAATTGTGCTTAAAAAAAACATTTTTTCTAGGGACAGAAAACTGTAGGTAGGGAGAGTGTGTCAGTTTCTTTCACTGTCAAAGTCCTTGTTTCCAGGGACCTGGAAGGACAGTGAGGTAATTCTCCTTGTGCTAAATTGTGCTTAAAAAAAACATTTTTTCTAGGGACAGAAAACTGTAGGTAGGGAGAGTGTGTCAGTTTCTTTCACTGTCAAAGTCCTTGTTTCCAGGGACCTGGAAGGACAGTGAGGTAATTCTCCTTGTGCTAAATTGTGCTTAAAAAAAACATTTTTTCTAGGGACAGAAAACTGTAGGTAGGGAGAGTGTGTCAGTTTCTTTCACTGTCAAAGTCCTTGTTTCCAGGGACCTGGAAGGACAGTGAGGTAATTCTCCTTGTGCTAAATTGTGCTTAAAAAAAACATTTTTTCTAGGGACAGAAAACTGTAGGTAGGGAGAGTGTGTCAGTTTCTTTCACTGTCAAAGTCCTTGTTTCCAGGGACCTGGAAGGACAGTGAGGTAATTCTCCTTGTGCTAAATTGTGCTTAAAAAAAACATTTTTTCTAGGGACAGAAAACTGTAGGTAGGGAGAGTGTGTCAGTTTCTTTCACTGTCAAAGTCCTTGTTTCCAGGGACCTGGAAGGACAGTGAGTGAATTCTCCTTGTGCTATATTGTGCTTAAAAAAAACATTTTTTCTAGGGACAGAAAACTGTAGGTAGGGAGAGTGTGTCAGTTTCTTTCACTGTCAAAGTCCTTGTTTCCAGGGACCTGGAAGGACAGTGAGGTAATTCTCCTTGTGCTAAATTGTGCTTAAAAAAAACATTTTTTCTAGGGACAGAAAACTGTAGGTAGGGAGAGTGTGTCAGTTTCTTTCACTGTCAAAGTCCTTGTTTCCAGGGACCTGGAAGGACAGTGAGTGAATTCTCCTTGTGCTAAATTGTGCTTAAAAAAAACATTTTTTCTAGGGACAGAAAACTGTAGGTAGGGAGAGTGTGTCAGTTTCTTTCACTGTCAAAGTCCTTGTTTCCAGGGACCTGGAAGGACAGTGAGGTAATTCTCCTTGTGCTAAATTGTGCTTAAAAAAAACATTTTTTCTAGGGACAGAAAACTGTAGGTAGGGAGAGTGTGTCAGTTTCTTTCACTGTCAAAGTCCTTGTTTCCAGGGACCTGGAAGGACAGTGAGGTAATTCTCCTTGTGCTAAATTGTGCTTAAAAAAAACATTTTTTCTAGGGACAGAAAACTGTAGGTAGGGAGAGTGTGTCAGTTTCTTTCACTGTCAAAGTCCTTGTTTCCAGGGACCTGGAAGGACAGTGAGGTAATTCTCCTTGTGCTAAATTGTGCTTAAAAAAAACATTTTTTCTAGGGACAGAAAACTGTAGGTAGGGAGAGTGTGTCAGTTTCTTTCACTGTCAAAGTCCTTGTTTCCAGGGACCTGGAAGGACAGTGAGTGAATTCTCCTTGTGCTATATTGTGCTTAAAAAAAAACATTTTTTCTAGGGACAGAAAACTGTAGGTAGGGAGAGTGTGTCAGTTTCTTTCACTGTCAAAGTCCTTGTTTCCAGGGACCTGGAAGGACAGTAAGGTAATTCTCCTTGTGCTAAATTGTGCTTAAAAAAAATTTTTTTCTAGGGACAGAAAACTGTAGGTAGGGAGAGTGTGTCAGTTTCTTTCACTGTCAAAGTCCTTGTTTCCAGGGACCTGGAAGGACAGTGAGTGAATTCTCCTTGTGCTAAATTGTGCTTAAAAAAAACATTTTTTCTAGGGACAGAAAACTGTAGGTAGGGAGAGTGTGTCAGTTTCTTTCACTGTCAAAGTCCTTGTTTCCAGGGACCTGGAAGGACAGTGAGGTAATTCTCCTTGTGCTAAATTGTGCTTAAAAAAAACATTTTTTCTAGGGACAGAAAACTGTAGGTAGGGAGAGTGTGTCAGTTTCTTTCACTGTCAAAGTCCTTGTTTCCAGGGACCTGGAAGGACAGTGAGGTAATTCTCCTTGTGCTAAATTGTGCTTAAAAAAAACATTTTTTCTAGGGACAGAAAACTGTAGGTAGGGAGAGTGTGTCAGTTTCTTTCACTGTCAAAGTCCTTGTTTCCAGGGACCTGGAAGGACAGTGAGGTAATTCTCCTTGTGCTAAATTGTGCTTAAAAAAAACATTTTTTCTAGGGACAGAAAACTGTAGGTAGGGAGAGTGTGTCAGTTTCTTTCACTGTCAAAGTCCTTGTTTCCAGGGACCTGGAAGGACAGTGAGGTAATTCTCCTTGTGCTAAATTGTGCTTAAAAAAAAAAAAATTTCTAGGGACAGAAAACTGTAGGTAGGGAGAGTGTGTCAGTTTCTTTCACTGTCAAAGTCCTTGTTTCAAGGGACAGAGAAGGACACCTGAAGGTAGCCCTTATTGCTTTTTTCCCATCTCCCTGCAGGCCATCTATTAGAATGTCTGGAAGGCAAACAAGGAGAGGCAGACAGTCAGGAGGCAATAAAAGAGGGCAAGCAGGCTCTGTGTCTGGGGGCAACAGTGCTGGTTGTGGACGCGGTGCATTGTCATCAGCACATGGCCATGGGACACGCTTGTCCTTCTTTTCGGCAGCTGGACATGTTGAGCCACATCATGCCGAAGACTTGGTAGAGTGGATGACCAAGCCCTCCTCCTCCTCCTCATCCTCTCTCACCCAGGCTCAGGGTACTGGAAAAGCAGCTGCCAAAGCGTCCTCTTCCCTGGTATCAATGTCAGACTCATCATCAGTCACTCCTTCCCTAGACCCACCATGTCCTCCTCCTGAGGAGTCCCCCGAACTGTTTCAGCACAGTGTTGGGTACATGCTCCAGGAGGATGCCCAGCGTTTCGAAGGGTCTGATGATGAAACCCAGCTAGAGGAAGGC
This sequence comes from Rana muscosa, assembly GCA_029206835.1. Taxonomy (NCBI): domain Eukaryota; kingdom Metazoa; phylum Chordata; class Amphibia; order Anura; family Ranidae; genus Rana; species Rana muscosa. The sequence goes on along the minus strand of CM055119.1, from coordinate 78,834,901 downwards.
AGTAGCGTGAGAGCAGACAGAGGGGATGCTCAAGAAGGACACCAATCTGGCAGTCATGTTCCAGCAGCTGCAGCATACTGCCAGATTGGCTCCAGTGATGAGGAGGGAGGTGATGATGAGGTCACTGACTCCACGTGGGTGCCTAATAGGAGAGAGGAGGAGGAGGAGGATGAGGAGGAGGCACATCTCCAACGAGGCAGGATGCCCTTTGGTGGCCAGCGTAAGGGCAGTACACCGACGGAATCACACCGCAGAGCTCCGCCTGTGCAGGGCGCTGCCTCTGCCCGTCATTCAAAAAGTTCTTTGGTGTGGGCCTTTTTTGAGGCTAGTGCATCAGATCGCACAGCTGCTGTTTGCAACATATGTCTCAAGCGTATATCGCGTGGCCAAAACATCAGCCGCTTGGGTACCACATGCCTGACCAGACATATGTTGACCTGCCATGCAGCTCGTTGGCAAGCCTACCTCAAAGACCCACACCAAAGAACAAAGCGGACCTCTCCTTGCACCGCATCAGCTGGGATCTCCAACCCCACTATAACTTCAGTCCTCTCTGAAACATGCACTGAGAGGAATGAAGGTGTAGAATTAGGTGTGTCACAGCCAAGTACTTGCGGCCACTCTGCTAGCAGTACACCGACGTCCGATTCTAGCAGGCAAATTTCCCTGCCCCAGCTGCTGGACCGTCGAAAGAAGTTCACTCCCAGCCATCCACATGCCCAGCGGTTGAATGCTAGCTTGGCTAAATTGCTAGCGCTTCAACTGCTGCCTTTTCAGTTGGTAGACTCGGCCCCCTTCCGTGAGTTTGTGCAATGTGCGGTTCCTCAGTGGCAGGTTCCCAAACGCCACTTTTTCTCACGGAAGGCTATTCCGGCTCTCTACCGGCATGTGGAAGGCAATGTCTTGGCCTCGCTGGACAGGGCGGTCAGCGGTAAGGTGCATATTACCGCTGACTCATGGTCCAGCAGGCATGGACAGGGACGTTACCTTTCTTTCACGGCCCATTGGGTCACTCTTTTGGCAGCTGGGAAGGATGCAGGACAAGGTGCAGTAGTGTTGGAGGTTGTCCCACCGCCACGCCTCCAAAATGCTACTACTGGTTGTGACACACCTCTCTCCTCCACCCCCTCCTCTTCTTCTTCCTCCATGGCCTCTTCCTGTGGTTTGTCCTATGAACCAGCGGTGCTCCGTAGCCGTTCACGGGGCTACGCAAGTACGCAGGCAAAAAGATGCCATGCCGTGCTTGCGCTGGTGTGTTTGGGGGACAGAAGCCACACTGGGGCAGAGGTCCTGTCTGCTCTGCAGGGCCAGGCCGAGAGGTGGTTGACGCCACGCCAGCTTAAGCCAGGAATGGTGGTTTGCGACAATGGCACCAACCTCCTCTCCGCCCTCCGACAGGGACAACTGACCCATGTGCCCTGTGTGGCTCACGTCCTTAACCTGGTGGTGCAGCGGTTCTTGGGCAGGTACCCGGGCTTACAGGATGTCCTGAGGCAGGCCAGGAAAGTCTGTGTGCATTTCCGCAGATCTTATAATGCCAGTGCTCGCCTGGCTGAGCTGCAAAAGGAGTTGAACCTGCCCAAGAACCGCCTTATATGTGACATGCCCACCAGGTGGAACTCAACGTTGGCCATGCTGCAGCGGCTGCACACGCAGCAGAGGGCCATCAATGAGTACCTGTGCGACTACGGCACCAGGACAGGGTCAGGGGAGCTTGGTTTTTTTTCTCCACGCCAGTGGGGCATGATCAGGGATGCATGCACTGTCCTGGCACCATTTGAGGAGGCCACGAGGATGGTGAGCAGTGACAGTGCATGCATCAGTGACACTGTACCTCTTGTCCACCTGTTGGAGCACACGCTGCGTGTAATAATGGACAGGGCACTTGAGGCAGAACAGAGGCAGGAAGAGGAGGACTTCCTTGCCTCTCAAGGCCCCCTTTACCCAGACAGTGTTCCTTCTGTCCCACCCATTGCACAGGAAGAGGAGGAGGAGGAGGAGGAGGAGGAGGATTGTGTCAGCATGGAGGTGGAGGCTGGCACTCAGCATCATCAGCAGCAGTCTTTTAGGGATGATTTACAGTCCCAAGAAACCAGTGGACTTGTACGTGGCTGGGAGGAGGTGGCTGCGGATCATGTCGTCCTTAGTGACCCAGAGGACTCCGGAGCGAATGCCTCAGCAAACCTACGCTGCATGGCCTCCCTGATCCTGCAAAGTCTGCGGAAGGATCCTCGTATTCTTCGGATCAAGGAGAGGGACCATTACTGGCTGGCCACTCTCCTTGATCCACGGTACAAGGGTAAGGTTGCGGACCTTATGTTACCGTCGCAGAGGGAGCAGAGGATGAGACAACTCCGGGAGGCCTTGCAGAAAGGTCTGTGCAACGCGTTCCCAGAGACTGGGAGGTTACAAACTCCTGGTCCTGGACAACGAGTTGCTGAGGCTTCGGCCAGTCAAAGAAGGAGCGGTGGGGAAGGTGGCCGTCTGACCGATGCGTTCAGACAATTCTTTAGTCCGCAGCCCCAAAGTATGATCGGTTCCAGCAACCATCGCCAGCGTCTGATAAACATGGTGCAGGAATATCTAGGGGCAAGGTCAGACTTGGACACCTTCCCCACCGAAAATCCTCTGGCTTACTGGGTCTTGAGGATGGATCACTGGCCAGAGCTTGCACAGTATGCAATTGAGCTACTGGCCTGTCCTGCATCCAGCGTTCTTTCGGAACGCACATTCAGTGCTGCTGGAGGATTTGTCACGGATCACAGGGTGCGCCTGTCCACCGACTCGGTTGATCGACTGACTTTCATCAAGATGAACCAGTCTTGGATCACCACCAGCTACCACACACCTGATGCTGATATAACAGACTAATTGATTTTAACATGTCACATCCCTTCAAGACTGATGCTGATGCTGAGTGCCTGTGCTGTTATGTTGACTGGCTATCCTCCTCCTCCGAGTCCTCAATGATACGATTGATGATGATAGCTTGGAAGATCATTTTTGTTTATGGGTGCCGCCACCAGTGGCTAAGGCCCAATTTTTCAGCCCCTGTTTTACAGGGGCGTGTAATTACAATTTTTTTAGCAATAATTTGCCATAGGGCTCATTGCTGTGCTCCAAGTACAGTATCTGTGAGGGGTTGGAGTGTTGTGGCACCAGTGCCTAAGGCCCAATTTTTCAGCCCCTGTTTAACAGGGGCGTGTCATTACAATTTTTGAAGCAATACTTTGCAACAGGGCTCATTGCTGTGCTCCAAGTACAGTATCTGTGAGGGGTTGTAGTGTTGTGCCACCAGTGCCTAAGGCCCAATTTTTCAGCCCCTGTTCAACAGGGGCATGCAATTACAATTCTTGATCTAATAATTCACAGCAGGGTCCATTGCTGCACCCACCAAGAGTAACTCTGAGGGCTTACAGTCTTGTGGCAACGCCACCACCACCACCACCACGAAAGGCCCAATTTTTCAGCCCCTGTTCAAAAGGGGCATGTAATTACAATTCTTGATCTAATAATTCACAGCAGGGCCCATTGCTGCACCCACCAAGAGTAACTGTCAGGGCTTACAGTGTTGTGGCACCAGCACCACCATCAAAGCCCCAATTTTTACTACCACTGTTCAACAATTATATGTAATTAAAATTCCTGATATAATAGTTGACAGCAGGGCGTTCCAGCACCAACCAAGAGTAACTGAGTGCTTACAGTGTTGTGCCAACACCAACAACTAAGGGGCCTATTTCTGCAGAGTATATACGGCAGGTCCCTACTTTCAAACATCCAACTTACAAACGACTCCTACTTGCAAACGAAAGAAGACAACAGGAAGTGAGAGGAAATCTACCCCTAGAAAGGAAAATTCTCTCCTGTAAGAATAAATATGGGAGAAAGGGGTCTCATCTGTACTGATGCTTTATCAGCAATCCTTGTTTCAAGAAAAACACCACATTTCAAAAACAGTTGTCATTGGGACGGAAAGTGAGGTGAAATGTTCTGAACAGGGGCACAGACAGCAAAACAAATGTTACAGGGGTGATAACCCTTACCTATGTTTCCCAAAAAGTTTAAAAATAGATTTTTGGGCTGGAGCTACACTTCAACAATGTACCTGTTCAAAATTACAAACAGATTCTACATAAGAACAAACCTACAGTCCCTGTCTTGTATGCACCGCCTGTATACGGCTGTTCAGAGTATATAGGGCCTTTTTTATTTTATGTGCGGGGTTCCCCTTAATATCCATACAAGACCCAAAGGGGCTGGTAATGGGCTGGGGTAGGGGGGGGGTCATGGGGTAGCTATGCCATTTTTCTTAAAGAATTTCATCCATATTACCGGGACCAGACATTACATTAAAGCCGCAAGCAGTTTTAAATGGCTTTTTTTTCCTTTAGAAGTGTCATTTTGTGCAGGGACAGTTCTAAACACGGGAAACACGTGGCACTTCACAGGCATACTTTAGACACCCCCCAGGTACGATATTTAAAGGAATATTTGACTTTTTTTTTTTCACTTTATGCATCATTAAAATGACTGCTCCCGAAAAACGACCGTTTTTAAAACTTCTTTTTGCATTGATACATGTCCCCTGGTGCACAACCCGGGTTCCCAAACCCTATTTATGACAATAACATGCATAATAGTTGTTATAATTAGCACTTTAGAATTCGAACGTTCGCATCCATTGTATTTAATAGGGTTCTAATGTTCGTTCGAACTTTCGGTCCGTTCGCGGGTTCTGGTGCGAACCGAACCCGGGGGTGTTCGGCTCATCACTACTGAGGAGCACTTAACTTAAGTCAAAAGCTAAATATAATATAGAATTTGTATATGAAGAGTCCAGATGCATTAGAAGGCGAGGAAAAGAGCTGTTGCCCAATGTTTCTATGCATGAAGATTCAGCCTATTTAAAAAAGATGACTAGGGAGGACAGAAACTCTTTAGAAAATGTGCTACTTGTAGCTAACAATATTGGCAAACTATTTCCAGGAGTGCACATAACATTGCATGCAGACAATGTCTTGCAACGATGTAAATTGCTGGGAGTTGCCAACTCCAGAGATCAGGTTAAAGTTTTACTATTAACAGTTAACTTAAACACATGGTCTTCCCTACCAGACCATGTTAAAGAAGGAAGAGCAGATTACAATGAAACAGTAGATGAATTGCTAAAAATATTATATCCCTTTGACCTAGGCCTTAATAGCAGCGTATAGAACAAAACAGGAAAATAATGAGAATCCACTTCTTTATGCAAACAGGCTATGGTCAGCTTATTATGTAGGCAAACTGAGAAACGGACACAGAGAGGACCCAGAGTACAAAACCCTCCTAATATATAATGCCCATCCAAAATTTAAAATCAATGTATCATGGACTGCATGCACAAGCATTTCCATGTAGTCAGAAGGTCTAATTCAAGTCACACTAAAGGAGAATTTGCAACCTTTTCAAACAGAAAGAGGCACCATTACAATTACAATGCCTCCAAAGATAAGATCTATAGGCATGGCCCCACAGTGACTAGCCAGAGGCAAATAGCCTTATGCTCCCCTTTGGATGTAAATTCCATGGAAAGCGATCTCAGATTACAGCACAGGAGATCTGTTCTGAAAGAACTTAAAAGCAGAGGTGGCGCGGAAAAAAACAATATTGAAAGCCAGCAGCTACAAATACTGCAGCTGCTGACTTTTAATATACGGACACTTAGCTGTCCTGGAGTCCAGCGACGTCCGCAGCAGAGGACGAGCAATAGCTCATCACTCTGCTGCCCCCACCGCCATCCTCGGTGAGGGAACCAGGAAGTGAAGCCTCGCAGCTTCATGCCCGGTTCCCTACGGCGCGTGCGCGAGTCGCGCTGCGCCGTTCTGAATGCTCCCCTGTGTTCTGGGAGCCGAGTGTCTCCCAGAACACAAGGGGGAATCTGTGGGAAGTGACGTGCTTCCCGCAGATTTCCCGCAGAGAGGACTCCCGGAAGTGGGTGCAAATACCTGTCTTAGACAGGTATCTGCACCCCCCTCCCCCCTGAAAGGTGTCAATTGTGACACCGGAGGGGGGGAGGGTTCCGATCAGCGGAAGTTCCACTTTAGGGTGGAGCTCCGCTTTAAATTAATTACCACAATCACCTCCCTTGAAAAGGAGATTGAACTACTGAAGTCGCATATTCATAATTGGTAAAATACCAATAAAATTATGGAAACATCACAACAAGTTTCTATGGTAAAATATGAAGAATGCCATGCAGATGTGGTACAGTGTAGGAAAGAACTGAAAGAAATAAAACAATCTTTTGATCAAATTGTTAAGGTCCCACAGAAAACCGTCTGTTCCATTCAAACAGAAAATACAAGAGGGAGACCTAACCTATCTATGTTATCTGCTAGGACTTCACCTTACTGGGAACAAAACTTAAATATAAGTAATGTAGAAACAGCGAAAGATATACCAGATCTAATGTGTCATTTAGATGTCTATGATCTGAGTAATTTATTTTCACCAGATCCAAGTGTGAATGTCAGTGAACATATACCAATGTAAATATGTAAATGTACAACGTGGCAGTGTTTGCTCTCTTTGGGTGTCAAAGAAAGGGAAAAGGGTAATAACTTTTGTCTATAAGTTATATTTTCCAGGTGCAGTGACCTCATGAAAAAGTATTTACATATTAAGCGGGTGTATCAATATAGAGGTATATATACATAAGTACATACACCTAACAAAGGTAACGTATATTAGACTAGGTATTCAGACATGGTTCTTAGTAATACAGGTGTTTATCTTCCCCAAATGATCAGAAGACTGCTATAAATATTTAAAGGTATAGGGTACAAGTATGGCTTTATTTTTATTTATTTATTTATTTTTTGTTTGTTTTTTGTTGGTGTTATTGGCTGTTTGTTTGTTTTTTCTCCCAGTGGCAGAAACAGATAGCAATTCATTTGCAATTACCAAAGCTCTATTCAGAATGTATGGGATTCAATCTAAACGAATGTGTGTGTCTGAGTGATGGAATGAATGTGTATGAACTGTCCATGTGTAAACAAGATTTTTTGTTTTATGGACATCAATAAGTGTGATCACATTTAGGCCCCATGCACACGAGACGCTGTTATTTGCTGTTAAACGCGCGTTCAGAGGCAGTTGGACGCTTTTTTCAACTGCCCCTGAACCCATTCAATGTTATCCTATGTGGCCATGCACACACTCTCGTTTTTTGGCGTTTACAAGCAGTTGCGTTTAACCTCGTTTTTCCAGAAGCAAAAAAATGGGTTCAGACGCAAACGTTTTCCACGTTTCAGACGCTAAACGCGGCTATACGCGGGTAAACGCGGTACCAGCATTTTGCCGCATTTGCGTTTGCGTAAGGTGACCTATTTTTTAACATTAGAAATCTCAAAAATGATGGCAAATGATGAAAAACTATTAAAAAATATAAAAGAAAACTGTAATTGCTTGCATTGCATTGTGGACAATCCACAACTCGTGGCAGGTAGCGTGGCAAGTAGACAATCCACAGCTTGTGGCAGGTAACATGGCAAGTGGACAATCAACAACTTGTGTCAGGTGACGTGGCCAGGTGACGTGGCAAGTGGACAATCCACAACTTGTGTCAGGTGACGTGGCCAGGTGACGTGGCAAGTGGACAATCCACAACTTGTGGCAGGTGATGTGGCAAGTGATACGCTAAATACAAGTACACTGCTGCTCTCTCAGCTGCTGCTACTCCCTCTGGTCTCACAAACTGGCTGAAATGGTTAAAATGTACTGTTTTTTGAGCTTAGGGAGGGCCTATGATGAAACGCTTATAAACGCAAACGCGGTAAAACGCCGCTAAACGTGGCCGCAAACGCGGCAAAACGTGCGTTTTTAAACGCCGGTTTCAGCGTTTAAAAGCGTGTGTTCAGCAGAGTTTGCACCTGCGTCTGGTGTGCATGGGGCCTAATGCGCATACTTTGTACTGTGTAGGTTTATTTGATTTTTTTTTCCTTCTCTCTCTCGTTTGTAATGAGCTCAATACTGGTACCAGTTTAAATTCATACATTTTTTTTTTTAAATTGAAATGTATTCGCGAATAAATAACCTGTGCACAGATACGTTGTTTTTTTTTTCTCTCCCTTTCCTGTGGTTAGAGTGAAGCTTCATTCACTCTGACACGTGGAAACTACATAATACATTAACAAAGGGAAAAAAACCGCGCTTACTACGAAAAATAATTAATTAAATTAAATTAATAATACAATAATAAAGTCCTTACAGCAGCAATAAAAGTGGGATAAACACAAATAGAAATAAAAAAGAAAATCGCGCTAAGGAATCACAAATTATTGAATAAAGTCCAATTTGGCAGGCTGGTGTGAAAGGAACACAAAAATCCCAATTACTGAATAAACCTGGAAGAATTCATGCTTACCAGATAAGTAAGCCAATAGAACATATGGCTTTTACCCAGCCAGGGCCTTTCAATTCCCACAAGGTTGATTCGTCAGAGAATTATTGAGTATGGTCGCTTGAACTATGACTCCATATTATGTATTACATTCGACCAGATTGCACTACATAAGGAGCTTTAAGCCAAAAAACACCCCAAACACAGAAGGTTGTGATCCACCACCTCTCATGCAATCTTCTTACCAGATAGCTAGTGTAATACAGCCTGATGTATGTAGGTGACGATCCGTAACCGAAATCCTATAGATAGCTGCAGGCTCGAATGATAAGGGGGTGAAATCAGATTCTCCCCACTGGGACCGTAAATCCACGTATGCAGTGTGATCATTTATTACCATGGATAGTGTCTTATCTTATCTTCCTGATATTCTTGCCTTTCTCCTTCATCAGCAGCCTGTAAACGTCAGCACTGTAAAGCTTCTGTCGGCCTTCCTCTCTATAACTGTGGAAATGAGCCTGGGATGAGCAGACGTTGAAGACGACGATGGTGAATTATGCAGTCAGCTACAGCAAGTAAAGTTTTCCAATCCACAGGACTGCGACAGGCACAGAAGGCCGGTAGGCTGTTCTCTTTAACTCCTATGGAGAGGTGAGACAGCCAGGTAAGCCCTCTGGAGGAAAGGAAGACATAATGCTGGGAGATGCTGGGAGATTGTCAGTAAGAGACTCGACAATTAAGCTTCTCGCAGGTTTATCCCGACTCCTCGCAAACATGAAAAACACCACAGCAGATTCACACACAATCTGCTGTGGTGTTTTTCATGTTTGCGAGGAGTCGGGATAAACCTGCGAGAAGCTTAATTGTCGAGTCTCTTACTGACAATCTCCCAGCATCTCCCAGCATTATGTCTTCCTTTCCTCCAGAGGGCTTACCTGGCTGTCTCACCTCTCCATAGGAGTTAAAGAGAACAGCCTACCGGCCTTCTGTGCCTGTCGCAGTCCTGTGGATTGGAAAACTTTACTTGCTGTAGCTGACTGCATAATTCACCATCGTCGTCTTCAACGTCTGCTCATCCCAGGCTCATTTCCACAGTTATAGAGAGGAAGGCCGACAGAAGCTTTACAGTGCTGACGTTTACAGGCTGCTGATGAAGGAGAAAGGCAAGAATATCAGGAAGATAAGATAAGACACTATCCATGGTAATAAATGATCACACTGCATACGTGGATTTACGGTCCCAGTGGGGAGAATCTGATTTCACCCCCTTATCATTCGAGCCTGCAGCTATCTATAGGATTTCGGTTACGGATCGTCACCTACATACATCAGGCTGTATTACACTAGCTATCTGGTAAGAAGATTGCATGAGAGGTGGTGGATCACAACCTTCTGTGTTTGGGGTGTTTTTTGGCTTAAAGCTCCTTATGTAGTGCAATCTGGTCGAATGTAATACATAATATGGAGTCATAGTTCAAGCGACCATACTCAATAATTCTCTGACGAATCAACCTTGTGGGAATTGAAAGGCCCTGGCTGGGTAAAAGCCATATGTTCTATTGGCTTACTTATCTGGTAAGCATGAATTCTTCCAGGTTTATTCAGTAATTGGGATTTTTGTGTTCCTTTCACACCAGCCTGCCAAATTGGACTTTATTCAATAATTTGTGATTCCTTAGCGCGATTTTCTTTTTTATTACATAATACATTACCTTATGGCATAGGTTTAGGTTTTGTCTTGTTTTTTTCAAATTGATTTTTACAAACCCCACCAGGTTTTCCTATAACTTTTTGTTTGTCAGAGTACAGATATGTGGGGGAATCGGTACATGTTTCACTGTACTTACTGTTGATGGACTCATTACCTCCGCTGGAAGTCTGTTCCAAGTAGGGATGAGCTCGATGTTCGAGTCGAACATAGGTTCGACTCGAACATCGGCTGTTCGCGCGTTCGGCGAACAACAAACGATTTGGGCCGTTCGCGCCAAATTCGAGTGACGCGAACGGCCCACAATACACTACGCCATCGCAGTGTAATCCCGGCGCTGTGATTGGCCAAGCATGCACTGTGACCCTGCATGCTTGGCCAATCACAGCGCCGGCAGCGAGGAGAGCAATGATTGGCCACAGGTAGGATGCCTGTGGCCAATTATAGCTGAGGGGGTTTAGTACACGCCCCACACTATAAAAGGCCGCCAGCGCGGCGGCCTTGTGTAGTGTGTTCCGGAGCAGGGAAAGTGAAGGATAGGCAGGGACAGTGTGAAATCTTGACAAATCTATTCTTTGCTAAACCTTGTAGGGACAGAGAAGGATAGGCAGGGAGAGTGTCAGTGTCATATTCTTTGCTAAACCTTGTGTGTAGGGAGAGAGAAGGATAGGCAGGGAGAGTGTCAGTGTCATATACTTTGATAAACCTTGTGTGCAGGGAGAGAGAAGGATAGGCAGGGGACAGTGTCAGTGTCATATTCTTTGCTAAAACTTGTGTGCAGAAGAGAGAAGGATAGGCAGGGGACAGTGTCAGTGTCATTGTTGCTAAGCCTCCTGCACATTATACACCTGAAGTTAGCCTGTATTGCTGCTTTTTCCTGGTGTGTTACACCAACAGGATTTTGCGGCACTTACAGCGGGCGGAGTGTGCCTCCTGACCATATTACACCTTAACTTAGCCTGTATTGCTGCTTTTTCCTGGTGTGTTACACCAACAGGATTTTGCGGCACTTACAGCGGGCGGAGTGTACCTCCTGACCATATTACACCTTAACTTAGCCTGTATTGCTGCTTTTTCCTGGTGTGTTACACCAACAGGATTTTGCGGCACTTACAGCGGGCGGAGTGTACCTCCTGACCATATTACACCTTAACTTAGCCTGTATTGCTGCTTTTTCCTGGTGTGTTACACCAACAGGATTTTGCGGCACTTACAGCGGGCGGAGTGTGCCTCCTGACCATATTACACCTTAACTTAGCCTGTATTGCTGCTTTTTCCTGGTGTGTTACACCAACAGGATTTTGCGGCACTTACAGCGGGCGGAGTGTACCTCCTGACCATATTACACCTTAACTTAGCCTGTATTGCTGCTTTTTCCTGGTGTGTTACACCAACAGGATTTTGCGGCACTTACAGCGGGCGGAGTGTACCTCCTGACCATATTACACCTTAACTTAGCCTGTATTGCTGCTTTTTCCTGGTGTGTTACACCAACAGGATTTTGCGGCACTTACAGCGGGCGGAGTGTGCCTCCTGACCATATTACACCTTAACTTAGCCTGTATTGCTGCTTTTCCCATTTCCCTGCAGGCCATTAGAATGTCTGGAAGGCAAACAAGGAGAGGCAGACAGTCAGGAGCCAATAAAAGAGGGCAAGCAGGCTCTGTGTCTAGAGACAACAGTGCTGGTCGTGGACGCGGTGCATCGCCATCAGCACGTGGCCATGGGACACGCTTGTCCTTCTTTTCGGCAGCTGGACGTGTTGAGCCGCATCATGCCGAAGACTTGGTAGAGTGGATGACCAAGCCCTCCTCATCCTCCTCATCCTCTCTCACCCAGGCTCAGGGTACTGGCAAAGCAGCTGCCAAAGCGTCCTCTTCCCTGGTATCAAGGTCATCATCAGTCACTCCTTCCCTAGACCAACCATGTCCTCCTGAGGAGTCCCCCGAACTGTTTGAGCACAGTGTTGGGTACATGCTCCAGGAGGATGCCCAGCGTTTCGAAGGGTCTGATGATGATACCCAGCTAGAGGAAGGCAGTAGCGTGAGAGCAGAGAGAGGGGATGCTCAAGAAGGACACCAATCTGGCAGTCATGTTCCAGCAGCTGCAGCATACTGCCAGATTGGCTCCAGTGATGAGGAGGGAGGGGATGATGAGGTCACTGACTCCACGTGGGTGCCTAATAGGAGAGAGGAGGAGGAGGAGGATGAGGAGGAGGCACATCTCCAACGAGGCAGGATGCCCTCGGGGGGCCAGCGTAAGAGCAGCACACCGACGGAATCACACCGCAGAGCTCCGCCTGTGCAGGGCGCTGCCTCTGCCCGTTATTCAAAAAGTTCTTTGGTGTGGGCCTTTTTTGAGTCGAGTGCATCAGATCGCACAGCTGCTGTTTGCAACATATGTCTCAAGCGTATATCGCGTGGCCAAAACATCACCCGCTTGGGCACCACATGCTTGACCAGACATATGTTGACCTGCCATGCAGCTCGTTGGCAAGCCTACCTTAAAGACCCACACCAAAGAACAAAGCTGACCTCTTCTTGCACCGCATCAGCTGGGATCTCCAACCCCACTATACCTTCAGTCCTCTCTGAAACCTGCTCTGAGAGGAATGAAGGTGTAGAATTAGGTGTGTCACAGCCAAGTACTTGCGGGCACTCTGCTAGCAGTACACCGACGTCTTATTCTAGCAGGCAAATTTCCCTGCCCCAGCTGCTGGACCGTCAAAAGAAGTTCACTCCCAGCCATCCACATGCCCAGCGGTTGAATGCTAGCTTGGCTAAATTGCTAGCGCTTCAACTGCTGCCTTTTCAGTTGGTAGACTCGGCCCCCTTCCATGAGTTTGTGCAATGTGCGGTTCCTCAGTGGCAGGTTCCTAAACGCCACTTTTTCTCACGGAAAGCGATTCCAGCTCTCTACCGGCATGTGGAAGGCAATGTCTTGGCCTCGCTGGACAGGGCGGTCAGCGGTAAGGTGCATATTACCGCTGACTCATGGTCCAGCAGGCATGGACAGGGATGTTACCTTTCTTTCACGGCCCATTGGGTCACTCTTTTGGTAGCTGGGAAGGATGCAGGACAAGGTGCAGTAGTGTTGGAGGTTGTTCCACCGCCACGCCTCCAAAATGCTACTACTGGTTGTGACACACCTCTGTCCTCCACCCCCTCCTCTTCTTCTTCCTCCGTGGCCTCTTCCTGTGCTTTGTCCTCGGAACCAGCGGTGCTCCGTAGGCGTTTAAGGGGCTACGCAAGTACACAGGCAAAAAGATGCCATGCCGTGCTTGCGCTGGTGTGTTTGGGGGACAGGAGCCACACTGGGGCAGAGGTTCTGTCTGCTCTGCAGGGGCAGGCCGAGAGGTGGTTGACGCCACGCCAGCTTAAGCCAGGAATGGTAGTTTGCGACAATGGCACCAACCTCCTCTCCGCTCTCCGACAGGGACAACTGACCCATGTGCCCTGTGTGGCTCACGTCCTTAACCTGGTGGTGCAGCGGTTCTTGGGCAGGTACCCGGGCTTACAGGATGTCCTGAGGCAGGCCAGGAAAGTCTGTGTGCATTTCCGCAGATCTTATAATGCCAGTGCTCGCCTGGCAGAGCTGCAAAAGGAGTTGAACCTGCCCAAGAACCGCCTTATATGTGACATGCCCACCAAGTGGAACTCAACGTTGGCCATGCTGCAGCGGCTGCACATGCAGCAGAGGGCCATCAATGAGTACCTGTGCGACTACGGCACCAGGACAGGGTCAGGGGAGCTCAGGTTTTTTTCACCACGCCAGTGGGGCATGATCAGGGATGCATGCACTGTCCTGGCACCATTTGAGGAGGCCACAAGGATGGTGAGCAGTGACAATGCATGTATCAGTGACACTGTACCTCTTGTCCACCTGTTGGAACATACGCCGCGTGGAATAATGGACAGGGCACTTGAGGCAGAACAGAAGCAGGAAGAGGAGGACTTCCTTGCCTCTCAAGGCCCCCTTTACCCAGACAGTGTTCCTTCTGTCCCACCCATCGCACAGGAAGAAGAGGAGGAGGAGGAGGAGGATTGTGTCAGCATGGAGGTGGAGCCTGGCACTCAGCATCATCAGCAGCAGTCTTTTAGGGATGATTTACAGTCCCAAGAAACCAGTGGACTTGTACGTGGCTGGGAGGAGGTGGCTGCGGATCATGTCGTCCTTAGTGACCCAGAGGACTCCGGACCGAATGCCTCAGCTAACCTACGATGCATGGCCTCCCTGATCCTGCAAAGTCTGCGGAAGGATCCTCATATTCTTCGGATCAAGGAGAGGGACCATTACTGGCTGGCCACTCTCCTTGATCCACGGTACAAGGGTAAGGTTGCGGACCTTATCTTACAGTCGCAGAGGGAGCAGAGGATGAGACAACTCCGGGAGGCCTTGCAGAAATGTCTGTGCAACGCGTTCCCAGAGACTGGGAGGTTACAAACTCCTGGTCCTGGACAACGAGTTGCTGAGGCTTCGGTCAGTCAAAGAAGGAGCGGTGGGGAAGGTGGCCGTCTGACCGAAGCGTTCAGACAATTCTTTAGTCCGCAGCCCAAAGGTCTGATCGGTTCCAGCAACCATCGCCAGCGTCTGATATACATGGTGCAGGAATACCTAGGGGCAAGGTCAGACTTGGACACCTTCCCCACCGAAAATCCTCTGGCTTACTGGGTCTTGAGGATGGATCACTGGCCAGAGCTTGCACAGTATGCAATTGAGCTACTGGCCTGTCCTGCATCCAGCGTTCTTTCAGAACGCACATTCAGTGCTGCTGGAGGATTTGTCACGGATCACAGGGTGCGCCTGTCCACCGACTCTGTTGATCGACTGACCTTCATAAAGATGAACCAGTCTTGGATCACCACCAGCTACCAAACACCTGAAGCTGATATAATTTATTTTCAAATGTCACATCCCTTCAAGACTGATGCTGTTGCTGAGAGACTGTCCTGTTATGTTGACTGACTATCCTCCTCCTCCTCAATGATCCGATTGACGATGATAGCTTGGAAGAACATTTTTGTTTCTGGGTGCCGCCACTAGTGGCTAAGGCCCAATTTTTCAGCCCCTGTTTAACAGGGGTGTGTTATTACAATTTTTTATGCAATGCTTTGCAGCAGGGCTCATTCCTGCACTCCAACTAGAGTATCTGGGAGTGGTTGCAGTGTCGTGGCACCAGCACCAGTGGCTAAGGCCCAATTTTTCAGCCCCTGTTTAACAGGGACGTGTAATTACAATTTTTGATGCAATACTTTGCAACAGGGCTCATTGCTGTGCTCCAAGTACAGTATCTGTGAGGGGTTGCAGTGTTGTGGCACCAGTGCCTAAGGCCCAATTTTTATGCCCCTGTTTAACAGGGGCATGTAATTAAAAAATTTTTATGCAATGCTTTGCAGCAGGGCTCATTCCTGCACTCCAACTAGAGTATCTGGGAGAGGTTGCAGTGTCGTGGCACCAGCACCAGTAGCTAAGGCCCAATTTTTCAGCCCCTGTTTAACAGGGGCGTGTAATTACAATTTTTGATGCAATACTTTGCAACAGGGCTCATTGCTGTGCTCCAAGTACAGTATCTGTGAGGGGTTGCAGTGTTGTGGCACCAGTGCCTAAGGCCCAATTTTTATGCCCCTGTTTAACAGGGGCATGTAATTACAATTTTGAATGCAATGCTTTGCAGCAGGGCTCATTCCTGCACTCCAACTAGAGTATCTGGGAGAGGTTGCAGTGTCGTGGCACCAGCACCAGTGGCTAAGGCCCAATTTTTCAGCCCCTGTTTAACAGGGGCGTGTAATTACAATTTTTGATGCAATACTTTGCAACAGGGCTCATTGCTGTGCTCCAAGTACAGTATCTGTGAGGGGTTGCAGTGTTGTGGCACCAGTGTCTAAGGCCCAATTTTTCTGCCCCTGTTTAACAGGGGCATGTAATTACAATTCTTGATCTAATAATTCACAGCAGGGCTCATTCCTGCGCCCACCAAGACTAACTGTGGGGCCTTACAGTGTTGTGTCAACACCACCACCACCACCACCACTAAAGGCCCAATTTTTCAGCCCCTGTTTAACAGGGGCGTGTAATTACAATTTTTGATGCAATACTTTGCAACAGGGCTCATTGCTGTGCTCCAAGTACAGTATCTGTGAGGGGTTGCAGTGTTGTGGCACCAGTGCCTAAGGCCCAATTTTTCTGCCCCTGTTTAACAGGGGCATGTAATTACAATTCTTGATCTAATAATTCACAGCAGGGCCCATTCCTGCGCCCACCAAGACTAACTGTGAGGCCTTACAGTGTTGTGTCAACACCACCACCAAAGGCCC
This sequence comes from Rana muscosa, assembly GCA_029206835.1. Taxonomy (NCBI): domain Eukaryota; kingdom Metazoa; phylum Chordata; class Amphibia; order Anura; family Ranidae; genus Rana; species Rana muscosa. Next base: position 78,818,493 of record CM055119.1, on the reverse strand, counting down.
AATTTTTCAGCCCCTGTTCAACAGGGGCATGCAATTACAATTCTTGATCTAATAATTCACAGCAGGGCCCATTCATGCGCCCACCAAGAGTAACTGTGAGGGCTCACAGTGTTGTGGCAACACCAACATGTAAGGGGCAAATTTCAGCAGAGTATATAGGGTAGGCCCCTACTTTCAAACATCCAACTTACAAACGACTCCTCCTTGCAAACGGAAGGATACAACAGGAAGTGAGAGGAAATCTACCCCTAGGAAGGCAAATTCTCTCCTGTAAGAGTTAATATGGGAAAAAAAGTGTCTCCTCTCCACTGATGCTTTATCACCAATTCTTGTTTCAATAAAAACCCCAAATTTTTTAAAAACATTTGTCATTAGGACGGAAAGTGAGGTGAACTGTTCTGAACAGGTGCACACTGCACAGACAGCAAAACAAATGTTACAGGGGTGATAACCCTTCCCTATGTTTTCCAAAAAGCTTAAAAATAGATTTTTTGCCTGGAGCTACACTTAAACAATGTACCAGTTCAAAATTACAAACAGATTCTACATAAGAACAAACATACAGTCCCTGTCTTGTATGCACCGCCTGTATACGGCTGTTCAGAGTATATAGGGCCTTTTTTATTTTGTGTGCGGGGTTCCCCTTAATATCCATACAAGACCCAAAGGGGCTGGTAATTGGCTGGGGTGGGGGGGGGGGGTGTGTGATGGGGTAGCTATGCCATTTTTCTTAAAGATTTTCATCCATATTACCGGGACCAGACATTACATTAAAGCCGCAAGCAGTTTTAAATGGCTTTTTTTCCTTTAGAAATGTAATTTTGTGCAGGGACAGTTCTAAACACGGGAAACACGTGGTAATTCACAGGCATACTTTAGACACCCCCCAGGTACGATATTTAAAGGAATATTTGCCTTTTTTTTTTCACTTTATGCATCATTAAAATGACTGCTCCAGAAAAACGGCCGTTTTTAAAACTTCTTTTTGCATTGATACATGTCCCCTGGTGCAGAACCCGGGTTCCCAAACCCTTTTTAGGACAATAACATGCATAATAGTTGTTATAATTAGCACTTCAGATTTCGAACGTTCGCATCCATAGTATTTAATAGGGTTCTAAAGTTCGTGCGAACTTTCGGTCCGTTCGCGGGTTCTGGTGCGAACCAAACCCGGGGGTGTTCGGCTCATCACTAGTTCCAAGCATATACTGCCAGGTAGCCCATAACAAACCTCTCAGAAGAGGTACAGTGAGGTGTTATTAATGGTTTTGAGTTTTGTATTTTAGTAAAAAATACACACACAAGGATGGATAAATGGACCAAGACTGGTCAAATTTCTTTAAAAACACAGAGGACCTTAAAACATATATTTTTTTTTAATGTCTTGTTTTAAGGATAATCCTGGAATGGAAGTAATTAGTCAGGCCTAACTAAATTCAAACATTTTTTTGGACTGTTTCATTAAACAGTGTCTTTCTCTGATAGAACTTCCTGTGGCCTAGTGGACTTACAAATTGATTTTCACTGAGAATCAATTAATATGTTAATCACGTTGCCTTTGTATAGTTGCAATGTTTAAAGGCAGTTTCAATCATTTTTTTTTTGTTTGTTTAACAAAATACAGATTCAACGCTCTTTTAACAATTTAAAGGTTGGGGCAGCATTAAATCTGATTTTTTTTTTGTTACTTTTACGTTTTGTTTTTTACCATTTATTTAATTTTTTTACCTTTTTTTGGTGTAGTTTTTTTTTACTACTGAGAAAGGGCGTTGCCTTTTGTATACCACTTCAATACAGGGCTTTTTATACCACTTCCATACCGGGCCTATTCTAGCACTTCTCTCCTACATGTACAAATCATCATTCTTTTGCTAGAAAATTACTCAGAACCCCAAAACATTATATATGTTTTTTTAGCAGACACCCTAGGAAATAAAATGACGGTCATTGAAACTTTTTTTCTTGCACGGTATTTGCGCAATAATTTTTCAAACGCCTTTTTTAAAAAAAAAATGGTTTCATGAATTAAAAAATAACAAAACTGTAAAGTTAGCCCAATTTTTGGGGAAAATATGAAAGATGATGTTAGGCCGAGTAAATAGATACCTAACATGTCACGCTTTAAAATTGCGCACACTCATGGAATGGCGCCAAACTTCGGTACTTAAAAATATCCATAGGCGACGCTTTAATTTTTTTTACAGGTTACCAGGTTAGAAATACAGAAGAGGTCTAGTACTAGAATTGTTGCACGCGCTCTAACGCACGCGGCGATACTTCACATATGTGGTTTGAACGGCGTTTACATATGTGGGCGACTTACGTGTGCATTCGCTTCTGATTGCGAGCTACCGGGGACAGGGGCGTTTTAATTTTTTTTTTTTATTATTATATATTTTTTTTACTTATTTATTTATTTTTTTAAACTTATTTTACTTCTTTTTTTTTTTTGATCATTTTTATTACTATTACAAGGAATGTAAACATCCCTTGTAATAGGAATGTGTGTGACAGGTCCTCTTTATTGAGAGATGCAGGGTCAATAAGACCCCACATCTCTCCTCCAGGCTGGAAAGCATGAGATCAGTGAATTTTTTTTCACTGATCTCATACTTTCTAGCCACAATGGCAGCTTTGTTTACATTTGAGGACAAGGGCGCGACGTCATCACATCGCGCCCGGGCCTCCGACGATCATAGAGATGACTGGTGACCATCTGGTCACCAGTCATCTCTATCCTAGTCACGTGACCCACCACCGGCGCCGGAAGATTCTCTCTGGGTCCCCGATCGCATGGGAACACCGGATGGCGGCGGGAGGGGGGATGTCCCCTCCCGCCGCCTATAAGAACGATCAAGCGGCGGAACCGCCGCTATGATCATTCTTATGGTGCACAGAATTGCCGGCACTTCAAAAGGATATCTGAATGATGCCTCTAGCTGCAGGCATCATTCAGATATCCCCCTAAGCCGAGGACGTCATATGATGTCCACCCAGGATGGGAGATCCCATCTGTGGACACCATTTGACTATGGCTGGGTAGGGAAGTGGTTAAGGCAACTTCAATTTTTTTTAACACAAGTACAGATTCAATGCTCTTTAAGTTAAAGGTTGGGGCAGCATTCAATCTGAATTCTGGGTTTTTACCTTTTTTTTTTTGGATCAGTTTTTTTCTTATCTTTTATTTTCTCTTTTTCCTTTTTCTTTTAAGGAAAACTATTTTTCTTTCTGTCCTATATCACCTTATTTATTTTTTTGCTGGGTGATTCTGGAGTTTGGCTCCGCTAGGGTGAAATAAAATAAAAAAGAGGGGAGTAGGGGGGAACCTTATATGGGAACATTTATAACAGTTAAAAATGTTGATATAGAATAATAAAACCTCCCTATAGCATTTTGGGGGATGGGACAAAGTTCCAACAGTTTTTTTCTCTCTTTCAGCATGGGATAATGGTTTTATATAAATGTATGTCATTGTAGCTATTACCAACACCTGGGTTTAGCAACAGTCATGTGACTCGTTTCCTTGTATATGTGACATAGTGTCCTCTCTACAGTTCTAATATTTGGCAGTCTTCATAGGTGGTCATTGGTATTTTTTTTTTATGTTGGTCAGTTTTCTTTTTGTGCCATAACTAAGTTCAAAGAGCATTGCTTGAAGATCATATAGATATACTGGGACTGGTGAGACTCATAGTGATTGGCAAATAGCAGAAAGTGTAGTACAATTGTACTTAAGAAGTAATTTAGTCTAATCATCTCTGAAGCCACAAGTAACCGGTGACATCACACTTATCCGCATTCTGAAATCACGTTATTTTTGGCTGCTTAGATGACACTGTCTAAATCTGCACAGAGACCTCTTAAAGTTATGACCGCTTCCCTAGCCCGCTAAAGGCAGGACTCATACAGTAGCTACACACGGTAACCAAGGACGGAGCTATATGCACAAAAGTTTGGCACCCGCCAAGGCTTTAACCCATCAGGGTTGGTATAACTGAACACAGCTTCAGTAAAAGGAGTTTGTGGTGACAAAGATCCCCCTGGACACTCGAAGGGTCATACACACACACAGGGGTATTCAGCAGAAGGCGGGGCAGAATTACTGGCAGGCATATGACAATGGAGGAAGAAAGATGGGGGATGGAAATCAGACAACCTGGCTTAAGGGCACAACCATTTAAATTTTTACACCTGTCAATGGGAAAGGGACTCATATTAGGTCGCAGTATATCTATAACAATTTTAATCAAAGGTCCTTAATACTCAGAATGACAAGATAAGCATTCATTTGAAGGCATATGTCTTAAAAGTACTCGTGTTCTTCCTTCTCTAACTTTGCCCACATTAATAAAGTACAATCACAGAAATCCAGGAAAGTTGGTCCAAAGGCCATTACTGTATGCAGTATCCAAGTGGAATCACCATGGAAGTCTGTCCCAGAAGCAAGGGCAACATGACCAGATTGACATTATTGACTTTCGCACAAATTATTATTATTGGACGGTTGAGAACAAGGAGCCTCATGTTTTTTTTTTCCCCTTCGTTTTTTTTTTGTGTGTGTTTTGTATCTTATGATTTTTATTATGGGCTTAATACATCCAGAACAAGTGATGATTACCAATACTGTGATCCAGAAATATGAACTGTAGAGACAGAAAGTTTAAAAGTGTTGTTTCTTCTCAAAGAGTTTTATTTTATTTCAGAGGGCAAAGCCAAACGTTCCAAATATTAAAGGAGATTACCCATAAACCATTATTTTAGGTGTGGCCGAGTCTCATATTCTCAACTGGCCACAAGGGGCCATTTGTTGCCTTATGGGTGATGGGAAATCTCCATTAACAGCTGTAAATAAAATTGCATATAGATATATATATTTCAGGTAGAAGGAAATATAGTTAAAGTATTGAGTGCTGTGTATTTCTTACGGTAATTAGCTACAACTTCAAAGGGTGGCCTTTTGTTTTCCTGTTTACATTGCACATGGGCTGTAAACAAAAGCCTGCTGTGACTCATCCAACCATGCTATGCCCAATATACATTTACTAGGTACAGTGACCAATCAGGGAGAATTATATTAGCCACCTTACAGAAAGGAAGGGGGGGGGGTATATAATGCTTTTGTGAGCAAGCTAAGGGCGTTTTGCTTTTGGTGTGTGGGAACAGACAGCAGCTACGATGGGCTGACCTGAAGTTAACAGGTAATCTAACTATACTTGTAGCCTATATAGTATTGTAAATATGGGCGTTGTGGGTAATTTGTAAATACCATGTAAGCCAGGGGACCTACACTGTACATTGTGTTGTAAATACTGTCTGGTGTGTAATTTGTATATATTATGTAACCCTTACCCTATCAATAAATGTGTATTGCGGATAGAACTACCTCTTTTTGTATAAGATCTCTCAGAGCAACAATTCGTAGGATCAACCCAGTGGCATACACGTTAGACCTTCCTTCTAACATGCGTATTTCTTTTTTTTTTAATATCTCTTTATTAGTTTTTTTCTTTCCATACAAAAAGACAAATATACATTTCACAATTTACATTGATAAAATTCCACCAACATTCATTTCATTAACACAAAAACATTTGTACTCATATTCATTTATCCTCTTTTCATTCTATGGTGTGGTTACCCTACTTCCCTACTTCCTACCCTCTTTATCCTGAAGTCGTCATGGGGTTCTCTATCCAACTTGCCCATACTCTATCGTATTTCTCCTCCTGTCCTCTATTACAATATGTCACCTGTGACAGCAGGAAGGTAAAGTCACCTGGTTGCATCCAGGGGGGTAGATATATTTCTCCCAGATTCAGGCTTTATGCTGACTTATACAACTAGGGTGGAGAGTTGTATAAGCCCAGCTGAGGCTAGTAGGCTCATGGATGACTCATACCTCTAGGGAGAGTGTGGGGCGTCGTACAGACAGGGAGTTGATGAGGCCAGCTGAAGCTTGTCAGCTCATTTAGGCCTCTATAAGAACTCCCAGCTTCATTAGATGTTAGCTCATGCCTGGAACCAGACCTGTGTGGACTGTCTAGGGAGAGTGAACCCCTGTGCGGTGAGGCAAAGCCTGTGTGGCTATTTGTTTGGACTTTTACTAAACCAGGGACTTAGGGACTAGGACAGCACTAGGCTGATCCCAGTTGTTAGTTAGGAAACCTGTATGTTTAGTCAGAGGTCAACTTGACCAGGATTTATTTTGGTTATGTTTCTTTTGCTTTGCTGTGTTTTGTCACTGTAAATAGAAAATAAACCGCACCTTTTTGATTTTGAAAACCACAACCTCCGTTTGCTGGGCCTGTTTTGTGTGGGGAGCCCATCCCGGGGGTCACACACACCCGCTGCCGAGCTAACCCCCTCACAGTTGGTGGAGAACCAGTGGCAGTTTTTTTTAAGCCAGCATGGAGGAGATACTGAAACAGCTGGCTCTAGCAAATGCCAATCAACAGCAGACAAATGCAGGTTTGCAAAGGAGCCTTGCAGCCCAGCAGCAAGCTCATCAACAAGCCCAGCAGCAATCTGAGGCCCGCTTCATAGACCTGTTACAGAAGCAAGAGCAGAGACTACAACAAATGGAAGCAGTAATGCAGCAACGTCCGCAGACCAGTGAGGAAAGCCGTCCCACTAATACCGCGTCCTTTGGGGTGAGTCGTTTATTGACAAAAATGACTGGAGAGGATGATCCAGAGGTATTTTTGACCACATTTGAAAGGACTGCTGAAAGAGAAAAGTGGCCTGAGGAGCAGTGGGCTGGACTGGTGGCTCCTCTGTTAACTGGTGAATCGCAGAAGGCTTACTATGACCTAGAGCCTGACCAAGCAAAAGACTATGTGATGCTAAAAGCTGAAATATTGGCAAGGCTGGGTGTCACCCTGGCTGTCCGGGCTCAGCGTGTGCATAACTGGACTTTCCAGCTTGGAAAACCCCCCAGGTCTCAAATGTATGATCTCATTCACCTGAGCAGGAAGTGGCTACAGCCAGAGACTTTGTCCGCACCAGAGATTGTGGAACGTGTTGTAATGGATCGGTTTTTGAGAGCTCTTCCTACTGCCATCCAAAAGTGGGTAAGCCATGGAGACCCAGAGACGGCCGGTGGTCTTGTGGATCGTGTAGAGAAATACTTGGCTACAGAGAACCTGACGGCCTCTTCCAGAGACTCTCGGACTTTCCACCCTAAGACCAGACCATCCCCAGGGGCGGATAAGAGGATTCCAAGGGGTGAGGGTGGAGAGAGTGAGAGGGTGGGAGCTCTACCCAAAGTTTGGCGAGAACAGCCTGGGAAGTCAGGGGCTCAAGAGGCAGCCAAAAGGATTGTTTGCTACCGCTGCCGGCAAGCGGGACATATTGCAGCAAATTGCCCGGTTGTGGAGGAACCCATGCAATGTGACTTTCTGACGGACAGACGTCAGTCGCTGTGTGCGACAGTCGCATGCACTGCCATTCGGGGAACTGAGAAACATTTATGCAAAATGTGTATTAATGGTAGAAATGTTGTGGTATTACTGGATTCAGGTAGCCTTGTGACCCTGATAAAGGCTGAATTAGTTAAAACAGAGGTCTCTGGGAATAGCAAGGTAGCTGTTATTTGTGTGCATGGGGACACCCGAGAGTATCCAGTGACTACAGTGTGTTTCGAGACCCCCAAAGGTACCCTCTCTCATCCAGTGGGGTTAGTATCTCAATTACCGCATGATGCCATTGTGGGAAGAGATTTTCCGAAGTTCTGGGAACTGTGGGATGATCCTGAGCCCCCCACTGGTGCCCCTATGTACCAGGAATGTGATAGCCAGAACTCCTCTGAGAGTGGTGAGGACTCTCCAGAATTTCCCTTGTCAGTATTGGCAGGGGAGACTCAAGAAACTGGAGAGGAGCCCACCTCCTCAGACGAAAACCTACCGTCTGTGGAGTTTTCTGATCTGGAGGTTCACAGGGAAAATTTTGCCACAGAACAGTTAAAAGACCCCGCCCTAATAAAGGCACGGGAAAACGTAGTGGAAATAGATGGCGAGTTAGTGAACCCAGATAATACCTGCACTTACCCATACTTCAGCGTAGAGAAGGACCTACTGTATCGGGTGGCAAAAAGGGCAGAAGAAACCGTTGAGCAGCTTGTGGTGCCCAAACCTTACAGGAAGTTGGTGTTGGAGTTGGCCCATGGGCACATTCTTGGAGGTCATCTGGGGACAGAGAAAACCCGAGAGAGGGTATTACAGAGATTCTATTGGCCTGGGGTGATGAAGGACATAGAAAATTATTGTTCCTCCTGCCCTGTGTGTCAGAGGTCGGCCCCGATGCCACATTTCCGTAGCCCGCTGGTCCCTCTACCCATCATTGAGGTCCCGTTTGAGAGAATCGCAATGGATTTGGTAGGTCCTATAATCAAGTCCGCTAGGGGGCACCAGTACATATTGGTTATAATGGACTATGCCACCCGTTATCCAGAAGCGATCCCTCTCAGAAATACCTCGGCCAAAACCATAGCCAAAGAGCTATCTCTTGTTTTTAGCCGGGTGGGTATTTGTAAAGAACTGCTTACGGACCAAGGTACACCCTTTATGTCCCGGGTTATGAAAGAGCTGTGTAAATTGTTCAAAGTGACGCAATTGCGTACATCTGTGTATCACCCCCAAACCGATGGGCTGGTTGAAAGATTCAACAAAACCCTAAAACAAATGTTGAAGAAAGTGGTGGATAGAGATGGAAAGGATTGGGACTGTCTACTTCCTTATTTGATGTTTGCTATTAGGGAGGTGCCCCAATCCTCTACGGGATTCTCCCCCTTTGAGTTACTGTATGGGAGACACCCAAGAGGGCTGTTGGATATTGCCAAGGAAACTTGGGAAAGTGAGAGTTCTCCCCACAGGAGTGTGATTGAGCATGTCGCCCTGATGCAAGATCGAATTGCACAGGTAATGCCCATCGTGAAGGAACATTTGGCCCAAGCGCAGTTGGCACAGCAGAGAGTGTACAACCGTGGAGCAAAGACCCGTACCTTTTCCCCGGGGGATAGGATATTGGTACTTGTCCCTACGGTTGAAAGTAAATTCCTTGCCAAATGGCAAGGCCCCTACGAGATAATGGAAAAAGTGAGCGAAGTGAATTACAAGGTCAGACAACCAGGAAGGCGAAAGCCCGAACAGATATATCACGTTAATCTGTTGAAAGCCTGGAGGGATAGAGAGTCCCTAGTCGCAGAAACTTGGTCACCAGCTCAAACTGGTTGCGTGATTCCGGAGGTTGGAATAGCAGCCACCTTGTCACAACCCCAACAACAGGAGGTTAAGGAGTTTGTGCTTCGCAACAAGGAGGTGTTCTCTGAGCTGCCGGGACAAACATCTGGGGTAGAGCATGATATTATTACCCCGCCCGGTGAAAGGGTGAAGTTAAAACCCTATCGGATCCCAGAGGCCCGACGGGAGGCAATACGGGAGGAAGTACAGAAAATGCTGAACTTAGGGGTGATAGAGGAGTCCCAAAGTGATTGGTCTAGTCCCATTGTGTTGGTGCCTAAACCGGATGGGAGCTGGCGATTTTGTAACGATTTTCGTCAGTTGAACAAAGTTACAAAATTTGACACCTACCCCATGCCACGTATAGATGAGTTGATCGACCGGCTGGGAACAGCCCGATACATGACGACTCTTGACCTCACAAAAGGGTATTGGCAAATTCCCCTGGCCAAGTCGGCCAAAGAGAAAACCGCATTTGTAACCCCAGACGGGGCGTTCCAATATAAGAGAATGCCGTTCGGGTTACAGAATGCGCCGGCCACATTCCAGCGGAAAATGGACCAGATACTGAGGCCCCATCGGAAGTATGCTGCGGCTTACCTGGATGACGTAATTGTCCATAGCACAGATTGGGCCTCACATCTGCCAAAAGTGCAAGCAGTCCTAGACTCTATCCGGGAAGCGGGGTTTACGGCTAACCCCAAGAAGTGTACCATTGGGCAGGAGGAGGCCAAATATCTTGGGTACACCATTGGCAGGGGAGTGATAAAACCCCAATTCAACAAAGTCGAGGCCATCCAGAGTTGGCCACGTCCCAACAGCAAGAAGCAGGTACGGGCCTTTCTGGGAATCGCGGGTTATTATCGGCGCTTCATTCCCCACTTTGCTTCTAAGGCTGTGCCCCTAACCAACCTGACGAAAGGGAAAGGGTCGGTCATGATTAAATGGACCCCCGAGGCTGAGGCAGCATTCCAATTCTTGAAACAAGCCTTATGTAGCCAGCCAGTGTTGTACTCACCCGACTTCTCTAAAGACTTTGTCGTACAAAGTGATGCGTCAGATGTGGGGTTAGGAGCAGTATTGTCCCAGGTCTGGAACGGGGAAGAGCACCCAGTCATTTACCTCAGCAGGAAGTTGAAGTCCCATGAGGTAAATTACGCCACGGTTGAAAAGGAGTGTTTAGCGGTGAAGTGGGCTCTAGATTCCCTTCGGTACTATCTGCTAGGTAGGCACTTTGACATGGTTACGGATCACGCTCCGTTAAAGTGGATGGCTCAAAACAAGGAGACAAATAGAAGAGTGAATAGGTGGTTCCTGGCCCTACAGGAATTCAACTTCACAGTAAAGCATCGCCCTGGCGTTCAAATGGGGAATGTGGATGCTTTGTCTCGAGTACATGAATGCCTGATTGCTGGTGTTCCAACCCCAAGGTTAAAACAAGAGGGGGGGGTATGTGACAGCAGGAAGGTAAAGTCACCTGGTTGCATCCAGGGGGGTAGATATATTTCTCCCAGATTCAGGCTTTATGCTGACTTATACAACTAGGGTGGAGAGTTGTATAAGCCCAGCTGAGGCTAGTAGGCTCATGGATGACTCATACCTCTAGGGAGAGTGTGGGGCGTCGTACAGACAGGGAGTTGATGAGGCCAGCTGAAGCTTGTCAGCTCATTTAGGCCTCTATAAGAACTCCCAGCTTCATTAGATGTTAGCTCATGCCTGGAACCAGACCTGTGTGGACTGTCTAGGGAGAGTGAACCCCTGTGCGGTGAGGCAAAGCCTGTGTGGCTATTTGTTTGGACTTTTACTAAACCAGGGACTTAGGGACTAGGACAGCACTAGGCTGATCCCAGTTGTTAGTTAGGAAACCTGTATGTTTAGTCAGAGGTCAACTTGACCAGGATTTATTTTGGTTATGTTTCTTTTGCTTTGCTGTGTTTTGTCACTGTAAATAGAAAATAAACCGCACCTTTTTGATTTTGAAAACCACAACCTCCGTTTGCTGGGCCTGTTTTGTGTGGGGAGCCCATCCCGGGGGTCACACACACCCGCTGCCGAGCTAACCCCCTCACACACCCTATACAATGGCAGAACTAAATGTTTTCCAATATACTATAGAAGGAGCTTTAACCTTCTTCCAACTCAACACTATTGTCTTTCTTGCATAAAAAAGTAATAGGCCCACCTGTGTTCTCTTTCCTATCAACGTGATTTTCTTCCCTACTAATCCTAATAGGCATATTTATGCTTCTTGTTCCAAGGATACTGATGTTACTACAGTGATTATTCTCAAGACCTCCCTCCAGAATACCACTATCTAGTCCAGAATATGTGAATAAAATTTCCTAGAGCTTATATGGTGTATAATTATTGAAGAGCCCTAATGCCATGATGGAGTTCTAGATGGAATTTTTTTTTTTTTTTTTTTTTTACTAAATTCTGAGTTTGAAAGTCATAATTGTGAGTTTAATTTTCTTTTTTTTTACAGAATCCTAAGTTTTAAAGTCAGAATTCTGAGATTCAAAGTCAGAATTCTGAGACGAAATGTCAGAATTCTGAGACGAAATGTCAGAATTCTGAGATGAAATGTCAGAATTCTGAGTTTATAAATATAGTAGTTTCTATTAGGAGGATTTTAGGACCAATTAGCAATAATGTAGTAACACCCACAGACCATCATTCTGCAGACATACATGTCTTCAGCTCTGTATATGGATATGTAAATCTATCTTAGTTACAGCACACAGTTTAGGGAAGCAAGCAGTGCTGGGCTCTCTGGTTCCTCTTCTCAGTGGCGTAGCGTGGGTTGTCAGCACCCGGGGCAAGGCAAGAAATTTGCGCCCCCTAACCTGCAGACTTTTCGCACTCCCCAAGTCCCTTCCATTCCAACAATAGTACTGACCTACCTGATTCCTACACTGACCACTACACTGACCTACCTGATTCCTACACTGACCACTACACTGACCTACCTGATTCCTACACTGACCTACCTGATTCCTACATCACTATACTACACTACACTCTACACTGTCCACTACACTGTCCACTACATTACACACTAAACTGCCCACTACACTACACTCTACACTGTCCACTACACACTAAACTGCCCACTACACAACTGCCCACTACACTACGCACTAAACTGCACACTACACTGCACTGCATACTACACTACACACCACACACTACACTACACACTACACCACACTAAACTACACACTACACACCACACACTACACTACACTACACACTAAACACTACACTACACACTACACCATTGGTGGCTAGTGCTAAAAAAAAATTGGGGGGTGCAAACAAACTAAAAAAAATAGAAAAAAAACCCCATCAATTGCAGCCACTGTGCCATCAAACGCTGCCACTATGCCATCAAAAGCTGACACTGTGCCATCAAATGCTGCAACTGACATCAAATGCTGCGACTGTGCCATCAAATACTGCGTCTGTGCCATCAAATGCTGCGACTGTGCCCATCAAATGCTGCCACTGTGCCATCAAATGCAGCCACCGTGCCATCAAAAGTTGACACTGTGCCATCAAATGCTGTGACTGTGTTAATTTTGGCAGCAAATTTAGTTTTAGTTTTAGTCTTATGCCCCATACACACGATCATTTTTAATGTCATTTTTAAAACTGACGTTTTTCTCGTCATTTTTTTTCTTGTTTCCTCTCAAGCCTGTCTTGCGTACACACCATCATTTTAAATTTTTTTCAAGAAAAGCGCAGTGACGTACACCACGTACGACGGCACTATAAAGGGGAAGTTCCGTTCGAATGGCGCCACCCTTCATGTTAGTAAAGTTTGTTGAGTGACGATTCGCTCTTTTCAGTCTAGTGCTTTTCAGTCCGTTACAGCATGACAAATGTGCTATCTCCATTACGAACGCTAGTTTTACCAGAACGAGCGCTCCCGTCTCATACTTGATTCTGAGCATGCGCATTTTTTTTCACGTCGTTAAAGCATACACACTATCGTTTTTCACGTCGTTAAAAAAAACGACATGAAAAACGACGTGAAAAAAGAGAGCATGTTCGAAATTTTTAATGCCCGTTTTTCACGTCGTTAAAAATGCTCTGGAGCATACACACGATCATTTTTAATGGCCATTTTTTTTAATGGCATTTTTAACGGCATGAAAAATGATCGTGTGTATGGGGCATTAGTCTCAGGACTAAAATGGCATTTTAGTTTTAGTCCCATTTTAGTCTTCTGCAATAGTTTTAGTTTTAGTCGTATTTAGTCGACTAAAACTCCAATTCATTTTAGTCGAGTTTTAGTCGACTAAAACTCCCTTTAATCGACTAGAGGAGGCATATAGCAAACCATAATACTCTCTGAAGGCCTCTAATATCTCCTCCAGTTCTTTTACTTTCTGTCCTTTTAAGGTCTCAATTTCTGATATAGTTGTGGCTTGATATTCTTGTTGTGCTAATCTTGCCAAAAATCTCCCACTCTTATCCCCCTGCTCAAAAATATTTTGTCTATTTCTATATAGTTCTAACCTTGTTATTTCTTCCATATGTAGATGTAAATCTCTTTGTGCAGCCATCATTAAATCTAAATTAGTGCTACTAGAGTCTTGACCATATTTTTCCTTCTGTAATTCTACCTGCACTTGCAGATCCTGTATCCTGACCGTCTGTTTTTTATTAACCATTGAGATATTTGAGATATATTGTCTTCGCAAATACGCTTTAAATGCATCCCAGACAATATCTACTGAGGATGATCCTGCATTACTCTCCCAGTATTCCATTATTATGGGTATCATTTTTCTGCTATTTCCGGATACAACATCCACTGCAGAGTTAGTCTCCACAGTGATGCATTCCTCGGAGTAGGGACACGTATTGACAGGAATAGAGGGGAATGATCTGAAAGACCACTTGGTAGATACATGGCTTCTGCAATATCTGCTAACATTGCTGGATCCCCAAATGCTAGGTCTATTCTAGACGCCGTTTTATAGGATGTAGAAAAACAGGAGTAAATTATTTTTCCTGGGTTCCTCCATCCCCAAATTTCTGTTACCCCTGTCGCCTGTACCCAATTATATAGATCTGCTGAGTGCTGCTTAGGAGGTTTTGGTCTATCCAACTCTGGGGATAACACTGCGTTAAAATCTCCAATGAGCATTGACTTTGCTGGAAGATATCGAATGATTTTTTCCATTATCACATTCAGAACTCCCACAGAAAATGGAGGTGGAATATATACTGCCACTGTAATATACCTTTGTTGTCCAATATTATATAACAGAATAACACATTTTCCTTGTGTATCTATATAGGCCTTCTCTATTTCTCCAGGGAAGGATTTATTTACCAAAATCAACACTCCTCTCCCGTAGGAGGAATAGGTGGCATGATATGCTTTTTGTATCCAAGCTTTTTTTAAAGTTATAATTTACTTCCCATTAAATGTGTCTCCTGGAGTATAATCAACTGAGGCCTATATTTTCTTATATATTGAAACATTAGTGCTCGCTTAAACTTTGAATTTAATCCTCGAACATTCCAGGATAATACAGAGTAAGGCCCCTTTCACACGGAGGTCCGTTCAGGTCTGCCTGTCAGTTTTTTAGGCGGACCTGAAACGGATCCTCCATGTACCCCTATGGAGGCACGGATGTCAGCGGAGACATGTCCGCTGACATCCGCTCCGCTCCGCCAAAGTGTGACGGAGGAAAACCCTATTTTTCCTTCCGTCGGCGGAGCGGATCGGATGACAACGGACTCTACGGTCCGTCGTCATCCGATTCCCCATAGGGGAGAGTGGCGCTCTGACAGGGCGGTCCCTGCACAGTGTGCGGGGACCGCCCAGTCATCCGTCGGCTCAGCGGGGATCAACGGAGCGATCCCCGCTGAGCAAGCGGAGCTTCACGGGGCGGATCTGCACGGATCCGCCCCGTGTGAAAGAGCCCTAACAGTTGTTTTTTTTTACCTGGCATTGTACAAAGAGTTTGGGAGGGATAGATACCTCCACCATATCTTATGCCCCTGATTTTTACAGGGGACGTCCGTAGGGTCCTTAACCTTCCTAGCGGTATTCCCGAGTCTGGCTCGGGGTTAAATTTCAGCACCAAAAGCGGTAACCCCGAGCCAGACTCGGGCTGCATCGCAGTGATCCAGGCAGAGTTACTTACCTTGTCCCCTGGATCCTGCGATGCCTCTCCGCTGTGTGATCGAGCCGTCTCCTCGCTCGATTCACACACTTCCGAGTGCCGCCGAGCTCCGTTCCCTGCGACGTTACGACGCACGGGGACGGAGTTCGGTGCCAAATTCAAAAAAGTTAAAACACAGTATACATACAGTATACTGTAATCTTACAGATTACAGTACTGTATGTAATAATTACACATCCCCATTGTCCCTAGTGGTCTGTCCAGTGTCCTGCATGCACTTTTATAAAAACTTTTCTTTCTGCCTAGAAACTGGAGATTGTCCATAGCAACCAAAAAGTGTCCCTTTATGTCAAAAGTGGTTTTAGACCAGCTAAAAAACAGCGATAATAAATTAGAATCACTCGCAGAATTGAGCGATAGCGATTTGTGAGGAAATTCGTCATCAAACACTGAAAAACACTTTTATTATTATTATTATATTATTTGTTATAATTATTTTATAGTTATTTATTTTATTATAATGTATAATTTTGTTTTTTGAACTTTATCATACCCGGGATGTCTACTAGACTCTGGTTTGGACGGATTTAAGTGAGTTATTCCTAAGAATTACAGGCCTGCAATATAAAACGCCAAATTTCCATGCAGAATAATGGTACCGCTTTCAGCACCTAAAATCTGACAGAATCATACCGCCAGGGAGGTTAACCCACACCATTGTTGATCTACTACATACTCCCTCCTTACACTCACTTCACCTCCCTCCCATCCCACCCTATCCCTCTCCACTCCCTTTCCCAATCTATAACCCCATCCATTCATGGATAGGAGTGGAGAGAAATTTCTCCTGTCCCTTTCTTCACTGACCATAGTATCTGTTCTATACTCAGTACCCAACATGGCCCAACTCAACCCCACCACACAAAAAAAAACTACCACCCTTTCATTTCACTGCGTAGCGGGCTCTCTGATAAATAATAGATCTTAGGGACACCATGCCCTAAGGCCATTTGTCCCAAAAATCTATCTTTTCCCTTCTCACAATTTTTTTTTTTACATTTGTAGCACGGACCCCCGAAGGAGCTGCTGATTAATTTTGGGTCACGCAAACTACCTCCATGGCTTCCGTTGTCAGGGTAAAGAGTTTCAGAAAAGTCAATGTCCACACAGATGTAAAACCTCAACAATAAGGCTTTATTTTTTTTGCTGGAGAACTTGAGAGAAAGTGTGAAACGAGAGAAGTAGGAGAAGGTTCAGGCACGCGGTACAATAGATCCAAACAGTCAGTATATTCACCACTCAAGCCTGAGTGGGTATTGCTCACCCGGATAGTCCCCTCTCACGGTCCTAGCAACCTGAATGATGCAGTGATCAGATTTTAGACAGTTTCTGCCACAAACTGCTATATGTGAACGAAGGTCTCTGCCACAGACCTGATGAACTTGGGTCTCTGCCACAGACCTGATGAACTTGGGTCTCTGCCACAGACCTGGTGAACTTTAGGATGCGTCCGGGAATCCTCTGCCACAGGATTTCAAAAACATCCCGAACCTCCAACCAAGCAATAATAGAGCTTTTTAGTGTATCCCTCCTTGAATGAGTTGCCAGGCCTCTCCCGAGACATCAGCGCCTTGCCAGTCTCTTCCAGGGCAGGTCCTCCCCTGCCTCCCCTCCTCAAGAGCTTCCTTCCCACGGATGGACAGCTTGGGATACTTTCAAAGATGTAGGCCCGAACCAGCAGAGCTGGGCCTAGC
Source organism: Rana muscosa (assembly GCA_029206835.1). NCBI lineage: Eukaryota > Metazoa > Chordata > Amphibia > Anura > Ranidae > Rana > Rana muscosa. Next base: position 78,801,357 of record CM055119.1, on the reverse strand, counting down.
GAGCAGGGATGTAGCCTCGGGCTGAAGGTGCCCGGGGCTAGAACACACACACGCACCCCGTGCCATGAGGGCCACGAGGAGCCCCAGGAACCCCGAACCTAATGGCATCTGCCCCTTATGTACCCCTCCCCAGCATGCACAGTGGGTCAACCACCCTCACTGCACAGCTGCCGAGAAGGGACACCCAATACTGCTGTGATACACCTGTATTCCAACATGGGCCAGCGGTGGCAGTGCCACCTACGGGCGAACAGGGAAAATGACTGCCAGGCTGTATCACAAACAGAGCAGAAGCAGAATTTAGGGAAATCAGCAAGTCTGAGCCCAACTATTGGCTCAGACTATCCCCTAAATTTAAACATAGCGTGGACCATTTTGGGCCGGCGCTACACATTATTATTAAATAAAGAAAGAAAAAAGGGGGGTTTTTATAGATTGGTAGATCTATGTGATTATTCTGTGCTATTACATCCTTGTCATTAGTTAATACTTTATAAATCCACCTACATAGTCCCCCCTATTTAAGAAAGGAACACACATTATTTTTCAGTGTTTCAAAATTGTACCTATAAATAGACAAATGATTATATATAATTATTCGGTGCTAATATATTAGTTAATGCTTTACCATTTCACATACATAGTCCCCCCTATCCAGGGAAGGAAAACATATTATTATTCAGTGCTGTCATTCAAAAAAAATAAAGGGATTTTTATAACAGCTTACCTGTAAAATCCTTTTCTTGGAGTACATCACGGGACACAGAGCGACTTAGTCATTACTAATGGGTTATATAGATTACCTTCAGGTGTTGGCACTGGCCAATTCCAAACCGGAAGTACCCTCCCCTATATAAGCCCCTCCCATCCGGGAGGACCTCAGTTTTGTAGCCAAGCAATAAGTGTCCCAAAAAGAGGGGTGGGAGCTCTGTGTCCCGTGATGTACTCCAAGAAAAGGATTTTACAGGTAAGCTGTTATAAAAATCCCTTTTTCTTTTTCGTACATCATGGGACACAGAGCGACTTAGTCATTACTAATGGGACGTCCCAAAGCAATGCCAAATGAGGGGAGGGATACATAAGCTGGGGGCCATCAGGCATGAGGATCTTTTGCGGCCTGCAACACACTGCGCCCAAAGGCGACATCCTCCTGACTTCTAACGTCTACCTGGTAGAATCTAGTAAACGTGTGCACCGAAGACCATGTCGCGGCCCTACACACTTGAGCCAGGGAGGCCTGGTGATGCACTGCCCATGAAGTTCCAACTGCTCTTGTGGAGTGCGCCCTAACTTTGAACGGAGGCGGTCTCTTTCTCAAGCCATAGGCTTGTATTATGACCTGTCGAATCCACTTGGCTAAAGTGGATTTTGATGCTGCCTGACCCTTTTTAGGGCCTTCCGGCAGAATAAACAAAGTATCCGTTCTGCGAATCTGAGCAGTGGCTTTTAGATAAGCTTTAACTGCTCTTACTACATCCAAGGAATGTAATAACTTTTCCTCTACCGAGCTAGGTTTGGGGAAAAAAAGAAGGAAGAACCACATCTTGGTTCAAATGAAACCTCGATACCACCTTAGGAAGAAAGGCTGGATGAGGACGTAATACTACTCTGTCCTTATGGACAACCAGATATGGCTCCTTACAGGACAAGGCGGCTAATTCCGATACTCTTTTAGCCGAACAAACGGCTACTAAGAAAATCAATTTCCTGGTGAGAAGAACCAAGGAAATGTGTTGCAATGGTTCAAACGGTTGTTTCTGTAGAACTGACAGAACCAGGTTTAAGTCCCAAGGACATATGGGAATACTAACCGGAGGGCTAATACGCATCACTCCTTGTATGAAAGCTTTGACTAGTGAATGCGAAGCCAAGGGCCTTTGAAAAAATATTGACAAGGCCGAAATCTGACCCTTGATAGTACTCAAGGCCAGCTTCCTATCTACAGCCCACTGTAGGAAGTCCAAAATCCTCCCTATCACGTACTTACGTGGATGCCACGTAATGTACGCTTTCCAGATCCTATAATAGATCTGCCTGGATACCGGCTTCCTGGCATTGATCATGGTAGATACCACAGAATTAGAGAGCCCTCTCTTTTTCAGAATGTGGGCTTCAATAGCCAGGCCGTCAAACCTAGGGCTGGTAAGGAAGGGTGGTATATCGGTCCCTGCGACAGCAGGTCCGGACGATGTGGGAGGGTCGAAGGACTCCTCACTGACATTTTTACAATCTCCGCGTACCATGCCCTTCGGGGCCACGCTGGAGCCACCAGAATCACTGGTTTCTTTTCTACCCTGATTCTGCGGAGTAATCGCGGTAACAATTGTGGCGGTGGGAATGCATATATCAGCTTGAACTGATCCCAAGGGAACACTAGGGCATCCGAGCCGCAAGCTAGAGGATCCCTTGTGCGAGACACAAATCTGTCCACCTTTGCGTTGAATCTGGATGCTAGCAGATCTACATCCGGTGTTCCCCACCGCTGGCATATTGCCTGGAAAAACCTCGGGGTGAAGAGACCATTCCCCCGGGCATAATTGTTGGCGACTTAAAAAGTCCACTCTCCAATTTTCCACTCCTGGGATGAAAACCGCGGATATGGCTGGGACATATTTTTCTGCCCACTCCAGGATGCAATTTGCTTCCCTCTGGGCTGCACGACTCCTGGTGACACCCTGGTGATTGATATATGCCACTGCTGTGGCATTGTCTGATTGAATTCTGACAGGGGACCCTTGGAGTTTGGATGTCCATGCTACTAGGGCATACCGGGCTGCTCGTATCTCTAAGAGATTGATGGGCAGGGCTTTTTCTGCTTCTGACCACTTGCCCTGGAGAGACCATTGCTCCAGTACTGCCCCCCAGCCTATGAGGCTGGCATCTGTAGTGACTACCTTCCAAGAAACCGGACTGAAGGGTTTCCCTTTTTCCAGATTCTGGGGCACCAACCACCAATGGAGGCTCTTGCGAACGGAAGGGGACAGGGACATTGGTAAGTCTAAAGCCTGAACTTTTTTGTTCCAGGCTGACAGTATGGCCCTTTGCAAATTCCTTGAATGGAATTGACCGTAGGGTACCGCTTCGAATGAAGCCACCATTTTTCCCAGCAGCCTCATGCAGAGGCATATGGATGGTTTTCTTTTTGTACCTACTAAGTGGGTCAAATCTTTTTAAAGACGACACCTTCTCTGGAGGTAAGAAAATCTTTCTCTGATTTGAATCCAGCCTTAGCCCTAAGTATTCCAGACTTTTGACTGGTCTTAGAGCTGACTTGTCCCGGTTGATAATCCAACCGTGATATTCCAGATACTTGATTGTCTTGTGAATAGCTACTTCCAGCTTTTCCACTGAGTGGTCTATTAGTAGCAGGTCGTCTAGATATGCCATTATCGTTACACCCTGTGTTCTTAGATTGGCCAATAATGGGGCCAGAATTTTTGTGAACACTCGTGGTGCTGTGGCCAGACCGAAAGGTAAGGCTCTGAACTGAAAATGGCGCCCTTCTACTGCAAAGCGTAGAAATTTCTGGTGGGCCGGAAAGATGGGAATATGCAGATAAGCATCCTTTATGTCGATCGAGGCTAACCATTCCTGCCCTTGTAGGGCGGTGGCCACCGATCGGATCGACTCCATCCGAAAAGTCCTGATATTTAGGAACTTGTTTAGCCCTTTTAGATTTAATATGGGCCTCACGTCCCCATTTGGTTTGGGGACTGTGAAAAGGTTCGAGTAAAACCCGAATCCGCTTTCTTCCAGGGGAACCTTCATGATTACACCTTGGAGCAATAGTTGTTCTAGTGCCAGAAGGAGGGATGCTCTCTTCTGGGGATCTCTTGGCACGTTTGACCTCATAAATTGGGCAGGAGGAGTGCCTTTTAACTCCAGCTTGTATCCCAGACTTACTGCGGAGAGCACCCATCTGTCTCTGATGGTGTCCCGCCAGGTCTCTGTGAACAACTGAAGTCTTCCCCCCACCCGATTGAGTGGGGGCAACGCTTCATGCCTTGGGGGGAGGTTTTGTACCTCTCTTGATCCAGGGCTTCTTGTTACCCTGTGATTGTCCCTGATTTCTGCCCCCTGAATTTGACCGCGGAGGCCGTCGGAACTGCTTCACAGCCGATGTGCCCGGGACTGGAGAAGTAGGCCTCTTAAAAGAAGGACTTCTACCCTTGTTCTTAACCGGTAAGAGTGAACTTTTACCGGCAGAAATTTTCTGGATATATTTGTCCAGATCTTCTCCAAATAAGCGTTCTCCATGAAATGGGAAGCTAACCAGCAGTTTTTTACAGGGAGCTTCAGCAGACCAGTTTTTGAGCCACAGAAGCCTACGCATATGTACTATAGACAGCGTAAAGCGGGAGGCCTGTTGGATTGTATCCTTTATGGCGTCCACCGCAAAACACAAGGCTCTAGGCAGGTCAGCTAGGGCAAGAGCCTGCTGATCTGGTAAGTCCCTTAAGACTTGTTTCAACTGATCTTTCACTGCTTGGCAGACTCCAATCGCTGCTACCGCAGGTTGTGTCACCATGCTTGCTGTAGAGAAAGCAGATTTTAGTAAAGACTCCAATTTTTTATCTATTGGGTCTTTGAACATTGGAACATTATCTACTGGACATGTCAGTGATTTGTTAACAGAAGAGATGGCTGCGTCCACTGTAGGGACCCTCCATTTTTTTATGAACTTATCCTCCATGGGATAGATCACCAGAAATCTCTTGGGGGGAGCAAATATTTTATCAGGATGCTCCCAATCCTGGTAAATAAGCCCTTCTAATAAAGGGTGGATTGGGAAGGAACAGACAGCCTGGGGAGCTTTTAGCGACCCCAGCGAGGAAACCGTAGTGGATGGTGGTTCCGCCAGAGGCATTTTAAATGCTGATCGGACCATGTTAGTCAGAGACTGAACCCATAATCTTTCAGCCTGAGATGCTGAGAAAGGTTCTTCCACTGTTGATTCCTCCATAACTGAATCAACCTCATCCTGATCCCCTTCAGGTAGGTCGATCTCTGTGTGGGGCTGTTCCTCCACTAACAGGCACTCTGAAGGAGGAGACGGAGATCGGACGCGCTTTTCCTGTGACAGGGAAGCAGCGATCAATGCTGTTAATCTCTCTTCCAATCCTCCCAGAGTTGAGGATAAAACCTCCTCTGTTATATATACAGGAGCAGGTGGACTGGGGACAGCCGCAGCACCAGGCATTCCTGCGGGGTTTCTACGGCTACTGACCTCTGAATTCTCAGGGGAGATTGGTGCAGTACAAGCATGCCCAATATCCTCAGAGCCCGATGGAGACCCCTTTGGCTTCCTGGAAGACCTATTTCCGGAGCGTCTGGACGACATATCCTTTAAGCACAAAGCTGAGGTATTCCCGTCGTCATACACCAATTTTTGCTGGTAATAGTCTAACACAGTTGCTGCTATATACCAGCTGGTGTCCACTAAAGTGCCTTTCTATGGGGATGCCTGCATCAACCGCCTCTGTGTGCCACTGTTTGTTGCTAGCTCTGTTTGCATCCAGCTGACACTTGTACTGTGTCTTTTAACCATGCTGGGACGCCTGCACATGCGCAGAAGCGCCGCGGCGCGCATCGAGCGTCATCCACCCGCCCCGCCCCTTTTTTTTCATAGGAGGCGCGTGCACGCGCCCGCGCACGCGCCCATGCGCCATTGGCGCCCTTTTCGAAATCAAACAGGGACTAGGAGCCAGGGCCCTTTTTGCCGGAGGGCCTGTGCGGTGGATGAGCGCAGCAACAGGGCAGAGGAAGTGGATTCCCACATAGAAACTTACCAACTGCCTGGATCTTTTGACTTGAGAAAACCAAAGATCCACATGACAAGAAAAATGGACTACAGCGGCCTCTAGTGGTTTAACACAGGTACCGCGGTCCCTTTTTTTTTTTTTCTTGACTACTATTAAAATTTTACATTTTCAGTAGTTACAGGCAAACACAGATATTTAGCGGGAATACCGTTAGGTAACAGACAGAAAGACAAATTAGGCTTGGGGGTCCCCCAATAGAACCAAGTTCCTGGGGGCCCCCAATTACCTGATCCCCGCCGCAGGACTTTGTTTGGTCCACAGAAGTCCAAACTTCATCTATCACGGCAGGCATTGTAATTAAACCTTCAGGGACCGGGTTCCCAAGGATTCCACTCCCCTGGACCTGTATAGCACCCTGCACAGACAACATCTTGGTCGTGGGTATGACCAGAGCTCTGGATCCCAGGGTCCAGCCCTCCTAAGAGAGGCATTACAGGCAAAACCTTGCTCTTCTGCTGCAAGGCCCGGGTACCGACCGTTTAGCTATGAAGCTTTTTTGGTGGGATCCGGAACAGCTTACTAAGGCCCAAAAGAACCTGTACGCAAGCCCAGTGAAAACACATGTTACTCTTTGGCCAACACCTTAGACACTGGCAAAAAACTGAGGTGCTCCCGGATGGGAGGGGCTTATATAGGGGAGGGTACTTCCGGTTTGGAATTGGCCAGTGCCAACACCTGAAGGTAATCTATATAACCCATTAGTAATGACTAAGTCGCTCTGTGTCCCGTGATGTACGAAAAAGAAAAAATAAATCCACATATATTATATTTATGGTCGGAGCCCTCTGTCTGAAGAGATATGGATCACATAAACACGTCACAAGACTAACAACACAAATAAGACCTGAAGTGTGGCCTGGCCTTTTGTACGGTATGCCAAATAAAGGGGCCATACCTGAATAGAAGTAATAGATAATTCTGCTGAGAATTGGTTGTAGAGGAGTGCCCTAGAAAAGGGAGATATGGGTGGGTGGGTACCGCGCACTACAGCCGACACTGACCCTGGTGGATGGTCTGTATAAGTACCCCTCGAACTCCTCCCATAATTTCAGGCTAGCATACTAGCCTTCCTATTTATGGTCGGAGCCCTCTGTCTGAAGAGATATGGATCACATAAACACGTCACAAGACTAACAACACAAATAAGACCTGAAGTGTGGCCTGGCCTTTTGTACGGTATGCCAAATAAAGGGGCCAAAAAGTCACACAAGGTTAGGAAGGAATTGTTCTATTATGACAGGTAAACCACTATAGAGCGAGACTGTTAAAGGCTCGTGATATTTCTGCCTGAGGATCGGGAATGTGTCGGGCGAAACACAAGGATTTCCACCTGCCCATCTTCCTTATTGCGTGGTCAGGAACTCTGTTTCGTGATGTTGTTGGGGCTGCTCTAATGCGAAAGCAAGTCCTGAGTAACACCCTGGGTTAAGGCCCGAGATGCTCAGGGGTGTTCTGACGTGGCTGATGAACTGTTTCCCGCTTAGGGGTTCAGTTGGGAAAGGTAGTAGAGGGCTGTCCTCTGATGGATCGGACAGCCGAGTTTACCGATTGCACCAGAACGGCCATGGCGTTATGTGTCCTGAAAGGTTTAATGTCTACTCCGGGACCGGGTTGTATTGTTTTCGATACCGTCGGGTGTAGGATGAAATGACTTTGGTGGCGAGACGGGTGGTGCCTGA